>OY482673.1:36521275-37238775 GCA_960531455.1 Urophora cardui
AGAAACAAGTACAGTGACTACGACTGAGTTGAGTACATCCACTACTATGGAGTCTACTAGCACAGAGTTTAATACTGAAACTCACGCCACAACTCAAATAACACGAGTGGGTATCGATACTGAAGTCGAAGCACGCTCGCAAACACCATTTGATAGTGAAAATTTGATTACAACTACAACAGCTAAAATAGCAAGAGCTGAAGCAACCACAAATGCCGCCAGCATTAATGGACAACAGAGAAAGTTTAATGAAACGGTAATACCAGGAAAATTCGTATGTAAGAGGTGAGTGAAAGTGTATGAATAATTGTTAGTACTTAAGGCAGACTTTTTGGAGAGTTCTGTGGTACATAGATGTGAGGGACTTGGTACATCTCCAAACTGAAGAAGCGTTGAAGGTGATTTCTAGAGTACTTCTCCTACCCTCTAAAAGTTCCTTTATGATATCTGTTAGGTTTGAAGCATCGAAGGGAGAAGTAGCTTCTTTCTTAAATGAGTAACGGGACAGTTTAGCCAACGTCCATTTGGACAAAGGAACGTACGGTGGCTAAACGGAAGCTCAGCCTACGTTACTCCCCAAACCGACCACACAAGAGGGGAGCACGTGTAATAACAGAACAGGACGGATGAAAGAAAGAACTACGAACCAATTAATCGGAATTATTTACAGACGTATCAATGATGAACGCAAGGGTAGGAGCTGCAGTGTTTTGTCCGGAATTTGGAATACAACAATGCTTTAGACTGCTGGACTATTGCATTGTCTTTCAGGCTGAGGTTTACGCTGCCTCAAAAGCGGCAGAACTTGCAACCAGAGAATCGAGGGAAATGAGAGAGCGGACGTGTTAGCCAAGGCCGAGACATCATTAGCGCAAGTGAATATGGAAAATATTTTCTCCTCTCTAAATTACCATAAAGCTCAAATAGATCGGGCACTGATACGAAAAGGCGATTGCCAGTGGCGGGCCCTGTCATCCTGCAAGATCACCAAAATCATACTCACACTTTCTAGAGTAGATTGGCGGTCGGCATATGTACTAACAGGGCACAGTGTCACACCATTTCATGCGTTCAAAATGGGAATGGTGCAGAGTCCGGCGTGCACGGCATGCAACGAATCTGATGCTGTTGGCACTCTGGGACACCTTCTCTGTCAATGTGCGGCTTTTGGCAGACTCCGCCTTAGCTGCCTCGGTTCTGCATACTTCTTGTCCCTAGAAGACATTGCTGATCATGAAATACACAAAATATTTATGAAAACTTTCGAGGGATCTGTGGATCTTGGCCAACATAACCTGACTTAACCGAACCTTGAATGAGGAAAGGTCCACAAAAAAATCAATGGGGGAAAGTCCGTGTATTATTTATTGGAAGCGTGGGATTTGGGACTCTGAAAGGGGCCCAACAATATCTATGCTAACACTGTACTATACTGTTGGTAATGTACTACTAGTTGTAAAAATCTTGGAGCATAGTACCTTTATGAGAGTCATACAGTGGATAGTTCGAGGAAAGTCTTAGACTGTCCGCTGAGACTGTCCCCTTCTTCGTGCTTTTATTATGGAGGGTAACCTCACCTTAATCACTCATTGTCTAAGTACCTACAGTACGTATGAAGTAATGAAGTAATCCATTGTGTGATCTACTCCGTCCCTCGGTCCAGCAACTTGACTCACAGAGTTCGTATTGCGGTGGAGTGGTGTAGCTGATTTAGGGTGGCATTTATTGCTGCAGATGAATACATTTTAATTTAATTCTATGCATTCTATATCTTTTCTTCAGAATACCACAAATTATTGAGAAAACCAATCGTTGTGATCGTTTGATAGATTGTGAAGATGGCAGCGATGAGGACGGCTGCAGTTGTCGCGATTTTCTGAAAGGAACGCTCAACGTCCTAATTTGTGATGGCAAAGCTGATTGTGATGATTTGACTGATGAGGAAAATTGTGGTAAGTTGACAGAGATCTTAAGAAGGGATTACTTTGAAAAGGGGTAACTGCAGACCGTACAATTTCCAGTTTTAGTTGAAAAAGATCAGAAAATTTCAAAACGCATTCAAATGTGACTTTTTGAATTTTTAATTGTAATATTCTGTGCTCCAAGCGCAAATTAATTTAATTTCCTCTACTTTACCAAACTTTACATCTCATACATTTTTTCCCCATTCAGGCAATTGTAGCAGCAAAGAGTTCCTTTGTCCACTTACAAAGTCTTGCATAGCATTGGAAAAGCGTTGTGATGGCATTATTGACTGCAGCTTCAAGGAGGATGAAAAGGATTGTTGTAAGTATGAAATGAACACTTAACGAGATAATAATTTCGTTTAAAACCGCCTTTCTCTTTCCTTAGTTGCGCTAACCAATGGCCGCGAGATCATCTTAGACGCCGACAAGCGTCCCACATTGAAGAGTGTAGGCATATTCTCGCGCAACTCTCACGGCAAATGGCGTGTGGTGTGCACGCACGAGATACCGTTCTTCGAAGAAATTGCCAATACCGCGGCCAATGTCTGCACACAGCTTGGTTTTAAAAGTTTAAAATTCTATAATATCACACATTTCGTAACACACGACCCCATAGTGCCCATACATCCGGATATATATAAAATACCCAAAAATATCCACACATATTTTCAAGCGATCTCCAAAGATCGTCATCATTTCTCTAAAGCGCATAATAGCTTTCCTACCAAAAATGTTGATGGCCAAAACGTCAACCCCAACAAAGCACGCATACAATATATAGAACGTGGTAGAGGTGAAGAATGCACGGGCCTCTTCGTGGAGTGCGAAGCTAAAGCAAATAATGTTGAACCTTTGAAAACGTTGAGTGCGATTGATTCCTTAGCTAAGTTAGAGAACGAAGCATTGTCGGCGGCATTGCGCCCGGCTTTGGAAACTTTTGGTAAACCAAATGTCTATGTAACACCACCACCCACCGCGATGGTTGTGGTGAATAAAAAAGAAGAATTAATCAATAAAATGCATAAAGTAATTGAGAGTCGTAGGAATATGTCGCTATTGATAGATAATAAATTGCATGAAGCGGTGGAGGAGATGCATTTGCCGTGGATAGTTGATGTTTATGTGGATGGGCAGTTGTGGTGTATTGGCGCTTTGGTGGAACGTTATTGGGTGTTGGTGCATGAATCGTGTCAGTTTGGTGTGAGGTGAGTTTGTGTTGATTTTCTTTTTTTTTTAACACTTTAAGTAAACTTCGTAGAGGTAGTATTGGGCGAGTCCCACTGACTCCAATTACCGCCTATGCGCCGTTTTGATACCCGACTTGTGACTAAACCAGTCAAAAGTAAGAGTAAAAGAGAATGAGCAATTCCGAAACCAGGGAAAGTCCCGCACTCCATATCCTTATTGTTGATTTTAAATATTTAAGCAGCCCTTCAGACCTGATGTCTCAGAGTTCCGCGAGGCTGTCGAAGAAAAGTTGGCTAAGGGACTTCATTCTGCCTTTGTAGTATGAAGGTAACTCGCATAGCAGATGCTCCACCGTTTCCTCCACTCCAGGAAGACTGAAGCTGCGACACAAGTTGTTATTGTACCATCCCAATTGGGCCGCGTGGGTACCAATGGTACATTGTCCTGTGAATACCGCAGTTAAGCGGGAAATTTCCATTCTATCCATCTCTGGAATGACTGAGGATAGCATCTCATTGTATGAAGGCCACAGACTTCTATAGACCCTGTTTTCCTGCAACCGGCTCTACCTGGTTTTAGCCTCCTCGAGTCAGTGCCGATATTCGTCCCTTGATGCAGCCCAGGGACGCAAGAACCTCATTCGCCTCTGCGACATCAAGAGCCGAGCCCTGCCTGGCCGGCTCATCAGCCATTTCGTTACCCTGGTATCGCAGTGGCCCGGCACCCAGATCAGCGATACGTTGTTGACTTGCCAAGCTCGTGACCCGCTCTCTTCATTGCCTGACCAGGCTTGATGATACCGTTGCTAATTCCGGAGCCTTCAGAACAGTCTGAATAGCCGAGAAAATTCCTATCCTATTTTCGGCATCCGTACTTTCCGTTGCAAGTAGAGCCTTTTAGGCTTCCTGTATGGCGAAAACTTATGAAACTGAGTCCGAGGTAGTCACCGATGTGGATTGGACTCGAATACGAATGAAAATCATCGAGCGGATTCGGGCTGTTTTAACAATCGATAAAATCAAATAAAACAATCCGGACTCGCCTATCACTACTTAGAGGGGTTATAAGGGTCATAAAAAGACCGCTATGGAGATTATCCAGGAATTTACAGCACCACTTTTTCATCAACCTAATCAATCTCTCCTTCTAATAGATTCAATACCAATTACATCTCGGTGCTGCTGGGCGGTGGTAAGACGAAGAGGCTACGCCATAGAAGCGCGCACGAGCAGATAAGACGCGTCGATTGTGTTGAGCGTGTGCCCAGGAGTGATGTGTTGTTGTATCATTTGGAGAAGCCAGCGCACTTTACACACCATGTGCTGCCCACCTTTTTGCCTGAATCGTAAGTAGCAAACAGTCTCATTTTCGATGTCTCGATCTGTTCCCATTTTGAAGTCGTTTTCTATAACTTTCTCGGTCTCCCTCTCTTCGCACAGTTCCGCACACACCACTTACGACGAGGAACAACAATGCATCGCCATGTTACACGATGAAAACAGTGGACGCATAAAAACCGTTGCCGCCGTCGACGAACGCAACGATGCGCTCTGCAAGTTCACAGATATGTCATGCTATCGCTTGGTGGAACGTAAACCGCCACGGCGAATACTCAGCGAATTGCAAATTAGCGATGAAGATTTTATAAATTTGTCCGATGAAGTTGTATTGAAGGATGAGTTAGAAGAGCGTGATGATGATGGTGATGATTATGATGATCATAGCGCTGATGATGATGCTCAACGGGCAATGAATGCGGCAGTTTCACGCTTCACCACTTGCACACAATTCGGCCGCAGGAATGCGAGTCGCAACGCTTTGGAGCCAATTGATCAGGGCATTTTGGCTTGTCGTCAATTGAACGGCGGTTGGTATCCGATGGCTTTGTTCGATTACAATAATACGAATTGTGATAGTTTTAAGGATGCAATCGCTTTGCGTAGTTTGGCAAAGGTTTATGGCACGATACAGAATTTAATTGGTAAGTGAAGAAGTGTGAATTGTAACTCAGCTTCTTGCTATGAATGTCGCTTTATTTTCATTGCAGATGAGCCCAAATGTGAGCACTCCAATTCGGCACCGCCATGCAACACTTTCCGTTGCGCGCTTGGTGAGTGTTTGGAGGATGAGAAAATTTGTGATGGCATAAGTGATTGTCATGATGGCGCCGATGAAGAGATACACATGTGTGTGGGACGTAAAAAAGGTAGGGGGACTGGGAAATTGTATTGTTAGATATTTTTAGTGCTGGGCGAGTACGAAATGTTTAGACAATCGAGAGAATCGCTAAAGTTGCAAAATCACAATCGAGCCAAAAGTTGACTCGCTCCTCGACTACATAATTGGGTTGGTGTTTGTGATTGTTATGAGTCGAAGGTTGTGTCGCTTAGTGATGAGTGTGTCTGAGCTGCCTTTTAGGGTTGCTTTGAAAGCGAGATGAATCTCTAGTGAGTCCGCGGGGTTTCCGCCATACTTAACAGGTTCCCTGTCCCCATACAAAAGTGTAGCCGGAGCGCTCCACGTCCATTCATTTTTTGCAAGATCCTCTATTACGTTAGAACAAAAGTTGTAGATATAAGCATTTACAGGTTATTAGAAAAAAAATAATCAAAAAAAAACCAAAAAAAAATTTGCTCATATATGATTCACGAACGTACTCGAGCGAATTTTCATGCTGTGTGTCCATGAATCATGTATCATATATGATTCACGAAACGCACTCGCAAAAAATTTGCTCTTGTACGTTCGTGAATCATATATGAGCAATTTTTTTTTTTAGTGGATATGGAATGCAAGAAATGTAATAAAGCCTATTGTCTAAACTGTTTCAATGAGAGTAATTAAAAAATACGACAATAAAGTCGTTCTAATTTGAATAAAAGCTCTGAATTTTACTTTTTATTCCTCAATTTCATTAGCGAATGTTTAAGTAAATATTTGAAAATCACCAGCCTTCTTTTCAATTTTATAGTCTATAAGGTATATCCAACCATATCCCATAAAATAAACCGAAATAGCTCACCACGTTTAAATTATTTCAATCATAAAAAACATATCCAATTTTGCTCATATATGATACATGGACGTATCAGACACGGTACAAAATCGCTGGCGTGAATCATATATGATTCATTGGACAGGGAACCTGTTAAGATTAAAAGCTATTGACGAATACATATATTCGAATACGAATGAAAATCATCGAAAGCATTCGAGATGTTCGAGCAATCGAGACAATGGAATAAAACATTTCAGACTCACCCAACACACGTCAGGTAAACAAAATAGCTGATGATCTGGCCAGGCAAGGCTCGGCTCTTGATATCGCAGAGGCGGAGGAGGTTCCTGCGCGCCTGGTCCTCATCAAGGGCCGAATCTCTCCGTACTGGTTCTAGGAGGATAAAACCTGATGGAAATAGTTGCAGGCCTGCAAAGTCTGTGATCTTCATACAATGAGATGATATCCTCGGCCATTCTAAAGATGGACAGGAGGGATATTTCTTGCTTAACTGCGGTATTCACAGGAAATTTGACTATTCGTACCCAAGCGGCCCTATTGGGACTGGATCATAACACTTTGTGTAGCAGCTGTAATCTTCCTGGGTCGGAGGGGACAATGAGGCACTTGCTATGCGAGTGTCCTTCGCACTACTAGGGCAGAATGAAATTACTTGATAAACCATTCTTCGACAATCTCTCGGAACTCAAGGACGTCAGAACTGAGGGGCTTCTTCAGTATCTAAACTCAACAAGATGGATATAGGACGTAGAACCTGCCCTGATTTCCGAATTGGTTATTCTTTTTTACCATCTTTATTTGCATTGGTTCTTTAGTCACGGGTTGTGGTATCAAACGACCGGGTTTAGCCACTCTAACCAATCAACCAACCAACCAGCCCATCACTAAGCTAGTTTATGTCACTATTTGAGAGATTAAAAGACCAGATATTCCACTTCTGAAATTGATTTTTGTTCTTTCCCTTTTTTCATTAGTTTGTCAGCCATCGGAGTTGAAATGTCGCACCACATACAAATGCGTTCCAAAGACGAAATTCTGCGATCACATTGCCGACTGCGATGATATGACCGATGAGCCGACGCTGTGTTCTTGTTATACATATTTGCAGTAAGTGACAAAGGAAATAATTTCGAACAATTCCGAATTATTTATTTATTAAACTGCTTATACAAACAGAGCCACTGATCCGCGGAAAATATGCGATGGCGTAAGAAATTGTTGGGATAAAAGCGATGAAAGTCCAGCGATCTGTAATTGCACCGACAATCATTTTCGATGTGGCAAGTGAGTATTTAAAAAACAGTATCCAAATTGATCGAGTCATTCAATAAACTAAAAGAGCTTTAAAGAAAGAATTCCAACAATACCAAACACAAAATTATGGCAGTCGCGGCCGAGCGAACAATCTTAGCGAATAAATTTCGCACGTGTTGCGTTGCGTGGAACGAGTGTACTCGCTAAAGAGTGTCAAGTAACGGAAACGACGTACATCGCTCGCTCAAAGCTGCCTGCCTTTGTTCGTTAGACTTGCATAATACTTTTTTTTGTTTATCTCTATTTCACAGCACAGCCACGGAGTGTGTACCGCGCGATTTCGTTTGTGACAAGGAGCCCGACTGCCCGAATGGTGAGGACGAACGTTATTGCTATGGCATTGAATATCCAAAGCATATGGTCACTTCGCCCTTGGCGAATAAACCACACACGTAAACAAAAACAAACAAATTTGCCAAAAGTTATATCACAAAATCACATTCCCTCTCTTCCTTTCTTTAGAAATTTCAAACATTTGCCACACTTTGGCCAGGTAATCGAACAAACGTACGGTGTGTGGCACACCAAATGCTTCCCACGCACAAAACCACCAAATGTGAACGAAGTGCGTCAACTATGCAAACAGCTCGGCTTTAGCCCCTACAAACAACCCAGCTTTCGTTTGATTGACGATGCGACGATGACGGTGGCGGAGACAAATGAATGGCCCGATCAACGTGGACGCAGTTTTGGTCGCGAAGAAGATGCGCCGCCATTGATGGAACGTTATCGTAGCGCCACTAAAGCGGTGGTGGTGAGTAAATTTTCACCGCTCAGCTTGAATAATGAGTTGACGCTGTTTTTGAAACCAAGTCGTCCGATTGCGGAGGTGGCGCGTTGGAATAGCACAGATTCGGAGAATTGTTATCGGTTGGAGATCAAGTGCATGTGAATTGGTGGGCACGTATTTAGTGTTTAAATGTTAGTATTAGCTTTAGTATTAAGGCATGCTTTTGTACTTTTGTAAAAAACAACAACAACAAATAAAAAATGAAAATGAAGAGTTTGGACATTCTTTAATTGGTAAGGATATATAGACAATCGCGAGAATCGCCATCGTTGTAAAATCTCAATTGAATTAAAAGATAGCTTGCTCCTCGACCACGCAATCCACATGTTTTTGCGATTATTCCGTGTCGTAGGTTCTATCGTTTAGTCTGAGCGTGTCCGAGATGTTTTAGGTTTGCATTGAAAGCGAAAGGAATTGTTTGCGAGTCTGAGATATTTAGTTTTTAATCCCAGATAAATGATTAGTCCCGAGTTGAAGGTGTTCTGTGGCGCATATTCCTCCGAGCTGTATGAAGAGTGTCACTGATCTCTAAGAGTTCTATTACGATAGGCCAGTAAAAGAAAAATCTATATCTACTAGATATAAGTGGAGTAAAAAATATTGAAATGTGAGGTTCTCAGTGCATCGGAAAGTTTATAAAGAAAAAATCTTAGAAAGGCCTAGCTAAACATCGAAGTACTCTCCAGATTAGAGTAGGATAAGAAATTGATTTTTTAACCGAAGTACTTCTACGAAAAATTTGGTCTAAAGCAAAGCTAAGGCCACTCACATATGCTACCATGCGTTGAAAACAAAAGAATTGTTGTGGTTTATAGAGGAAGTCCTTCTGATTCTAAATAAAGGTCCCATCGACCGGAGATGTTTGTATTTGTTGTAGTTCAGAAGATATTCCTTGTTCAAGTGGCAGAACATCTTTTTGCCTTTGGCTGCGCTTTAAAAAAATAACCATCAGTCGGCAGAATCTCTTTCTGGAATAATATCTACGGACCCATGAATTCAGATAAGTAAAAGTCTCCCCTAACATTCCCTCGAAGATTCATTTGAAAAACACAAATAATTTTGTAGATATAGCTTTTGGTAGGCAGATGGAAATGTGAGCTAAAGTACTGCAAAGTTCAACATTTTCTGTAAAATTGTCCTTTTCAAAAATTTCATACATTGTCATACCTTGTCATCACAAACATACTGTTGTAACATGTCAATGTGGTTGCCCAGCAGTATTTGAGGTAAGTAGGTGCATATTCAGTAGAATATTCAGTATGAAAAATACCCTGAAACTGAGTTCAAAATTCATTGCTGAAAAAATAACTGAACACGCAGTGAGGACATCAGGTGTATTGAAATATATGCTATGAAAGTTTTCCCTGCGTATTCAGGCCTTTTTTCATACAGAAACTCTCCTTTCTCGTTCGGCAGCTTTTAGGTAGTTGATTTTCGACGCCACCTTTATATAAAAACGAAAGGGAAAGTTCAGATTTTAGAACTACATCTCTACTGAATATTCAGTAGGAAATATGTGCTGTTTTCCAGCTGATAAATAAAATAAATGAGGGTGCCTATACTGTTGTTCGATTTTGTTTTCTATAACATGCCTCTGCAATATGTTTTCATCCCAGCAGTATTTATCAGCTGGAAAACAGCACATATTTCCAACTGAATATTCAGTAGAGATGTAGTTCTAAAATCTGAACTTTACCTTTCGTTTTTATATAAAGGTGGCGTCGAAAATCAACTACCTAAAAGCTGCCGAACGAGAAAGGAGAGTTTCTGTATGAAAAAAGGCCTGAATACGCAGGGAAAACTTCCATAGCATATATTTCAATACACCTGATGTCCTCACTGCGTGTTCAGTTATTTTTTCAGCAATGAATTTTGAACTCAGTTTCAGGGTATTTTTCATACTGAATATTCTACTGAATATGCACCTCCTTACCTTAAATACTGCTGGGATGTTATAGCCCAGTTGGAATCTTATGCATACAACATAAATTTTGGAAGCATGAATTGGAGCTGTGTATGCATGCCAGTATAAATGCTCGTCTATTTCCTTTTTACACGTATGGTTTCTCAGAGAGCATGCATACTCTAACCCCTCATATGTATCATATTGTATGCATACTCTTGAAAAAATGCTGAAAACATGCAGAATCACTCATACAGCATATATCGGATGTATAGATCGTTTATTCATACAAAGGTACTAATTCTGCATTAATAGGGTAGTATGAATGTTGCATTAATTTCATTTAGCCACAGATATTATAACCATTGCAATTTGATTGAAGGTCATATTATGGTCACCCTGAAAGATGTTTTGACACGAATAGCCATATTGTTATTCAATGTCTATGAAACTGAAGATTGTATACAGCTCGGAATATAATAAAACTGTTAGATACAATCTACTGAAAATAAATTTGGTAGTTTTTTCCCACTAAACAGAGATAGAACTAACCCTGGATCATCTCGTTATATTTGTTTAATAATGCACGTCCACAATGCGTACGTTTTCTTACCAAAATCGATATGGTCAGCCCGTTAAGTTGCGCAGATATGCAAAAGGAGGATATCAAAGGGACGTTACAAACTACTAACGCTAGAGGTTTTGCAAAAGATTAATCGGGTGAATCTCTACGTATAAGAAGAAAGTGGTGATGACGATGATGATCGTTGAAATTTTTTCGAATAAATATTTTTGACAAAATGAAAATTTTCAAGACAAAACGTAAAATAAAAAAAAGGAGCTCTCAGTATATTGAAAGAAAAATATCATAAACTAGATATGTATATCATTAAAAAATTTATAATGCATACGCATGCATATCGCATGGATATTTCATGTATATATACAAATTATACACACCGAAAACTCATAAATTATTCATATTTTTCATGCATACAGCATTCATAATTTTATGTGAACAAAATTTATTTATTTTCACAAATCATGCTCTGTACGCACTTTTCCATGCACACAGCATGCATAATTCGTGTATCAATACATCTGATTTCAACTGGGAGAAAACAAACATACATACATACATAATATATATACATACATATTATGTAGATTATTATTTTTTTATTAAGAAAATATTTATCTACTATGTATGTATATAAAAACGAAATGGGATAGGATGGATGGGAAAATATATATGTTGTGTTTAATTGATCCCTGGTCCAGATAACAACAAAAAGTTCTCATAATAGCGTTCACTCTTCACAAGTGGCCCGCAACCCTCCGAAAAAACTTATCATATCAAATTCATCTGCCTTGGTAAATGCCGTTTGAAGTAGGCATAAAACTCGTTAGATTTATATCGCGCCAGTACCGAATAGGGTTTTCCTTAAGTGTTAAGCTAAGCTATTATAATGATCTTAAACTACATACATATGTACATACCTGTGTTCATATGGAACAGTAGCTTAAGTGTACTTAAGGAAAAAATTAGTTAGCTTCCAAAAAGTTGAAATAATGGGTGCAGTGAAAAAATTCCCGCGGCGCTTTTTTCACTAATACACCATATTTAAAACAGGGACCGATTTTAATCGTTATTTTCATTTCTCCGGATGAAAAAATCATTATGAAAACTTCGTTAACAATAAAATGCAAGTATGCCGATACAATGATTTTAGCACATTCTATCCAAATATGAGCTCATCTTTATTCTAAAGATTTTTATTTTTTAAATTTTTAAATAACCATTATCTACGATTTTTATTTTTTCGATCAAAAATAACTTACCCCCACAATTAATTTTTATTATTGGATTTAAATTTTTCCGATGAAACTTGATCGATATTTTATGATTTTTATTTTTTCGATCAAAAATAATTGTTATAATTGGATTTAAACTCTTCCGATCAACTTTAATCAATATTTTTTTTTATTTTTTCTCCGATCATAGTAAACTTTTTCAAACGTTAGTGAATCCTATATTTGATGGCTTGAAGTTGACGATTGTGCCAACATTGGCGCAGTTCTATTTGAGAACAAAATTTGCAAAAAAAAAAACAAGTTTTTAGAGTTTATTATGATCGGAAAAATTGAAATCCAATAATAAAAATTATTTTTGATCGAAAAAATAAAAATCATAAAATATCGATCAAGTTTCATAGGAAAAATTTAAATCCAGTAATAACAATTATTTTTGATCGAAAAAATAAAAATCATAAAATATCGATCAAATTTCATCGAAAAAATAAAAATCAAATTATAACGATTAAAAATGATTTTTTTATAAAAATGATAATCGTTACAGTCCCTGATTTAAAAAAAAAAAACCGTATGCGGGCTTAATTGCCCTTTCGAAAGGGAAATAAAGCCCACATCGTCGAATAGGGCGCGCGGGCGTTCTTTCCTTTTCAGAATGGAAATAAAACCCACGGGTTTAATTGCATTTTATTCGCAGGCGCTAGCCTGATTTAATTTCGCTCACAATGCTAATTTTTACGAAATTGTAATATAAATAAAAATGCTGCCACAATATGTCGCATGTGTCGCACTTGTCGCATGTATTGAAAAATTGTTTTTCTATGTTCATGCATGCCAAACAATTATAAAAAAATGTATAGGTTTGATTTGAATTTATTCGATAGTGTCTTTGTATGTCGTTGTTAAACATGCATGAGCAACATCCCTGCAGTAAAAATCCGCAATGAATCCTTAATGAATCACTGATGCAATTCACCTATGACGAGGAGGCATCAGTGAATACTTTCATATAAAGACTGATGAATTTTTCATATAAATGGTTTGCTTTCCTCAGAAAAAAAAACAAAAACAAATAAAAATATACTGAGTTATGACGACAGTGATGAATATTCAACAAGGAATCATCACTGATCCTTCAGCAGTGAAACAAATTTACTGCAGGGATGGCAAGGCATGACATTTGCATGATGTGGCAAATGTGGCATGTTAAATAGTTCAACATTTGCAGGCCTTTAAATGTGAGCCGACGCGACTGCACTCGAATACGAATGAAAATCATCGGAAGCTTTCGATATGTTTGGATAATCGAGACACTCGAATAAAACTTGTTGGACTCGCCCATCAGCACCTAGTTGGAAACGTCCCATTTACATCCTTATAACACACTTTGTCAGCAAATAGAAACTACTGTTTCGTAATTCGTTGGAAATAGCATCGTTTATTATGCTTATTCATTTATTTAATTACTATTATGCTTTTACTATTATGCTTTTACTATTATTATTATTTAATATTGTTTTATTTACAATATACATATTTATTTATTTATTGATTTTTAATTTTTTTTATTTATTTTTTTTTTGTTCTGTTTGTGTATTTTGTTTTTGGTTCTTTTAATTTTTTTTCAGCCTAAACTAATGGCTTTATTGTTAATACTTTCGCGCTTAGACTTAGTTTTAGTACTTATTTGTAATATATATAATTAAGTATAAGTATTTAGTTTTCTTTACGTTTAATTAAATTTAAGGAAAGTTGTAAGTCCAAATTTTTGGCAAAGGGTAGTTAGTTTATATTTTTATTTTATACATAATTTGAAATGCTGCAAAGGTTAAGTGTTTGTATTATAATTCAGTTAATAGTTTGTTAAATTCTTAGGTCGGTATTCTTCAAAAATAAAATATTTATAGTCTTACTTTTTTCCTTTTTTGCTTTACATTTTATTTTCTTTTCTTTTTAATAAACGTATAGTTTTAAATGTACATATTTTTAATGTCTTAGGAGAGTTTAGTTTTATTAAATAAAAGCCTCTCTTTTTGGTAGTTAGTTAGTATTTTTAAATGGTATTTCAGGTTAATCTTTACTATATAAAAACCTATATTAGTAAATACATATTTTCAAGGTTAAAATTCACTATTTAAATTATTAAAGCACTTATATTTTTTTTTTTAAATAAATATGTATGTATGTATATACATATAGTACATATCGATATCTGCGGAAATTCACGCCAGTTCAAAAAAGTGTTCAAAAATGTCATACATATGTATTTCTCTGAACTACGGCGTTCTTAAAGCAAATTTTTCTTAAAGCGTTTTTGAAAACTGTGCTGAACTGGCGCGATCTTCCACTCAGCTGTCGATATACAAATAAATGTTCATACATATATGTATTTATATAAATACGTATGTTTAGCATAAACTACCTTGTTTTAAGATTTAGTACTTCTCAGTTAGCTTTGGTATAGTTTCAAGTAAAGATTTTGAATAGTTTTAATTATTAATACATTTTTTTTTGTTAATTTTCTAATTATACGTTTTTTTATACCATAAGTATATAGTACTTATATATACATATATAATTATTAAATTCGTAAATATGTAAAGTAAAATGTTAATATACAAGGTATTTAAGGCAGCAGAAAATTAATAAAAGTAGCAGAAATAGAGTTAGAGGAAGAAAAAGAGAGAAAAGTGAGAGATAAAGGGAGAGAAAGAGTAATGGAAAAGGGGTTAAGTACCTACATAAGTTAGGTTAAGTGTAGGTAGGTAATTGTTTTAAAAGTGCACAAAGTGATAACTAAATTGTTAAATTACTCTTTTAACTGGATGTTGGCGCATATACAAAATTAGTCTCTTTATTCGTATAAAATTTATTTACTAATAATTCATATTACATATTTACATAATTCGTTGACTCTAATCTACATACATATCACGAGCTCAGAGTAAAAATTAGACATATTTTTTCTCGAGGCAAACCCGTTTTCGCTCTGAGAAAAAATATGTCTAATTTTTGCTCTGAGCTCGTCATATGGCTATTTAAACTTCATAAGCGCATAGTGAAATTTTCATAAGCTAAGCTTATCTATAAATAAGAATTGAATTTCTGGGCTCATCTATGGCTTCAGAGCTCAAGAGAAAATTAGAAGTAAATATACACTGAGAGAAAAAAAATATATGAGGGGTCAAAGAAATTGTTTACCTATTTTGAACACTACTTTCTTTGTTTTGAGTAAATTTTCCTTAAAACATGTTAAAAGGTTTATAAAATATTGTTGTTACATGCGTTACCATGGTTTCATATACTTGTTTTGAAAAAATTCATACATTAAAATAATGAAAAATTCTTTAAGCGCCATTCCATTCCCAACTTTCCTTGTTTTGAAGACTTGATTTCTTTAATTTTGAGAAATTAAATTCCTATACAAATCCCCATGGCAACGAATTTGTTTGAATGTTTTTTTATGTTTTTCCCACATTTTTGAGAAAATTTACACAAAACAAAGAAAATTTTGTATTGGGACGCGTGTTCAAAATAAGGAAAATTATGTCTTTGATCGAGATAAATTTTTTTTTGAGTGTATATAGAGCTTTCCAAGCCCAAAATGGATCCACAAAGCTGAGCTCTGAAGTCGTTGAGCTGGGCGTCAGAAACGCAAATATCATTTTTGGCAAAAGTGGTCGTATAGGCTTAGATTATGAACATTACACTAGGCGCTTATGAAGTTTAAACGACCACACGATAATCTAGTTAATACTTTTAGCGAGTTTTGAGATTGTAAAGGGTAAATTTGTTGGGTGAACGGTTATAAGATCAATGGACATAACCTAAATTAAAGTAAATATTTTATTCTTAAATTTTCGTTGGCTTTATTTCGCAATAATGTGGGGAAATAATGTCAATTGACTCGTTATTTCCCTTGATCTTAATGCGTGTTACGAAGTTTTGTTGCTTTTAAATATTTTACATACTAGTATCTAAGTATTAGTGCATTAAAGTATACGGAATTTGTAAAAGCTTTTCGTTTTAGTGCAATATTTTATTCTTAGTTTTGTTGATATAACAGATTAAGACTAAGTTGATTAGCGGTGTAGAGTTTTAGTTTGCAGTGTAATTAGTTTTTTTTTACAAATAAATTAGTGATACAACTCTGAACTTTTTTTAAATTAATGCAATTTTTTTTAATGAAAAATACGCCGAAATAAGCACTTTTTTGTTTTATTTTGCGCAATTCCGATATATTTACATTATTACTAAACACCCTAATGAGCCTAACATATGTACGAATTTGTGTACATTTAAAGTTTAAATTAAACATTAAACGTCTATCTAAGCATTTTGCGAATATAATTAGTGAATAACAAATACTTACATTTATTAATAAACAAAGCAAACAACTAATATAAAAAATCGATAACTAATTCAGGAGTGAGCACAACCTTACATTTTATTTAGCAACAATTAATTCTTCGCTATAGAAGAAAAAAGACGCAAACTGTTTTGTTGAGGAAGAAAGACGCAAACTTTTTTCTTTCAAAGAAAGACGCATTAAAAATATTTTTCGAAAGAAAGACTCTTTATTTTTTTTGATAACGAAGAAAGACGCTTTATTTTTTTTTACTCTAAAGAAAGACGCATTTAAATATTTTTTAGGAAAGAAAGACGTATTAGATTTTTTATTTTTCTTTGTCAATATTAAAGGTAATGCTTCTTTCTTCGCAGATAATAATGCGAATGCGTCTTTCTTCGTCGAAATATTTTTTAATGCGTCTATCTTCATTGACATGTTTTGTGAAGCGTCTTTCTTCCCTTAATGCGCTTTCTTTTTAATGCGCCTTTTTTCGTCGACAAATTACTGACATGCGTCTTTCTTCTTCGGGAGCGACGAATTGTACATACATAAATATCACAAAGAAGAGACACCATAGATGGTGAGTAAACAATTAGATCTGGGAAGATATTGGATGCTATTTGTTGGGGGGAACTGCTTAACGGCAAAAATGATCTTTGTAAATGTGGATACAGATAGTAATGGGCGAGTCCGCGGCGTTTAGATAATCCAGAGAATCGCTATTGTTGCAAAATTGCAATCGATTCGAAAGCTGACTCGCACCTCGACTATACAATCGAGTTGGTTTTTGCTATTGTGCCGAGTCGGAGGTTGTTTCGATTAGTGATGGGCGTGTGCGGAGATGTTTTAAGGCGGATTCATCGTTCGAGTTCAACACTAAAGTTGAATTTGAGTTAACTAATAAAAGGAGTTCAGAACTTTTCGAAATTCATCTCACACTCCAAAAACACAACAACAACCACATAGCAGAAAAGTTCTGAACTCGAACGATGAATCCGCCTTAGCCGATTGTTTTGAAAGTGAGAGGAATCGTCAGCGAATTCGAGATGTTTTAGCGATTACTTTGCTTGACGGCTATTCGTGGCTGGACTCGAATACGAGTGAAAATAATCGAGAGAGTATTCGGAACATTTAAATAAACGAGACAATCCATTACATCTCGTACTCGCCCATCACTAGATCTAGGAAGTTATCGAATTTTATTTGCTGAAGGAAAAGGCTAGTGGTCAAAAAAGACCTTTGCAAAGCTTTAGTAGAGGGTTCAGCTATATTCTGTTTATTTTGTTGGCTTTTGCATTTTTTTCTTAGCTTTCTAAAGCTAACAAACGGCTGCTAGCTCATTTCCGACTGAGCTTTACTGTTGTGCGATATTAGGAGCACTCAATTCACATATTTTGTACTGTAAGCAAAGAATTAGAAAATAAAACAACACAGATAAAAATTTAAAACGCAAAAACGAAAATAATATTAAACAATAAACATTTATTGAAAACAATTACTTAAACAAATTCACAGTTTTTTTTAAATATATATTTTTTTCATAAATAATTTACTTAATTCATTAACTTGTGCGAAAGTTCCGCCGCTTGCGCAAATATGTGCACTTACTTACAAAAGTCTGCTGACAACAGCTGATTACAAAATATGCAAAAAATAAAATAAAAATAAAAATAAAAATATAATGGAAAAATAATAAGAAAATAAAAAAAAAAAAAAATAAAAAAAAAAAATAAAAATAATAAAAAAGAAAAAAATTTAAAAATAAAAAAAATAAATAAATAAAAACAACAATATAACTTAATATTTCCTTGTTTTAAACAGACCTGTTAAATTCCGATTAGGATTAGTAATCAATTAAATTGTTTTGTTTTTTAATTGGTAATCATTATTTTAATTCTTTTGGAGAAAAAAAGTAATTTTAATGATTACCATTAAAAAAAATCAAAAAAAATCAAAAATAATCATAAAAAATCAAAAATAATCAAAAATAATCAAAATAATTTTTTTTGATTGTTTTTGATTATTTTTGATTTTTTATGATTATTTTTGATTTTTTTTGATTTTTTATGATTTTTTTTCATTTTGTTTGATTTTCTTCAATATTGTTGTAAAGAAATTTGGATATGCATGCACATAAGTATTCAGGTAGGCATGCATGTTTGGTCAGAGAGGCATAAAGTTTGTTTGTACAAATGTATGTGAACACATATTAAAGTACGTAACCCTGCAGTAAATATGGGGACAGGTGTATCCAAGTCATTGTGTATTCTACAGCGACAATTGCACTAATTAAAATGTCGACAAATTTAGAAGTACAAAATTTGTATAGACCTTGGCTCGTTCGAAGTTTTTCGTACTAGATACGGATACAAACCCTTCCTACACCTGGGGAAGATTCATTTCTAGGTTCAGTATAAGGACAGGGAAGAGCGAATAAAGAATTCTGATTATGACAGAGATTATCTTTACGTAAATCTATTTGCAACGTAGCAAATCGTCTACTGCTTTATTATGTAGTAGGCATGCGAAGACGAATACAAATTCCCAAATAATCCTATTTGAGGAACAATGTCGGAACGTGAGTACGTAATATTTCTGCCTTTTAAAAGAATACAATAGGGCAATAACTAGGGCTGAAACGGTATGGCGTATGATGAACAATAAATACAACTTATATGAAATTAAGAATTTTTCCTTTTTTGAAAAAATTGATGAAGTGTGAAACAGGCAAAGGAAATACAACTGTGCTAATGGAGGAAGACGAATACACCACAAAAACAGGTCAACTAATCAAAGAAATGGGCTGCCGAGTGATGAGAAAAGACCCAACGGAAGAATACCAAATGGCAATAAAGCGTGCAATAAAACAAGCGAAAAATATAAGAGACGGCAAAGTAGCACTACACTCTCACAGCAATGAATCCATCTGCCCCATCACTGATCGCACGGCGAACTTTTTTTTGCGATACGCTCTAATGTACATACATACATACGTATATTTTAAAGTAAAACTCCAAGCACATTTGATTGACTAACATAGAGTACAATTATAACAAAGTTTTTATACCCTTCTTTTTATACTCATATGAAATGGTGTTATAACTTCGAGCGGAAATGCAGAAGGAGGCATGACAGATCCACCAAAATATAACCGCTATGATGAGGATCATGAGCTGAGTCGTTTAAGCCATGCCCATGAGTCCGTCTGTATAAACGCAAATTATCCCTCCTTTTTTGAGATATCTACTTGAAATTTGGTACTTGGGTGACTTCTTAAGAGAAATTGGACCACTATAACATATAGGTTAGATAGGGTCGAAAAAAAATGTTGTAAAAGTCCGCCCCTAAATTTGAAGCTTATGTTGAGAGGGTTAAGGGACACAAAAAAATTTTTTTTTTTGACCCCGCGAAATACCGCCGAAATTGTTTTTTTCTTGTAACCTTGTTATTTATCATCCGATTTTTAAAGTTGATACGTCATTAGTTTCGTATTTTGAAGCTCTACACTTCCTTCTAATGCTCTTTTGAGCTCTGAAGTCGTTTTCACATAGTTGGGTCAGCTAACTTATTTGTATGTCCAACTTTTTTTTCGTATGGGGACCAACCCTATCTACCTATATTATAGGTCCCATACATCGGATTGTTCAGATATAGACATTTTGGACTATAACATCTCCATAAATGAGACTATGTATCGCTTCTTTTCCTCATTCATGAATGTCATAAAGTCTCGATACAGTCGAAGACAGCCGCAATATTAGTTGCTTTTCATTGTATACCTAACTACGAGAACTTCTGTATTAAAGCACAATTTATGAGTTAGTACAACAGCGAATGTTAAACTAAAATGTTTGATTTGGCCACTTTAAACAATTTTTCATTAAGATAAATAATTTGATATGAACGTGCATCGTACCATGTACGGTCAATGACAAATTAACAATAATTCCAAGCTTGTAAGATATGTATAAATGTGTATGCCTCTCGCACAAATATACAAGGAGGAAGCATATAGAGCCTTTATCCTGTTAGTGTGGGACTTTAACCGCACTACACCACCTACGCTCATCGTATCGAACCCCCCGGTACTACCATCAAGCTACCGTCGTGAGTCTGCCTTAAAAGGCTATATACATACCTGCATACGTACAAATGTGCATATTTCTTTAAACGATATTGATACAAAATTAAAAAAAACCAAAAAAAATCAAAAAAAATCATAAAAAATCAAAAAAAATCAAAAAAAATCATAAATAATCAAAAATAATCAAAAACAATCAAAATAATTTTTTTTGATTATTTTTGCTTATTTTTGATTTTTTATGATTATTTTTCCTTTTTTTTGATTTTTTATGATTTTTTTTGATTTTTTTTAATGGTAATTGCAAAATAATCATTAAAATTTGAAAACAATGGGTAATCAATCATTAAATGGACAGTTGAAAAAATAATCAATCAAGCCGGTAATCATTACGATTAATAATCATTATTTAACAGGTTTGGTTTTAAATCACTGATTTGCCGCAACTTTTTTGTTTCACACAGTTTATTACAGCATTTGCTTACGTTTTTTTACTGTTTTTTTTTACTTTTTTTTTTAAATGAAAATTATTTATATAAGACAATTCTCTTGGCAACAATAATTTAATTTAAAAAATCGTCTAACTATACAAATTTTTTTAGTGCAAAAAATAGTACATATTTGTAGTAGATACTTACATACATACAAACATACATACCTACACATAGGAAGGCCACTTACAATAAAACATTCGCTTAATACGTACATAATAAATATTGTTCACAAAAGGGTTAAAGCCATCAAAAACAACAATTAACGTTTTGTTATATATGTATTAGTATTAGTAATAGGATTCAAATATACCGAACGCATTGAAATTACAAACAAACAAACAAATAAACTAGCTAATGAACAAATTAATTTATTTTATATAAAACACTATTAAGTATGCATAAATGTATGTGCATATGTATATAAAGTTATTGGTGGCGAAAATAAGTGTACGGCGTAGAATTTATTATTTTCTTTTTTATTATTTTTAAATATTTTTTTTTATTATTTTTATTTATTTTTTTATTATTTTTTTATTCATTCTTTATTACTATAACTACTTAAATTAAACAATTTAAAAAACTTTTAAGTTGCTTTAAAGTTCATTATTAAACACTGGTGCCATTATTTTCGCCGACACTGTATGCATAAGTCTTAAAAGTAGTATTAAGTAATGTACTCAGTTGTTGTTTATGTGTTTAGTTGAGATTTTATGTTCTTGTACGTATATAACTTCAAGGTATTATAAATATATGTATGTATGCATGCACATTAGGGTGGACACCCAAATACATACATACATATATGGATACAGATTTTATATTATATTTCTTCAACCTCACCCACTAGGTCGATGCTAATATAGTCGAAGATGCCACATATACATTTTTGTTCCGATAGTATAGGCGGTTAAAGTGTGTCGTGCAGAAGTAAAAGTTCATATTACCATATATGATCCCGGTGAGACACCACTTAACCATCTTCGATCGGGACCAAAATTTATATTTGTTATCCTCTAGTACAAAACTATCGATTTTGAGCATTAGAAATGAAAAAATTTTATGTATTTTTTGCTCTTATATGGTAATATGAAATTTGATCCCTGTGCGACACCCCCGAATACGATCGGGACCTAAAATTTATATTTGGTATCTTTGACTGTGCTGTTACCGATGTAGGTGGTGTGACCGAAGAAAATCGCTAATTTGATTCTTAAAGTACCACCCTAATGTACATATCTAGTTTCAGTAATTACAGTTTTTTGGTTGCCTAAAGCCAGTTTGTGCTTAAATGTATTAAATTCAAAATTTTTTGTTTTTGCTATGCTTCTTCTTTCTTCCTTTCATGTACCTACATACGTACAAAGAAGTGCATGTATCTACATAAGTACGTCTTCCAATACAAGACATAGTACAATAAATAAACATTTTCCAAAACAAAAACAAATACAAAAACGCATAATTAATTCCTTTTCATTTAAATAAATACAAACAATTAATAATTTCCTAATTTTTCGGTTCTAAAAATGGCAAACGGAAGCTGAGCGCCGATTTCTTCTCGCTGCTCACAGTCGTAACGAGTCGCTGCGCATCGGCGTTGCTGCCCGCACTCGTTGGCTCAATGGGTGTTACTCGTTGTGCACGATCAACGTGTGGCGGCAATTGCAGATTAATGGGATCGCGCAGTCGACGCAGATCGTATTCAGCTTCGGCTATTTGACGTTTCAGCATATTATATTTATCGATATCGAAACGCTTCTTTTCGGCCTTTTTATGTATGCTAAGCAGGAAGAGGCGATTTCTAATTGATTCGAAAGCGTATTCCTGGAAGAATTCAATGGTAAAATAAAAGTAAGAGTTGAGTAGAAAACTTCATGAAACAAAGTGTGTTTGTTTAAGTTAAATATGGCACGGCATGATTTCAATTGAAATATGCTTTGTTTATTCCAAACGTTGCTTACCGATTTCGTTAGGCAGTAATAGGCATACATGGCCATCGTAGTGCCATAGGTTACGAAATATGTTACAGGCTCCATAATATCCCATGAGTATTCCCACCATGTGAGACGCGCCAAAACGCCAAATTGTACCGCCATCAAGCTCAGTCCAACCCATGTTGCTATGACGACTTTGCGTTCCGCCAGCTTAGTCAGTTCTTGTTTTTCCTAAATTAATTGAAAAAAATTATGCTTGAAATTCCAAATAATCCTTTTGTGTGAACTTTTAAGCGGTCTTACCATTTCCAAAGGTGCTATTTCAAATTTTAAATCTTCTATTTTCTTAACTAGCTCTTGTTCTTTGTACAAATGATATTCGCCAACGTGTAAAGCTTCGTATAACTGAGGAAGAAAGGGAGAGAAAAGTGTTAAAAATAGTACCAAATATGTATATAGATCTTTTTGTGTTCAAGCCACTTACTTGTGCTACCATAGTTCTAACATCACTAAGCCGCTTTAAGTCTTCAGCATCGATTTTTTTCCGTTTAGGCGGAATCACTTCATATTTGTTGTCGTTTATATAAAGCCTGCAATTGCATTTCGACAATTGGTATACGAAAAGTTTTATTAAAAATAATTATTAAAATTAATTATTAAAAATAATTATTAAAAATAATTATCAAAAATAAGCATTAAAAATAATTACTAAAAAAATATTTTAAAATAAACATTAATTAATTTATTACACTCACCAAAATGGCTCATCTAAAAGGCTATCGATCGAGCATGTCGACGCTATTCGTACGCCGCATTTATTCAGCACAACCGCTCGATCAATACCGTGATCTTCGATTTTTAGCATTTCAATTAGATCGCCCACTTTATGGGAGACGGGCCGCAAAGCGAAACGACATTTTTCCAATCTGCTTGGCAGCGGCACTGTTAGGTGTGGAAGTCCATTTATATATTCAACATAAACATCGCCTGTTGAGTGGAATAATTATAAAGAAAATGGATTAGAAATGCAATAAATAAATTAAGTTTATTAAAGAGAGCTTGAAGAAGATAGTTGTATAACCCCTTTTATTATTATCTTGCTTTTACATACATATATGGTTTTTATAAAAATGTAGTCTAAGATATAACTATCGTCACTCCGGAAGAAGAAAGACGCATGCCAGTAATTTGTCGACGAAAAAAGGCGCATTAAAAATATGTCGGGGAAGAAAGACCCTTTACAAAACATGTCGACGAAGATAGACGCATTAAAAAATATTTCGACGAACAGAGACGCATTATAAAATATTTCGACGAAGAAAGATACATTAGCATTATTATCTGCGAAGAAAGACGCATTAGCATTAATATTGACAAATAAAAATAAAAATCGAATACGTCTTTCTTTCCAAAAAAATATTTAAATGTGTCTTTCTTTATAGCAAAAAAAAAAAAAATAAAGCGTCTTTCTTCGGTATGAAAAAAAATAAAGAGTCTTTCTTTCGAAAAATATTTTTAATGCGTCTTTCTTTGAAAGAAAAAAAGTTTGCGTCTTTCTTCCTCAACAAAACAGTTTGCGTCTTTTTTCTTCTGTAGCGACGATATGTAAATACTTAATAATACTTAAATAAACGTGGGGGCTTTTCACACTCACCTTAGATGTAGCTGATGGATCAAGATCAGAAGAGGCCGACTGTTCATTTTCCACCCCATTTATAGGACCGTGGATGGTGGTGACATGAACAACGGGTCTGGTTAACAGGACTCGTATCAAAAAGGGAGAAGAAGTAACGAGTACTGTCAACCAGTGAATCGGTCACAATGTACTCGTTAATCATGGTACCACCGATTTCTACCAGCGACATCTATGAGTGAGTGTGGGCGTAAACAGTGTTAAAAGAAGCCCTTTGTGCGAGAGATAATGGGTTGAAAAATTCTACAAAAGGATTCCTCGTTAAATTTTAAGTACTATTATATGGACCGCAAATATATATAGCGGTTGCCCAATGTTAATGAATCTGAATCAATTTCATTCAAAGAACTTGATGGGTTTTAATGACGTAAAAACGTTGAAAGCTTACATCGCCTGTAAAGTATGTATGAGTATGTTTTTTGGTGAGTGTGAATTGCATTTGCTATTCGTTTGTTTCCCCCGCGCTTGTGTAGGTTGTGCGTATATGTATGTGTGTGCAAAAAAGTTTGCTAATTTGTTTTTCAGATTATTATCCAGTTGCAAATATTTGCATATCAAGTGCAACCAAAACTAATAATAATTTGTGTTGTACAACCAGCGATGATTCAAAATTGAGCATGCATACATACATACATACGCACATACATATACACATACATATTGTCTTTTAAACTTCATAAACGCCTAAGTGAAACTTTCATAAGCGCTTGTGCCAAAAATGTCAACCTTACCAACCTTGAATTCCTGATGTCCCGCTCTATCGATCCATGCCATAAATTTGGTTTTTGGGAAGCTCGACAAGCTCTATATTTCCTTCTCAACTGTAACGTCCTAGCGTTGGACGTCAGGAATTCAATTCTAATTTTTAGCACAAGTTAGGCGATTATGAAAGTTGCACTTAGGCGAATATGAAGTTTAAACGGCGATATGTATGTATGTGTGTAGGTGCTTTCTCGCCGCCCGCATTTTTATGCACAATTTATGTGCTTTTTGTATCTATGTATATGTATGTTTATACATTTTGAGGTTAATTGTGAAAAAGTAAAATTTTTTGCAATTTTTTCCTAAAAAAATTTCTCAAGCATCGCACAAAATACTCACTTTTTCTCGTAAGTGTACACACATTTTTACATACATACAAACAAACTGGTAGATATTGTCACTTTTTAGCAAGAAACTTTTTGTTCCACTCCAATGCACTCCTCGCCTCTTGTTTGTGCGAATTGCATAGAAAATTTTAATTGCTCATGTATTTCTATGAAAGAATATTGTTGTATGTATGTAATTATATATGCATGTATGCAGATATTTACTTTTAAATAAATTCGTTATAAAAATATGTATTTCTTGCTACCAATTTGTAATAACACTTCAAATGTTCTCAATGCTCTTTAGAGCACGTCTATTGCATTTTTCTTTTTTACACAGATCTCGCATGTTAAGTCAACATTAAATTATACACTCAGAGAAAAACGGCGGGCTAAAATCAAGCTGTGTCGTACTTGATTTAAGAATTCCTGAAATTAAGGCAAAATATATAAAATTTAAGTTTCTCCAGACTTGAAACAGGAATGGCATTTTTGAAGCAAGATAAAAATCTGAAAAAATCTTAATTTAAGAATGAAATTCTTAATTTAAGAATACGATACATACATACATGTTTATATACAACATAATTATCAATAGTCGTTGCTTTTTTTGTTCAAGCGAAACAATTTTTTAACAAAATAAAAAAATAAAAATTTACATACATAATATGTATTATGTACATACATACATATGTATGTATGTACGTAAAACATTTGTATAAACAAGATGAAAGAAATTAAAATATAGGGCTTCCTTCCATTGGACGAGTCCCAGCCATACACGTACGTCTATAGACGAATTAGGCTGGATGGAGCTTATCGAAGAAGTTGAATGTGCTGACGCTGCGCCTGTGGGTTCGGATGAGAGTTTAAAAAGCAGAAGATGAAGAAAGCCTGAGGAAACTTCTGTTGGATTTTAAAGTGGAGACTGATTTAAAGGGTGAGTTATCCGTTCGCTATATGTACACATAAATATGTACATTAGGGTAGTCCCCAAATGTATGCGAAAAAATTTATATCATATTTCTTCAACCTCATCCCCTAGGTCGATGCTAATATAGTCGAAGATGCTACATATATAAGTTTTTGTTACAATCGGAGACGGTTAAGGGGTGTTGCACAGGTGTCAAAGTTCATATTACCATATGTGACAAACATTTTCAATTATATGAGATTGTTCCTAGAATATGTAAGTGCAGAAACAGAGAATGTATATATTAGAAATATTTGTAACTTCACTAGCCCATATTTACATGAACATACCTGTGTTCATATGGAATAGTAGCTTAAGTACGTGTAAAGTGTACTTAAGGAAAAAAATTATTCAGTTTCTAAAAACCTGAAATAATGCATCTCAGAGAGTACGTTCTGCGGTTTTTTTTAACTCTTTATCAGGCTCTAAACTAGTCAGACTCAATGATTTTACTTAATAATCTTGTGCGGGGAATTGCTAGAAAATTATGCAAACTTACGAATATCTTGAAAATTTGCATTTCGACATAAGCTACTGTTCCATATGAACACATATGTATATTATATAAATAATGGAAAATTTGTATCAGAATTAAATATTTGTAATAATTATAGTTATAAGTAGTTTTAGTTATTGTGATAACATTGCCTTAAGACTTGTTTTACATAAATAAATATTTATAGTTTTATAATATATGATGTGTTGCGGAATACATAGATGTATATGTATGTAAAAATTTAATTGTATATTATATATATTACTATATTATATATATTACTATATATATATGTACATGTCTGAAAATAAGGCAAAATAAAATACAATGCATTGAAATAACAACTTTAATTGTTTTTTATTTTGTTAGGTGGGTTTAATGATTTCGAATTTTGAATTTCGAAAAAGTGGAAAATCAAGAATAAATATTCTTAAAACAAAGTTGGACATTCTTCAAATAAGATTCAAACATTCTCAAATCAATCATGGACAATGCTGAAAACAAGTTTATATAAGCTTATTTCAAAATGGGAAAATTCTTAATACAAGCCTTTTATTCTCAAAAATATCGTCCTAAGAAAATATATTCTTGATTTTAGCATTTTCGAGCTTAACAGACTTTCATAACGTTTTCGGCTTGATTCAAGCCCGCTATACTGAAATTTAGCTTGATTTTTCTCTGAGTGTAATAATAATACAATGGCGCTATCATAACTCTGACGAGTTTTATGGCCCAGCTTCTCTCCCAATTCGAGGTGTGCTCCTTTTTGTTTTTCCTACTAATTGGGTGGACCTACAGTTTTATGCCGGCTCCGAACGGCGAATGCATTTTTTGTGAGAAGCTTTTTCATGGCAGAAATACTCTCGGAGGGTATGCCGCCCACTGCCGAGAGGTGACCGCTGCTCTTAAAAAACCCAATAATTGGATTTTTACTAATTAGAAAAATTGTTTTGTTGATTTGCTCGGACCGTGGTTTGAACCCGAGACCTCTGGCATAGCAGGAGAGCACTCTACCCACTGCACCGCAGCGGCCACAGTGAGGTATGCACTTACAAAAAATAGTGGCAGGATTTATGGCAACTAGGAAAGGATACCCTACTATACCTAAGCGATAAAGAAGCGCTCTCTAGGGAGTGCATGGGAGTGCGCGCGAACTGTCCAAAATTTCGACAAATTTTCGTACTACTGTTATGTGATTAAAACTGTAAAACTCTATGTACTACGTACCTGCAGCTGAGTATAAAAACCAAGTGAGATCGCGGCTATCTTCGGCCGTATCGAGGACTCCATTCACTTTTCCAAGTGGAATTTTTACAAGGCCTGATAAAAAAAGGTTAATAACTTAGCTGTTTAAATGGAGAGGTTAGACCACAAAACATTTTCTTTTTAAATACGAATTATTTTCAAGTGAAATATTAAAATCAATTTAGGAGTGCTTAGGGCTTCCATCGCTATTAGTTTCAAAAATTTCCCTTTTTGGGATTTTTTGTAATACGCACCATCTTAAAGTAAGAAGTTTAAAACCAAACTTAGAATAGTTGAAGCTTCCATCGCTATTAGTTTTAAAAATTTCCCTTTTTGGAATTTTTTGTAATACGCACTATTTTCAAGTAAGAAGTTCAAAAATCAAAATTGGAATAGTTAGAGCTTCCATCGACATCACTTTTAAAAATTTCCCCTTTGGGGATTTTTAATAATATGCAGAATTTTCAAATAAAAAGTCAAGAATCAACTTTATATTGGTCGTAGTTTAAATTTTATTTAGTTTAAAAAATTTCCCTTTTTGGGATTTTTTGTAATATGCACTATTTTCAAGTAAGAATGTCAAAAATCAAATTTAGAACATTTGGAGCTTACATCGCTATTAGTTTTAAAAATTTCCCATTTTGGGATTTCTTGTAATATGCAGAATTTTCAAATAAAAAGTCAAAAATCATCCTTATATTAATCAGTTTAAATTTTATTTAGTTTAAAAATTTCCCTTAAAGTGAAATTTTTCCAAAATTGAGGATTTTGCAAGAAATGTTTAAAAAATGTGTGATTTAATAGTTTTCGTTGTAAAACTAAAAAAACTAAGATCATGATTCTGGTCATATTGGTACATGTTTAAGTATTTTGGTGGGTTTAACTCTTCTTTCTCTGGTGCATTCAAAAATCCTCTTTTGGCACAGTTATAATACATTCTCATGTTCATGAAAGGTATAAAAAATAGCAGTTTGGTAAAAAAAATCCAATTTTGCTGTCAAAGAAGCTATGGAAGTCCACAAGGATGAAAGAGTGCTCTGTGTCTCTTATTTTGGCAATTATTTATATTTTTTGACACAGAGGAGTAAGTACATAGGTACTAGGGATTCCAATCCCGGGATCCCGGGATCCCGCCCTTTCTGACTCCCCGAAAATCCCGGGATAGCTAGAATTTTATCCCGGGATTTTCGGGATAAGATAAAGAGAGAATATTCCGCTATTATAGCAAAGAAAAGTTATATTTTATATAATTTTTATTGGTCTCAGATCTGTATACTAACAGCATTCCCTATTCTGAATGAAAATGTTGCATTATTACATTGCAGCATTATCAACATGTGTCCTGTGTCCTATCAAAGTGTTGCATTTTTCATGTGATGAATGAAACAAAAATAATGCAACCTTTTACTTCTGCTAAGAGCAGAAAATGTTGCCCGTAGTCGGGCCAGTTTTATATTTTGTCAATAGAACAAACATCCCTAAAAAGTGTTGTCTGTGTGGAAGAGAACAAAAAAATGTGACAGCCGGAAGAAAGTGCGACATTTTTGCTAGAATAAAAAAGTCCATTAGTCAAAGTAAGGATTAAAATTTTTGATTTTTTTTTAATAATTAAATTTTATTGTGTTGAAGTACGCGTTGTAAGGAAACGTACGTTAGGTATTTTTAAAGCTTTTAGCTTGAGGCAAAATTCATTTGATAATTTCTATTTCCTGATTTTTGGTCATTTATTTCTCAAATGTATTTTGGAATTTTCCCACATGGAAAGTAAATAATGGAAAAAAATGGAAACAAAATTTTAATTAGACTTGATAGTCTTACAACACTGTACTAAAATTAAATACGCAGCTGCATACTCGGAATTCATATCAAAATTTTGCCTCCGATATTTATTTATTCAGAAGTTGCATTAATTTTCTGAATTTTTCGGCAAGCTCGGAAATATTCGCTTAAACAAAGTGCGTCGTTAAATTCTAAAAAAAAATTTTATTGGAAATTATCAAATGACTGCAAGCCTTTTTATTAATATCCTAAAAGTACCAACTGCAAAGGCAAATGTTTTGTTCACCAAATGTACATATGTAATTTTCGTTGTTGGTTGTGCTTTTTAAAGTAACTCTTAAGTATTATTAAATAATACGCATGATTTTACATTCCTATTTTATTTGGTTACTAATGAAATAATAAAAAATTGCAATAAAAATCTATTTTTTCTTTGCATTTTAAAGTTGTAGCGTTTCTCTAAAAATGTATTTACTTTTTTCAACCCCAAATGTGGGAAAATGATACTGGTCGAAAAATTTTTGTAATAAAAAAATAAAATAAAATTCTACGTTTCAAAAGGATTTCGGTGTAGTTTTTGAGATATTCATGTCCAAAGAGGCGAAAAACGCAGTTTGTGGCCATATTCACTCCTCAATATTTTTAAAATTACCCACTTTCATTAAAAACTGATTACATCTATTGAAAGCACGATCATTTCTTTTGAAGACAACGTAGATATCTGAATAAGATATCCGAAAAAGCAAAGCGCTGTTTTCAGGAGAAATTATCGTTCTTTCAATAGCTGCAATCATCTTTTAATGAAAGTAAGTTATTTAACAGATTGAGCAGTGAATATAGCAAAAAATCGCATTTTTCGTCTCTTTGGACATGAATATCTCAAAAACTACACCGAAATCCTTTTGAATAACTCAAAACCTACACGTATTACCGAAAATACGACTTCAGATTCAGAATCAGCGCACCGAAATCCTTTAGAAAAGTAGAATTTTATTTGAGTTAGAAAATTTTTTGGAAATTTTTTCGGCCTGTGTAATTAAAGTACAAATCCCGGGATAAATCCCGGTATCCCGGGATTATAAAATAAAATCTCGAAAATCCCGGGATCGTAAAAATCGGAAGAATTGGAATCCCTAATAGGTACCTACTGATTGTTGAGCGCCAGTGCTACAAAGCGCTTTATAAGCTTCATTTTTTAATTTATTTCGTTGTTATATGTATTTTCATGTTATTACAAGTTTCTTTTATGTCTCCGCTTTATTCTTTAGCTTCTATAAATATTTTCCAGCTATTTTTTGCAACAATTAAAATGCTGTTGGCCCACAAAACTACATATAGGTATAAACATACAATCGTGCACATATTGCACGCTAAAAATTTGTGTTGTATTTTCAATAACAGTAGTTGAGAAGGCGTAATGAATGTAGGTGTGTGGAACAACAACAACAACAACAAAAACTCATTTTCACGCAAAAGCATTGTATTAATTTTCTTTCTAAATCAAATTTCTTTAATACTTGAGTTATTCGTAGAAGCGAAGGCAGCTGCAGTGTTGGCTGGGAAGACTGAGACGACGAAGAAACGTTCGAAACAGTGTGGAGGCGGCAGCGTTGCAACGATGTGCGCACTTGATTTCTTCCATGTAGGTAGGTATTCGCTTTATTTTTAACGTTTTAAATATTATTTTAAAAGCAATGCAAGCAAACCGCTAGTGCTGCAACAAAAATATGTAGTTAACTAAAAGCAAACACACACGATGTGCTGTTTAAACTTTTTATTTATTACATTCAGGCATTCGTTCGTTCGTTCTTCTTCTTCTTCTTCATAACTCAGTAAACGCCAAAACGATCATTAGGCAGACTTTGGCGTCATAATTGTTTGAGCATGCAACAGCATTGCACATGTACTGAAGTGTTTATATGTAGGTACATCGAGGTATTTATATATGCACATATGTATGTGCCTCATATGTGGGTAAGTGGTGCGTTTTGACTGTTTAATATTTTAACATGTAAGTTTGCGGTTGTTGGCCGCCGCCAATGCCGCCTTCACACTTGCGCCCACCAACAACAACGCCTCCATCGCCGCGCCGCCGTTGCTCATTATTATTATTTTCATTTCATGCACTTTGATTTTTTGGGATTTTCTATAGGCATTTAATGTATTGTAGCGTGATTAGGACTAGCGCCGCCAGTTAGAGCTACATATTTGTATGTACTTGCAACTGTTTTTTTACGATTTTTTTTTTTTGGTTTGGGCGCTTATTGATGGAATTGAAGATCAGTTAACTTTCAGATTTTCGCGTTTGCAGACGTCAATACCTGCCGGTGGTGCGGTTTGGTTTTACAAAACGAACGGTACAAGAAAATTAGTGCAGCGAATTTTGGTGTTTGGAAATTAGAAATTAACTAAGTGAAAAAGTGAAAAAAGAAAAAAAATATAAACAACAAGTAAGGAAGCCTAAGTTCGATTGGAATCGAACATTAGATACTCAGCTGTATGCTTTCATAGTTTGTTTGCGTTTGATGGAAACACGGTGTATTTTATATAAAGGGAGTGCTAGATAAAGTGGGCGTAGCCACGCCCATTTTCAAAATGTTTATCAGTCATCCAACTAAGCATATGAATATTATTCTTTGTGCAAAATTTCATTCCTTTATGACTTCTAGTTACAAAGATGTCACGTTACAAATTTCCAAAGGGTGCTCCAGAACTATCTTTATTAAAAAGTAGGCGTGGTCATAAACCGAATTCAATAATTTTTTGCGTGTCTATTAACACAAGTTATAAAAGTGTATAAACCAAGTTTCGTCAGAAATCTCATATATTCCTGCTTCTAAAAAGAGGCGGTGCCACGCCCATTTTCCAAAATTTTTGTGTTTTTCGTTTTATGTCCGCAGGTGGACTCCTGCCATAAAATTTCAATGATATATCTTTATTGTTGGGGTAAGTGGAAAAATATTTGACAGAGATCTCGCTTAAAATGTTTTTATTAGGTCATTTTATAATACACATATATAAAAGTGGGTGTGGCCGACAACCGATTGTAACAATTTTCCATCCAAACGTTTGCCTAAGTAAGCAAATCAAGCGTGCCAAATTTCATCGATATATCTTCAACGGTTTCTGAGTTATGACATATAAAAATTTCAATGTTTGACCCTTAATAAGTGGGCGTGGCACCGCCCATTTTCCAAAATTTCATGAAATTTCTTCTTAGGGGCCTGAGCTCAACACGTGGGTAATATTTCATCACTCTAGCTATATTAGTGACTGAGATACCAAATTTCTGATTTTTTCTATATAGGAAAAGTGGGCGTGGTCATGGTCCGATTTCGCCCATTTTCAATACCAACCGTCCCAGTCTCGATACCAACTTGCATTTCAAATTTCATCAAAATATCTCAATTTTTGCGCGAGTTAGAGTGTTTACAGACGGACAGACGGACGGACGGACGGACATGGCTCAATCGATTTCTCTTTTCACCCTGATCATTTTGATATATATAAGTCTATATATATCTCGATTATTTCATTCTATTACAATCCACCGTTATGTGATTAAAACTATAATACTCTGTGTACTAGTACAGCTGAGTATAAAAAGAAAGAAGAAGAACAATAAAATGTACCAAAATGGAAGAAGACACAAAAGAAAAGACAATTAACACTGTGCAACAGCACTTTTGGTGGCGCGATAATTTCCCCACAGAATGAAAGACCACTACTATCTATGTAGTAAAACCCCCAAACCGTTTTGGCTCCTGGGGTCAAGACTTTTTTATTCCCATTTTAAATTAGCAAAATTTCGTCTGAGTGATTTTTAAATAAATGAAAAAAGAGTTAAAATATATTCTGTGGTCACAAGCAATAACCGCTTAAGTCGACTTAGGAAGATTTCGAGTTATATATAACAAGTTATTCTCCTTTTAAAACTCTATATTTCTGTAAAACCGCCATGCTTATAACTTAATTCAATAAAAAGATATAAATAAAAACATTTAGGCTTAACTTACAATAGAGGTATATTAAACTTGCTATAACAGCCAAAGTAGATGTACATATATACTTAATGAAATTTCTTCATGACATTTTGTTTTATTTACAAAATTTGATCGTAACATTATGAATGGCTCACTTGTTTTGCGTCCATAGTTTTTAATCGACTTTTACGATTTGTTAAGAAACGCCTTTGAATATAAAAATCAATTTATCTCGAAATCATATTTTTCAACTTAAGCGATTATTGCAAATTGCCACAGATATGTTAGAGATATAGTAAAAATGCACCAAATCTAGGAAATTGTTCGCCATAAAATTTCACTAGGGGTTTCCTCAATTTGTATCCATATTTTACACGAATAACTTTCAAATAGTCAAGGTCTATGCCAACCACAAGAGAATAACCCTCTGCCTTTGAGAGTTGGGCCCTTCCCTTATGTACAAGTACACATGCCACTGACTCATGTTAAGTGCTTCGTTTTGAACACCGACAGATTTGAGCACTTCACTCTGTTTCCGGGACTTGCTCGCTATACAAGCATAGGCTCTCACCAGTCTGCTCTTACTCCCATCCTTTAAAAGTAAACTGGTATGTTCGCCATCGTTACGGAGAGCCAATATCGGAAGCGCACGTTGGTACATTGTATGCTTAAGATAACATATTCTTGTCTTTCGACTCAACAATAGCTTTCCATAGGTAGCCATTGAGAAAGCCCCTTTGCCATTTGGCCGCCGATCCATTCACATTGTCCGAATGTATCTCAACCGTCATTGCGACGGCAGCCGTTCTTGCGAACGAAACAGAGCTAGATGATTGAGTCTCATTCGTTTTTCGGTATCCTTCAGCGTCCACCTTTGCAGGAGGCTTTTGGCATGCAGACTTTTTGCTTGAGCATGCAGTAACGTCCAAATCTGGTTCAAATAACTTCATCTTCTTTGTACTAGGACTTTTGCTCGCAGCTTGCACAAACCCCTTTGTAGAGGTGGGAAACTATCGATGGCACTATCGATAGTATCGATATTTTATTTTTTTGAAGACTATCGAAGACTATCAATAGTATTTTTTAAACTATCAAAAACTATCGATGGTGGCACTATCGATAGTTTCCCAACTATACCCCTTTACAGCTTCAGAAGAGTATTGTAGGATAGATGAATCACCACTTGTCCTATTACGCTTTCCCGTAGCTGTTCCTGGTGTAAAGCTCGATGCCGGAGGATTTTTTTATACCGGCCTTGGCTATAGCCGCAGTTTTCTTCTTCCTCTGCATCCTCCTCTTCAGTTGCCTTGCGATCAACTTTTCACCAGTTTTGGAATCATCAATATCCAACTTCTCCGCAACAGCATTGTCCTAATTTGCACCAGGATCAACCGTTGTTGGATACGTTGGAGATACCGATGTCTGCTAGCATCTTCGCAGCTTTTGCAACCTCGATTGCGCCATCATGCTGTGATGTTAGTACGTACTCGCCAACCTCCAGTTGTAAGCTCTCCATTGACATTACAATAACAATAACTATTAGAACAACAACTCTTGTTTCCTTTTTAACAGTTTAACAATCAAATGTCGTTCTCGTGACAAGTGAAAATATCAAAATTCACTCTAATGACAAACACACTCCAAACGGATTACAGCAAGTCAATCAAAGTTTACACATTTGCTCAGTAAAACCAAATAAACATAAAAATGAACAAAGGAAAGGAAGAAAAAAAAAAAAACAAATCTACGGCATAAAATCCTATTTTAACGCAACGCACAGTAGTTTTATGCACAGAAACAAGTCCCTCAAAGGGATTGTAATTCTCAATCAACTTTGTCAACAACTTAGTACTTATATACTTACATACATACATACATAAATATGTATATACCTTCATACATATGTACATAACAAACACTGCCCTTTTACTTACTTATAAACATATATATAGTACTTCTATATTGATAGTATTCTATCTGTGCAATGTGTATGAATTCATCCAAAAATTTTGTGCATCTGGCAGTTCTGCGCATGCGCCTCAATTACATTTAATGTCATCTGTGAATATGTGTGACAAATACATTCAATTGAGTTCAGAGGCGTTTGAAAAAAAATTGAAAGGCATCATTGTGTTCTAGGGGACTTATACCCCTTTGATTTTAGTTTTTGAATTTGTTTATAATTAATATAAGAAATTTGCAACATTTATTTTAAGATGCAAACTTTTGTGGAAATGCTCTAGAAAAATCTATTTTCTATGCACTCATATTTTTATGAATCGCGGCGGAAAGCGTTTCATGTTAAAATCCTGTGGTCCGATCCATGGGCATTATATCAAAAAGTCGAATTCTGCCGTTTGGGGGTTATGTTTGTAAAGTATGTACGTTCGAATGCCGCCAACGCGGTGAGTACTGCGAATTTCTAAACTGAATAACAGGACAATTTAGACCAAAGGTGGCCAGGATTTAAGCGTAAGGGAGTCACACGACAACAACATCAATAAAAATTGCAACAACCTTCTTCTCGGAATTATAAAAATAGTATTTTGCCAAATAACGGTTTATTGCAACAACATGTACTTATGTATGTATGTACATATGTACATGCATACATACTTCAGTAGATATGCTGCAGCCAGGCATTCAAATATTTTGCTAAACAACATAAACGAGGTAGCACATACATACATACATATGTACATATGTACATATACACAATGAATGTCGAAGCTGTATCTACGCAATGAATGTCGGTCGATGCTGGACCGTTAGGTTTGAGTGCTCGCCGCGATGACGATTTCTGTGAAAAAAAGAAATGTGCGTTAATATGTCGAAATTGATTTGCTTGTTGTTGGGAGCCACTCGGAGCCACAGCGATTTTGTTGGGAGATAAACGGAGTCACTGGAGCTATTGGCTGGCCATGTATGATTTAGACAACGAACTTTTGGACACAGCAACATATGAGGACCAAAGTTCAGACTAAGTTACTCTCCAAACCGACCTCAACAGGGGACCACAGGTAATAATATAACAAGACGGATGGAAGAAAGGACTACGAACCAATCGCTATAAGTTCCACATATTTACAGGCGGATAAAAGGTGGACGGGTGGGAGCTGCAGTGTTTTGTCCGGAGCTTGGGATTAAAAAATCCTTTTTAGTCCCGGACTACTGCAGTATCTTTCAGGCATTGATACGTACAGGCGATTCCCAGTGTAATCGCTTGTTTGGAAATGGTTGCTGCAGATTCGAATGTTTTTAACAACGTCGTCAGGCATCAGACCGCACGCATGCATCCATTGTTTGCAAATGGTTTCGTCTTTTGGAAATCTATTTACATATGTATATATTTATATAACCAATAATGCACTCAAAACGAAATACGTATGTAAAGCTATTTTATTTATTTTATCCCTTTTATTATCACAAATATAGCACCGCTTCGACATTTTTTAATTTTTTAATACGAGAATCAAATTATAAATATGTAAATTCCCTATAATTTTTTTTATGTGCCATCACTGCTGTTTATTTTGAATTCATATGTCATTTTTCAAATTTGATTGCTCGGTTTTCTCTTTCTTTTTTTATATGTCTGTACTGTAATGTTGGCTGATGGAACTCGTAGGTATTACGAATATAGGAGTACTATATATATGCTTATAAATTTAATACGATTGATGGTGTTTACATTGTTCAAAATATTTTAACTTAACACTAAGAGGCCTCCCAGAAAGGAAACGGAAAAATATTTGATTGACCATTTGAGAGATTGCCTCTTGTCGCTTATATGTATCTACATGCACAAAATCGCAATAAAAGAATTTTCTGGGTGCTTTCAAAAGGAAAAGAAGCAAAGTGTGGGCATCGGAAGAAAAGTGAATTGCTGGCCAACAAATGAAAAATTGTTGACAACTACAATGAAGTCTCGTGAGTATCATTTATTTAAAATCAGCTTTTATTTACGAAAAATTGCAAAAGAGTTTTAGTTGAAAAAACAAGTGCTCTACAAAGTGATTAGAAAAGGATGCTATTGAGGTAGGATGGTTCTTTGGTTGTATGTATTCAGATTATTTACTTCATAGAACAGGCAAACCAGCCAGATGAGTCGGGGAGTCAAACTGTGATATTTCTAGACAAATATTCCCTTGAATATGTGGATGAAGGAAGATCCAAATCGGGAACTGCTCTTTTATACCTTCTAACAGGCCACTCCCCCATGGATCTGGCTGGTACCTAGAGGCCGACTTCAGGTGTCATTATGCTTTAGGTACAATGGCGACGGTTTTTAATTTGGAGATTTATGCCATTCTAAAAGCACCAGAATGGATAATGGTAACGTGAACACCAAATTTGTATCTGCAGTAACAGCCAGGCTGCACTGAAAGCACTGGAAACTGCGCGAACCTCTTCGAAAATTGCTCACGAATATAAGTTGAAGCTTGGCTCCGTAGCAAAATGGAAAAAACTTCAACTTATATGGGTACCCGGATACTGCATTGTTCAAGGTAAGGAACTGGCCGATGAATTGGCAAATTTCGGAACACTGAACTGGACCGCAGCCAATCATACTGCCCGAGTATAGCGGACACTGTGAGCTACAACAGCGACTCCATGAAGGAAACTCGTGGTAGACGCAGATTCCTGTAAAATTATAAAGTGCTTTTAGTAAAAACCTTACAGGAAGGTAGCAAGATTCCTCCTCATGCAAAGAGGGATATATGGGCAGTTGTGGGTTTGATTACAGAACATAATCCATGGGACAGTATATACATACATGGTCACAATGGGCATCATCGAGAGCTCATTATGCCTATCCTGCCTGGAAGAGGACGACAACGGCACAGAGAATTTTCTCTGCACCTGTCCGGCTTTCGCTAGGCTATGATTGTGCATTTTCGGGTCAGATGTATTGAAAATGGCGGATGCACATTCTCCACCACTCGACAAACTTCTCAAGATTTATAAAAGATTGTAAAATTTGCAGAGGTATTCTGATCCCATCTTTTCTCCTACAGCCTGATCCTTTTTAAAGGCCTTAAATACAATGGACAAATATGCCTGAGTGCTTGGGAAAGACATAGTTTTCCCGGCCTACCACAATCCCATTCCATTCCACTCCAAGAAAATTCGTTATTTTAGCTTTATGCATGTCTAATTGGAAAGACTTATAAAATTAAGGATCCTTTGCGGTACTAAATTTGTTCCATCCGCCAGTATGCCTCTGTAATGAACTGTGACAACGACCAACGCAAGCTAACCTTACTTTGGAGGTATACAGGGTATTGAGGATATTGTTTTATTTTACGATAATGCTCATTTCTATTGACTTCGTTTACTTATCAACATTTATGATCTTGTTGCAAACTGGATTAGGTATAAATAATCCACACACTCAGAATCACAGATCAGATACGAGAAGCACCAGGAAATTACTTTTTACTCCACTTCACTTTATTACAAAAATATCAATTCACATACATTCTGATTTCAACACTGTTGCTTCGCAAAAAATTGATTTTTTATATCACATTTCCGCAACCCATTTTATTAGCGCGGATGTTGCATGTTCAGCATAGTTCACAAATCTCCTATTTGCCGATAATATCAAAAGGATTTAAGTAGCAAAAAAATTTTAAGGCTCTAAGCACACTATCAACCTTCACAGCAATACTTTTCAAAATTCGTCGGCAGATTTTAAAGCTTTAAACTCATCCTGAAAAAAAAAAAACGTGCTGTACAAAATTCAACTTCAATGTGGGCAGCCTCGTTCGTGCCACTTTGTGAGTAAGAAGAGTTGGGATTTGCTTTTACCAGAATCACAATACAAAAACAGCAGCAACGATACAAAGAAAAAGAGTTCGCATACCAATTGATTGCAGAGCAAAAATTTTGTGTACATACAAACAAACATACATTCTTATGTACACACATGCCACTCTGCCCAGCCAAGCAACTACGACGGAGCGCTTAGAAGCCCAAAGCAGAGGGTTTAGCTGCTAACAATGCCTTCAATTAGTCTTTTAAATATGAAAGGCAAAAGAAGGCTAAAGGGTATTCCCAAGAGCTTAGCTTAGGAAGCCATATAACCAAATTGTTGTTGTAAGAATGAAGTAGTAAAAGAACTTTAAATAGGCTCCATATCAGCAAAAAAAAAAAATTTTGTTGCTAAGTAAACTTCAAATATTATGTGAGTTTTGTTGGTTTCGGTTGATAAAAGTTGCTTTATTCTGCTGCCATCAAATGCAGGCTGGGTATAAAATGGTGCTATAGGCTTAAACATTCATACACATGTACAATGTACATATAAACATACACACACACACACACACACACACAAATAGACATGTAGTGCTTAGAATGTTGTATGTAGCTAGAAATTTTTGAGCTTGAGCTTTTGGTCATCAAATTGCTACCAAAAAAACAAAAACACAAAAAAAACATTGACCTCTTTCGTTTACTGAATGGCCGCTATTTGGCTGGGCCAATCAAATATACAAGCCTATGTCTGGTGAAGTATAAAGAGTGAAAGGCAATGTGTGTAGTTTTGCTGCTTATATGGCTTGTGAATTTTTACAATTTGTATTTGTTTTCTGGTTTTTTTCGGCTTTTAAAACATGTTCTATTTGTTTATTGTTGTTGTTTTTGTATTTGAATTTTAAACTGTTTAAAATGAATGCAATGGGAAATGATGTGCAACAGAAAATGATTTTAATACAGACAAGAATAATTTTACTTCGTTATTAGCATTTTGGGAGCTTTGCCAGAATTTCAGGGACGAAGATTGAATAGAAAGCCCTTTTTCAAAATAAGCACAAAAATAAGAGATGCCCTTAGATATAGTAGAATTAACATTTTGTACATAACAATCTTGCATGTCTAAACACTTTAATCCACATAAATGAAAATCAAAGCCGCACATCCTTCCAAATAAACTCATTCAGCAGCTTGCAGCTTCTTGTGGCTTTGTGCCTAAACAGGTTAAAAAGGTTCAAACAAATTTGATACCTGAAATCTCACCAAAAACACCAACTAATACTCATAAGTCACTAAACCACCTTTGCCAAAATAAATTTTCTTGAAAGGGGATACACAGCAACAGCACAACAGCACAACACAGCAGCTCGTAAGCATACATGCCATGGCGTATGAGTAACCTCAGAGCTGCCGCAGAGCGAGGGTGTATCGAATGTTGGAATGTGCACCGTCACTCATTTAATTCACAATTCGTTCATGCAAAATGATAAGCTTTACTGAAATTTAACAATGTATGTATATATACATACACCCAGAAAAAAATAGTGTGAAATCAACCAAAAATCAACAAATTTTGTGGTTAATTTTTTTCAACACGATGCTTAATGTATGCCATCATGTAATCGTGTAAATTTAACACTACTGTCAAGTGTTAGTTTAACAGGATGACAACTGTAGAATTAACACTAAAAAGTATTGAGCCTTCCTGTTGATTTTACAATTTTAACTAGTTAATGTTACAATAAAAGCTGGTTAAATTAACACGAAATAGTCCTGTTGAATTAACAATAACATCTTTTTGATTTTACATTAAATTTATTGTTAAATTAACTAGAAAGTCTTGTTGATTGTACAAAACATATAAAACATAAAATATATATTCATCACTTCAATTAAGCACATTCGTACATCACCCGCACAACTGACCAAATTGAAGGCGTCCTTCTCATACGAACACGAATGTACCGGCGATAGTTTATACATGGGCGATATTACTATCACTTGCACCGAGTAATGTTTGGTTGCTAATGCAACAATCGCATGCTGCACGCAAACCCCCATTCGCTAAAAAACCTCCTCGTGATATTGCAACCTATGAAGAGGAAAAATAAAATATTGAACATTAAATAATTTTAGAAACAAAAATGTAATCCTCTTTTAACTCACCTGCAAACTAAAAAAAATATAAATCGAAAACCCAATATCGCGAACTGACAATGATGCTAAACTCACATCACTGCCACGGCACAAAATTTTCCTTTTTTTTTTTAAATTATAATTTGCGTTTTGCACGAAAATCAGACTTCAAATGATCAAAAAAATTATGTATGTTTCAAAATAGTTTTGACGTTCTTTTTTAACACTTTTTTTTTAGATTACATTGACACTATGATCGTGTTGAATAAACCAAAATTACAAATGACGTTTATGTTTGAACATTGTTTCGTGTTATACCAACCAAATTTTATTGTTAATTGTGGTTCTTGTTGTTTTCCCATTTTTTTTTTCATGTTGTATTAACACTAAAATTGGGACGTCATTTTTCTAACATTTTTTTTAGTTTATATTGACATTATCATCATGTTAAATAAACCAAATTCCAAATGACATTTAGGAATAAAATTTTATATTTGAATCATCTTGTATATTTTAAAATTTCTTCATGTTGTATCAACAATAAAATTTGGTTGAATTTACCAAATTTCCAGATGACAGTTACAAAGCCAAAATCATGTTTCAAACCTCGTGTAATTTGAAAAAAATTGTTGCTGTTCTGTGTAAAGATCGATCGTGTTAATTTTACATGAATCGTGTTGATGATTTTTTTTCTGAGTGTATGTATGTATATGTAGATGTGTGCATATGTTTGTAAATTACACTGTTCAGGCTTCACTTTTATAATGAACGAGCAGTCTCACTTGTACACGCACGCACCAACGCAAACAAGCGCCGAAACGAACACGCATTTTAATTTTTCGCATGTCGCACGAGTTTCGATTAACAAGAATGCGTGCGTGTGCATATACATATACGTATGTGCATTAGGGTGATCCTTAAAATCAAATTGGCGATTTTCTTCGGTCTCACCCCCTAGATTGGTAATAGCACATTAAAATTAGCCGGCTCCTATCGGGAAAAAATTCCATATGTTTTATCTTCGACTATATATCTGTGGTCACAAGCAATAACCGCTTAAGTCGACTTAGGAAGATTTCGAGATATACATATATACCAAGTTATTCTCCTTGTAAAACTCTATATTTCTGTAAAACCCCCATGCTTATAACTTAATTCAATAAAAAGATATAAATAAAAACATTTAGGCTTAACTTACAATAGAGGTATATTAAACTTGCTACGAGTATAACAGCCAAAGTAGTTGTATATACTTAATCAAATTTCTTCATTTACTTCTTTATTTACAAAATTTGATCGTAACATTGTGAATGGCTCACTTGTTTTGCGTCCATAGTTTTTCATCGACTTTTATGATTTGTTAAGAAACGCCTTCGAATATAAAAATCAATTTAACTCGAAATCATATTTTTCGACTTAAGCGATTATTGCAAATTGCCACAGATATATTAGCATCGACCGAGGGGGTGAGGTTCACGAAATATGATATACAATTTGATACCATACATTTGGGAACCACCCTAATATACACACAGTAAAAAATTATAGTTTATTTCTAATATTATTTGGTACTTAATTTAATCCTTCTTGGAATTAAATTTGAATTTTAATGCCAAAAAGTCTTATTTTTAAACTATGAGAAGTTTTACAATTTTATTTATTCCAAAGTAGTTTTAAAATAAAGTCTTAAAAAGTATTAAAATCCTCTCTAAAGAAGTTTAATCATTTATGGTTTAAAAAAAAATCCTGAAACGTATAAAAAACTTTCTCTTTCTCAATTATATTACCATCAAAGTATTTTTGGTTTGAAATCAAAACCAAAAATAAGTATTAAAAAAAATTATTAGAAAAAAGTAAAAAAAAATCAAACAAAATATTTCTAAAACTGCAATCTGGAGGAGTAATTAAATCTACCCAAATAAATGGCCCGAATCGAATAATTGTATCAAGTAAGTAATGCAGGAGATTAATTAAATACGTATCATGAGGGTAAATTTTGCTTTATTTTTTCAGTCATAAGGCAGTTGAGGGTCCCTCTTTCAGTATCACTGCAAGAACCGCGACGGTGCCGAAATTTCCCTGGACATCTCCAAAATATTAGTATAAAAGTGACAATATGTATATATATCGAGACCTAACCGCCATAAAAGTGTATCCAACAAAATGATCGATTTCAGCTTTTTTATGGAAATCAACAATTTACTATCACATGCATCAACTCCGGAAATTGCATAGCTGTGAAATGTGCAGTTTCGAAGTTAGAGACTAAATATATATGTAAGTTGCAAGGCTGCATACAAATTGTATGCAAAAAAAATTAAAAAAAAAAAACTGTGTCCTGTAAAATTTACTTTTTGTTGGATACACTTTTATGAGGATTAGGGCTCGATATATAAGGTACTTTAGTGTTTGCTACTACTGTTTCGGATTTTTATGTAAATAAACAATGTTATCGTTATTTAATTTCTCACTCATCTTTGGGATAATGGGTTATTTGCAGTATATCCACTGGAAATTTTATGGGGGTTTATTTCTAAATCCAAAAAAGTATAAAATTTATTCCAATTTTTAGATAGATTTAATACCATTTAGACTATTTTTATTACCAAAAATATTATAAAAATAATCAAAATTTGGGTTTGATTTAATTCCATAAAAGTATAGAATTTATTCCAATTTTGGATTGATCTTATACCATTTCAACTATTTTTAATACCAGAAATATTCTAAAAATAATGAAAATTTGGTTTTGATTTAATTCCAAGAAAGTATTAATTCGATACCAAGAATAATTTTTGTTTCTCAATATTCTCCTTTTTTTTTAACCAGAATGGTTTTAATTTTATGATTTTTGGCATTGTTATATATAAATAACAAAATGGAATTAAAATTAAACTAAAGTTTTACTGTGCATACATTTTTATACTCAGCTGTACTAGTACACAGAGTATTATAGTTTTAATCACATAATGGTGGATTGTAACAGAATGAAATAATCGAGATAGATATAGACTTATATATATCAAAATGATCAGGGTGAAAAGAGAAATCGATTGAGCCATGTCCGTCCGTCCGTCTGTCCGTCCGTCTGTAAACACTCTAACTCGCGCAAAAATTTAGATATTTTAATGAAATTTGAAATGCAAGTTGGTATCGAGACTGGGACGGTTGGTATTGAAAATGGGCGAAATCGGACCATGACCACGCCCACTTTTCCTATATAGAAAAAATCGGAAATTTGGTATCTCCGTCACTAATATAGCTGGAGCGATGAAATTTTACCCACGTGTTGAGCTCAGGCCCCTAGGAAGAAATTTGATGAAATTTTGGAAAATGGGCGGTGCCACGCCCACTTATTAAGGGTCAAACCTTGAAAGTTTTATATGTCATAACTCAGAAACCATTGAAGATATATCGATGGAATTTGGTACGCGTGATTTATTTACTTAGGCAAACATTTTGAAGGAAAATTGTTAAATCGGTTGACGGCCACGACTACTTTTATATATGTGTATTATAAAGTGACCTAATAAAAACATTTTAAGCGATATCTTTGTCAAATATAAAGACAATTCATTGAAATTTTGTGGCATGAGTTCCACAATAGACCGGAAACAAAAAATAGAAAAATCTTGGAAAATGGGTGTGGCACCACCTATTTTTAGACAAAGGAATGTACGAGATTTCTTAGCCTATAACTCGACAAATAATTGAGATATTATGACGAAACTTGGCTTATATACATACTTTTATAACTTGTGTTAATAGACACGCAAAAATTTATTCAAACCGGTTTATAACCACGCCTACTTTTTAACAAAGATATTTCTGGAACACCCTTTGGGAATTTGTAACGTGACATCTTTGTAACTAGAAGTCATAAAGGAATGAAATTTTGCACAAAAAATAATATTCATATGCTTAGTTGGATGACTGATAAAAATGTTGAAAATGGGCGTGGCTACGCCCACTTTATGCAGCACTCGCTTTATATAAAGTACACCGTGTTTCCATCAAACGCAAACAAATTATGAAAGCATACAGCTGAGTATCTAATGTTCGATTCTACTCGAACGTAGGCTTCCTTACTTGTTTTCTATATATTTGTGTGGATGTGTGTATATGATTTTCACGTGCTTACATGAGCATTGTGGCATTAAAAGTGGTTGCCTAGCAGTTTGCATGTGATGAATTTCAGAAATATTGATTGTAGTTTAAAGGTGATCGAATTGGAAAAAAACCAAACATTTTGAAAATAATGTTTCTTATTAAGGGTTAGAAAATAAACTGAATACTATTTTTGCAATCATGTGTTTCTTATAAAGTGATTTAAAATTGAAAAATTAAAGGAATTGAAAAGAAAAAAAGATATGTTAGGTTAAGTTAGACTTGCTGGCCATTGATGGCCTCATATAGACTGAGTGAGTCCGAAGTGTACCTAGAAAAGTTCTCGAACATGAACATCTCCACCTATGCTTCATTTCACTGAGTTGAAACTCGGAACGTTCATGGAGAGTTCTGATTCAAGGCCTGCAATCTTCTTTGTCAGCTGGTCGGGCTTTCTCATTCGCATCTATTTGCTTGTGGCCTGCGATCCCGTATAAATGGGCATTACTATATCTGCATATTATATTTGAGGCTTCTTTGCAGTGCGATACAAACTTGGATGAGCTACTATGCGACAGTATCGACTTTATAGCTACCTGACTATATCTATATAAAAATTATTACATCCCCTTCGTAAGGAAATACAGACTATGCGCGAACCACGAGTCATTAGCCAAGGACTTATTAAATCAATAACGCCTTATAAAGTGTTCAATATAAAGTGGGAAATTAAACATAATTATGAGCAAACTTATATGTAGTTCTATGTATGTTAACTATGTTAGTTTTTCAGCCAACATTTACAAGTCGCTTTAAAAATTAGTAACGTTACCTACCCTCGGCTTGATTATCAACGCTTTCCACAGGAGGCTCAATATAGGAATGATCGAGAATTCGCTCGTTGTTGGTTTTAACATGACCAGCAGAAGCTTTGTTTTCTATGGCTTCAGGGCTGGAATACTGAATGTGAGTGTTTTCAGACTGATCTTCGGCTTTTGGCATAAGCTTTGTTGGTGTATCACTGTCGCTTTTCTCATCCGTCGCCTCATTTGCCTTTGATTGAACTTCTTGCACTATACCGTACGGTTTATGTGTTATGGTCTTTCCCGCTTTGAGTGACAAATAGTTTTGTAACCGCTGCAGCAGCGCATCCTTTCGTCCAACTGGACTCAAACCGTGTGCTCGTAGCTGCGCACGTAACTGTGAGATTTTCAATTGTGTAATATCATCCTCTTTATGAAAGGAAAATCCACGTTTTTATTTGTATGTATGCAGTAAGCGTTTTTTTTAGTGTAGTATTTGACCAATGGCAAAGATATGTAAGTAAAGAAAAATAAACAAAAGTAAAAATTGAACGAAATGATTAACGTTTTAACGAATGAGACAGGCAAGCAAACGCTACTCTGCGAGCACTAGCAGCTGTTCGCCTTTAGCGTAGCTTATCTTCTCGTACCTTGGGAGTGATTTTCATTTTCAACTGTTGCAAGCAATGATGATTTTGATAAAGGATTGCTGGCTTTGGCGGGTGAAACTGTTTGTTCATTAACAGTTTTAGTTTTATCTTCGAATTGAACGAAATATGTTTGTAAATATGCGCATAAAAAGAGAAGAAAAAAGGAAAAGGAAAAAAGAAATTTGCAAGTAATAAAATGGAATTAATCAAAAAAATTTTACAAAAAAAAATTTGTGGTGTTAGAGACACGAAAGCAGAGATTAAGTACTGAAAATTAATAAAGTGCATAAAAACACACAGAAAATATATTACAAACACAAAGAAGAAAGCTTAAGAAAGAGACGAAAGCAAATGCGGAAATTTTTAAAGAATTTTAGAGAGTAGAGAGTGCAAGGAAAAGCCAAAGAAAAACGACATTTGTGCAACACATGAATTAAAAAAAACCGGAAAAGCAAAGCAAAGTGAAAAAGGCAATAAAAGAAATTAAAAAAAAAACGAAAAAAAAACAAATAAAAAAATTAAACAAAAAATAAAACAAAACCAATAAAATAAAATAAAATAATATAAAATAAAATAAAGTAAAACAAATTAAATTAAAAAAAAAAATAAAATAAAATAAAATAAAAAAAAATAAAATGAAATAAAGCAAAAAAAAATTAAATTAAAAATAAAAACTAAAGAAATATGTATAAAATAAAATAGAATGAAAATAAATTGGAATAGATAAAGTGCAATAAAATAAGATTAAAAAAAAATTAAAATAAAATTAAATAAAATAAAATAAAATAAAATAAAATAAAAAAATAAAAAAATAACATACATTAAAATAAAATAAAAAAATGAAATCTTAAATGTGTGTTTTTAGAGCTATTGGTCAGTCTTTTTAGTTTTTTTTTAAGAAAAATATAAAATTAATTTTTGGTAGAATTTATATATATGTAGGTATCAATATTTCTAAAAAACTGGTCATAAAACGATCAAGATGATTAAAATAAAATTACGTAAAGTACAATTAAAATAAAATTATATAAAACTAGCAAATACCCGTCCCGCTTCGCAGCGACAAACAAAAGCTTTTATGTTATAATGGGTCTCTCCCTTTACCTTTACCTTTACTTTTACCTTTACCTTTACCTTTACCTTCACCTTTACCTTTACCTTTACCTTTACCTTTACCTTTACCTTTACCTTTACCTTTACCTTTACCGTTACCGTTACCTTTACCTTTACCTTTACCTTTACCTTTACCTTTACCTTTACCTTTACCTTTACCTTTACCTTTACCTTTACCTTTACCTTTACCTTTACCTTTACCTTTACCTTTACCTTTACCTTTACCTTTACCTTTACCTTTACCTTTACCTTTACCTTTACCTTTACCTTTACCTTTACCTTTACCTTTACCTTTACCTTTACCTTTACCTTTACCTTTACCTTTACCTTTGCCTTTACTTTTACCTTTACCTTTACCTTTACCTTTACCTTTACCTTTACCTTTACCTTTACCTTTACCTTTACCTTTACCTTTACCTGTACCTTTACCTTTACCTTTACCTTTACCTTTACCTTTACCTTTACCTTTACCTTTACCTTTACCTTTACCTTTACCTTTACCTTTTCCTTTACCTTTACCTTTACCTTTACCTTTACCTTTACCTTTACCTTTACCTTTACCTTTACCTTTTCCTTTACCTTTACCTTTACCTTTACCTTTACCTTTACCTTTACCTTTACCTTTACCTTTACCTTTACCTTTACCTTTACCTTTACCTTTACCTTTACCTTTACCTTTACCTTTACCTTTACCTTTACCTTTACCTTTACCTTTACCTTTACCCTTGCCTTTATCGGGACCACCCATCACCATCCGAGCTCACTACTTGAACCATTTCTGGGAAACCGACTCAAAAAATAACAATGAAAATATCTGTATGTTGAAGCCCTGCTCGACACCTTTCATTTGATACCAATATCGCCTAGAAGCATTCGTGGGTCATCCGGGTCCACGTTTTGACCCATATTTGGGGACCCGGCCTAGGCATCGCAATGAAAATAACTCTATGTTGAAGGCCTGCTCAGCACCTTTCGTTTGATACCCATATTGCTCAAACACTTGCTGGGTCACTCTGGGTCCACATTTGGGCCTATATTCCGGGAAGTTCCCACTTTTTCGAAATTCTATATACCCTATTATGTGCGCTAGTACCACGTGAATCTACTGTGATTACTTTGGGAGTCCATAAAGGACACACACACACACACACACATTCATTTTTATACAATAGATAAACTAAAATAAAATAAATGAACTAAACTAACAAAAAAAAAAAAATTAAAAAAAAATAAAATAAAATAAAAGAATAAAGTAAAAAAATAAAATAACAAAAAATAATAAAATAAAATGAAATAAAAAAAATAAAATGAAATAAAAAAAATAAAGGAATAAAATAAAATAAAGTATAATAAAGTAAAATAAAAAGATATTAAAATAAAATAAATCAATAAAAAAATAAAAAGAAAATGAAATAAAATAAAATAAACTGAACTAAACTAAACTACAAATAAAAAATTAATTAGAAAAATAAAATGAAATTAATATAAACAAGTAAAAGCGCGGCTGTCTTCGGCCGTACCGAAGACTTCATACCTTTCATGAGTGGGGAAATGAAAAGTTACCTATGTATGTACATAGCCGGATTAAGTTTAATTTATAATTTTAATTCTGTGGGTTCATTTATGGAAAGATTTATTAGAAAAAATGGTGTCTTGGCTATTTAAATGGAGGAGTTATACACCAAAATGTAAATATCTGAACAATCGGTTGTATGGGAGCTATATGTTATAGTGGTCCGATCTTGACAATTTTCGGTAATCCCGTTTGGGCCCATATGGGTACAAATACTTCAAAATTTCACACCCTTAGCTGTTAAAATGGAGGAGTTATACACCAAAATGTCCATATCTGAACAATCGGTTGTAGGGGAGCTATATGTTATAGTGGTCCGATCTTGACAATTTTCGGTAACCCTGTTTGGGCCCATATGGGTACAAATACTTCAAAATTTCACACCGTTATCTGTTAAAATGGAGGAGTTATACACCAAAATGTGTATATCTGTACAATCGGTTGTAGGGGAGCTATAGGTTATAGTGGTCCGATCTTAACAATTTTCTGCAATCTCGTTTGGGTCCACATGGGTACAAATACTTCAAAATTTCAGGCCGTTAGCTGTTAAAATGGAGGAGTTATACACCAAAATGTGTATATCTGAATAATCGGATGTTGTGGAACTATATGGTATAGTGGTCCGATCTTGACAATTTTCGGTAACCTTGTTTGGGCCAAAATGGGCACGTCTACTTCAAAGTTTCATGTCCTTAGCTGTATAAATAGGGAAGTTATGCACAAATTACATCCAAAAATTTCATGTATATCTGAATAATCGGTTGTTTTCTATATGTTATAGTGGTCCGATTCGGCCGGTTCCGACAAATGATCAGCTGCATATAACAACATACCTGTATTCCGAATTTCATTCAGATATCTCAAAAACTGAGGGACTAGTTTGCGTTCACACAGACGGACGGACAGACGGACAGACGGACATGGCTTAATCGACTCAGCTCGTGATTCTGACCATATCGGTATATATTTTGGTGGGTCCCCCACGCTTCCTTCTGGTACTTTCGACAAAAATTTTTTGGCACTAAGTTATAATACCATTTCATTCTCATGAAAGGAATAAAAATAAAATAAACAAAATAAAATAAAATAAAAAATAAAGGAATAAAATAAAATAAAATGATATTAAAATAAAATAAATAAAAAAATAAAAAAAATAAAAAAAGTAATATAAAATAAAATCAAGCGAAAAAACAAAATTAAATAAAATAAAAAATTAAAATAATATGATAAAATAAATAAAATAAAAAAGGAAAATGAAATGAAAAAAGTAAGAAAAAAAACAAAATAAATTAAAATCAACAGAAGATTAAATAAAATAAAATAAAATTAAAAAAAAAAAATAAATTAAATGGAAAAAAGTATAAAAAAAAAAAAAAACATAAAAAGATAAAGTATACTGAAATAAAATTAAGCCAAGACCTAAACATTAAATTAAAGGAAAATCTTGTATAATTAAAAAGCGGAGTTATTGGCGTTAAAATTCTTTTTCATAAATTAGCTTGCTGCTTTTGAAGCTTTACAAAAATTGTTTAAATGTTAAACACCAAAACATCAGCCGAGCACATGTTTTGATTTAAAGCTGTGAAATCAAGCATTTATTGATTCTAAAGTGATATTAATGTTTTAAATTATAAGAATGAATAAGCGCTTGAATACAATGAAATTATTACAAGAATCAAAGCTCCTGAAATACCTAAGCAGACAGCAAGCTCTTAAACCCTTGCCCATTCATTTGTGTTCAAAAGCTCCCCAAAAACTGTGACAAATATAACAAGTGCAAATATGTATATATGAATGTAAAAATTTACATAACAGTGAGAAGTCCCAAACAAAATATCCTTCACCAGAAAACAACTACATGGGACCGATTCAAATCAATTAATCATTTTAGCCTTTGATTAATGACTTGTTTCCAATTACTCAATCTTATCTTATAATTAACTTTGCCTTAATATTATTTTCGTTTAATAGAGTTTGTTGTTTTATGCGTAGCTTAACTAATTAAGTGTGTGCAAAATTGATTTAGTAAACAAATAAAAGAAAAAAGAAAATTCATTCAAAATAGGTTCCGGACAGAGTACCAGCAGCCTGTGCTATGGCGGCACAATGGGCAATGGCGGCTATTTTCGAACATCACAAACGCGCAAGGACAAGCGGTAAGTGGGAATTTAAGTGTTTTTATTTTCAGAAATATTGAAACTATGTTGAAATTTATCAATACTTGACAAGCTGAATTAGCAATAATTCAAACTTGCAAGACATTAAATAAAACTGTCTTCGCGGAAGACCTTACTTAATAAACGGGTTGGAAACGACCATCTGTAGTGAGAGAGCTTTTTTTTATGAAGTGTTATAAAAATCTGCATAAAGCTGTTTTGCTTTTTTTTCAGAAACGAAATCTAGATTCTTCTGCAGCCTTCATTTCATTGAAAATATTACTTTTAATAGCAAATAATTTCTAAATAGCTTTGAAGAAAACTACTCTAAAGTTATGTATTCGCCAATACGAACCATTCAGTAAAAAATTCTCATTCAACAGAAATGCATATTTGCATGCACACATATCTATGTACATAGGAGAAAGGTTTCCAAAAAATCTCCGGTGGCTTGCAAATACATACGCACGCAAAGTAAAAAAGAAAACGAAATGCAAAAGTCATGAGTTGAAATGACTTGAACTGCAAATAAAATGCATGTCAAATAGCTTACATGCTGTGTAAGCTGGCATATTTGCATTAGTATGTACTAGGGATTCCAATTTTTCCGATTTTTACGATCCCGGGATTTTCGAGATTTTTTTTTCTAATCCCGGGATCCCGGGATTTATCCCGGGATTTGGACATTAATTATACAGGCCGACAAAATTTCCAAAAAATTTTCTAACTCAAATAAAATTCTACTTTTCTAAAGATTTCGGTGCCCTGAATCTGAATCTGAAGTCGGATTTTCGGTAATACTTGTAGGTTTTGAGATATTTATCCGATTTTTTGCTATATTCAATGCTCAATCTGTTAAATTACTTACTTTCATTAAAAAATGATTGCAGCTATTGAAAGAACGATCAATTCTTCTGAAAACAGCGCTTTGTTTTCTCGGGTTTCTTATTTATATATCTAGAATTATATGTTTTTGTACAATAAGGTATTTTTCTTCGAATTTAACGGCAGTATTTGTAGCGCTGTTTTAATCGAAATCAGGTTTTGTAGCTGCTCTGCCGCACTATTTTTATTTCAGTATAGAAAATATATACATAGTAGGATTGGAATTTTTGTTTCAGTCACGCAAAATTTAGTCGTATTTTCGATAAATTAATATAAATTAATTCACTTATTTCATTCTAACGCACAGTTTGTTGTTAATATAATAAACTGCCTAAAAGCGTGCTACAAAATTTTTATTTGCAATATTGCAAGTTACAAGCAAGATATCCGAAAAAGCAAAACATTGTCTTCAAGAGAAATGATCGTGCTTTCAATAGATTTAATCAGTTTTTAATGAAAGTGGGCAATTTTAAAGATATTGAGGAGTGAATATGGCCAAAAACCACGTTTTTCGCGTCTTTGGACAAGAATATATCAAAAAGTGCACCGAAATCCTTTTGAAACGTAGAATTTTATTTCTGTTACAAACATTTGTCGACCAGTATTATTTTCCCACATTTGAGGTTGAAAAATTAAATATGTATATTTTCGAGAAACGCTACAACTTTAACATGCAAAGAAAAAATAGATTTTTATTGCCATTTTTTATTATTTCATTACTAACAAAATAAAATAGGAACGTAAAATCATGCTTATTATTTAATAACACTTAAGAGTTACTTTAAAAAACACAATCAACAAAGAAAATTAAATACATTTGGTGAACAAAATATTTTCCTTTATAGTTGGTACTTTTAGGATATTAGGATAAAAAGGTTTGCGATCATTTGATAATCTCCAATAAAAATTTTTAGAATTTAATGACACACTTCGTTTAAGCGAATATTTCCAAGCTTGAAGAAAAATTCTGAAAATTAGTGCAACTTCCGGAAATATTTAAAAATCGGAGGCACATATTTTGATATGAATTCCGAGGATGCAGCTGCGTATTTAATTTTAGTAGAGTAATGTAAAACTATCAAGTCTAATTAAAATTTTGTTTGCATTTTCTTCCATGATTTACTTTCCATATGGGAAAATTCCAAAAACCATTTGGGAAATAAATGACCAAAAATCAGGAAATAGAAATTATCAAATGAATTTTACCACAAGAATTCTAAAGGCTTTAAAAATACCTAACTTACGTTTCTTTACAACGCGTACTTCACGACAAAAAAATTTGATTATTAAAAAAACATCAAAAATATTAATCCTTACTTTGACTAATGGACTTTTTTATTCTGGCAAAAATGTCGCACTTTCTTCGGGCTGTCACATTTTTTTGTTCTCTTCCACACAGACTCAACACTTTTTTAAAGCTGTTTGTTCTATTTACAAAATATAAAACTGGCCCGACTACGGGGCAACATCTTCTGCTCTTAGCACATTGCATTATTTTTGTTTCATTCATCACATGAAAAATGCAACATTTATAGGGCACAGGGCACATGTTGATAATGGTGCAATGTAATAATGCAACATTTTCATGCAGAATAGGAAATGCTATTAGTATACAGATCTGAGACCACTAAAAATTATATAAAATACAACTTTTCTTTGCTATAATAGGGGAATATTCTGTCTTCATCTTATCCCAAAAATCCCGGGATAAAATTCTAGCGATCCCGGGATTTTCGGGGTGTCCAAAAGGGCGGGATCCCGGGATCCCGGGATCCCGGGATTGGAATCCCTAGTATGTACCTACGAGTATATATGTATGTATGTACATACTTTTAGATTCAGGTAAGTTTGCACGTGCATAAATTTGCATGTCCATGCAAGTACATATGTACGATGGAGCAGTCATGTATGTATATGGTCAACATTTTCCACTGCCACGTTACATTCGTACGCTATTTTACCTCATATCTCTGAAGCTATATTATTAAATAATGTTCTACTAAAGGTGGATTTTGAGATTCTCCGAAGCCAACAATTTTAGTATTTACATTGCCTCGCAACTGTTATAGCATTAGAGTTATACCAAATTTAGTTGCACTGTCACGTTACACAATTTTGGAAGTGTGTTCCGAGGTTACTGTATATTTTGTAAAAAATCTGCGAATTTACCAAACCGATTTGGCTTTTTCTTCAATATGTCGTGGATAAAAGGTAAATTCATAAGCAGATGACTTTACTTTGCGTATGAATGCATTTGAAGACATTTTGTGAAGGTAAACTTGAGCACTGCCACGTTACAAAATATCACTGCCACGTTACACGTACGAATTTTAATTGAATTTGGTGACAACTATTAGTTTTACAAGATAAATAAACGCAAAATATATGTGTAAAGAACGCAGCAAGTTTATCTAATCATAAATTATTCAATGACAATGCAAAAAAATTAATACATATGTACCCTTTCCTGATGTTTCTTGCTCCTCGTTAAACATTCCACATGCTTCCCTAATTGTTAAAGTCATGTGTCGAGTTGGTAGTAAGTTATTTTCCCCAGTTTCGTCACAAATATATATTTTCACATCGCGACTTTTAGCGGTCATTTCATTTTCTTTACTTTTTTTTTTGGATTCCCTATACAATTTCATTTTAGCAGCTCTTTTCCGTTTGTATCCGTCGTGTTTTCCCTCCTCCTTTAGCTTCGCAATATAATTTTTATTTTGTTCGGCTTTACTAACACGAGCCTGTAAATTTGAAAACGTATAATTTTTTAGTAATAGCACTGCCACGTTACATATTTTATATCAGTTTTAAATTCCTAACAAAATTTTTTATTAAATGTTTGTTTGCTTCTACTAAAACTTCATGAAATTCCATATTTAGTAATGTATTTCATGGCATTATTGGATAGCGTTAATTTACGCAAAAAAAAGAAAATGGTATTTTGCACTGCCACGTTACACAAAATTTTCGTCCCGATATTTTTTAATAAAAGATGCCTTCCGAATGCTTTATACTCTTCACAAGCCCTTATTTAACAAAAATGCATATTTTCTTAACACGTGAGTCGAAATAGGCAAAAAAAAAATCAGTGGAAACAAAATTACTTACCATTTTTTCAGACGATGATATTTTTTAATTTTTTCAATTCTGATCTTAATTTTTTTAAATGGAAAAAAATCTCATGTACACACTTTCAGCTCTTTGGCAGATAGTGTTACCATACACTTTACATAATAATGCTTCATATTAGGACATATTTCATACAATAAACTTAAAAAAAAAAAATTTCTCGGGTAGAATTTTTGGCGTTTTTGACCATATGCGGGCCATGCGAGATGGCTTGCTCGTCTAATGTGACATGTGACGAAGTTCAATTTTGACAGTAAAGCTTTAACATTTGCACTTGATTCAATAAAGCATATATGTACCACAATTGTTGCTGTTGTAAGAGTAAAAAGACTCATACAGAGGTTCTGAGTGCAGCCGAAATGGCAGTCCTTGGCAGAATATAAATACGGGTAGCTCTGGTACTGAGACTTGAGTGCCGTGCATCAGATCGATTATAAAAATTGTCTGTTAACTGCAGTCCAACTCTTTATAATAGGCTATCTCGCCCTATATTGACCCAAAAAAAGTCCACCGTGCGCCACCTCATATCATGTCTATTTAAAAAGCATTTCCAGAAAAAATTTTATATTTTTTTGGGCGCCACACAGTGGTCGGAGAGACCTGGTTTTAAAAGAAAAATTAGAAGTAGTGTTACGATCTTAATGAAAATTTGGGATTATATTATTTATGTAATGCTGAATCCGATTATGCAAAAAAAATTTATAATTTGACAGTTGACAGCTGACGCTGACCACAATCAAAACCTTATTTTTTCCGATAATTTTTTACATATTTTAGTTAAAGTATGGGAAATGATGTATGCCATTCCCAGGATTTTCTTTTCCCAGTGACAACACTCTATTAGGCACCATTAACCCAATACTTACTACATCCAAAGTATAAAAGCTTCATTTTTTTAGGAGAAATCTTTTATTTATACTCATAACAATGAAACAACATTAATTCTAACAGAACAATTTTTTTACAAATGGTACCATGACCAAAATATTAATAAAAGAAATAAACTATAAAAAATTTGTATTAAATGAACATTTTGGAAGTGGTAGCAAATACCAGATTTTCACTCGTCTGTAGCGATTTCAACAAAAACTGATGAGTTCTGACTTGGTTCCCGTAAAAGACTGACGACTTCTGGTGTCTGCTTTTCGGAGAGGAAGTGGTCTCGATTGCTCCCTGCTCATGTTCCGAGTATACTGTAAATAGCGAAAATTTCAAACTTCGTATGACACGCGTCCAATGACTTTTTATGCCATGGAATAAAGATTCGACTCATTAGTTACACCTTTTTGAAAAAAGCCTTGTTTATAAAAAAAATAGTGCATTTTTGTTTTAAGATTTTTTGTGAAATCGTAGTTTTCCATAAGCAAAAAATAACACCAGACTGCAGTTTTACTTGAAACTTGAGTCATCGTGCTTTTAAAATATAGACAAAAAAAAAAATGCAAAATCTAAGGCCTTTACTTTTTTGGCCGCTATTTTTTTCGGGCCGATATGGGCGGCTAAACTTTTCATGGATTTTTAGAGCATCCTTTTTTTATTCTCCGGTAAAAAAATTACGGCCCCACTCCATTGATCTTGTTAGTTATACCTTTCTGAAATAAAAAAAAATTCTTCAAAAAAAGCCTTTTTTATAGTATTGCTAATTTAGTAGCAAATTTTTTTTTGTTAACATTTTTTGTGAAACTGTGGCTTTTCATGTGTAAATAGTAAGACTATACCAAAGAATTTCAGTTCTACTTGAAACACTATGGAAAAAATGCAGGGAAATCTATGCTCAAATAATGACTAAAATACTTCACGATCGAATTTGTGGGTTTAGACGCCTTTAGCGGATGTCTCAAGAGATATTTTTGAAAAAACCTATCAGAGATCTTTGGACATGGCTTTTTTCCGACTAATTTATCACAACTTAAAAAAAACGACTTTTTCTTGTAAAAGCAGGTTCGCCCGACCACTGTGCGCCGACAGATGTCGCTCAAATACTTTTCTTTTCATATCTTCGGTATTTGTAGCTCGATTTCTAAACCTAGTACACCATTGTCCTTGGCATGAGAGGAAGATTTCGTATATATATAATTGTATTAACCCTGCGTGCGCCATTGGGGTCACTACCACTCAGTACTTGATTTATACCACCTTAATGTACGCTTTTTTTACCTGCATGTTAAACTTCGTCAAAAAATATTAATCTTTTGCAAAAAGAAGTATTTCGATCGATTCGGTAGACCCGGAAATAAAGCACATTCAACATTACGAGGAATATGTTTTTCGTTTCCTATGGTCTTTTAGGTTCATTTTATAAAGATTTTTTCTGATGAGACCCCTAGTGAAATTTTATTACGAATAATTTTCTAGAACATTTTAACCCTCTATCACCCCACTAAAGGGTTATTTTGACCCCTTTTGTAGAAAGTCAGGAAAAAAAATAATATTTTCAATGTCGCTAGAGGGTTAAAAGGTTCTAGTCACCATAAAATTTCAGTAGGTATGATATGCGAGGGCCTACGGCGAATTTTTTTTTCTCCTATACGCTCTACTGTACATGCTTTTAAACTCTACTTTATTAACATTTAATGGCATGAATTTTTAGTTTAATTAACTATTAACCTAATGCATCCACAGATTTACTTTGCATAATAAAGAAGAAAAAAATATATTTTTGTAAATAGATTTGCACTTAGATAAGCACAAAAGAAAAGTCAGAGGAGCCGCCTAAAACAATTATTGCACTCATTAGTACCCACAATATAGGTCCTCAAATACAAAAGCACATTCCCATAAACACATTTTAGCACAGCGAATTGTCGTCTACACCGTTTAATATCGCATTTCTTTTTATATGCCGCGCTTTTCTTTTCATTTCCATTTTTCCTTTCCACTTCCTTTTTTTCCTTTCTTATTTTCTTCTTTATCGCTTGCAGGCATGCATGTATGCGCCGCCATTACAAATGCCTTCTAAACGTAAATGGATTTGCAAATTAAAGTAAGAGATTTAGCTGTTGTCGTCAAGATTTCCAGTTCCGGGCATTTCCTGCAGATTTTTCATCCAAATGCAAGATAACGCTTACTCAAGCTGAATGTAAATGTGAATAGTGGAAATATATTCAAAGAGCTGACATATACAAATCGACGCATTTCAAGCTACCAGTGATAAGGAATATGCATACGGGCATGTATACATACTTCACCAGTTTAACCCTGTAGGAAATTATAGGTGCTTTTTGATTGTTCACTGTTCATAGATTGATGTCTTCTTGACAGCAGTATGAATGTGCAAATATTCATTCCTTGGCCTGGTTTTCTGAACTCTTGATTGCTGCATGCTATTAGTATTGAGCGAGTCCGAGATGTTTAGATAATCAAAGAGAGTCGACACTGCGCCGCAAAATCACAATCGAGTCACAAATTGACTCGCTCCTCGACTACATAAACGAGTTCGTTTTTGCAATTCGTCAGCCCAGCAAACAGTATTGGAGCCCATATAAATTTTGAGTCCGACATGAGCGAACTTGTAACAAATTAAGCTGAGTTTAATTGGTATAGAACATTTTTTTTTTGTAACAGTGATCTTTTTCAACCATTCCGATGGCTCAATGCTATTGTTCCATAGTACTATATTTTTGACTCATCTGAGTCTTTTTGTCCGATGCACCAATGGTGTGTAGATTCTTACAGGCACCTTCTCATGATTCTTGCCAAGACTTCAAATCTCATAAACCGTGTAATTTCGGCCCTAATTTGTACGAAAAACGAAAATTATCTCCTTTACTTATGATTTTTTCTACCGCGATAGTGATATTTTTTGCTCTTAACTTCTTGGATAAAATTGCAGATGGGTTAATATTACGGTATATTCTAACTGCTCCAATTAACGTTTTATAGAAGCATCCAAACCCATATGCTACTACCAGTATCGACATTTTATCCATAAGATGGTGCTACACTTTTAACTTTTCAATTTTTTTTTAATGGTGGACTGGTCTTTGACCATTTAAATTGCTTTAATGTATTAATTCTTCACAATATATACGCTGAATACTCAAAGGATAATATATTTCGAGAACAAAACAAAAAAAACAGCGAAATATTCCAAGAGAATGTTGGCGTTTCTAATTATGTGACCAGCCGAAAACTGATGGGTCGGGATATAAAGATTTTTTAGAGAAAAGATTACCTCAATGGAAAACGTGTTTATACGACAACAATGTCCATTGCCTAGTCTATCATAAAGGATGGAAATAATTCCCAATAATGCTCTTAGAAAAAATTTGTACATTGATTTTGATACTTGTGCGAATCGTTTCGTTATCAGGCCACCACTGTGTGTATAATATGAGCTCGAATGGAGGTAGTATGGAGAAAACTGGGTTAGGGGACGATTTTCCGACAGGGTAGGATTGTGAAGCGATGAATTTTTTCAATTTCGATTTGGTTATAAACCGGTTTCGGCGATGTGCCATTTTCAGTACATTGTTTCGTAGAACGATTCTAAGTTCAGCTGTTGCAAAAATTTAATATTCTTTGGAATATTGAGCTTTTAAAAACGTTTTCTCTAGCAACTTCTGCAGAAAATGTGCTTAGTTATGGGAACTTGAATCACATTACTCTACTCAGAAAGAGTACTTTTAATTTTTAATTTTTTTTGTCGTTAAAACTTCAATAAGCTTGAGCTGTTATTTGAGTCAAAGGCTTTAGTGGATACGTTCCTTTTGCTCCAACCCGCTTTAATGTATATTCTGATTGGCAAAAATTACTTGAAGCTTTGCCTAAATTAACGATCGTTTGTTGTTCTGTTAGATATAAACTTTGTATTTCAGCAGATTTGCTTCAAATCTATGGTAGCTTCCCCATACAACAGCCACAAGTTGCACACAAAAAGCGGCTTCCTGTTCCTGTCTTCTTTATCCGTCATCATAAACCAACCAATATATCGAATTTCCGCTTGCGTTAAAAAAGAAAGAAAAATATTTATGCGCTCATTTACATATTTGCATATGTAAAATAGATAGCTTATGTATATAAAAACGTGACTATGTATGCACTTATGTATATACATACCTACACGTGCATAAGCGTATGAAGATGCAAATGAGTGTCACGTACTTTCATTTTTTGCAATATCCATTACAATCCACCTCCCACAGGATGCGTATTCATACAAGTGTTATCGCCCAGCTGTTTTTTGTTATCGTTTTACGCAAATATGTATATTTAAAATGCATAAGATAAAAAAGCATATTTTTTCCGCTATGTATGGGAAGCACACACAACTTAAAGTTGATTGCGATTCATTGGTCTTAAGGGGAAGTGTCTCATGCCAGAAAAAACTCAAATTAGGGTGGCTACACTTGATGACTTTGTAGCGTGGTTCTCTAACTATTCTATATTCGCGCGATCGAAGGTAGAAAATTGCACTAGAGTTCGATTAGAGAAGGTGCCAAATCTCAGTGACTCAATGAAATAAATGCCAATTCTCATTAGAGTTACAGTTAGATTTGAGAATTATAATTGTCTCAATTAGAGAAGTACTTATGTTCCTCTTTATTTCATAATCCTATAGGATACTCCACTGTTTCTCGATTCATCCTTTAACGTTAGAGAAAAGTGTTCTGGAGTCATTTTCTAGTCGACCAATCTAAGCTCAGTGTTTTCTGGGATCATCAAGTGAATGTGTTGGAATGGAGTGGAATGGAATTGTGGTATGCCAGAAAACTATGTCTTTTCTAGCACTAAAACGCATTTGCCCATTGCACTTAAGGCCTTTAGAAAGAAGGATCAGAATGTAGGAAAAAGGTGGAATAGTGAAATCAGAGTTTCTCAGTTCATCTGGCCCGATACTGTGCAGCCTTAGTTTAGCGAAAGCCGGACAGATTCAGAGAAAATGTTCTTTGTCGTCGTTGTCCTTCTCCAGACTAGATAGGCATAATGAGTTCTCAATGATGCCTACGGTGGCCGTGAATGGTTCCATGGATTTTGCAATCAACCCCATAAGTGCCGGAAGCTCCCTCCATCTTTGCTTGAGAAGGAAGTTTGCTACCTGCTCTGTTAGGCTTTTTCAGAAAACACTTTGTAATTTTGGCAGGAATCTCTAGAGTTACAGCGTCTCCCGTGAGTTTCTCTTATGGAGTCCCTGATGAACTTCACAGTGCCTGCTATACTTGGTGCTTTGATTGGCTGCGCTCCAGTTGGTTGTGCCGCTGATCCGCAATTTGCCCATTCATCGGCCAGTTCGTTATCTTGAACACCAAGGTGTCCGGGTACCCACATAAATTGAAGTTTATTCCATATTGTTACGAAGACAAACTTCAACTTACATTCGTGAACATTTTTTGAACTGAATGTGTTGGTTGTTGTTTGAACTAATTGCTTCTAAATCGCTTATAAAGCTGCATTGTTAAATAACAATTCTTCTCAGATTTGCGCAAAAAGAGGTATGAGATATTTAATTAAAGTAGCCTCTACTAGTGATGAACGTGTCCGAGATGTTTATACGATGGAGATAATCGCAAATCACAATCGAGTCAAAAGTTGTTTTGCTCCTTGACTAAACAATAGAGATGTGTTTGCGATAGTTGTGAGCCAAAGGTTGTTTCGATTAGTAATGGGCGAGTTCGAGATGCTTTACGATTGCTTTGAAAGCGAGAGGAATCATTAGCGAGTCTGAGATGTTTAGTGATTGATTCGATTGGCGGCTATTCACAATTGTACTCGAATACGCATGCAAATAATGCAAAAAATATCTCCAATCTCTATTGTACTAGAATTACTCGTATTACGTAATAAATGGCTACAAAACTGTGTCAAAAAACAGTTGCTTTACAACTACAATAACCATTTAGGGTGCTGTAGCCTGAGTTAATCTCTAGTAGACATCTTTCAGTGTTCAGTGTCTTCCAGTGTCCAGTGTCTACTAGGGAATAACTCAGGCTACATCACCCTAAATGGTTATTGTAGTTGTAGAGCAACTGTTTTTTGACACAGTTTTGTAGCCACTTGTTTGAAGTATAGCTCCGCAATATAAGAAGTTAAAAAGGTTTTCTACTCAATTTTTTGGCTCAAAGTCGAAAATTTGTGTTAGTTTCACAATTTTACCATTTACCATTTCAACATGAGTAGTAGTACTACAACATCACGTATCTATTAAATTATTTTATTTAGTACACCAATCACAACATCGAATATATGCATACATACACCGATACACATAAATAAATTAGACATTTAAAGCATAAAGTTAAATTACATTTAGTAAACACCTCTTTTACCTTAACTCCAACTACCACAAACACCATTCATATTTTAGTCACTTAAAGTTGATTACCTGCAAAGAAATAAAAGAGAAAGTGAAAGTTTGAAAATTTGAAAATTTGTATTTCAAATCTTAAATTAAGTTGCTTAAACTAAGTTAAATTTGATTTTTGCTTTTATTATATTCAAATATTAAATGTCCAAGTCATTTAAATATGAATGTTGAAGCAAAAACTTTGCAAATTAAGTTGCATATTTCGCTTTTATTGAATGAGTAGGAATTTTGTTGAACCCAACAAACACTGAGGTTAGTTATCGATTTGAGAATGACTCGAGAACTAGCCTCGTTCTCAAATCTCTAACGTTAGAGGACGACTCGAAAATCTATCGAGAATCATAGCGTTCTCAAACAAAAGGGTACCTAATTCTCAAATCGAGAAAATTATAGTTCTCGAATCGAATTCTAATGTAGTTCTCTAATGAGATTCTAATCAGAATTTGCCAATACTTCCAATTGAAATGAAAAACAAAGTTTTGTCTCCTTTTACATGATTTTTTCATTGTTTAGATTTTATTAACGCAATATGTGCCTAATTGCATATGATTATATATATTGACATGTATATGTTTACCACATTTATAAGAACTGAAATTTAAACAAAATTCAGTCTTATTATTTAAATCAAAGGTACTTCTTGTACTTTTTAATGGAAAACATTGTACTACGGTAATATTAACTTTACAATTTTTTAGTATCTAATTTCAATATATGTATGTATATTCAATATATCACAGAAATATATTGAGAATTGATAAAAGGCGTGATATTTAGCTCCTTGTCTAATCACTCGCTAATCGAATTCTAGTGTAGTTTTCAACCCTAGTTATCGATTTGAGAATATATAGAGAATTACACTAGTTATCTAAGGTAATCTCCACAAAATTTCTAACGTTAGAGACTGTGTTTGCTGGGAATGAGAAAATTATGAAAGTTGAAAACAATGGAGCAGCACAGACAGTGAAACAAAAGGCACAGTTTGACAAGCACTGTTGCGGCACAATGCTACGGCAAAACAAATAACCAAAACTATCAATAGCCGTAGCGAAAATTTGCTCTAAGTATTGTTTAAAAAAGTTTGTGTAAACTCAACCAAAAGCTACACCAACGGATATATGCAGCATCTACAGGATTTGAAATTTTCATAAAATTTTCTTTTGCTTTTCTGCATTTTCCTTTTTTGTCATAGAATTTAGAACTTTTTTTGGTTGACATTTTCTCTTCCTTTACTTATCCGCTTGGCAACTTGCGGCGAATAAAATGAAAACCAAACCAAATGAGTTTTCAATGGTCTATTGCCTCCGTGCAATGAATTTGCATTTCATCAATTTTCGCACGCTTCACACGCTTTTCCATGGTTCATGCTAAAGTCATTTGCAAAATGCTAGAGATTATGACAACAGACAGGGATGGGCGTTAATGGTTTTTTTTTGTTTTTCAAAAAGTAATTCTTCAAATACATATCGACGGCTGGGAATAAGATCGCCCTATTTCCAAAATTGTTTAAAAAACGCCCCATTCCAGAATTTTGTTTCAAAAACGCCCTATTTCAGAGAAAATTCCATACATATTTCTCTGAAATAGGGTGTTTTTGAATAATTGTCTGAAATAGGACGTTATAGAAACAAGTTCTGAAATAAGGCGTTTTTGAAGCAAAATCTGAAATAGGACGTTATTCAAACAATTTTTGGAATAGGGCGTTTTTGAAACAATTTTTGAAATAGGGCGATTTTATTCTCAGCCGTCGATATGTTCTCAAATATGAACCAAGTATTTTCCCGAATCCGAACCGAATATTTTCACGAATACTTCTCGAATCCGAAACCGAACACGAATACTTAACCGAATATTTTTCCGAATACTTTCCCGGACACGAATACTTAATCGAATATTTTTCGGAATCCGAATCCGAATATTTTTCTTAATACTTTCCCGAACACGAATACTTAACCGAATATTTTTCCGAATCCGAATCCGAATATTTCCCGAAATGGAATTATTTTCCTAATATTTTCCGAATCAGAGTATTTTTCCGAATACTTTCCCGAATCCGAAAATAAACCCGCAAACTTTCATAAATACTTATATTCGGTTAAATATAAGGGCTCATTCATTATTTAAAATTTTTTGATTGAAGAATAAAAATTTATTATTATTTTTTCGTTATTGAATTATTCAATTTTTGAATAATGCCCATCTCTGCATGAAGACACAGGAACATAGAAGTTTAGAAATTGCATACGAACCACAAAGAAGCCATGAAAAGTTACGCAAAGTTACAACATTGTTTCTAAAGTATAGAGTGTGATGTTGAAAATGAAATAAATTGAAACAAAAATTGCCATTTTAAATCCCTAAATTGGCCAAGTTGGTTGACAAGCATAAAGTAAAGCCTTGGCAGCCGTGGTTAGCACAAAAGGGACAAATAATAACGATATTTTAATTATTGAATATGTATGTACATATGTAGGGTATTTGTACAAAATTGTATTGCAGTGTCACAGAAATTATGGTTTTTGGCGCGCAAAAGTATGCAACACTTCTTTGTTTGCCTTTTTGTTGGTGTGTGTTCTGCTCTAATAAGCTGCCTTACGAATAAATGCAACAATGCGCTGACAAAATGTGCCAAAACATGCCCGAACATAAATACATAGAGGGTTTGTTGTTACCCTGCAAAAAATGCGATTAATCCGGGACGTGTCCGGGATCAATCACAAGGGAGCATGCGACTAATACAATTTTACATCCCTTTATATGGAGTGAATTGATCGCAATTGTTCGAGCATGTCCTATGAAGAGACTAATTGTTCAACTTGTATACCCGAACGGGTACCAATGTAGATTAATCACTAACATACCGAACGGGTACAAATTTAGATCAATCGCTTTCATCCCGAACGGGTACGAATGTAGATTAATCGCTTTCATCCCCAACGGATACAAATGTAGATCAATCCCTTTCAGCACAAACGGGTACAAATGTAGATTTTTCCTTAAAAAATTGTAAATGTTCATGCATATTTAAATAAAGATTATATAATGTTTTACTTTTGTAAAAAAATCTCAATAAATAAATTTAAAAAATTGTAAGTTTTGAGTATGCATTATATAAAGGTATGCGTAATGTAAAGGATTTTTTCATAGGATATTTTAGGCAACATTTTGTTAAAATTGTTATTAACAAGTAAGGAAGCCTAAGTTCGAGTGGAATCGAACATTAGATACTCAGCTGTATGCGTTCATTGCTTGTTTGCGTTTGATGGAAACACGGCGTATTTTATATAAAGCGAGTGCTGCATAAAGTGGGCGTAGCCACACCCATTTTCTAAATTTTTATCAGTCATCCAACTAAGCATATGAATATTATTCTTTGTGAAAAATTTCATCTCTTTATGACTTTTAGTCACAAAGATGTCACGTTACAAATTCCCAAAGGGTGTTCCAGAAATATCTTTGTTAAAAAGTAGGCGTGGTCATAAACCGATTTCAATAAATTTTTGCGTGTCTATTAACACAAGTTGTAAAAGTGTATAGACCAAGTTTCGTCATAATATCTCAATTATTTGTCGAGTTATGGGCTCCGAAATCTCGTTGATTCCTTTGTCTGAAAAGAGGCGGTGCCACGCCCATTTTCCGAAATTTTTCTATTTTTTGTTTCCGATCTATTGTAGAACTCATGCCACAAAATTTCAATGAATTATCTTTATATTTGACAAAGATATCGCTTAAAATGTTTTTATTAGGCCACTTTATGATACCCATATATAAAAGTGGGCGTGGTCGTCAACCGATTTCGCTAAAATTTTGAACATGTATTACCACAAGTAATAAAAGTGTATACACCAAGTTTCGTCATAATATATCGATTATTTGTCGAGTTCTGGGCTCAGAAATCTCGTATATTCTTGCTTCTAAAAGGCGGCGGTGCCACGCCCATTTTCCAAAATTTTTGTATTTTTTGTTTTACGCCCATAGGTGGACACCTTCCATAAAATTTCAATGATTTATCTTTATATTTGACAGAGATATAGCTTAAAATGTTTTTATTCGGTCACTTTATAACACACATATATAAAAGTGGGCGTGGCCGTCAACCGATTTTGGAAATTTTTCGTCCAAACATTTGCCTAATTAAGTACATCACGCGTACCCAATTTCATCGATATATCTTCAACGGTTTCTGAGTTATGACTCATAAAACTTTCAACGTTTGCCCCTTAATAAGTGGGCGTGGCACCGCCCATTTTCCAAAATTTTTATGTTTTTTGTTTTATGTCCATAGTTGGACTCCTGCCATAAAATTTCAATGATATATCTTTATATTTTGCAAAGATATCGCTTAAAATGTTTTTATTAGGTCACTTTATAATACACATATATAAAAGTGGGCGTGGCCGTCAACCGATTTTAACTATTTTCCGTCCAAATGTTTGGCTAAGTAAGTAAATCACGCGTACCAAATTTCATCGATATACCTTCAATGGTTTCTTAGTTATGACATATAAGACTTTCCATGTTTGACCCTTAATAAGTGGGCGTGGCACCGCCCATTTTCCAAAATTTCATCAAATTTCTTCCTAGGGGCCTGAGCTCAACACGTGGGTAAAATTTCATCGTTCCAGCTATATTAGTGACTGAGATACCAAATTTCCGATTTTTTCTATATAGGTAAAGTAGGCGTGGTCATGGCCCGATTTCGCCCATTTTCAAAACCAACCGTCCCAGTGTCGATACCAACTTGCATTTCAAATTTCATCAAAATATCTTAATTTTTGCGCGAGTTAGAGTATTTACAGGCGGACGGACGGAGAGACGGACGGACGGACATAGCTCAATCGATTTCTCTTTTCACCCTGATCATTTTGATATATATGAGTCTATATCTATCTCGATTATTTCATCCTGTTACAATCCACCGTTATTTGATTAAAACTATAATACTCTGTGTACTAGTACAGCTGAGTATAATGAAAATGAAATTCAAGCTGAAGGGGATATTAGCATACAGCTCGGAAAGCGGATGTGTATGTATGCATTTTGTATTGAAAGGGGGATGTAAACTTTTTTTTTGCAGTGTAGGGAAGGGGTTTAAATAGGTTGACATTTGCTGTCACATATAACTCGTCGCTTGAATAATTAAACAAGGTATAAAATAGTATGACTCCTCTATATATTATACGCTGCTTTATTATTCAAACGACGAACGGTAGGATTCTGCCATAAAAACATAATTTTTTAAAGTCCTTCTAGCAAGGTTACGTTAGATTAGGTTAGATTGGCCGGGATACAGTGATCCTTCAAATAGACCACATATGGTCGTTAGCGTTGCCAAAATCGTATTGGAGGCGTTATATTAAACTTGGAATGCAAGACTTCGCAAGTTTTAGTATTTTGTTTATTTTCTCTAGAGTATTTTGTTGATCACTAGATTCCACAATAGGGGTGAGAGTGCTCCCCTTTGCGGGGTGCCCCTATGTGACCTCCCTGACAACGTCGAAAGGCCCCACCTACCCGTCACCGTCCGACAACTCCCAAGATCCTCGATCCAGCGTCGACTTATTGGAGTATCCATTTGAGCCCCTCAAACAGTGCCGCAGCAGAGGCGTTGCTAAAGGCACCCGAAATATCAGATATCACGAAAGACACCTATTGCACTGCCTGTAGTGAAGGGCCTTTTCGATATTTCTTTTTTGTTGTTTGCTTTTCCGACGGGGTAGGATTGCGATGTATTGTGGCACGAATTTCCGTCATCCCTTGTCAAGTTTGATTTGGTTATTTAACCGGTTTCGACTATGTGCAATCTTCAGTATCTGGCTTCGTTCTGCCGAAATTCGTTCCACAATACATCGCCTTTTCGATATGTTGTACAACGTTGTGATGCCTTGTTGTGGTGCGTTGAGGGCGCCTACTTGAACGGCCAACAGCCTGTGCTAGCCCTCCGCGGTCTCCCCCCCCCCCCCCCCACCCCGCCAGTCTGCCCTGTCGCACGCATCAGGAACAGGCATCCGGGAGGAGAGGCGGAAGTCCATTGCCTAGTCAGCAACCTCTTGGAGATTTCAGCCGAGAATTTTTCCAACTTACTTTACTAAATGCAAATAAAACCAGTAGTTCGTTCATTTGTATTGCAAAATCTCACCCAGAAAATTTTCAAATGCTGCGGTTTTTTTAGATAAAGCAAAAAAAGAAAATGTGGAAACACGTAATAAAAACAAACGCCGAAAGAGTATCTAAAAATACAAAAATCAATTAAAATAAAGATAACGCATATGGAGATAAAAGGGTTTTTGTTGTTGTGCAAATATAAAGTGAAATCATTAGATTAGAGCACATACCTATCTAATGTTATCAAAGTAAATATATAAGTATGTATGTAGCATTCCATTGGAAAGGTTTAGCTGAAGTGGTGCCTACATTTATTCACACTAAAGTGTGTGAAGTTTTCAGTGACTCATCTACCGGAAGTAGGAGATTGAGAGCCCCAACTGCTATAATACGCCAAACAACAACAGACACACAAATGTGTGATAATCAAAACGGATGTTGACTGCCTCGAGAGCTTTATGCCATGCAAAATGCCATTCACAGCATTTAAGCCTTTAACAGGATTGCAACTGCACTAATTTAGATGCACACAAACACACAAAATAAAATAAATAGCTGCATCATTGCATGTACAATAAAATCAATAGATATTAAAGTGGTAATCGCCCAATGATGGTCATATTTATCAATTACAATTGATACCTTATGTAATTCCCCCTGAATAATGGATAACCAAGTATTTTTTAAACCTCAGTTTGGGATTCGGGAAGGTATTCGGAAAAATATTCGGGAAAGTATTCGGAAAAATATTCGACTAAGTAAACGGATTTGATTTCGGATTCGATAAAGTATTCAGAAAAATATTCGACGAAGTAAACGGGTTTGATTTCGGATTCGATAAAGTATTCAGAAAAATATTCGACGAAGTAAACGGGTTTGGTTTCGGATTCGAGAAAGTATTCAGAAAATATTCGACTAAGTAAACGTGTTTGGTTTCGGATTCGAGAAGGTATTCGGAAAAATATTCGGTTCGGATTCGAGAAAGTATTCGTAAATATATTCGGAAAAGAATTAGGTTAGGATTCGGGAAAGTATTCGGAAAAGAATTCAGTTCAGATTCGGGAAAGGAAAAAACCATTCACTTGTGTGAGTGCAAACATAATTGAATGACGTGAATAAAAATTTATTCATTAATCAAAATTATCAAAACGTAGAATAAGAATTTATGTTTTATTTAAATAAAAATTCATTAAAAAACGCCCATCCCTGCTACATATTTATTTAGTACTAGGGTGGTTGTAAATTGAATGAAATTTTATTCTTGAAAGGTTAATTTATGGAGAAAGAACATTAACTAGTTATTTTGCATGGCATATTTTTGATCGTCAAAGCGTAAATTGAAAGGGAAAATTTTGGTTTTTGTGTGAGAAAAACTGGAAACTAAAAACCTTTTTTGTACTTCCTTTTACCTGCTTTTACATGCTTCTGCCATTAAAGCCAAAATTTAAAGCTTTTATTCAATTGCCAAAGGTTGACGTCTATAAAAACAGGCCTTACTCATTATTAGTTTCCTTTCTTTACTTTACCAGCAAAAACTAACTAACATATCTTCCTAGTCTCTTGCAACGAAATTTGTGAGAGTAAAGTGACATTTGCTCTCAGTGAGAAATGTTAGAAAAAATGTAAAGAAAGACGAAATTAGCTAACTTTACTTGTTTTCAATGTTTTGAGACAAACTTGCTTACTGCTCCCATTTTTACCATTTTTTAAATAAAAATAACTGGTCATTTTCTTCCTTCACTGTTTACAGTTTTATTTTACACATATTTTCTTTGACATTTCTTATTCTTCTTGCTAGTAACTTGCTAGTGGAAATTTGTCCAGTAAAGGAAGTTACTGGAACTAGCATTTCGCTCTCTCAATTTTCCTTCAGCTCGCTCGGTTTTGTTGGAGAGAAAAAAAATAAACACGAATTAGCTGTCAAATCTATATAATTAGTGATAATTAACGTTAGTTAGTGGGTAAAGAAACACTCCAATTACTATACAAAGTGGTAACTATAGCTACAAAACTTCTAAAAAAATTATTTCATAATTTTAAACTTTTACGGAAATTTACTAAAGAAATTAAAAATAGACTTTTTACTCGGGGAACGTTGGACGCGTGTGCTTTCAAAGTCACTTTGATCAAGGTTTTGGAATCCCAAACTCTACTGAATAAGCTATCGCAGTTCTTTTGGACATCAGCTACTGTCTTTTATTGACTTTCAAGGCATTTAACTAGTTTTTCGTTTTCAGAAAACTTTTTAAAAATCATTCTTTCGTAAAGATTCAACCATTAAAAGTACAGCTTTACTTAGTCTTTTCATTTTTCTAATATTTCAATGATGGGTAATGTGTCAAAATAAGCTCTCTTTAAGGGATCACAAAGGCATAATACCAACCGACTCATACTGACCCATATTACTTACTTAAAAGGGACCACCCTTACACTGCAAAAAAGCTTTACGCTAAGTAGCTATCAAATATACATAGATATGTTTCCAACACCCATATCATTGTCAAAGTCACGTTTACCTATAGACAGTTACTTGCCATACATTCAAGCACATCCATTCAAAATATTACAAGGGGTATCGATATCGATAGCAGGATTACATTCATCAAGCACAATAAAAGCATAATCGCGCTACATAGCTAACCCTACACGCCACCCGCCCAGCATTTTGCACTTGTAAGCTAGTACTTTCTATTTTCTAAGAAAGCGAACATGCACTTAAAGGCAAATAAAACGGAACGAGCGATGAAAGAATGCAACAATGTGTAAATGCAATATATCACAAAAGCTGTCAATTCATTCATTGGGGTGAATTCATGAGTTCATGCTTTTTTTTAGTGTTGTTTGTGTAAGTGTGATGCATCTCCCCTGCACTGCTGGTGACCCAACAGCATTATCATCTTCAAGCACTTGCGGGCATCTGTTGCTGATTGTTGTGTAACTAGCGAGCGAGCCCTCAAGAGGTTCATTCCACTAAGCAAAGCAAAAGTGCATGTGCATGTCGGCGCAAGTAAATGCTTGAAAATCACGTTCACGTATGCTTTTACCGACTTAATGTAGACCTCTTAACACTCGTTTTCGTTTTTTTTCTTTCTTATTCTTTTAACTGTTGGATGACAGCAGGGTGGATATAGTAAGTAAATACATACTTACATAAAAGAGTGAGTGGTTTAATGGCAAGTTGGCTGCAGTAAGTAATAAAGTAGCTGTCATTGCTTTGTGGCTAATGTAAATGGAAATAACTTTAATGCATTCTACTACGTAGTTACTCTAACTGATTTAATTGATTTTAAAATCCGTCATGATTTTACAGATTAATGGAGCAAATGTTATTACGAGTATTCACCTGGACTCAATAAAAACAAGTAGACCGTCATTGTCTGATTTTCATTAATTTCTACTGCCAAATCTGTGTCAAAGATTTATTATGCAAATTGGCTGCATGTCCTTTCAAAAAAAAAATTTTTTAAAGCACAATGCTGCAGTTGTATGTTGCAGAATAAGTCAATAATGCTTCAGATTAAAAAAATTTTCAAAAATCTACGGAGCTGAAAGATATAAATAAGCACATCTGACACTGAAAAACTTCATTGTATGAATATCCAGGCTTTCGCCTAAAAGTATGCATTTTTTACATACATACATACATACATATGTACATATTTACATACAGGTGAAACTAATAAAAGGGTGTTAAAAACGCATCCGTTTGAAAGAAAATAATAAAACAACACACTGAATTAGATTTATTGAATATGAGCATAAAACAATATACTTACTAAGCACTAATATGCTAATTTAGATTATATCCCTGCAAAAACTGTGCTGGTCATTTGACCGGTCATATGACCGGCAGGCATGATCAAGAGTTTTGCGATATTTCCTATCACATTCTTAAGGGCATCGGTAACTTTTGTGACCGTTTCATTCATCACGTTGCCGTATGTGTATTTTCAAATTCCATTCCATCCTTATCTATCTCATTGGTTTTGAACTTGGCTAGAAACACATACGAGTGCAAATGTGTTGGTAATATTTATATATATTACGCTAAGCTATTTTTTGTACGCACCATAACTTTTACACCGTTATACCGATTTTCGAAATGGGGTGCCTGAAGATGTGCAGGAATGTTTAACTTTTTTGAAAAGGGTTGCCACCTGTTTAAAAATTTTATTGTCCTGTATAGTTTGCTAGATTTATAAATTTCAGGTATTATATGAAAGGGCTTGAGCTGGAAATTAGTAATTTGTTACAACAAGGGTTGCCACCTCTTCAAAAATTCAGTTTTACGCTATAGTTTGTGTGATTTTTAAATTTGAGGTGTCATATGAAAGGGACCTGCGTTAAAATGAGTAATTTATCACGATTTTTACAAAGAGGGTTGCCACCTGTTCAAAATTTATTTTTACTCCACAGTTAGATTTTTTAAATTTAAAGTGTCATATGAAATGGCTTTGCCGGGCATATGAAAATGCTTGGCCTGGAAATGAGTAATTTATTACGATTTTTACAAAACTATTTTCCACCTGTTCCAAAATTTATTTTTCGCTACAATTTGTTCGGTGTTTTTCAAATTCAAGTGTCATGAAAGGTCTTGCCCTGTAATAAAAAGAAAGGGAAGGGGAAAATGAAAGGAACGGAAATGGCGAAGGAGAGGAAGCTAAAGAGGAAAGAGCACGGAAAATAAAATGGGTAAAGGGAAGAGGAAGCGCAAATAAAAGGCAAAGGTGAAGAGAAAGAGAAGTAAGACAAATGACTTTTGGGGGTAGCTATGTGGATAAAATATTGTAGAAAATTATTCGCATTAAAACTTCAATATGGGACTCCTCGGACAAAATTTTGTATACAAAATCTAGGTCGACAGAAAATAAAAATAACCAGTGATTATGTATATGCTTAATTTTATATTTTATTAATAAGATTCTATGGGCTTAAAGCCGATATATATTCTGTCACTTTTAAGGGGAAGTCAAATTTAAGATGGTAATCAAAAAAATTGTTAAATGTAGCAATGAGTGCTCTTCCACCCTCAAATTGTCGCACAGTGTAATTGAAAGCCACAGCATCGTGTGGCTGGGTTTACTAGTAATATATATTTGTAATACTGGTAGTACTTTCGGTCACACAATTCTTGCAGGGATGTACATTGTATTTTAGTTAGTGCTCGTATTTTATATTGTTAAGCATTTGCAAATTTATTTTTGAGCTCATGAATATTATATCGACGCTTCCAAACGAAACTGTACTAAGTCTGAAAACTGTGTTTTGCAGGAGAAGCTCTCAAAATTTAAACTCGATATGAAACTTCGATTGTATGCTAAGTATATTTTCACTTGTAACTTCTGTTTGGATTTAACGATCAACACCAAAACTCGACAATATCAAAGTCAGGGTACGCTTTATATAAAACCGTAAGAAAAAATAAAAATTTGCTACGTGGTTTTTCATGGCAAGCTCTCAAAATTTTTATTCTGTAAAAATCTCGAGTTGTATTATATGTACACTTTTGGTTATAAATTTTGACTGGGTTGTCCGATTGATACCAAACTTTGACAGCATCTAAATTAAGACACGCTCTTCTTGAAAACACCGGGAACAAACGGGAAAATGTACTAAGTCGACTTAGTATAGTATTGTTTGGAAGCGTCGATATAACGTTTAATAAATATGAATATGCCTTTTAAAAAGTAATTACTTTAGCAAAGTAGCTTTTAAGTCAATAGTTATGAAATGTTAATGGCCAGCACTGTGACCTGTTAGATAATCAAATAGTGTATAAAAGCCAAACAAGGTGAGATAATAACACGTAATGGAATTAGTTTTATTTTAGTATAAGCAAAAAAAATTTATCTGAAAATGTAGATAAGATTATTTATGTAGGTATATGCTTATGTAAGGCACTTTGTGTTAAATATATTAAATAATTATAAAAAATATATAAAAAAGCAAGAGATAGCGACTGAAAATGAAAGGTAATAAAAGCAACTGTCGTAATTGACATGGCTGACAGCCAGAGACATAGCCAACAACAATAAAATATATTTTTTTATACTGCCAGTGGCGCATGCGCATTGTTGTTACGTGCAATTGATTTAACTAATGCAATATAGTTAGAAAGCTCTGAAGTGCCATAAAAATGTGAATTATTATTAGTTAATAAATAATCAGTACGAGGGTTGCTCGATATATTTTTAGCCTAATAATGAAAATGCGAATATTAATCATCAAAAATGGTTTTATTGTTTTTCAAAGTATTCTCCAGCACCATACACTTTTGCATGCGCTCAATCCAATTGTCGAAGCACTTTTTCCACTCCGATTGAGACACCTCCAAAACATGGTTTTTGAACGCTGAACAGCATCTTCTGGCGACGAAAATCGTTGACCACGCATTTTTTTCTTGATGAGCGGGAATAATAAGAAGTCATTGGGTATCAAGTCAGGGCTGTACAGCGGATGACCAATCAATTCGACGTTTTTGCCCGCCAAAGAGGCGTTAGTTTGAGTCGATGTATGAGAGCTCGCATTGTCATGGTGAACAATGATTCGTTTTCTCTTGTTCGTTTTTCGAATTTCTCCGAAGACTTCAGGCAAACAAATTATGGTGTACCATTCAGAATTGACCGTCTTCCATTTCTCAAGCGGCACAGTTGCCACATGACCAGATTTGCCGAAGAAACAGGCGACCAGTTGCTTCGAAGTGCTTCTTCCACGAACAACTTTCATTGGATTTGGCTCATCTTCGAAGACCCACACGGTCGATTGTTGTTGTGTTTTGGGTTTATGCGCGTAGATCCATGATTCGTCATCTGTGACGATCTTATAAACGTCTTTTGAAGCACCGCGATCATATTTTTGCAACATTTCTTTGCACCAATCGACACGAGCCTTTTTTTGAGCGACAGTCAAATTGTGCGGGATCCAACGAGAACAAACCTTTTTTACGGCCGGGTGTTTATGCAATATAGAATGTATGCTTGTGGGAGAAATGTCCAAGGATATCTCTATCTCACGGTGTGTCACATGACGATCTTGCATTATGAGTTCACGCACGGCATCAATGTTCTCTGGCTCAACGGCCGTTTTTGGACGGCCTTCACGGAATTGGTATTTGAGCGAGCGTCGGTCACCATTGAATTCATTATACCAATTTTTCACAGAGCCATAGGATGGTGCTTCATCGCCATATAAAGATTTAAATTCATCAATGCACTCTTGTCGTGATAATCCACGTCGAAATTTGTGAAAAATGATCGCACGAAAATGTTCACGAGTTAATTCCATTTTTTTTGCCAAATTAAATTTTTCAAGTCACTGTAAACAACACAAATGATGGTCGTACGCCAAAACGTTCTGAGTACGATTATGCTAAAATATGTCAGACTTTCCAATGGAAATTTCAGATTTCACCTGGCAACACTTTTGCATTGTTAGGCTAAAAATATATCGAGCAGCCGTAGAAGGACGAATGCTTGTTTCAACGACAGTCGAAGCCCTCTAGCACCCAAATGCCCCGATTTTATAACTTTTCAAGTACTGTAACTCCAGCAGCACACGAGAGAGCCATAAATAACAACAAAAACAACTTTTTTTTAAATAGAAAAAAAAGTGCGAAATATTTCCGTTAGAGCATAAGTTAAGATAACATATGACCCCAGAGACCGAACAGTTACATATCATCGTTTGAACTTCATAAAAGCCTAAGTGAAACTTTCATAAGCGCCTAACCGACAGTTGTGCCAAACATAAGATTTGCCTACCCTGAATTTATGACGCCCAGCTCTACGACATCAGAGCTAAAAATTACCTTAAGAAAAAATTATATACATACATATATAGATGTTACATCCATATAGTTTTCTCCGTGCATATGTATGTACATTTATGTGTTTATTTAATATTAAATAATAAAACTAAAAATTTGTATCTAAACTTGTATCTAGTCTGTAAGATTTAATTTAATTGAAATTTTATATCTAAAGTTTTGGATATGGATCGATAAAGCTGGGCGTCAAGCACATAAATCTCATTTTCGCACAAGAGGCGTTATGAAAGCTTCACTTAGGCGGTTATGGAGTTTAAACGATGATATAAATATTTAATTTGAAATGAGCAGGTGGGGTTAGTTATGCGGTAAAGGGCACAAAATGTGGATAAATTGTATACATATATTAAACTTACTGCACGTAGATATGTACTTATGTACATATATCTATTCAATTCGCGTCAAATTATTAAACTCATACTTTCCGTAAAAAAAATTATATGCAAGTACTTCATATGCAAAGTGATTTTTTGTGCAAAAAACAAAGAAAAAAAAATGTTAAAAACTAAATTTCAAGGCGACATTGCGGCAACGGTAAGCAACAGCGACAGTTTTTATTTTACTATACAACAAAATTTCTCGCTCTAATGACGATTATGGTTGGCCATCATCTTCTATACACTAATCATAAACAACATCATTATGAGCACTGGCGCATGCCACAAAAAAATTGAAATAAACCAGGGACTGTAACGGTTATGAGTTATATCCAAGAAGTTGATTTTTAATCATTATTTACTGAGTTTTATTTTTTACTCACAAAATAAAAGTTATTTCTTGAGTTTTATTTTTCCATCAGAAAATAAAAGTTTTTTTTTTTGAGTTTTATTTTTCCCTCAGAAAATAAAAGTTATTTTTTGAGTTTTATTTTTTTGCTCAGAGAATAAAAGTTATTTTTTGATTTTATTTTGCGATCAGAAAATAAGAGTTATTTTTTGAGATTTATTTTTCGATCAGAAAATAAAAGTTATCTTCTGAGTTTTATTTTTTTGCTCAGAGAATAAAAGTTTTTCAGTTTAATTTTGGCTGCAATTGTAGATTTTGCCATATAAATAGGTAAAGTAATTAAATAAATTTTTAATTTTTTTATTTATAAACTTTACCTACGTTTTAATATGACAAAATCGACAGCTGCAGCTAAAATTAAACTGAAAAAACTTTTATTCTCTGAGCAAAATGATAAAACTCAAAAAATAACTTTTATTTTCTGAGAGAAAAATAAAACTCAAAAAATAACTTTTATTTTCTGAAGGAAAAATAAAACTCAAGAAATAACTTTTATTTTCTGATCGAAAAATAAAACTCAAAAAATAACTTATTTTCTGATCGAAAAATAAAACTCAAAAAATAACTTTTATTTTCTGAGCAGAAAATAAAACTCAGAAAATAATGATTAAAAATCAATTTTTTTATAAAAATCGAAAAAGTAAAAGTTAATGCACCTAGAGATAGTCTGCGTTACGGTGATTACATCTGTGAACTTCTTTTGCGTTTAGCATTTCTCCTTCAGTATGATTTTTTTAGTCAAAATTTAAAAAATAACGATTATTTGCAATCCCTGAAATAAACTAAAGTACCTACATATACACTCAAAGCTTTTTGCCAGAGATCTCCACAAAGCCCTTATGGACGCGCGAGCAACGGTACATTGAAATAAAAATCATGGCCGACAGTAAGAGCAAAAAAATTGCGGCCGCCCACTTCCTCCATTTTTAAAAGTACACCCGAAAAATTTCGAAAATTTATAAATTGATATTTTTTTTATTTTTAAAGAGAATAAATTTATTTCTGGGTATTTTTTCAAATGTTTTATATAATTTTTAATTTTTTTTTTAGATTTTTTAATTTTTTTTTTAATTTTTTTTTAAGTTTTTTTTTTAATTTTTTTTTGGTCTTGAGAAAAAAAAAGAATAAATTTCACATAATTCAGGGACTGGTAATAGTGCAACATAAAAAACAAAAATAGACTGTTGTCGGAAGAAAATTAGGAGAATGTGAATATGAAGAACAATAAAAAAGGAGATAAAGGAAACGGAGAAAAATGAGATACCTATTTTGAAGAGTTCTCAATTAATTTGTCGATATCTATCTCGATTTTTGTGGTAGATAATTTAAGAAGCGCTTCTAAATGCTTATTTGTTAATCTATTTCTGTGATTTGTTTTTATTTGCTTAAGATACGAAAAGGCGCTTTCACAAATATAAGTACTACCAAACATTGAATAAAATTTTAAAATTTCTTGACGCAGTATTGGATATTTGTCGTTGCTTATAACTTTCCAAAAATCAATGCCTTTAAATCCAAGAATTTTAGTTCAGGGTCGCATTGTAAGTCGCATAGCTCCATTTGTAATTCTGGCTTCTGCTCATTTATATTGCATGTCATTGGTATAAAAAAAATTGGTAGCATTTTTTTGATAACTTCAAAGTCTTGGAATCTGTTAGAAAAATTATTTTTTAAATCAGCGAAATACGTTATAAACAGGGAGAAATCAAAAGTTAAAATATCAAATTCACTTAGTACTGACTTTAAGAAAGGAAAGTGACAAAGTTTTGTAATATTTAAATCAGCAATAAAAACTTCTATTTTTTTTATAAAGCCTTCAATTATGCTAACCATTTCAAATATCGATTTTTTATTTCCTTGCATACAGGTGAAGCTAATAAAAATGTGTTAAAAAAAAATCTACATAAGTACATACATATCACACTATTGAATTCCGTATCAAATCTTAATTCACAACCATTTGTCTCAGTGTGTGGGCGGCGACTCGCTGTAGCCCGCTTCTGCAGAAAATAAAAAAGAAAAATGGAAGCCAAAAATGGCGTGTACACAAACCCCGTCGGAATTGATTGCTTTGAAAATTCAGGTTTCATTAAATACTTTTAAAAGTGTTCAATATAATAAAAGAAACTAACACCATAATTTGTCTTCCAGGTCTGATAGTGAAAAAATTGTTTGATACAAAAAATATTCCAAAATTATTCCTTTATATGTAATTTTACATGAATTAATAGTAATTTTGCGCTGCTGTTCCTAACGGGTGTAGTATTAAACTTCGTTTGTAGGCGAGACGATAGAATGCGCGGTCGCGGTGATTTTCGGCGCGCTTGCCTATGCTTAAGCGCGGCACAAAAACAAAAAGCGCGGAAGCGCTTAGGCAGTGGAGACCCTTGCTTTTTGCATAATTAAATGATAACTATACATATCTACACCTGTTTAGTAATATAAATTCATAATCAAACACAGACACAGACAGCGAAATATATGTATATACAGCATTGGCGCACTCAAGGGGGGGTTTTGGGGTTAAAACCCCCCCCAAAATTTGACAACACCATACAAAAAATAATTTTATAAAAGATGGTACATGCACAAATATTTGTGTAAATGCATGTTGTAAAATCTATGAATATTCGTGGATGTACATTACCAATGTTTGTCAACAACTACTGATTATATTTATAAACAAGCAGTGTGGAGACATTTCCCTAAAAGTATGCCGTGGATATTAGCTGAGGTTTGTTATACTCAGCTGTACCTACTAGTACACAGAGTATTATAGTTTTAATCACTTAACGGTGGATTGTAACAGAATGGAATAATCGAGATAGATATAGCCTTATATATATCAAAATGATCAGGGTGAAAAGAGAAATCGATTGAGACATGTCCGTCCGTCTGTCTGTAAACACTCTAACTCGCGCAAAAATTGAGATATTTTGATGAAATACAAGTAGGTATCGAGACTGGGATGGTTGGTATTGAAAATGCTCGAAATCGGACCATGACCACGCCCACTTTCCCCATATAGTAAAAATCGGATATTTTGTATCTCAGTCATTAATAGAGCTGGAGTGACAAAATTTCACCTACGTAGTCAGCTCAGGCCCTTATGAAGAAATATGGTGAAATTTTGGAAAATGGGCGGTGCCACGCCCACTTATTAAGGGGCAAACATTGAAAGTTTTATAGGTCATAACTCAGAAACCGTAGCAGATATATCGACGAAATTTGGTACGCGTAATTTACTTAATTAGGAAAATGTTTGGACGAAAAATTGCCAAAATCGATTGACGACCACGGCCAAATTTATATATGGGAACTATTAAGGGGCATAATAAAAATATTTTATTTTTATTTTAAGGGATATCTTTGTCAAATATAAAGATATGTCGTTTGGATCCATAACTTCTACCAAAAAAAATTTTTTCAATTTTTCTTCATTAAAAAAAATGGCCAATAGCTCATTTAAATTAACATAAAGTTATGTCATTGAAATTTTGTGTCATGAATCCAACTATAGACATAAAACAAAAAATTGAAAAATGTTGGAAAATGGGTGTGGTACCGCCTCTTTTCAGGCAAAGGAATCTACGATATTTCGGAACACATAACTCTACAAATAATTACGATGTTATGACGAAAATCAGTTTGTACACTTTAATAACTTGTGGTAATACATGCTCAAAAATTGAGCGAAGTCGGTTTATGATCCCGCCTACTTTTTAACAAAGATATTTCTGGAAAACCCTTTCGGAATTTGTAACGTGACATCTTTGTAATTAGAAGACATAATGGGTTGCCAATTTACACTAACAATAATATTTGTATCCTTAGTTGGATGATTGATAAAAATTTTGAAAATGGGCGTGGCTGCGCCCACTTTATGCGCCACTCGATTCATATAAAATACACCCTAATCGAACAAACGCAAACAAACAATGAAAGCATACAGCTGAGTATATAATGTTCGATTCCACTCGAACTTAGGCTTCCTTACTTGTCAGTTTTAGTTTAAATACAGAGAAAATGCAATGATTTGAGATTTAAAAGGTGCCTTTGTTTAACGTGTGCATACGTAGGTCCACTCCCCAAACATAAATTTAAGTAAAAATTGTCTGGACGAGTTTTAAGTATTTTTTTTTAATTTTCCATTGGATATTGAAAACCCCCCCAAGATTTTTTTCTGTGTGCGCCACTGATATACAGTAACACATACATACAATACTGCACACAATTTTCCAATCTATATACATAATTTTAAGTACAGCAAATTTATTACAATTTCGTTGTTGTTTTGTTTTTGGTTTCATTATAACCAATCTTTAAGACCGGAAGTGCTTTTGTTTAGTTTTACCATCAACACAAAATGCTTTTGCTTGTTCTGTCTGTCACATTTTCATTCTCTCGCTCGTTGTGGCCATTTGCTTTTGGCTTTTTGTGTGTGATGCCATCGGTGTTGTTTTGTTGTTGTTGTTGTTGTTGTAGCAATATGACGCCAACGCCGACAACCGGAAGTTTGTTTATTCAGTTGTGGTGTCGCTGCCGGGCGGTGTTGTGTAATGTAAAACAAGCAGAAAACTGTTAAGTATCATTTGAAAAATGTTTAGGGTCTGGGATAAGTGCCATAACTGTGTATATTCGTGTTAGTATGTGTGTATATTTAAACAAAAAAATTACAGACTAGGTATTTTTCAACAGGAATATTTTTCGATTAAATTTTTCGTGGAAAAATGTTTCACGCAGAAAATTTAGAGGAATCATAATTTCGATTGTATCTATTAATTTCTCTCCATACAAATCGCCCCGGTTTAATATACTTATATATTTGTGGCAATTTGCAATAATCGCTTAAGTCGAAAAATATGATTTCGAGATAAATTGATTTTTATATTCGAAGGTGTTTCTTAACAAATCATAAAAGTCGATTAAAAACTATGGACGCAAAATCAGTGAGCCATCCACAATGTTACGATCAAATTTTGTAAATAAAACAAAATGTCATGACGAAATTTGATTAAGTATATACGCCTACTTTGGCTGTTATAGCAAGTTTAATATATCTACCTCTATTGTAGGTTAAGCCTAAATATTTTTATTTATATCTTTTTACTGAATTAAGTTATAAGCATGGGGGTTTTACAGAAATATAGAGTTTTAAAAGGAGAATAACTTGGTATATATAACTCGAAATCTTCCTAAGTCGACTTAAGCGATTATTGCTTGTGACCACAGATATGTACATATATATTTAAAAAAAGCATTCTTTTTCATTCAAGCATTTTTTAATGCAAAATTTCGTACGAGTATTTTTCACTCATCAGACAACACACAAATCAATTTCATTTCATCAGTTTGCAACATCTTCGTGAAGCTTGTTGCACTCTATTATTAACCCACTAATGACTTCAGCGCATGTGAACTCAGCTTCAGCTGAATGAAATGAATGCTTATTTTAACATGTACACGATAACCATTTCGATCCGCTATCCATTTTGTAGTCTCCACCGTTGTAAAGGGCATGTTCTGATGATATTGAATAGTTCTTACGCCTTTCATTTCTAGCGCTTCATCGGGAGTACCTGCGTTTTGTAGTGAAATGGTCTCAAAGCGCAAACTCGGTTCATAGAAGCTGTGAATAGTGGAAATAGGTATTTTTACAACAATAACAACTAATATACTAACACAGTGTGTCCAGAATATATGTAAGTATTACCGTAGGTTGTGAAGCACTTTGGTGTCAGCATTGACTAATTGAACATGATTGAACACGAATAACAGGATTAGTGCAGCGGAGAGTGAGACAAAAAGCTTTAAAGGCAATAAAGTGAAATATAATTTGCGTTTTAATCAGAACTGTTACTTTAATTATAAAAAAATAAATATTATAAATATTATTAATTAAAGTATATTTTGTTTTTGTAACTCTTTAATGATTAAATACGATTACATTCGTTCAATGATATAATATTAATTAAATTAAAAAAAAAACACATTAATTAATCGATTAATGCATTTTAATTGCGTGATTATTTGGTTTATTTTCCATTACTATTCGATCTTGTTTTAATCGCATTATTAATATCATTATTCGCATTATTTTCGTCTATTTAAGATTCTTTTTTTAAATCTCTGCTTGCCTAAAAAATGTTACTCAAACGCCATGACGTACAGTTGTTTCGTACGGAAAAACAATCAAAAATAAACATATAAAAAATAATCGCAAATTTAAAATGATCAAGCAATCAAAAACAATCAAAAAAAAAACAAATATACAATTAAAAATAATCAAACAATTGAAAATAATCATATAATTAAAAATAATTAAGAAATTAAAAATAATAAAACAATTAAGAATAACTTACCTAAATCAAATTGAAAATAATTAAGAAATTAAAAATAATCAAATAATTAAAAATAATTAAGTAATTCAATATAATCAAATAATTAAAAACAATCAAAAAATTAAAAATAATCCAATAATTAAAAATAACTAAGCAATGAAAAATAATCAAACAATTAAGAATAATTAAGTAATTAAAAATAATCATATTATTAAAAATAATCAAGGAAATCAAAATTATCAAATAATTAAAAATAATCGAATAATTCAAAATTATTAAGTAATAAAAAATAATCAAATAAATAAAAGTAATCAAATAATTAAAAACAACTAAGCAATGAAAAATAATCAAATAATTAAAAATAACCAAATAATTGGATAATTCAAAATAATCAAGTAATAAAAAATAATCAAATAACTAAAAGTAATCAAATAATTAAAAATAACTAAGCAATGAAAAATAATTAAGTAATTCAAAACAATCGTAAAATTAAAAATGAATAGCAGTTAAAATAATACTTAGTACAATTAAAAAAATTATTCGATAATTAAAAATAGTCAAATAATTCAAAATAATTAAGTAATAAAAAATAATCAAATAACTAAAAGTAATCAAATAATTAAATGTAACTAAGCAATGAAAAATAATCAAATACTTAAAAATAATCAAATAATTCAAAATAATCAAGATATAAAAAATAATCAAAAAATTAAAAATAATCAAATAATTAAAAATAACTAGCAATGATAAATAATCAAACAATTAAGAATAATTAAGTTATTAAAAATAATCATATTATTAAAAATAATCAAGGAAATCAAAATAATCAAATAATTAAAAATAATCAAATAATTCAAAATTATTAAGTAATAAAAAATAATCAAATAACTAAAAGTAATCAAATAATTAAAAATAACTAAGCAATGAAAAATAATCCAATAATTAAAAATAATCAAATAATTGGATAATTCAAAATAATCAAGTAATAAAAAATAATGAAATAACTAAAAGTAATCAAATAATTAAAAATAACTAAGCAACGAAAAATAATTAAGTAATTAAAAACAATCGTAAAATTAAAAATGAATAGCAATTAAAATAATACTTAGTACAATTAAAAAAATTATTGGATTATATGATAATTTCTGATTACTTTTTTTTTTAGTTCTTTAATTTGATTGATTACACTGTCCAACAGTGTTTTCTCAACACGAACAAACGGTAGTAATTATGAAAGAGGATGTCTCCCAGACCAACTTTGCCGAACAGAGTACTAGTCCAGAGGGTCTGAGTTTTTTTTTAGCGGGAGTCAAAGTTTTATAGTTTTAGCTGGAGGTGCAATTGCTCTATCGAAAATATCTTATAAAAAACGGCCTCAAATGAAGTTTTTGAGCTCGGACTTCTTCTACAGAATTTAATGAGCAATTTTTTTGCGGAAGCCTTTAACCCTCTAACTCCCACGCAAATCGCTGTTTTTAACCCTTGTTTGGAAACACATGTAGAGAATATCAATTAAAAATGCAGATAGAGGGTTAAAATGTTCTAGAGAATTATTCGCCATAAAATTTCACTAGGGGTCCCCTCAGACCAAATCTTTGTACAAATAACGCAAAAGACCACAGGATATAATAATCACAAATATGCAACAAATTTTATAAATATACACATTAGATGCATTTTTTTATACTCAGCTGTACTAGTACACAGAGTATTACAATTTTGATTTCATAACGGTGGATTGTAACATAATGAAATAATCGAGATAGATATGGACTTATATATATCAAAATGATCAGGGTGAAAAGAGAAATCGATTGAGCCATGTCCGTCCGTCCGTCCGTCCGTACGCACGATAACTCGCGTAAAAATTGAGATATTTTGATGAAATTTGAAATGCAAGTTGGCATCGAGACTGGGACGGTTGGTATTGAAAATGGGCGAAATCGGACCATGACCACGCCCACTTTTCCTATATAGAAAAAATCGGAAATTTGGTATCTCAGCCACTAATATAGCTAGAGTGATGAAATATTACCCACGTGTTGAGCTCAGGCCCCTAAGAAGAAATTTGATGAAGTTTTGGAAAATGGGCGGTGCCACGCCCACTTATTAAGGGTCAAACATTGAAAGTTTTATATGTCATAACTCAGAAACCGTTGAAGATATATCGATGAAATTTGGTATGCGTAATTTGCTTACTTAGACAAATGTTTTGGCGAAAAATTATCAAAATCGGTTGACGGCCACGCCCACTTTTATATATGGGAACTATAAAGGGGCCTAATAAAAACATTTTAAGCGATATCTCTGTCAAATATAAAGATCTATCACTGAAATTTTGTGGCAGGAGTCCAACTACGGACATAAAACAAAAAATATAAAAAGTTTTGAAAATGGGCGGTGCCACGCCCCCTTATTAAGGGGCAAATATTGAAAGTTTTATATGTCATAACTCAGAAACCGTTGAAGATATATCGATGACATTTGGTACGCGTGATATACTTACTTAGTCAAATGTTTCGACGAAAAATTTCCAAAATCGGTTGACGGCCACTACCACTTTTATATATTGGTATTATAAAGTGACCTAATAAAATCATTTTTAGCGATATCTTTGTCAAATATAAAGATAATTCATTGAAATTTTGTGACATGAGTTCTACAATAGACCGGAAACAAAAAATAAAAAAAGTTTATAAAATGGGCGTGGCACCGCCTCTTTTTATACAAAGAAATCTACGAGCCTATTACTCGACAAATAACTGAGATATTATGACGAAACTTGGTTTATACACTTTTATAACGTGTGTTAATAGACACGCAAAAATGTATTGAAATCGGTTTATGACCACGCCTACTTTTTAACAAAGATATTTCTGGAACACCCTTTTGGAATTTGTAACGTGAAGTCTTTGTAACTAAAAGTCATAGAGGGATGAAATTTTGCACTAACAATAATATTTATATGCTTATTTGGATGATTGATACAAATTTTGAAAATGGGCGTGGCTGCGCCCTGTTTATGCAGCACTCGTTTCATATAAAATACACCCTATATCGAAAAAACGCAAACAAACAATGAAAGCATACAGCTGAGTATCTAATGTTCGATTCCACTCGAACTTAGTCTTCCTTACTTGTTATTGTTCTTTAGATCCTCCCTCCGGCACCGGAATATGAAAATAAGGCGTCGTAGAGTAAGTTAATTAAAAAAAATCAACTTTACAAAAATTGAGTGGGGCTACTCGAAAAACCGCGCGATTTTCAGGAATTTCAAGGCAAGTTTAGATTTATGTATGAAAAAAGTTCTGATTTTGCACAACAATAAAAAATTTATATCTACCTATACGTAAAGATAACCGCTAAAGTGAATAGCGTATTCAATTTTTAGTGCACTTCCCTGGGAAGGTAATATCGCGGCCTAAATAGAAAATTTTTTTTTTCTCACGAACATTCAACTTCATGCCCTATATTCTTTCTGACAGCGGACATTTTTTTTATCTGTATCACACAGAATGCTGCTTAATTTAATTCTCGTCAAAAATCTATTAATATTTGGATGAGCTCATCAAGTTTAAGTGCAGTAAAATATACCCGAAGAGAGCTGGCATGGCTTAAAATTTCTAAAAAATGTAAACAATTTTTGCTCTTGAAGGCGGTTTTATGATGGTGTACAACTCCATAAATGTAAAAAAAGGTAGAAAGGTCGAGACCGTGGATAGTGGAAAAAATGTGGACCCGGATGGCCGCAAACTATTTTTGGGCAATATTAGCATCAAATTAAAGGCATTAACTAGGGTTTGAATATCACCTCCACTGGGGAGTGTACTAAAAAACTGAGTACGCCATTCGCTTTAGCGGTTAACTCTACGTATAGCTAGACATCAAATTTTTTCTTGTGCAAAATCATAACTTTTTTCATACATAAATCTAAACTTGCCTTGAAATTCTTAAAAATCGCGCGGTTTTTGTAGTAGCCCCATTCAGTTTTTGCAAAAGTGAACTTTTTTCAATTTACCTACCTTACAACGGTGTCGGAGGGAGGATCTAAAGAAAAAAAATGCATCTAATGTGTATATTTATAAAATTTGTTGCATATTTCATGGCGTAATTTATGATTATTATATCCTGTGGTCTTTTGCGTTATTTGTACAAAGATTTGGTCTGAGGGGACCCCTAGTGAAATTTTATGGCGAATAATTCTCTAGAACATTTTAACCCTCTATCTGCATTTTTAATTGATATTCTCTACATGTGTTTCCAAACAAGGGTTAAAAACAGCGATTTGCGTGGGAGTTAGAGGGTTAAAGGCTTCCGCAAAAAAATTGCTCATTAAATTCTGTAGAAGAAGTCCGAGCTCAAAAACTTCATTTGAGGCCGTTTTTTATAAGATATTTTCGATAGAGCAATTGCATCTCCAGCTAAAACTATAAAACTTTGACCCCCGCTAAAAAAAAACTCAGACCCTCTGGACTAGTACTCTGTTCGGCAAAGTTGGTCTGGGAGACATCCTCTTTCATAACTGCTAGCGTTTGTTCGTGTTGAGAAAATTTTTTGTAAATTTGTTGGACTGTGTTATTAATTGCCAGATTAATGTAAGACAATTTAGGTATGTAATTATTAAAATAAAAATTAATCATTATTAATTTTAATGGGAATTTAACACTTCTGGTTTTAATAAATAAAAAAAAAACGCCTAAACTATTTTAATTGTGATGTATGTATATTTTTTTATTTTTCTTCACAATAAACACTCACAAATGTTTGCGTCATTTTTAATTTCAATCAAAAATATTCCAAAACTGTATTTATTGCTTTTCGAACCAGCTTTTCGACTTCGACTTCGTGTTCTTTGTTTTTTTTGTTTGTTCTTTTTTTGGGCAAGTCACTTGACCGCTGACACTGCTGCCTCTGCAAGTTTTGCTAATTTACTAATGACTGTCTCGAGATTGCTGCGATTTTGTTTAATTATATACATAATTTTTAGCACACGTCGAATTGGCTGAAGTAGGAGCGCATTGGCAGAGCAGCATTTCTTGTTTTAAAAATATTAAAATGTACATAAATAAAATTTAAATATTTAATTAAAAAATATTTATGCAAAATACAAAAAGAAATAGACAAAGAAAGTTGAAGAGGAAGTTAAGTAGATATACCCAGCTGTGGGTTTAAAGAATGGCGTGACTGCAAACATACAGAAATATACTTTTTTTTAACAAATAATGACACTTCTCACCAAGTGGCATCTATGTACTAAGTATTTATAGAGCAAATTAACTTGACTCAAAATCGAAAAATTTGCACATGCCTGCTTTTAGCAAGAAGCCGTCGACAGCTGTTTCTGTTTTTTCCGTTTTTCTTCTTGTTCTTCTTCGCTCAAATAATCATCACGCTCATAACTACTAGACCATTTGCGTGTGTGTCACCTGTTGAATGTCACCCCATTGAAAGGTATTCATGAGTGTTTGTTTATTTGTTTGTACATAGTATTTACATTGAATTTACAACACTTTATGTACTCATTTATATAAAAGCGTGCATTTTTGTAGAGTATATATAATTTTTGCTTCTTTTGTTGTTTTGTTGTAAAGCACTTTGACAGCTTATTATAAGCCATCAACTGCACTAATGGCAATAATAATACAACAACAAATCAAAATGTAATTGTGCGCAATTAAGAAAATAGAAATGTAGATAGTATGTTTTGAACCAAAAAGGGCTAAATGGCAGTACAGAATAACATTTTTGGAAACAAAATTGTATATGTAGAAAAAGGTTTAAATTTAGCATTTTCGGGTCAAATTAAATTTTTTTCAAGTCAAGTGAAAATTTTTTCAACTTAACTGAAACTTTTTTCAACTCAAGTGAAACTTTTTTCAAGTCAAGTCAAACCTTTTTCAATTGAATTACAATCTTTTTCAATTGAAATAAAACTTTTTAAAATTTCATTTCCATTCAAAAGGCTTCAATGGACCATTGGTTTTCACCGTGATATTTGATATTTATGCAAAATTTGGTATTTATTTAAAAAAAAATACTCTTTGATTCAAATCAGTAATCAAATTATTCCATTGAATCAATTTTCAATTGCAAAATGGATTCATATTGAAACAGAAGATACAGCATGCACACCTGAAACAAGCATTTTATGAAATATTGCAGTGGAATTAACAAAGAATAAAAAGCAATATTCTTTTGTTTCAAGCGAAAACGAATTTTGCGCAGCTTTTTCACGTTTCAAATATTCATTTTCATTCGCTCGACGTGTTTGGCCAACAATTATCTACGCTTGTTTTATTCAATATGGGTGTGTGCGTATGTGTGGGCGATGGAGAGAGGTGTGTATGCATTATAATTTAATTCAATTTCTACGGTAACGCGCTGCTCGCTGCGGCAAGAGTCACCAAAACGAACCAGAGGAAAGAGATATAAAAATCGAATAATACAAAAATAAATAGCAGATATTGTCATACATATACATTTTCGCATGGTAAAAGCATAGAACAAATAAAAGTTACACACATACATACTTGCAGACATAGCTATGCTTCCAAAATACGAGTACACTCTAAAAAAGCTACGCCTTATTTCAGGTTTACTCCAGAAGATATAAAGGCTTTGCAAAATAATGCCTGAAAATTCTAAGCGAACAAAAGTTTTATGGACAAAGGCTTACAATAAGTCACATTTTCCTATGTTTATGTCATTAAGCTGTAAGGACTACTCTCTCTCTCTCTTTCTCTCTGAGAGAAAACTTATTTCGAATGCTTATGCGCCATGGGAATAAGGCTTAAATAATTACTGATAATAAGGGCCTTATGAGGTGTCTACATAATAACATAATAAGGCTTTTTTTACCATGGCAAATAAGGTTTAGTCATTTTCTGATAATATATACGGCCTTCTGTGGTACTTAAATGCCTTATAATAAGGAATAATAAGAATATGCATTTTTTCTAAGCGGCAATCTTTCATTCGATAATAGGCAATTTCCTCTCTCTCTCTACTTGAGATATGAGCGCTTAACAGAAAACTGAGTATTAAAACGTTTGGAGCAGAGCGAATGAGCGTATAACAGCAAGCAGCGCTGCCAGTGTATGCCTTCCTGCTAGTGATGGGCGAGTCCGAGATGTTTTATTCGATTCCCTCGATTGTTGAAACATCTCGAATGCTCTCGATGGTTTTCATTCGTATTCGAGTCAAGTCGTAAATGGCCGTCAGTCGAAACAAACGCTAAAACATCTCGGACTCACCAATGATTCCTCTCGTTTTCAAAGCAATCCTACATTTCGGACTCGCTGCAAAAAATACATAACATTTGTTGTTGCCGCTTGAATATCAAAATTGCTTAAAAAAAGTATACAGTGGTACAAATCTATTGCCGTTGTTACTGCTACTTGTTTCGTAAGCGTCTCAGTTCAGAAAATTTATTAATGTATTAATGTTTAAATAATTAACTGTATTTATTAAGCACGACACTCTTTAATTGTGATTGCAAAAATGCAGCGTCTATATATAGCATATTTTTCAATTTGGTTCATTTATTTACATATGTATTTGCCTCACTTCCATTAACAATCCTACTTTCTTCATCTACAACACTCATTCAGTTTATTTTATCAACTAAAACAAATCATCAAAACAACAGCCGGCCCGCCGCCTCGGAACAGTCGCAAAAACATCTCGATTGTGTAGTCGAGATGTCATCGAAACAACCTCCGACTCGCTGACTCGGAACAATCGCAAAAACATCTCGATTGTGTAGTCGAGGAGCGAGTCAACTTTTGACTCGATTGTGATTTTGCAACGATGGCGATTCTCTCGATTGTCTAAACATCTCGGACTCGCCCATCACTACTTCCTGCTGCCAGCGTATTCCGTATTTCGGTGTATTGCTTAGCGACCTGTTTGCAGATATTGTTCAAAAGCAAAAAAAAATACCATGAAATGGAAATGTGCGTACAATTTTCATATTGGCAATTTAGGGCATATTTGGCTCCACAACGTACATATGTATAAACAAAAGTTTGAATATTGGCAGAAAACAAGAGCAAGCGCAACGATGCGTTAATTACATACATACCCTGCAAAAAAGTGTGCGACGAGTCTCAAAAAAGATTTATCCGGGAGCGCTCTCTTTCGGGTACAATTAGTCTACAATTGTTCCCAATTGTACCCGAACGGGTACATATGTATACTAATTGTAGACGAATTGTACCCGAAAGGGTATCAAACGGGTACAATTAGTCGCACAACTGGATGTGTCGCATTTGCTACCCGTTCGGGTACAAAACGGGTACAATTGTGCGCTTTTGCTACCCGTTCGGGTACAAACTGGGTACAATTAGTCTCTTCATAGGACATGCTCAAACAAAAGAGAACACTTCAACCCATATAAAGAGATACAAATGGGTAGTAATCGCATGCTCCCTTGCGAGTTGTCCCGGATGTATCCCGGAGTGATCGCATTTTTTGCAGGGTATATACAAACATACACATCTACATACACATATGTACATTTGTATATCAGATCCAAATTTCTATAAATCCAAATTCACACAGAATTCTAAACCCATTCACATTCATGCCAAGTATAATAAACACAGACACCATAAAGCATGTAGCGTGTGGAGTGGCTATTCTATGCTCGAATTGGACAACAATTTTATTCACAATTGAGACAAATACAAAAAGCAAACATATTTACACAACGCAAATCAACTTTTATGCACATTTGATTTTGTGCAAATTTTTACATAAAAGCGATAGAAAATTCTGTTTGTATATGAAACTATTCAGAAATATGGAATGTGTATGTTTGTATGTTGGTCGTTGTATTGTTGTTGTTGGTCGTTTTGATTTATTGTCAACGATTATGATGGTCACTATTTGTTGCAGCACACCAGTTTACTCCAGCCACAACCAGCAATTTCCCCTGCACAAACCCAAGGGAATTATGACAAATGTGTATAGTGTGCTTTTTGTGCTAATGTAATGTTTGTTTGTTATATGAAAACATTTGTAAACAATAAGCATTTAGCTAATGTGTTTTAATATACATAGTTTTCATTTCTCTTTTTTTTTTTGTTTGTTGTTTACGCCAAAATTACGGTTAGAACTCGATATGTTAAGGTGCATTTGCGATATACGAAGTTCAGCCTTTTTATAGATAATATTTTTCGTACACTTTCAACCATAACGCACAAAATTTAAGATAGTATTAGGTTGCTGGGCACAGCGAAATATCTTCTCGGTTCGTCAGATATTCCAGCTATGAACTGAATAGCGCCAATTAAACTGCATAATCGCTTAAGTGAGTCTCACCATACTCGCCTAACCAATATTTGTGCCAAAAATTAAAATTTAATTCCTGAAAATTTTAAAATTTTATTTCTGCGGGTATTTCGTCATTTCTTACAAATTAATCATATTACGTATTTTTTTTTTTGCAAACTATGACAGAAACTTCGCAATTATACTTAAGATTTTATCTAGAAATAATCTTGAGTATTTTAGATCATGTAGAATATTTTAAATGTCCTTAAACCAGTTAATAAAATTCACACCAATATTTCATTCAAATTTTGTTTCCAGGTTAAAAAGGATAATAATTTTGGCTTTTAATTGAGTAAGCAATTAATACTCTGATAAAAATACCCGTAGTTAAATCCACAACTTTCGGCTGTTGAGTCTCCGTATTTGATTCCACTGCAAAAGTATTTTTTTTTACAGCAAAGTTTTTGATACAACAATTTATTCAAAAACGGGCGCTGCGTTTCAAAAACTTGCTTGCTTTTAAAATTTTTTTTTTGTGAGAAAACATTTTTTTGTGAGAAAACCAACAAAAACAATACTGATGGAGAGAAGATGAAGAGAAAAATCCAAACAAAAGTTTATTTTTAGCAGAAAATGATCTCCAAAAGTCCCCGTTGTTGATTTAAAGGCAAAAGTATTTGATCCAGCAGTTTCCGTTGTTAACAAACATAATGAGAACAACTTTATTATTGAGCTCTCAAGACCATTTTTTTTTTTGTTTTGTTTTTTTTTTTATTTTATTTTTTATTTTTTTTTTTTTTAAGGAAAAATTGTTATAGATCCATTTCGGAGACCACCACATCTCTTCATCAGACTTCTTTTAACATTTTTTTATTCATTGGCGTCCGCCGAGATCGAACCTCGGATTTTCCGGTTGGAAGTCTAATGGCATCACCATTAGGCTACCGCCGCCTTGCATTTTGCTTGTATTAATTTTTCTTTTCATTTTTTCCTTTTTACAACCTACCATCCAGCAACAGTGACCTTGCCGACGTTATCGGTATTTGTCACTTGTATGTTGGTGTGGTTGTGTGTTTGTTTGGTTTGTACAAATTCTACTTTAAGCACAAGCAATGCTTTGCACTAATTAGTAGAGTTTGTTTGTCGGCTGGCTCATCCGATTAAATTTTACTTTTGGTTTTTGGTCGTTTTTATTTTGATAACTACTTTATTATTGATAACTACTTTATTATTGAGAACAATTTTTTAAAATTTTGTTTTTACAATGATTCATATAATTTATAGATGCTTTTTCGAGAAAGAGGAAGTATAAAAGGGAGTTTTAAATTCAATATAGTGTTGAATGTTCCACTATGTGATAATTGGATAGAATTTCAGGTTGATGTCATGGTTCGAATCCGGAAGAGAATATAAAATAAAGAAGAAAAGCAGAATAAGAAATAAAGATAGCAACCAGCGAATGATAAGAAGGAGAAAAGAAGACGAGAACAAGCGTAGGCTACATATTTGCAGTTGGGACCCGGGCGGAGAGAAGATGAAGAGTAAAATGCAAACAAAAATTTATTTTTAGGTGAAAATTTTTTCCAACAGTCTCCGTTTTTGACTTAAAGGCAAAAGTATCTGATCCAACAGTTTCCATGGTTGGCTTAAATCAACAACGCTCGCATCTTTGAAACAACTACGGAGCGTTGTTGGGCACCTTTCAACTGCGGAAAGTAGTTGATTTAATAGCGAAAGTCTTTAGATTTACAACGTTTTTTTTTTCAGAGTATATCATTAATTTTAAGGAAAATATTTTATATTTATTGCATATCCTACTTCCCATATCAAGATACTTGTTACAAATTTTTCATTAAAAACGCTAAATATGCAAATAATTCCATTCTCAGCCCTTTTCGAACTTTATCATACATTTTTCACTCACTTCTCGATTAATAAAATAAGCAGTAAAGTAATTTCATGAATTAGTGGCAAATATCAAAAATCCCGAATTTGTTTATTATTTATAGTGTATTTGATCTGATTTTTGGTATCAGCTGATTTTGCAATCTGCTGATCTCCCTGATTCGTCAGTGTTTGAAAGTGAAAAGACAGTTCAGCCCCCGTGAGAGCAGATAAATTTGAGATTCTCGCATCTAGTTATCTTTGGTTCGAAGTATCATTTATTAGCAAGAGTGATTCTTCATTGAATTTCTGTGCTGACGTTATTTTTGGTATTGATGCTGCTTCCCAAAGCGGACGAAGTCCTTAACAGTTTCGAGTTTGTAGCTGTCAACAGTGGCGCGGCTGCCAAAACGCGCTCTCTGACTTTTTGTGTGATGACATGAGGTACTTCGTCTTGTCCTCGTTGATCGCCAAATCCATTTTCTTGGTTTAGCGTAATAGAAGAATCTCTCCCTGTAGCTCTTTTCCTCTAGCTCTGTGTTAAAGCTTAACACTTTAATATTAAAAATGTATTCCTACTTCAATTTTACTCTTTGCTGCCAAATTAGAGTTTTTGTTCAGAAATAATTTTTAATCCTTCTTGTCTTTTACTTTTTTATAAAAGCGACTAAACCAAATTTTTCACAGAATGATTATAAAATGCAAACTTTCCAATGGAAATTAGGTACTAAAGAAAATGTGAAACATTAAATTTCCAAAAAAAATGCTTGGCCATGAACCTCAAAGCTTTAAGCAGAAGCAAGCTGCTTCAAGTGAGAATGTCACGAATGATGGAAATTACGTGGGAAAGACTGTGAATTTGCTTTATAATGACGTTAAAACTTACGAGTATTTGCCTTTTTTTCCTCATACTAACGAGTGGGGAATGTGATTATGAAAAGTGAAAATTCGTGATGAAAGTAATTTTGTAGCTGCACAAAATGTTAAGCGAAAAAGTGAAGAAATTTTTTTACAATATTTTTTTTTCACGAAAAATATGACAAAGAATTAAAATATTATTTTTTTGAAATCTTCTTTTTTCATATTTTTTTTACCACTTTTTATATTTTTTAACGTTTAAACCCTTGTCACTTAACCGCACACCAGCAATTGGAAATGTGGTTATGTGCACGCTGTTTGCAGTTACAACCGCTGTCAACAGCAAGCAAATGTTGGTTGTAGTTGTTGTATGTATCTAGTGTGTTGTAAGCGATTTGACGCCAGTTGACACGAGTGTCACTGGGAGTGTTTTTGGCATTCGAACTCAATAATAAGTACTAGATATTATGCCATAATAAACAGCGTTAAAGTTAGAGTCAGAGCCAGAAAACAGAGCAAATGAATTACATAAAAAAATGAGATGCACATGAAAAGCAAAAACAACAAACAGACAGCCAAAGCAGCGAACGAGAAAAGAGCGGCAGAGTTACGCTGATGATGACAGCGGTGTTAGTGGTGGTGGTGGTGGTGGTTTGAGTATAAAGGGGCCACAGTTGAAAGGCGAAGAAGAGTGAGATGATGTGATATGAATGAACTTTGTGATCTGGTGGTTGAAATTGAAATTGAATTGACACACACAAATATAAAAGCCGCTGTGTTTGGTAACTCTTTTTTTGGTTTTTGGCTCTGTGCAAGTGATCATCCAATACATCATGCGCTCATATTCATATTGCATCATTAATTGTGTAGCGATTTTTATTATAATTTTTTATTTATTGTTGTTGTTGTTGATATTGGTAAGCTCATAATGTGGATAGCAGCGTTGAAGGTGAGCTGCGCTGTGTTGAGTTGAGTTAAGCTTCACTTGGCAGTTTTTGTTATTTCAAAGTGGCAGCGCATATAAAGCAGTCGAAAATGAGACGCGATCTTGGTAACAACGGGCGGTTGGTTTGAGGCTGAGTGCTTTTTTGTCGTTAAAGTGAATTTGAAAAATTAAGTTATAATAGTAATAAGAGTGAAAATAATAAACTGTAAAATTTAATATACTAATATTAAAATTGAAATTGTGAACTTAAATAGCTGAAAACGACAAAAAGCTGTGTAAACATATAAAATACTTTTTTTTTGCTACATTAAAGGTGCGCTAAAAGAATTATTAAAAATAAAATTTCTAATTCGTTTTTTAAACCACTTTATCTAAATTTAGTTACATATGTGGCTATGTTCAGAAACGCAGCATGAAACGCAATAGCGGCAGTAATAATTTTTTTGATGATTGTGATGAGCGACGCTTCATGCAAAATTTACGTTTATGAACGCTCTGCTTCTACTACAAAAGCAGGTTGCGCTTCAAACTGAGTTTCTGAACCATAGCTGGGGAATAATGATTAGTAATCCTAATGATTACTAATCGGATTAGAAACTTTGTTTTTTAATCCTAATTGATTAATTAGGATTAGACGACTATTCTAATCGATTACTTTTTGATTAGATTAGCACTAATCAAAAATCTAATCACGATTAGTGACGATTGGCATATCTAATCAAAATTAATCAAAACTAATCAAAAATAAAATCGATTAGATTTCTCGACTAGTTTTGATTAGATTTGAGATAAACTATTTTGAAAAATTTTTGTAAAAAAAAAATTTATTATTTTTGTATGCTAAATCTATTTACATAATATAAATATTTTTGAATATTTCATAATATTGCATTAAGTCGTTGTTCATAGCTACACCACTGTACAATACCTCTGCCTGTTCGACCTTCGTTTTCTTTTGCTGGCATAGTCAATAACCCAAGACGGAATTCATTGTCTGACTTTTCTTTTGAAAAGTTGGTACTAATGAAGTCAAATATAAATTTTTTGTGATACTTATGTATGTAATATAAATCAGCATTTTTTCAGAATTTGCCTTTAATTTTTATACTTCAACTACACCTTTTCCAGTTTATATTCAGAAAGTTGCAATTTATATTCAGAAAATTACAATTCATATTCAGAATTTCCATTCCATATTAAGAAACCTACAGTTTATATTCAGAAAGTTGCAATTCATATTCAGAAAGTTACATTTCATATTCAGAAAGTTACAATTCATATTCAGAATTTCCATTTTATATTCAGAAACCTACAGTTCATATTCAGAAAATTGCAATTCATATTCAGAAATATCATTTCAAATTCAGAAAGTTACATTTCATATTCAGAAAATTATAATTCATATTCAGAAAGTTGCAATTCATATTCAGAAAATTACACTTAATATTCAGAAAGTTACATTTCATATTCAGAAAGTTACAATTCATATTCAGAAAATTACAATTCAAATTCAGAAACATGGAACATAAGTTTCTGTGTAAATTTTTCAGGTAAAAAATTACATTGTTTTTTTCAAAACTTTTTTCTGAAGGGTAGAGTTCGTCCTTCATTCAAGAGGTCGTGGGTTAGAAACCCAGTCCGAACAACATCGAACACTTGTTTTATTTGAAATAAGGGAATTAATGTAGCGTAACCCCCATTTTTGTATACATATGTACATGTGCATATTTCATCAATGGGTTAATACATAGCCGCTAATGGGTTAATATAATACACATTGGCTATTTTTGTACAGACATACTAATTGTGATTTAAATAATTTGGTTATAGATCTTAAAAAAAATTGGTCACCAATGGGTTAATTCATGACCGTTATGGGTTAAGATTCCAAAGATTACTCGTTTTAGTGTAGATAAAACTAATATGATGTAAATATTTTGATCTAAGAATTAAGTGAAAAAATTTGGGTTAAAAATGGGTTAATACGTGGTCGTTAAGGGGTTAAAATTCTTGGGATTTACTATTTTAGTATCAACATATGGATACTGATTCAAGAAAATTAAACTCGAAACTAAAATAAAAAACATAGGTCACCAACGGGTTAACTCATGACCGTCAATAGGTTAAGATGCTATAGATTAACTGCTTTAGTGCAGATAAAGCGATTCTGGTGTAAAAGAGCTGATTTAAGAATTTTGAGCGTCCCCATATATATAAGTGGCCCCAGTGTGCGACGGCTTCTATTTATGTTTGCAAAAAGAAAACTCAAAAGCGTAAAGTGAAATTTTCTGAATATGAATTATAATTTTCTGAAAATGAAATGTAACTTTCTGAATTTGAAATAAAATTTCTGAATATGAATTGCAACCTTCTGAATATGAATTGTAGGTTTCTGAATATGAAATGGAAATTCTGAATATAAATTGTAGCTTTCTTAATATGAATTTTAAATTTCTGAATATGAAATGTAACTTTCTGAATTTAAAATAAACTTTCTGAATATGAATTGTAACTTTCTGAATATGAATTGTAGGTTTCTGAATATGAAATGGAAATTCTGAATATGAATTATAATTTTCTAATCAAATTTAATCAAAACTAATCGAAAAATCTAATTGATTTTATTTTTAATTAGTTTTGATTAGTTTTGATTAGATATGCCAATCGTCACTAATCGTGATTAGATTTTTGATTAGCTCTAATCTAATCAATTAGTAATCAAAATATAAATAATCAAAAAAAATCTAATGATTAGATTACTTAATTTTTCTAATCGTAATCATTTCTAATTCTAATCGAAGTTCCCCAGCTATGTTCTGAACAAAGCCTACACTGAGAGAAAAAAATATATGGAGGGGTCAAAGAAATTGTTTACCTATTTTGAACACTACTTTCTTTGTTTTGAGTAAATTTTCCTTAAAACATGTTAAAAGGTTTATAAAATATTGTTGTTACATGCGTTACCATGGTTTCATATACTTGTTTTGAAAAAATTCATACATTAAAATAATGAAAAATTCTTTAACCGCCATTCCATTCCCAACTTTCCTTGTTTTGAAGACTTGATTTCTTTAATTTTAAGAAATTAAATTCCCATACAAATCCCCATGGCAACGAATTTGTTTGAATGTTTTTTTATGTTTTTTCCACATTTTTGAGAAAATTTACACAAAACAAAGAAAACTTTGTATTGGGACGCGTGTTCAAAATAAGGAAAATTATGTCTTTGATCGAGAGAAATTTTTTTTTTGAGTGTATATAAGAGACCTACAGTTTGAAGTACGCTGTATTAACGTAAGTTTATAAGATATACATCAAGACACTCTTCTGGGTGCAGAACCCGCTATATATTTTACTACATTAGCACAACTATAACACTAAGGAGTTTTAGGACGAACTTCTCTCGCAATGCGAGGCATGCCCTTAATTAATTTTCTTCCTACCGCCGAAGCGACGCTTTGATACCATGACTCGTAACTAAGCCACTGAAAAATAAAGAGTAAAAGAGAATAAGCAGTTCGGTGCGGTGCGGTGCTATAAGGCAAACGGCAATAACGCAAACTTTGCTTTATTTCACTTCCGAATGGGAAATAACACCAACTTTTGGGTTGTGCCTTATTTCCAGCAGATCTAGGTAAAAACGTAAAATTGGTCTTATTTCACTTTTTTATCCCTGTAATATTTCATGGGGATCGACGCCAGGAGATAAAGCGGTTGATCACCTTATTTACTGATATCTCCTTTGGTGTGCATTCGTCGCTCCTCCTTCGCAGCATATTTTTCTTAATATAAAACAAAAGCGCCGCAGACGAAAATTTGGAATGAAAAATCGCGTGATTTTTAATTCCAAATTTTCATTTATTTAAAGTATTTTTATACTCAGCTGTACTAGTACACAGAGTATTATAATTTTGATTTCCTAACGGTGGATTGTAACAGAACGAAATAATCGAGATAGATATAGACTTATATATATCAAAATGATCAGCGTGAAAAGAGAAATCGATTGAGCCATGTCCGTCCGTCTGTCCGTCTGTCCGTCTGTCCGTCTGTACGCACGATAACTCACGCAAAAATCGAAATATTTTGATGAAATTTGGAATGCAAGTTGGTATCAAGACGAGAACGGATGGTATTGAAAATGGGCGAAATCGGACCATGACCACGCCCACCTCCCCTATATAGTAAAAATCGGAAATTTGGTATCTCAGTCACTAATATAGCTGGAGCGATGAAATTTTACCCACGTGTTGAGCTCAGGCCCCTATGAAGAAATTTGATGAAATTTTGGAAAATGGGCGGTGCCACGCCCACTTATTAAGGGGCAAACATTGAAAGTTTTATGAGTCATAACTCAGAAACTATTGAAGATATATAGATGAAATTTGGTACGCGCGATATATTTGCTTACGCAAATGTTTTGACGAAAAATTGCCAAAATCGGTTAACGACCACGCCCACTTTTATATATGGGTATTATAAAGTGACCTAATAAAAACATTTGAAGCGATATCTCTGTCAAATATAAAGATATATCAATGAAATTTTATGGCAAGATTCCAACTAAGGACATAAAACAAAAAACACAAAAATTTTGGAAAATGGGCGTGGCACCGCCTCCTTTTAGGAGCAGGAATATACGAGATTTTGGAGCCCATATCTCGACAAATAATTGATATATTATGACGAAACTTGGTGTATACACTTTTATTACTTGTAGCAATACATGTTGAAAATTTTAGCGAAATCGGTTGACGACCACGCCCACTTTTATATATGGGTATTATAAAGTGGCCTAATAAAAACATTTTAAGCGATATCTTTGTCAAATATAAAGATAATTCATTGAAATTTTGTGGCATGAGTTCTACAATAGACTGGAAACAAAAAATAGAAAAATTTTGGAAAATGGGCGTGGATACGCCCACTTCATGCAGCAGTCGCTTTATATAAAGTACACCGTGTTTCCATCAAAGGCAAACAAACAATAAGCATACAGCTGAGTATCTAATGTTCGATTCCACTCGAACTTAGGCTTCCTTACTTGTTTATTATAACAAAAGCGCCGCAGACGAAAATTTGGAATGAAAAATCGCGCGTCTATATGTGCGCTCTGCAGCGAAGAATACACATCAAAAGGAGAAATGAGTAAATAAGGTCAAATGTGCGAATTATCCCTCCTTTCTCTGGCTGAGAATCGCATTTCATTGTATGAAGGCCACAGACTTCGGCAGAACCGACAGTCGTCGTGAAACCGCCTCCATCTGGGTTTAGCCTCCTCGAACCAGTGCTGGGGTAGATTTAGCCCTTGTTGATGGGTTAGCCGAGATACTTTACTCGATTGCCTTCATTGTTCAAACATCTCGCGTACTCTCGATGATCTTCATTCGTATTCGAGTCCAGTCGCGAATAGTCATCAATCGAAGCAATCACTAAATATTTCGGACTCACCAACGATTCCCCTCGCTTTCAAGGCAAACTAATACATCTCGGACTCAGCCATCACCTAATCGAAACAACCTCCGACATGGAAAAATTGCAAAAACCAACTCGATTGTGTAGGTGAGGAGCGAGTCAACTTCTGACTCTATTCTCTGGAATGTCTAAACATCTGGGATTCGCCCGGCTAGTTTCTATCTTAATGCGAGGCATGTTGCTTGAATTTTTTCCTATAAATCTACCATGTGAGATTGTGAGGTCCAAATTGCACAGCATGGGCATGGAACATCGTCCTTTAGACTTCATAACCACCCAGGTGAAACTTACAGAATCCCTTGTGCCAAAAATGGGTATTGACAACCTTGAGTTCCTGACGCCCAGCTCTATCGATCTATAACATAAATTTGTTCTCTATATTTCCTTCTAATATCCTTTCAGCTGTAAAATCGTAGAGCTTGGCGTCAGAAATTCAATTTAATTTTTGGCGCAAGTGTCGTTTAGGCGGTTATAAAGTTTAAACGACGATATGAACCTGCAGCTAAACTTGGATAAATCGATTAATTTCGTTACTATAAACAAATACTCTGGCTTCGTTAGTACTAAAAACTTAATTTTCAACTAAAAGTAACTAAATGAAAATAATTGATGCGAAAATAAACAGCTGCTTCACCATACCAAAGACCGACCATTCATTGTCTATCAATTTGAGCTCACGATGAAAAAAGTTTTCCGTGCATGTTTAATTGCTTCATTACTTTTTAAGTAATACCAAGTGCAGCTTACAAACATACTTACAAAGTATATATGTATGCAATGTACATATGTATATTATACATACCTGCCCTGCTTAATAAATAATATCTGCTTCAAGCTGCATGTGTGTGCATTTTGAAGCAAATAAATCTTTGCGCAAAAACATTTCGTGTCAATATTGATGTTGTTGCCAAAATCAAAAAAAAAAGAAAGAAATAAAAAAAAGTAGCAAAAAATTTATAAAAAATTCATCAAAATGCAATTTACTGCTCATTAAATTCGCTGAGAAAGGAAGGGAAATGTTGAAATTGTCATTGCAGTCGGTGACAGCTCGTCGCCGCTAAGCGCAATTTCGCCATTACGCTGGTAATTTAATTATGTAATAAGTTTTTAATGTTTATTAAGTTAATGTTATGCTTTTAATAATTCAGAGAGGAATTAAATATTTAATTTAGGTTTCTGTGACTTCTACAAAGTTATATGTATGTATATTATTGCATTGGTTTATTAAACTTGAGATTGGACTGGATCGAAGATATGGAAAAAATGTATGTATTTTTTGTTTTTTTTTTCGAACGTACCAGCAATGAAAAGTTGCCTTTATATGAGTTAATCAACCCCACAAAATTTTATGGCGATAGGATGACGTTTTGAACTGCCCTCAGCCTCGCAAAGTTGAAAGCAATAAGCACGATCTCGTACAAATCGTCGTACCATACGAAAACTAGCATATTTAAAATTTCTGGCGAAAGCTATCAATAAAAAAAATTCTGTACGAAAAGTAACAAGTTCGACTTTTGGCTGACGAAAAGTATCAGTAATTATATACTGTATTTACATTAAAATTGTTGTTGTTTAAACGAAATTGATAGTTTTCGTCAGCCAAAAGTCGATTTTGTTATTTTTCGTCGGCCAAAAGTCGAACTTGTTATTTTTCGTCAGCCAAAAGTCGAACTTGTTACTTTTCGTCAGTCACAAAAACACGTATGTTAGTTTTAAATACTTTTTGGTTGCTTGTTTTTCCGACAGGGTAGGAATATGATGTATTGTGGAACGATCCTCCGTCATCCCTTGTCAAGTTTGGTTTGGAGACAAACCGTTTTGTTATGTATGTTAGTTTTCCTATGGTAATAATAATACAATGGCGCTATTATAACTCTGACGAGTTTTATGGCCGAGCTTCTCTCCCAATTCGAGGTGTGCTCCTTTTTGTTTTTCCTACTAATTGGGTGGACCTACAGTTTTATGCCGGCTCCGATCGGTATGGTACAACGAAATATGAAATTTTGAAAATTATAAAATCAAAAAACGAAGTATGAGGATTGATAAACATGGCTAAGCTGAGTATTAAAGTGAATTTTTTTTTGTTTGAAACAACAACAACAAAAGTTATTAAAGGTCAAAGTTTATATTATGCAATTATTTAAAAACTACTGAACCGATTTCGAATAGTTTTATACCATTCGATAGGTATTTTAATTCCCTTTAATTTGATATACATTTTATGTGGGTTCCATAACACTCCCCCTGCGGGGGTCAACCCCCATTTTACCCCCTTTACTTTTCATATATGAAATGTATATCAAAATAAAGGGAATCAAAATACCTATCGAATAGTAAAAATCGGTTCATTAGTTTTTAAGTAATTGCAATTTAAAAAATGTATAATATAAATGTTGACCTTTAATAACTTTTGTTGTTGTTGTTTCAAAAAAAAAAAAAATCACTTTAGTCCTCAGCTCAGATGTTTTTATCAATCCTCATACTTCGTTTTTTGATTTTATAATTTTAGAAATTTCACATTTGTACCAGATTGTGCTATTTTTTTTTCAACTTTGTGGGGATGGGGGCACCTCTAAACATGCGAGTAGGTCAATAAAATTTTACAGGCTTATTTCTGGGCTAGAAAGGTGCCGTTCTGGCTTTGGAACAAATTGAATTTCCAAAAAAAATTTTCACTCCACCTTAATTCACATTCTTATCAGTACATACAGACACTATTTTACCAAAGCGCTTACATGCATACATAAATATGTATGTTCTTCATATCTCCAATCAATCTATTTGATAAAAGCTTTTGAAAAGCCTTAATTTAATTGATTGCCATTTAAAATTATATATTAGTAAAGTAATTAGAAATCGTTTGTAAATCAGCTCGTATCAATTGAAAACATTAATATAAATTAGAGGACTTAAGTATTGACTTTTTATCAGCTCAATCAGCATTCCTTTTTATGTATTTTTGCTGCTTGAAATTCAAGAGCAAAGTTAGAGTAGGAGTTTTTTCCCAAGACCTGTATCCACAGACATCTTTCAGGCTACCTACCCAGCAAGAACGAACTAACGCATTCACCAACACATACGCAAAATAATCAGCTGTCCACTAACATAGTTATACTAGTTATATAATGCATTAAACTATCTGTAGTGCTACAAAAACTCACAGGTACAGAACAGTATACGTTATATTTTGTCACCAAGCCTGTACAAACTCATGGAAAGTTTTCAGATTTATAACGCATAGTATGTGTAGTACTACAGATGGTTTAACGCATTATATAACATATAGTAGGCGCATTTCTGTCGTACCCAAGCATGAAAAGAATACTCGCTTATGCATCAAATTAATTTTTAAAATAGTCGAGTTGGTGTTGTTGCTTTGAAGGTAATTTTATGAATAAGCGAGTATTCTTTTCATGCTTGGGTACGACAGAAATGCGCCTAGTGTTCTAACTGGGTAATAACTGCAATGCATTTTCGAGACTGAAATTGAAGCAATAATGACAGCTGTGAGTTGCATAGGGTACAAGTCCATCCACAATGATCTAATCATCTTTGGGCGACAGCCAAGCGTCCATTAGCTATTTTAGTTCTTCTTCCTTCGGTTCTGAACTAGTACCTAACTGACGCCGATCTCCAAAGAAGATAGTTAAACAGAACTGTTTGCACCTGATATGGGTACCAATACACAGGTACATTGAGTGTAGGTAATTGTATGCAGATGAGCTTGCAAGTTATTCTTGATAAAGGACGATTACATAAGTGGCTATGCATTTTGCCACACGCAAGTTAATGCTCAAAGAACACAACCAGAAACAAACAAGTGATAGATGGCCAAAAAAGACCCCAGTTTGTCGGATATTAAGTCAAACTTGATCAAAATGGGATCACAATCTCGTCATATATACACCCTAAGCAGGGAGAATATCTCTGGCCTCATAAGGAGTACTCATGAGTTATTGCCTCATTGAAAACATTCGGAGAGGTGATGTGTGCCTGCCTTAACGTAAATGCTGCAGAAGCTGTAAGAATTATGAGGAAGAGGAGTAGACGATTGTACATCTCATTTGTAGCTGCACGGCTCTGAGATTCACCAGACAGCGCTTCTTGTTGGCTTCTTTCATAAATAAAGTCACAAATATAGACGTAGAATGTTTGATGAGCTTATTCCAACATTCAAATTGGTTCAGAAAGGAGAAGTAATCTAATACTTTTAGGTTGCCTCAGATCAAAAAAAAAAGACTGAAAATGGCGCATATGATCCGAAACCGGTTTGTCTCCAAACCAAACTTAACAAGGGATGAAGAAAAATCGTTCGAGGAGTAATCTAGTAATTTGTTCTCGCGGTATGACAATGGTTCTTTATACTGGCCTAAGAATGCTGCGTGCCGCTGCTCGGTTGCCACTCCAACATGCCTAGCATGTCTACCACACATCTCGAAATCAAGGCTGCACAACGATATCAACAAAAATATTTTGTTTTGTTGAATATCAAATAAAAATTAACAAAAAAAATTTTGTTTTGTTGAATATCAAATAAAAATTATTGAAATTATTTCGTTTCGTTGATTATCAATAGAGCTCGGAAAAATAGGTGAAATCAAGCGCCTAAAAAATGCTACATTTTGTAAATTTTGTTTGTTTTCAGTGGCGGGATTACAATTTAAATATAAAGGGGTAGCATATTGGTATGGTGGGTGAAGATTTTATTAGATAATTTCTTAATCATGTTACACAAATTTGCAGTTTGAATAAACATACACTCTTAGAAATTTTCGTGTAATTTTGCATACAAAAAGGTAGGTTACTTTTTTCCTACCTTATTATGCGCAAAATCGCACACTGAAAAATTCAACAGATAAGCTGTTTAAATTTAAACAATAAAAGTGTAAATCCTACACAAACAAACTTTAAATCTAAACACTAATCGAGTAATAAATTGTAATTTCGCATATAAGTTAAACAAAATTACCAATTCACTATGTAATTTTACCCCACTCAATTGTAATTTCGCGCACGAGATTTGAAATTACAATTTCCTTTAATCCAAAATGCGCGTAAAATCGCATGATATGCTCACTTTTGCTGAAAAGTGCGTAAATTTCGTTTAGAACTGTAAATTACACACTTGTAGTGTAAATCTACGAAAAAAATGTAATTTTCAACTAAAAATTACATATATTTTGGTAGCATATTTACACGCAGTTTTTAGAGTGTACAGTGGTGTGTGATGAAATAAAGCCAAAGAGGGATTTAGTTTCTTTGACATTTTTACTGAAAAATACTCGTACGTCTTGCGTTTAGAAAAAAAAAACAAAATTTACTTCAATTTTGTATTTTATGTTTTTGTACAACATCAAGCTTTTTGAAAGCAAAACAAAGCTAACAGTAATGAAAATAAAATTTGGAAAAAGGAAGTAAATTATGGCATAGTTAATGTTCCAATAACTCATAAGCAAAAAATGCAAAACCGTTTTTACCACGAGAGAAATTTGCATTTTTACAGATATGGAATTATGCCGAGTATCCAATTGGAAAAATGTAAACACTGAAATGGTCATAAGAAAAAATAGGAAAGTTCAAATCAAGTTTTTTTTACCTAAAATATGCAAATGTTTAAAGTCAGACCACTACAAATTAAAAAGCTGTATTATATATTCCCTTTGCTAATATGCACTTGCCTCATTTTCATTCAAAATATATTTGGTTTGAAACTGTAATTGCTTTTCCTTCACGATATTGTCTCAAATTTAAGCGAGTCACTATAAATTTTTAATTTTTTTCTATATTCTTTATAATTATATATTTTTTTATTATTTATTTATTTATTATACTTTATTTATTATTATTCTTTATTATATTTATTTATTGTAGCTTTCCTTGCAATTTTTCACGTGCAACCCATATAAGGCCTTAATAATTTATTATTATATTATTTTTCGTTCTAGTAAGCAAAAAATCCAATTGCATTCACGGGGGGCTTAGACCCGAATGTACCCCATTAAGCTTGCCACTGGATGTTCTCACAAATATTACCTAGCATAATTTTAGGCGTTTGATTTTCACCTATTATCCGAGCTCTAATTATCAAAAACAAAATAATAACAAAAAATTGTTTCGGGCCAAGGTTTATCCAAATAGAGGTTATATTACTTCCGTTTTTATGTGTGTGTTTTCTTTAAAAATGTCAATGTGAAAGAGAAATGAATTTCAAGGTAAAATTTTTGCCAATTCGTTTTATCTGACATTCACACTTTTTAGTATACATACACAATTCCAATCAGCTTATCTACTGCGATATGCTTCTTTAGATAATTCTTGTTTCGGGCTTACGGCTTCATTTTACTTTGAATTTTTATTAACGTTATTTTTTTTTGATAATTTTTTTGTTGGCTACCAAAACAAAATTTTTTCAATATTTGTTTTTTGATAATCAACAAAACAAAATTCTTTTTGATGATTTTTTTTGATAATTATCAAAACATTATTTTTTGTTCAGCACTTAACGTTAAAATTTTTGAAAGTTGAATTGAAAACAAAATATTTTTTCGGTTGAAAGAGTTTTTAGTGCTTAGCACGAAATTTTTTTATTTTTAATTCAATTTTTAATTGTTGGGGTAAGTGGAAAATCATTGCGAACTGCCAACAAAAATTCAGCACGTTTGGGTAGAATATATGCAAAAGCATATACACACTAACGTTAATGTTGAAAATGAAAAAGGCAAAAGTGGGGAAAATCCAACAGCTTGCACAGAGTCTCAATGGCCGAGTGTGTTTATGCGTTGGGTCATTGCGGCTGAAGATGGAATGGACTCGGGTTCAATCCCCGGTGCATCCACTTCCGAAAAGAGTGCTGATGATCGAAAATGGTTTTTCGTGAAATAGCTATACACTCAACCTTCGCTGTAAATAGTTGTTGAATTTTTTTCCACTTACCCCAACATTTTTTCGGTTATTGATAAAAAATAACGTTAATGTGCAGCCCTGCTCGAAATACTACAATAATTGGTTTGTGAACTGAGCTGCCTACACGGTCCTTTATTCAGATTGTCAGCTAAAATTGCTGTTCCTTCTTTTGTACTATGTCAGATTTCGATTAAGTAAATCCCCTCAAATTGATGAGAGGGTTCGTTCTCAAAATTTTATATGGAATTTAATCACAGATGTAATTAGAAGGGTTAATTACGTTCCGCTATTAGAATTTAGTAGGAAACCCTGCCACGCGATGCTGTGACTTTCGATTACACTGTGAGACAATTTGAGGGTGGAAGACCACATATTGCCACATTTGACAATTTTTTTTAGTCATTTTCAAATTTGACTTCCCCTTAAAATTGGCAGAATATGAATGGGCTGTAAGCCCATAGAATCTTATTAATAAAATATAAAATGAAGCATATACCTAGATAGTTACTGGTTATCTTTATTTTCCGTGGACCTAGATTTTTTATACAAAGATTTTGTGCGAGGAGCCCCATAGTGAAGTTTCATGCCGAATAATTTTCTAGAATATGTTAACATTAAAGTGACCTCCAAAAGGCCATTTGTCGCAGTCCTCTTTCTCTTTCTAGTTTTCTTTAATAAGACACCTCAAATTTAAAAATCAAACAAACTATAGCGTAAAGCTGAATATTTGAACAGGTGGCAACCCTTTTTGTAAAAATTTTAATAAATTACTAATTTTCAGCTCAAGCCCTTTCATATGGTACCTGAAATTTAAAAATCAAACAAACTATATCGTAAAAATGAAATTTTGAACACGTGGCAACCCTTTTTGTAAAAATTATAATAAATTACTTATTTTCACACAAAGCACTTTCATATGGCACCTTAAATTTAAAAATCAAACATGCTATAGCGTAACACTGAATTTTTGAACAGGTGGCAACCCTTTTTGTAAAAATTTTAATAAACTACTCATTTTAACGAGAAGCCCTTTCATTAGACACCTCAAATTTAAAAATCAAACAAACTATAGCGATAAACTGAATTTTTGAACAGGTGGCAACCCTTTGTGTGAGATTTTTAATAAATTACTCATTTTCAGCTCAAGCGCTTTCATATAGTACCTGAAATTTAAAAAGCATTCAAACTATACAGGAGAATTACATTTTTTAACAGGTGGCAACCCTTTTCAGAAATATTAAACCTTTCCGCACATTTACAGGTCAAGCCCTGATAACTCATGATAATGTTGCCAACTTCCTGTGGTCTTTTGGATTTGTTGTAAGTACAAAGATTTTTTCCGAGAACACCCCTAATAAGATTTTATGTTGAATAATTTTCTAAGAACATTTTAACCCTCTACCGACCTTTGAAATAATATTTTTTTCGAAAATGCTAAGAAAGGTGTCAAAATTACCTCATCATAGGGATATCTTACTGTACAACCACATATAAATAAATATAAATATAAATATAAATATAAATATAAATATAAATATAAATATAAATATAAATATAAATATATGAGAGCGTTAAAGTATGCTACGAAATTAAAGACCTGTAATTTTCCTACCAAAGGAAAAATATTCAGTTTTTAAGATGTAGTAGCAGACAAGTTTCGGAGTTCTTCTGAATTCATATTCTCTGACAAATTTTCTCAGAATCCTTTCTTCTCATCATTCTGAATTAAAGCTACTATTTTTTGTATGATATCCTTTTTTATTTGAATTTATTTTTCATTTATTTAAAAATCACTCAGGTGAAATTTCGCAAATTTAAAATGGCAATACATAAAAAAAATTTCACCACAGAGCAAAACTATTTGGATGGTCTTTCGCTCTGTGTGCAAATTATTCCGCTCCCATTCTCCTCACAAGTGAGGGGTTTTTTCGTTTGACACTAAAAATTTCGCAAATACATGAATACTCTCCAAATGAATACCACAAAAATGCATGTCAATTCAATTAGGTATTAAAAATATGCACTTGTGTGTAGATACAATACAAATAAAAAAAAAATAAATTAAATTACAATAATTAAATTAACATAGCTACAACAAAAACATGCGCAAAGTGACAGCACATTGCATGTACAAATGTTGTACAAAAACAACAAAATAACACAACCACAAAATTATTAACAATTCATGCTTAATAATTCACAAAACCGATAACTTGAGCTTAAGTGAGAGGCGATTAATAAATTGGAAAAAATATATATTAGAGATAGTAGTAGATGCTTTTAATTAAATGAAATGCATTAATCCATTTTTTGAAAAAACAAGTAAGGAAGCCTAAGTTCGAGTGGAATCGAACATTAGATACTCAGCTGTATGCTTTCATTGTTTGTTTGCGTTTGATGGAAACACGGTGTATTTTATATAAAGCGAGTGCTGCATAAAGTGGGCGTAGCCACGCCCATTTTCAACATTTTTATCAGTCGATCAACTAAGCATATGAATATTATTCTTTGTGCAAAATTTCATTCCTTTTTGACTTCTAGTTACAAAGACTTCACGTTACAAATTCCAAAAGGGTGTTCCAGAAATATCTTTGTTAAAAAGTAGGCGTGGTCATAAACCGATTTCAATAAATTTTTACGTGTATATTACCACAAGTTATAAAACGTATAAACAAAGTTTCGTCATAATATCTCAATTATTTTTGGAGTTATAGGCTAAGAAATCTCGTATATTCCTGCTTCTAAAAGAAGGCGGTGCCACGCCCATTTTCCAAAATTTTTACGGTTTTTGTCTTATGTTCATAGTTAGAATCCTGCCATAAAAGTTTAATGATATATCTTTATATTTGACAGAGATATCGCTTAAAATGTTTTTATTAGGTCACTTTATAAGACCCATATATAAAAGTGGGCGTGGTCGTCAACCGATTTTGGAAATTTTTCGTTCAAACATTTGCCTAAGTAAGTATATCACGCGTACTAAATTTCATTGATATATCTTCAATGGTTTCTGAGTTATGACTCATAAAGCTTTCAATATTTGCCCCTTAATAAGTGGGCGTGGCGCCCATTTTCCAAAATTTTTGTGTTTTTTGTTTTATGTCCATAGTTGGACTCATGCCACAAAATTTCAGTGATAGATCTTTATATTTTACAGAGATATCGCTTAAAATGTTTTTATTAGGTCACTTTATAAGACCCATATATAAAAGTGGGCGTGGCCGTCAACCGATTTTAACAATTTTTCGTCCAAACATTTACCTAAGTAAGTATATCACGCGTACCAAATTTCATCGATATATCTTCAATGGTTTCTGAGTTATGGCTTATAAAACCCTCAATGTTTGACCCTTAATAAGTGGGCGTGGCACCGCCCATTTTCTAAAATTTCACCAAATTTCTTCATAGGGGCCTGAGCTCAACACGTGGGTAAAATTTCATCGCTCTAGCTATATTAGTGGCTGAGATACCAAATTTCCGATTTTTTCTATATAGGAAAAGTGGGCGTGGTCATGGTCCGATTTCGCCCATTTTCAATACCAACCGTCCCAGTCTCGATACCAACTTGCATTTCAAATTTCATCAAAATATATCAATTTTTGCGCGAGTTAGAGTGTTTACAGACGGACGGACAGACGGACGGACGGACAGACGGACGGACGGACGGACGGACGGACGGACATGGCTCAATCGATTTCTCTTTTCACCCTGATCATTTTGATATATATAAGTCTATATCTATCTCGATTATTTCATTCTGTTACAATCCACCGTTATGTGATTAAAACTATAATACTCTGTGTACTAGTACAGCTGAGTATAAAAAAAAACCAAAAAAACGTACAAAAAAATAGAAACTGTTAAAGCAAATTGGAAATGTTGTTAAAAAAAAAACCAATAACAATTGTTAACCTCCCCCGGCATTTGCAACAGTTGGCTGCATAAACAAGCAAATTGCCAACAACAACAACAAACTAACTCAATTCAACTATTGGGGCGTGCAAGAGCATGGCGTTGGTTATGGTGATGGTGATGATGATGGTGATGGCATGAATGGATTGCAGCGATTTGTTTGCAGGCGATTTTCATGTTCAAGCGCGATTTTTTGGTTGCTCTTTTGGTGTTGTTGTTTTTGCTGCTGCTGTTTTTAATGGCAGAAAGTCAACAACAAATAGATATCGAGTGAGACTTAACAAAAGTTTGGTGCATGAAAAGTGTGCGTATGAAATTTTAGAAACAAGCACATACACAACAACAAAAACAACAGCTGCTGATTTGGCGTCCCAGTTAGAAATGCCATGCAAAATATGTGCCTTTTGCATTTTTTGTAAGAAGATTTTGCCTGAGAAGACCCCTAGTGAAATTTTATGGCGAGTAATTTTCTGGAATAATTTAACCCTCTAGCGACCTTCGAAATGGAATTTTTTCTTTCGAATTTTTTTAAAAAGGCGTCAAAACGACCTTTTCGTGTTGGTGCTAGAGGGTTAAATTATTATAGGAAATTAAAGCTCGTCCAATTTTACTATATCTTTCTCAACAAAATATTTCTATATGGTATATTTATTTAACCCTTTTTTCATTTATTTAAAAAGCACTCAGACGAAATTTCGCATATTTAAAATGGCAATAAATAAAAGAAAAGATTTGACCAAATGAAGAAAAACAGTTTGGGGGTTTTTACAATGTGGATATTATGGTCTTTCGTTCCATTTATTTCATTTTCATTTCATTTATTAAAATATAGCGCCTCCAAAAGTGCTGTTGCACAGTGTTACATGTTGGAAAAATGCTGTTTGCCAAACCAATTTCCTGCTGGGTATTTCCACACATTTTTTTTTTTTTTTTTTTTGAAATTGTTACAAAGTGTGGAATATTCATGGTATTTACCATAGTTTTAATGAGCGCTGAGCACGAGTACTTGCGTTGCTAGGGCATATCACATCATAATGTGCAGCCTAGATAATTAAAATGCAGTTATTCACACAAAGTAGTCAAAAAAAGGGGGGGAAATGGGGAAATGCAGTGAAAAACTTGTGTATAGAAAATAGTTGGAAGAATGTTATGAAAGGATTTTAAATGAAGTTTTGGAAACATTTTCTTTTGTTTTGAAATTTTTTTTTTATTCATAAAGAAAAAAAATATTACTATAAGTAACTTTTTGGTTGCTTGTTTTTCCGACAGTGAAGGAATATGATGTATTGTGGAACGATTTTCCGTCATCCCTTGTCAAGTTTGGTTTGGAGACATATTAGCCGAAACCGGTTTGTCTCCAAACCAAATTTGACAAGGGATGACGGAAAATCGTTCCACAATACATCATTACTATAAGTATTTTTAAAGAAAAAAAATCTGATAAAAATTAAAGATGCCTTGCAAAATTATATTTGGCTTAAAGCATAGTACTAAGTTCATGTTTCATGTGAAACTGCTATCAAAATCCATACAAAAAACTGGTCGTAAAACGTGCATGAACTTTTACAGATATTTCACGACAAAGTTGTGCTGAGTTCCTGTCGTGAAAATCAATGCGCAACATGCTAACAACATCAGGGCAGCAACGTGTTTTACGCCAATTTAAATAGACAATACCTGTGTTTAGTAACAAACTAATTTTACGAATTTTTCCTAAAAAGTGTCATTTTCATATGGAGAGCTGTCATTTTTAAGGAATAAATCGTACGTTTTTTGTTATTGAACAGAGCTAATCTTTATATATATCTTTATATATATTACGCTAAGCCATAACTTTTACACCGTTATACCGATTTTCGAATATGGGGTGTCATATAAAAGGGCTTGGCCTGTAGATGTGCAGGAAGTTCAGTTTTTCGCTATAGTTTGTTTGATTTTGAAAATTGAGGTGTCACATGAAAGCGTTTGAGCTCAAATTGAATAATTTTTTTAAATTTTTACACAAAGGGTTGCCACCTGTTCAAAAATTCAGTGTTACGCTATAGTTTGTTTGATTTTTAAATTTGAGGTGTTATATGAAAGCGCTTTGTGTGAAAATAACTAATTTATTATATTTTTTACAAAAAGGGTTGCCACCTCTTCAAAATTTCATTTTGACGATATAGTTTGTTTGATTTTGAAAATTGAGGTGTCATATGAAAGGGTTTGAGCTCAAATTGAGTAATTTTTTTAAATTTTTACACAAAGGGTTGCCACCTGTTCAAAAATTCAGTGTTACGCTATAGTTTGTTTGATTTTTAAATTTGAGGTGTTATAAGAAAGCGCTTTGTGTGAAAATAACTAATTTATTATATTTTTTACAAAAAGGGTTGCCACCTCTTCAAAATTTCATTTTGACGATATAGTTTGTTTGATTTTTAAATTTATTATTACATATTTTTACAAAAAGGGTTATCATCTGTTCAAAAATTTAGTTTTATGCTATAGTTTGTTCGATTTTTAAATTTGAGGTGTCATAAGAAAGGGAAGATAAAGAGGACTAGGAAGGAAAGTAGAAAGAGAGAGAGGAGTGCGATAAATGGCCTTTTGGAGGTCGCTTTAAGGCTAACATATTCTAGAAAATTATCCGGCATAAAACTTCACTATGGGGCTCCTCGGACTAAATCTTTGTATAAAAAATCTAGGTCCACAGGAAATAAAAATAACCAGTAACTAAATATGTAGGTATATGCTTCATTTTACATTTTATTAATAAAATTCTATGGGCTTACAGCCCATTTATATTCCGCCAATTTTAAGGGGAAGGTAAATTTTTAAAATGATAATCAAAAAATTCTCAAATGTGGCAATAAGTGGTCTTCCACCCTCAAATTGTCGCACAGTGTAACTGAAAGCCACAGAAACGCGTGGCCGGGTTTACTACTACTACTACTATTTAATTTTGAGCGAAAAGACATTAGTTGAGGTTGAAATTTATATTTTGTATTAAAAAGTGATTTTCTCTGAGGCGATGCTTTAAAACATAGGTGGCCACAAATTAAGCATAAGGGAGCCACACGACAACAACATCAATAAAAATTGCAACAACCTTCTTCTCGGAGTTATAAAAATATTATTTTGCCAAATAACAGTTTATTGCAACAACATACATAAAAAAAATCATACTCCCATGAGCACTTTCTATTCTTAGATGTCATTTTAAAAAGAACAAATGTACAATACATACACATGTATAGATATGCTGCAGCTAGGCATTCAAATATTTTGCTAAACAACATGAACGAGGTAGCAGATATAAATGTACAACCATATGTACATATGTATGTATGTATGTATGAAGGCGTACCCTGCAAAAATTCCGAGTACTCCAATCGCTAATCCATGGAGTGCTCGCTATGGACCAACCGATTACTCCATAACTTGCCACATTTCATACAAAAAATATGGTCCATTTAACATTGCATGTCATTGCAATGGAGTATATACTCCAGTCCCGCTTAACAATCATATTAATCCATGGAGTACCTACATTGGATTAATTGATGGAGTACCTAACAGTTAGCCGAACATAACAACAAAAACCAAATGTTTATCGCGACGACGACGAATGACGTGTATACATTCAAACATATGTATGTATGTAGCTATGTATGGATACACATATCGTCTTCGTCGCGATAAAAATTTGATTTTTGTTATGTTCGGCTAACTACGAACCGATGCAGATACACGAATCGGTCGCTTGGGCTATGTTAGTGGTCACTTTGAAAGTACTCCAACCTACCACAAATGGAGCATATAATCCAATGATTTTTACAGGGTAACTACACAATGAATGTCGGTCGAAGCTGGACCGTTAGGTTTGAGTGCTCGCCGCGACGACGATTTCTGTGAAAAAAAGAAATGTGCGTTATTCTGTCGAAATTGATTTGCTTGTTGTTGGGAGCCACTCGGAGCCACAGCGATGTTGTTGGGAGACAAACGGAGTCACTGGAGCAATTGGGTGGCCATGTATGCTTTAAAATTTGTTTTTTTTTTTACATTTGCCCAGTTTCATTTTGACGTTGATGTTGCTAGCAACATTTCACTGCACAATAAATGCATGTTGCCGGCGTAATTTCACGATCGTGGATCTAGCTTAAAGCTTCAATTAAGAAATAAAATTTATTTTCTACTACTTTATTATATATCTACTCTATGTATGTATATGTTTTGGGAATATATGTACATATATACATACATACATGTGTACATAGTGCAAAGCTTAAAACATTCTGCGAAAATCGATTACATGGATTGCGATGTATAGATTGTGGCATAAAGAACGGAGAACAACAACACTAGCATGCATAACTTTTTCGAAATATTTAATAACTACGAGTACATATGTATGTAAGTACATGCATATGTGCATGAATATGTATATTTTGAATTTATTCAATTCCCGACATTTATTCAATTTGCTAAACGAGCAGGTTTATGAATATAAATACGTAGTATGTACATTTGGATATGTGCATGTACGTATAAACGCTCCAAAAACTTCTTGTAGTAGCTTTCGAATAACATTCACCCATTTATGTACATACATGCATATATACATATGTACACAAGTGCTCCATCATTTTGACACTCGAATGCGTGTTCGAATATTATTCAACGGCAGCAGCAGCACCAGCGACATGAAAAAGGTAGAACGATGGAGTGACAGTTGTTGGTAGCAATTACATGTAAAAACACATCTATATAAACATGCTTATACATGTGCTATATAATTGCATATACCTGCGCTTACCTGCAAATGCAAAACAAGAGAAAGATAATAACGCACAGGATGCCAGAGTCAAATCGTATCAATCGTGGGAAAAGTAAACTACATCCGCTCGGGAATGATTTTTTGAAGTGTGTATGTATGCATGTATTTGTTAAAAGTCTGTGAAAACATTAATAAATACATATGTATGTATGTATGCCTACATGCTGCAATACTTGCTGCATACAAAGCACCAGTCTGGCGCCCGACTAAAGCTACAACAATAGCAATGGCGCCAGCGCCAGTGACAGCGTCAGACGAAAGTCGCCAAATTTGCCATTGCCAATCGACAATATTATTATTTTATGAAAATAATTTGATTATGAAATGTTGCTATGATTAGCGGTAATATATATATATTATATTCATAAACCTGCTAGTAGTTTAAACTAAATTGGCAACTAACAACATAAATAGGTGAATGTATAAATATACGTTTGTACCAAATCAAATAATCATATGTAAGCAATTGCATATGAAACACATGTATATGTACAATGTACATATATTCATGTTGCGGCAACATTTCCTATTTTCTGCTGGCTAAATGCCATTACCATGCTGTTTTGCATATGTAAATAACAGCATGAATATACATATATGTACATATGTATGCAGACAGATATATATATGTATGCATATGTACTATGTATGTCTGTATGTATATATATAAGTTTATATAAATCATAGTTGCCCAAGCCCTATGCTCGCATACACATTTTGTTTTTGTAATACTCGTAAGTATAGGATTTTACTCGCCTATACACTTTCATAAGAAATTTGTGTATATAGGCGAGCATAGGCGAGCATAGGAAAATAAAATTTGTATACTCCCGAAACGTTTCTATGGAAATACAAAAACAATTTTTTATTTTGATTCGAACAGGTCCAACCCAGCAATGAAAAGAATGAAATGTGGAACATATATGTATGTATATTCATATGTATACTAAATATAGTATAACTAATTTGATTCGTTCATATTTTCGATAATGTGATCTATGTCTATTTCAACATTTGTGGTTGATAGTTGCAAAACTGACTCGAGGTGTTTGTCTGAGATCCGGTTTCTATGTTTTGATTTTACAATTTTTAATTTTGATAACACACTTTCAAATTTATACGTACTTAAAACATTGACGACAGTTTTAAAATAAACGCTCGTAGGCAAAGATATTTAATTTTGTCACACTAATAATTAATTCAATTCAATTCGATTCATTATTTATTTATATATTTTGAAAAATTTAGAGGAGGGCATTGAAAATTAATTAATAAATTCAGTAATAGTAGCCAAAGTTCATAAATCTCGTATTAAAGATGTTTTTTAAGCTTTCTAAAAACAATCCACTTTTCAATATTAATTAATTATTTATTTATAAATATTAATATTAATTTTATTAATTAAAAATGTATACATATATTCCAATGCATATTCGATAGCTTTGTTTGTCTAACATAAATATAAATACAAAGTTGGATTTTTAGTTAATTTCGATTATCAGTCAGGTTTGTGTCCTAATTTTTTTACTGGGTTATCGAGATGTCAATGAAGTTGTAGAAAACTACAAAGACAAACATATAGAAAAAATTTTTTTTTCTTTAAATTATGACATTGCTCGCCCGTAAGAAATGTTTGGGCATCATTGATATAAATGCACATGAAATTGCAAAAATGCATTATTATGACACATGTTTGCTGTTGTTTGTGTATATATGCAAATTTTGCGTAAATTGTTATGTTCGCAGTTCAATGGCAGATATACATACATGTATGATGATGTTTTCATTTTTATTTTTATTTTTGTTTTTGTTTTTGTTATTTTTGTTGCTATTTTTATTTTCATTTACATTTGTATTTTTATCTTGTTGCACAAAAGCTTTTTGGCAAAAAACTACATTTATTTGCGCTAAACGCTTTTAGATGGCATTATCTGTTAATTTAAGTAAGTAAATACAATTTTGAATGCCTTAACTATTTAACAATTTTGTTAGCAAGACCTTTTGATTTAAGCGTGTATGAAAAAAAAAAAATGTTTGTTGTTAAACCAAAAATTAATTGTCCAAAAATCTATCTCAGCTACAAACTTTAGCACTTTGCAAAATGTCACTCATACGCCTAGTAGCTCAAGCAGCAGCCATAGTATTCACAGCTACACACTAAATGTTGAAAATAACCACAGCTATTCTGCAATTCCTCGGAACTTTGATCGCGGCGACGCCGACTGCTACGACAAAACGAAAATTGGTATTCTGGTTTACGACGTTTCGAACATAAGTGTTGTTAAGTGTTAAACTATGTTCGAATCAGTGTTAGGTAGCGTTTATGCGAAATCATATGTATTTTTTGACAGCACATTTGTGCTTTTGACAGCAAATTTATATTTTCAGTAAGTTTTAGATTAAATTTTCAGAAAGAATATATTAAATGGTTAAAAAATGGATTCTTTTGCTGCAGCAGCTTTTTTAGTGGAAAAATAAATGAAATAACAAAGGAATTTGGACATTAATTTTAATTAAATTTTTTTTAAATATATATGAAAACGGCATTTATAGAACACTGTCACCAAGTTTCATGCGAGAATACTTTGTAGTACGGAAATTAACACCGGCTAAGCTTGGATAGAATGAACCAATTTTATTTACTTACAAACTACTGGGAATTTTTCAGTGAAACTTTTAGGATATATTCTTTGGATGATAATTCAGCTACCTTTAACGCTTTGAACTATTATTAAAATATAATATTAAAGTTCTCCAAAATGAGAATTCTGCCGGCTGAGGTTTTTTTAAAGCGCGGCCGAAGGCCGGTGGCACAAAAAAGTCTTCTACACACACATGCTTTAACAAGGAATATCTCTTGCACTATAATCGTCCGGCGGGAGCGACTTTTTTATGATCTGTGATAGGATCGTGGTTCATTATATACAAATTTTCCCTTAACCCCAGTGGTACATTATTGCGATTCCCACCTTAACTATTAGTAATTTTAAATTATGAAAAAACTGGATTCCATGAACTCAATGGCAACGAAAATGCCAACTTTAGTGAAAATAACATTTACAGCTTATTCCCACAAAGTTTCATGCGAAAACCTCTTGCAGTTGGTTTGTTTTACACTATTTATATTAATATGTTATATTGATTCAATCCAGGGATGACGCTCCACACTGGTCGCATATCAACAAGTTTTTATGGATCGCAAAACATAATAGCAAATTTGAGATCCAGGTTGCGATCAATCATATCATGAATATGTACATATCGTGTAGCAGGAATTTTGTGACTCTCCAGGAAGCGTAGAGCATGAACGGACATATAAAGTGTTTAGACCAAGCGTTTCTTCGATTTGTTAGTTTCTCGTGCAAATGTTTGTAAATCATGTCGCATTGCAATATTTTCAGTCTTTAAAAAGGCACAGTCAGGCAAAAATGCTGGCACAGAAATTATGCCCGAGTTGCGCTACCCACTCATATTACATCATCGTAGTAATAATACACAATTAAAATTATTTTCAGTAGCTTTTATTAAACAATAATATATAAATATTGCTAAAAAGGAAAATAAATTTTATTATTAAATAAAAGTTCAATCCATTGAAACTCCTTGTACTTATTTCCCGCTATTCAGTCTATTGTACTAAAGCAGATTCCTTTTGTTCACTTATTTTGCAAAGAAAAGGCCAGTAGCATAGCTAAACCAAGCCCGTTATGTATAATAATGTTGCATAAATTTAAAAATCATAGTTTAATTCAGGGACCGTAACGATTATCATTTTTATAAAAAAAAATCATTTTTAATCGTTATAATTTGATTTTTATTTTTTCGATGAAATTTGATCGATATTTTATGATTTTTATTTTTTCGATCAAAAATAATTGTTATTACTGGATTTAAATTTTTCCTATGAAACTTGATCGATATTTTATGATTTTTATTTTTTCGATCAAAAATAATTTTTATTATTGGATTTAAAATTTTCCGATCATAATAAACTCTAAAAACTTGTTTTTTTTGCAAATTTTGTTCTCAAATAGAACTGGCCAATGTTGGCACAATCGTCAACTTCAAGCCATCAAATATAGGATTCACTAACGTTTGAAAAAGTTTACTATGATCGGAGAAAAAATAAAAAAATATTGATTAAAGTTGATCGGAAAAATTTAAATCCAATAATAAAAATTATTTTTGATCGAAATAATAAAAATCGTAAATAATGGTTATTTAAAAATTTAAAAAATAAAAATCTTTAGATTAAAGATGAGCATACTTGCATTTTATTGTTAACGAAGTTTTCATAATGATTTTTTCATCCGAAGAAATGAAAATAACGATTAAAATCGGTCCCTGGTTTAATTACATTAAATTGGTAATAATACCAAAAATAATCACAATTTCTATAGCCTCCGACACACAAAAGCTGACGGAAAAAATCGCTCCGATTAACTGTCAAAAATCCGATCCATCGTGTACCAGAATGCCGATTTCCGAACTTCGAAAAAATCTGACGTTCATCGGACGTCAATCGAATTGCAGAATGCCATTTGATCCGATTCATCTCCGATGAAAGTGGATCGTAATCCGGAATAGCTGCGAACATTTTCTAATTACACTGTGCAACAGCACTTTTGGAAGCACGATAATTTCCACACAGAATGAAAGACCACTATCCATAGAGTAAAACCTCCAAAAAAAAATTTGCTTCATGAGATAAAATTTTTTTATAGCCATTTAAAATTTGCGAAATTTCATATGAGCAATTTTTAAATAAATGAAAAAAATGTTAAAATGCACATTGCATAGAAATATGTTGTTATGAAACATATAGTCAAATTGCACGCGCTTTAATTTCGTTGAATACTATAACCCGCTAACACCCCCACGAAGAGGTCGTTTTGACACATTTTTAGATAGTCCGAAAAAAATTGTATTTTGAAGATCGCTGGAGGGTTAAAATGTTCTAGAAAGTTAGTTGCCATAAAATTTCACTAGGGGTCCTCGCAGACAAAACTTTTGTACAAAGAACGTAAGTGAAATTTTATGGCGAATCAGAATACTATGAGCCTTGATCAGGCGCTCCCTAAGGAGTGTGGGATTGTTTTCGGACTGTGCAAAAGTCGAGTAAAATATGCTTACTTTTACATTTCCTACCCTAGAAGGTTAAGCACTCTTTACATAGTTTGAAAAAAAAAAAAAAAAATAAGTAGAGCGCTGTCTAAATGAAGAAAAAAGTGAAAGCTTTGCGAAAAAGCGCTTTAGCAATTTTGTACCCGGTATTTCACTGGTTACTCTTCCATATGTGTGTGCCACCCCCTTGTCCTATATAAGCTTCCTATTTCAATTGCTTGCGCAAATGTTTTCCCTCAGCAGTTGCTTTAAAAATTGAAAATCTGTTGAAAATTGTGTGACAAGTTTAATAGCAGAGATTTGGTGAAGCAGTGAAAGTTGAAATCAATAGCGTGCAAACTTCATACGCGTACTTTTAGGCGCCATCAACAAGAAGAGCACTTTATATATGAATATGTCCGTGTATTTGCACGCCAAACAAGAATGAAGTTGTTATAGAATCGCAGTTTTAATAGAAATGCTAATTTCTTTGTTTATTAATTGAGTGAACTTGCAGTAATAAGAATAAATATGTATATAACAAAAGCTTAAAGTTACATAATTAATTCAATAAGTTTGAAGGGCGAGGAAGCGAGAGAACAAGAAGTGTGCATAATTTGAAATTAGAAAATAATATAAGAATATACATACTTAATAAATACATACATACACGTAAAGACATGCACCTCTTTAGAAAAAGCTATGCCTTATTTAAGGCTTTGTTCTGCTGATGATAAGGCTTAAAAAGTAGTGCCTGAAAATTCTAAGGGATACAAGTTGTATGAGAAAAGGCTAATAATAAGGGTTATATTCGCGTGATGAGTTCATTAGGCCGTACACTGTTATAAATATTGGAATATTTTTTAAACTTTGATTTGGCTTGAAAGAAATTTAAAACTTTTTTTGGTTAAATTTTGAACTTTGAAAGTTTAAAAGTTTCTTATTCCTTTTTAGTTTAAAATTCAAACTTACAAAAGTTGAAATATTTCAAAGTATTTTTTGGAATAAATTTCATACTTTTTTGGTTTAAATCTTACACTTTTTCTCATTTAAACTTTTAAGGTTTAAATTTTAAACTTTCATTGGTCGTAAAATTTGGTTTCAGCAAAAAAAATTTTAATTTTTGATTTGAAATTCCAAACTTGCTTTTCGAGAAATGAACAATATAAAAAGCTCATTTATAGTTATTAAACAATTTGAATGAATGACTGTGTGGCGTTGTTTGAATGGAGAAACAAACAAACACAAAATAATTATGGAAACAGATAAATTGAAGAAGGAAGAAAAGGAGAAGAAGAGGATAGGAAAAAGACATAATATGGAAAAGGATTAAGGGGATGTTGGGGGCAGAACAATATGGAAGAAAATGAGAAAAAAGGATAGCAAAGAAGATACAATAGGGAAAAGCATGAAGAGGATTTGGGAGCAGAAATTTTTTTTTAAATTTAAACCAAAAAAGGTTTAAATTTTAAACTTTTGAAAGTCTTAAAATAAATTTTAATTTGGAATAAAATCTAAATTTTAATAATTTTTCGGTCGTGTCCTATATATCGACCAAAAAAGTTTAAAATTTATACCAAAATTTATTTGAGTGTAAGGATTACTCTCGCTCTTTCTCTATCTGAGAGAAAACCTTATTACCAAAGCTTATTCGCCATGTAAAATAAGGCTTAGACAATTGCTTCTAATAAGGGCTTTTGTGGTGTTTAAATACCTTATAATAGGTTTATTTGCAATTATAAGGGATTATATTCGGTTTAATTACCCTACAATAATGCTTATATAATATAATAATAGTGAAGCGTTAAATGAGAGGGAGAGAAAAGAGAAAGAGTTAGCGAAAGAGTTTGAGAAAGAGATAGGAAAGCATAGGGAAAGCGAGCATGAGTTAGAAAATTGCTGAAAGTCTAAAGAAAGTAAAGCAATTACTTTCACATTGCTTGAAGATGCTGCTGATTGCTGATGCTTGCATCATATCTAAATAAATAAATAAATATTGGCGGAAAGTGAGTCAGCGCTGTTCGTTAGTTCGTATGGCATTTAAGCGCATCCATCTTTATTGCACTGATAAACTTTGAGAGTGAAAAAGTTCCAGATGTTAGGCATGCACCCGCCTTTTTTTCTAGCACGTGCTGCACTAACTTGCACACAAACTTCTTTCTACGTCGAAGTTGTCAAATAATAAAAGAAAAAAAGGTCGGCTGGTGCAAATAATTGCAATTGAGCGCTGAGTTTTCAAACAGTAGCAGATGATGGATGATGGGCTAAGCTTACGTAGTTAATTAGTTATGAGCACAAGACCAAAAACGTTTAATTGTGGATGTCATGAGCAAAATCATCAGCGCGTATTAGGACTAAAATTTCACTAGGAGTCTCCCCAGTAAAAAAAAAAACTTTGTAAAATCAACCTAAAAGACCACAGAAAGCGAAAAACATATATTTTAATGCGAAGAGAGAGAAAGAGTTAGAAAGAAATTTTCATACAATACCTTACCTTCTCTCTTGTTACCATAGTAACATATCCCAGTAAAAAATTTTTTCAGCCAAGGGAGCAACTATAGCGCAGCATTCATCACATGTGATTTCCTATTGTTTTATGCCCTAGGGAGTGCTCAAAAATCATTAAAAATAAGTTCGGTTTGAAATTCCCTAAATGAGTGGACCTTTACAAGGTCTGATAAAAAGTTTAGCGTCATAGCTGAAGAAGTTAGATCCAAAAAATCTATATGTATGAACATTTCTTAAAATTTTTCGTTTTTGGGTTTTATGTATGTAATAGCATTATTTTTAAGTAAATTGGCCAAAAATTAATTTTAGAATGATTAGAGCTTCAATCGCTATTAGTTTTAAAAATTTCCTCTTCCGGGTATATTTATTAATGCGCAATATTTTTAATTAAAAATTTATTTAAATTGACAATAGCTTTTATTTTATTTAATTAAAAAAAAAATCATTTAAAAAGACATTAACTTTAAAATTACGCTTTTTGATATTTTTGGTAATACCCTTTATTTTCAAATGATCTTTAAATTTGTCAAGGCTTCCATTTTATTTAATTTTTAAAATTTCTTTCAAACAGATATTAGTTAAAAAAATTTCCCTTTTGGGTTTTTTTGTAGCATGCATTAGATTTAAGTAAAAAAGTCACGAATGGTCTTTAAGTTGATCATAGCTTATATTTTGTTTAATTTAAATAATTCCTTTGAAGGGATATGGGATATTAATTTTAAAAATTTCCCTTTTTGGGAATACGCATTAATTTCATGTAAAAATGTCAGAAGTAATTTTTAAATTGGTCAAAGCGTAATTTTATTTAGTTTAACAAATTTCCTTTAAAGGAATATTAGTTGGAAATATTTCCCCTTTTGGCGTTTTTTGTAATTCGCATTATTTTCAGGTGAAACGGTCTATAAATTTGTTAAACCTGCCATTTTCTTCGGTTTCTGAAAATTTCTTTGAAACCGATATTAGTTTAAAAAATTTCCGTTTTTGGGATTTTTCGTACTGCGCACTAGTTTTAAGTAAAAAAGTCAAGAATCGTCTTTAAGCTTCCATGTTGTTTAATTAAGAAAATCATTTGAACAGATATTAAAAATTTCCGTTTTTGGGATTTTTTGTAATACGCATTATTTTTTATTAAAAAAAGTCAAGACTCGTCTATAAATTGGTAATATCTCCCATTTTATTTAATTTTAAAAATTTCCTTAAAACAGGCATTAGTTTTAAAAATTAACTTTTTTGAAATTTTTTGTATTACGCATTAGTTTTATGTAAAAAGTCAAAAATCGTCTTTAGGTTGATCTTAGCTTTTATTTTGCTTAACAAAAAAAATTCCTTTTAACGGATATTAGTTTTAAAAATTTCCCTTTTTGGGATTTTTTGTAATACGCATTATTTTTAAGTAAGAAGTTCAGATATCGTCTTTAAATTGGTCATACTTTCCATTGTACATAGGTTAAAAAATTCCCTTTAAAGGGATATTACTATTAAAAATTTCCTTTTTGGGATTTTTGTAACACGCATTATTTTTGAGTAAGAATTTCAGCAATCGTCTTTGAGTTGCTCATAGCTTCCATTTTATTTAGTTTAAAAAATTTCCCACAAAGGGATTTTTTTCTAAATTGGCAATTATTGCAGCTGCCTTTTTTATTTATTTATTTATTTATTTTTTTACTGACCTCTGCCATCTAAATAATTATTTTTTTATTTCTTTTTAGTTTAATTTTTTTTGTTAGTCTTTCTATGGCACGTGCAAAACAAGTTTTTTCTTTCTCTCCCATCAACATGGCATGCGACATTCTTTTCACTTTGAAAGCAAAATTAAACTTAACTTTTCTGTATTCCACACTTATTTTTAACAGATGTCCAAATAAACAAGCAAGTAAACATACAAATAATTGTACGTGCATTTATACACACTTATTAAATACAAGTACATATGTCTTTTTGTTTGTTTGTATAGAAATGCTGCTGTGTGAATTACGCTTTAATTAAATGCAATTTAACTGTTATAATCTAGTTTGCAGCCACATGAAGAAGTTTTAATATAAAACAGACATGTTAAAAACGAAGAGGAAACCCATTAAATTGTCAGCTTTAATTTTAAAAGTTTGTTTTTGTTGTTGCTGGTATTTTTTCTAACACTCTGAGTCATTTTGCTATAATTAAAGTGTCAGTTTTATGTTAAAAGCGCACAATTGTTTAAGGTGCGAAGAAAAATTTACCTCTTTCATTCTGTGTGGGAATTATTGCGCCCTAAAAATGCTGTTGCACAGTGTATATATACATATATATTTCTGTACATATTTAGTACATATAGCATATTTAATATCCCTGCAAAAAAATGTGCGATTAATACCGAAAGAGATTTGTCCCGGATTGATCTCTTTCGAGAACAATTGGTCCACAATTAGTCCCTGATTGTTCCGGTACGGGTATAAATGTAGACTAATTGTAGACCAATTGCTCCCGAACGGGTATAAATGTAGACTAATTGTTCCCTAACGGGTATAAATGTAGATTAATCGCTTTCATCCCGAAAGGGTACAAATGTAGATTAATCGCTTTCATTCCGAACGGGTACAAATCTAGATTCCTTAAATGTAGAAATTTTACAAAAATATGCAATGTATTTAAAAAATTGTAGAACAAACGAATTGAACACCCTTTCTTTTAATAACAATGATGAATAATAATTTTAACAAAATGTTGCCTAAAATATTCTATGAAAAAATCCTTTACATTACGCTCATATAATGCATGCTCAAAACTTACAATTTTTTTTTATTTATTTATTGAGATTTTTTTTCAAAAGTAAAACATTATGTAATCTTTATTTATATATGCATGAACATTTACAATTTTTTAAAGATTGTTATTAAAAATTGCCTAGGCTAACAACTTGGAAAACTCTGCATTTGTACCCGTTCATGCTGAAAGCGATTGATTTACATTTGTACCCGTTCGGGATGTTAGTGATTAATCTACATTGGTACCCGTTCGGGTATACAAGTTGAACAATTAGTCTCTTCATAGGACATGCTCGAACAAATGCGATCAATTCACTCCATATAAAGGGATGTAAAATTGTATTAGTCACATGCTCCCTTGCGATTGATCCCGGACACGTCCCGGATTAATCGCATTTTTTGCAGGGATACGACATCTACTAACGTTCCCCTGCATCATTTTGTTGCTTTTGTTGTTAACTGCAATCAGTCGAATGAAACTGAAAATGTTCTGCTTGATTGATTTACCAGAAAGCAACAAACAACCAGCAAATATTCGCTTTAACAAAATTTTTGTTCAAATTTTCAGTTGAAATTTTGTGTAAAGCATACAGAGTATGTACGAAGTTAAATATTAGTTGCGCAAACACTAATACAAATTGGCATTTATATATTGAAAATGTGTTTACCGAATTGGAAATACAAATACAATATCGAATTACTTTTCAATTATAATTATTTAGCTAAACGCATTTGCCATTTGTTAGTTGAAGTTTTTTCTTTCACGGTTCGCTGCTAATTAATAAGATAAACGTTTTGTGTTTATTTAGTAAATCAATAATTCAGAAGCTATTTGTTATATATATGTATATTTTTCATTTCCTATTCTGGTATGGGCTTCATAATGATTGTTTGACGCTTTGAAGGTCAAGGGCTTTGATGTTTGAGTTTGTAACTTTAAGAAGGTGGTGATCCTCACTATTGAGTTTCACAACCTTGTAGTTAGAGTTACGTTACAAGCACAAAAGGGCTATATTGAAGACCCAAAATTGTGTTGTATTCTCGATTTGCTTTGGTTGTAAATCAATTTCCGCGATGTGCCATAATCAAGTATCTTTCAGACAGTAGAATGACAAAGTGGTGAAGCCGGTTTATAACTAAAGCAAATATGATAAGAGATTAGGGATAATCGTTCCACAATACATCATATTTCTACACTTTCGGATGTTAGTTGCGACACAGCCGAATAGGGAGAGGTTCTTCTTCTTCTTAATTGGTGCGTAATCGTCTAGACGATTTTGACCGAGTCCAATAAAGCGCGCCACTCGTTTCTGTTTCGTGCTGCATGGCACAAACTGGAAATACCAAGGGCCAAGACAAAGTCCATCTCCATCTGATCTTCACCACGCAGTAGAGGTCTCCCTTTTCTGTTGCCTTCAAGGGGTTTCGATAGAAATACTTTTTGGGCCATTCTCACGACATGACTAGGGATGACAACAATAATCGGAAAAACGATTATAATCGGTTAATTTCTTTATTTGTTGAGAATTTCCGCCTTTTCATCCGAGTCCGAATCAAGGCTGCACAACGATATCAACAAAAAAATTTTGTTTTGTTGAATATCAAATAAAAATTATTGAAATTATTTCGTTTCGTTGATTATCAAAAAAAAATTATCAAAATTATTTTGTTTCGTTGATTATCAAAAACAAAATAATAATAAAAATTTGCTTCGGGCTTACGGCTTCATTTTACTTTGAATTTTTATTAACGTTATTTTTTTTGATAAGTTTTTTTGTTGTCTACCGAAACAAAATTTTTTCAATATTTGTTTTTTGATAATCAACAAAACGAAATTTTTTTTTCATAATTTTTTTTGATAATTATCAAAACAGTATTTTTTTGTTCAGCACTTAACGTTAAAATTTTTCAAAGTTGAATTGAAAACAAAATATTTTTTTGGTTATTGATAAAAAATAACGTTAATGTGCAGCCCTGGTCCGAATTCGGTTACCTACAGTTTTGTGAGTATATCCAATAAACCGCAATAAATGTTCCCTCCAGTTCCCGAATAGACGATTTTATAGTCATTTTGACGATTTTTCCTAATAAATGACGATTTTTTTCGTTTATTATATATTTTTTTAAGGAACAATTGTAATCGAAAAACGGTTATAATCGGTTATTTCCCCACAATTATTCGCGATTAATAATCGAATGCTTTCGATTAACCTAAAAAGCGGTTAATCGGTTATTTAATTTTTTTTGCCATCCCTAGACATGACCTGTCCAACGCAGCCGCTGAATTTTTATTCGTTGAAAAAAGTCGATCGATCTGCGCAAAGGTCAATACATCTTCCGAAGAACTTTTCTCTCGAATATTCCAAATGCCATCTCGTCTGATTTTGACATCATAGGAGGAGGTTGGGTTAGCTTAAGTTGACCAAAACTAATATTTCCATATAGACCAGAATTGTTCCATAGCTTTTCCAACAGCATTTTGGTTGCAAAATATGCCTTGCTTGGAATCCGTATCTTTACGAGTTTCAATATCTGACATAAGCCCCGGTCAGCAATGCATTCTAGGTATTCGAAGTGTACCGAACCGAGACATCTGAGTAATTGTCTGCTGGGCATTGAGAGAGAAGATATTCCAGAGTGCCGATAGCGTCGACTTCGTTGCATGCCGCGCACGATTGACTACGCGTCAGTTCCATTTTAAAAACCGCGTGAGATGGTGTGAGGCAATGCCTTGATAGTATGTCCACTGCCAGTCTAAAGTCAGACCTATACTGAGGTAAATAATTGGCGATTTTGACGTTGTGGGATTGATCGAAGTAAGGTTTTTGACGATCTTGGGGAATGACAGGGCTTCGCAAACCGGTTCAAAACACAATTTTTAGTTAATTGCGAGGGGTGGTTAAGTTAATGTCTTCAGCATTGACTTGTGCTAACCCCACCCCGACCTTGGCTAACCCTCGAATTTTCCTTGATGTCCAGATACCCAGTAGATGATGACTCACCTGTTCTAATAGAATTGATCTACCGTCACTACACATGACCTCGTACATTTCCACATGGAGGACCTTTGTTCAGAGCGAGGACATTGCCAACCGAAGAATTAAAGTTATGCGTGTGACAATCCCGCGGAAGCCAGTACTCCATTGGACGGCCTTTGCTGAATGCGAGAATATTTTCAACCTCTAAGCAAAGGCAGCGTAGCAGTTCAGAGTGGAATGGTAACTCAATTGGTAGTACTTTCATACGAGATCCTACCAGAGATTAAATCTGGTACCACGGGGAAACAGGAAGCCCGTGAGCTTGCTTGTCGGCTCGACCTGTTTCTTGGAAACGTCCCTTCCGGGAAGGTTTTCGTGATGTAATAATATAATAATGCAATGGCGCTATTATAACTCTGACGAGTTTTATGGCCGAGCTTCTCTCCCAATTCGAGGTGTGCTCCTTTTTGTTTTTTCCTACTAATTGGGTGGACCTACAGTTTTATGCCGGCTCCGAACGGCGAATGTATTTTTTGTGAGAAGCTTTTTCATGGCAGAAATACTCTCGGAGGGTATGCCGCCCACTGCCGAGAGGTGCCCGCTGCTCTTAAAAAACTCAATAATTGGATTTTTACTAATTAGAAACAGTTTTTTGGTGTTTGCTCGGACTGGGGTTTGAACCCGAGACCTCTGGCATAGCAGGCGAGCATTCTACCCGCTGCACCACAGCGGCCACAGGTTTTCGTGATAGCTGTGATTTAATGCCCAAACTTGGAAGAGTTATTCTTTGACTTTAAATCTGGTAGAAGTTTTAGGTCGGTCTCAGTTTTGTCAATGATTTTTTTAGATCCGGTTATACACGTGACGTAAATGAAAAGGTTCGTCGTGAGTAGGTATATGAGAAGCATTTTAAATGCGAAATAGCTTACTCGTATACAGACAACTTAAAACGTATTTTTTTTTTTTTTTGAAATTGAGTCGCATAACGCATAAACTTTTTCTCCAAGAAGGACATTTCTTCGGACTTCGTTCACGTAAGGGGTTAGTGTTTGGCAGCGTCCTAGGCTAGATATGATAAATATAAGAATTTGCCTTATACATAAATATCACGCTAATTATAAGGTATACGGTCGGCTACGAATGAAGAGGAGAACATTTCTACTTTTTTGAGCACAACAGTACATAAATGATACTTTTAGTTTGAGTTCCTTGGATTCACTTTGCAAAAGCTTCATTGTAATTTTTTTTATACATATATTCTACAACTCGCTGGGCAGTAGCATTTTTTTATCCAGTACATACCTATACGCTTATGTACGTTTGCATATTTTATTGAGTATGTGTTTTGATAAATGAACGAAGGAATACGAGTTCAAGGTTTATTTTCGCACAATTGCACATGTGTATGTAAGTGGGCAGGTATAATTGACTTTTGCAAAGTGCTCAATTAAGTAGTTTAATCAAATTCAATTTTAAAACATTAAGTGCTATCTTTCGTATTTCCGATATGCATATGCTCGTTGGCTGGTATACATATCGACGCTTCCAAACAATACTGAACTAAGTCGACTTTTCTCGTTTTTGACGTTTTCAAGTAGAGCGTGCCTTTATTTAGATGCTGTCTAATTTTGGTATCAATCGGACAATCCAATCAAAAGTTATAAGCAAAAGTGTACATATATTACAACTCGTGATATTTTCAGAATAATAACTTTAAGAGCTTGCCATGAAAAACCACGTAGCAAATTTTTATTTCTTCTTACGGTTTTATATAAAGCGTACCCTGACTTGGATATTATCGAGGTTTGGTGTTGATCGTTCCATCCAAACAGAAGTTACAAGTGAAAATATACTTAGCATACAATCGAAGTTTCATATCGAATTTAAACTTTGCGAGCTTCTCCTGCAAAACACAGTTTTCAGACTTAGAACAGTTTTGTTTGGAAGCGTCGATATAGTATATATACTTACATATCTACATATGTACATTAGGCCGTCTCGCCTTATAGGGACGTAAAAATAAAGTTCGCCGTACGCCCCCGCATATGATGTCTTTTTGGAAAACATTTCCGGACAAGGTTTTTATTTTTTTTTTTTGGACGCCGCTAGATGTCGCTAAAGTTTATTTTTCTCATAACTTCGGTATTTATAGTCCTGTCTCTAAGTTTAATATACCAATGTCTTTGGCTTGAAAGGACGCTTTATACTATGGAATATTATTAAACCCATGTGCGTCATTGGGGTCACCCAGTACTTAGTTTATACCACCCTAATGCAATTTTTTATGCCTGCATGTTAAACGTAGTCTACAATCATTAATCTTTTGCAAAAGAAGTATTTCGATCGCTTCAGTAGAACCCGAAATAATACACGTTCAACATTCCGAGGAATATATGTTTTTCGCTTCCTTGGTCTTTTAGGTTCATTTTACAAAGATTTCTTCTGAGGAGACTCCTACTGAAATTTTATGGCGAATAATTTTCTAGAACATTTTAACCCTCTAGCGACCCTAAAAATACAATTTTTCTTGATTTTCTAAAAAAAGGTGCCAAAGGGCGGTGTTAGAGGGTTAAAATGTTACAGAAAATTATTCGCCATAAAATATCAGTAGGGGTGTCCTCAGAAATTTTTTCAGTAAAATTAACCTAAAAGACCAAAGGAACTGAAAAACCTATATTCCTTGGAATGTTGAAAGTGTTTCATTTGCGTTCTGCTCAAGCGATCGAAATACTTCTTTTGCAAAAGATTAATGATTTTTGACTACGTTTAACATGCAGACATAAAAAAGGTACGTTGGGGTGGTATAAACTAAGTACTGGGTGGTAGTGACCCCAATGGTGCACATAGAGTTAATAATATTCCATAGTATAAGCCGCCTTTTCAAGCCAAAGACATCGGTGTATTAAACTTAGAGATCGGACTATAAATACCGAAGATATGAGAAAAATAAGATTTAGCGACATCTAGCGGCGTCCAAAAAAAAATTAAAAAATTTTCCGGAAATGTTTTCCAAAAACACATCATATACGGGGACGTAAGGCGAACTTTATTTTTTGCGATACGGTCTAATGTACATATCGTTGCTTAAACTTGATAATCACCCAAGTGATACTTTCATGTATGTATCTATATATATATATACACTAGAGGTTACCCGCGGGTTTCACACCACGTGCTTTTAAAAATATTAGCATATTGAGTTAGTCCAAAAAAGTTACATAGAAAAATATCATTCTTGAGGTCAAAGATAGTTTTCTTATTTTTTTTTGTCCGTTGAGTACGTAATTATCTCATATGCCCAACACCAATTTTCAGTACCCTACTATAAATATTTCAAGAGATTTTCGCTGTAAAAATTTCAGTCTGTATGGGAGGTGCCCATCCCTGCTTTACCAAGACCTAGCGTTTTTACCCGTTTAATATATAGTTATCTCACATGCCTTCACACCAGTTTTCAGTACCCTACTACAAACATTTCCAGAGATATTCGCTGTGAAAATTTCAGTTTGTATGGGAGGTGCCCATCCCTGCTTTACCAAGACCTAAATTGTTTATCCGTTGAGTATATATTTTTGTATTATCCCTTCACAAAAATTTTCATTATTCTAGTACAAATATTTCAAGAGATATTACGAAAAAAGGAAAATTTTGTATGGGAGATGCCCATCCCTGACTTTTAATCAGATTAAAAATATGCCTATAGTAATTACCGGGTGAAAATACCTAGGTGTGCAAAGTTTCGTTAGGATCCGTGCAGCGGTTTTCTCGCCAATTGAGTTTAAACACAATTTCCATTTCACATTTATAATATAAGAAGATACATATATCGATGAGTGAATATATTGCAAATGATTCAATTTTATAACAATTAAGATGCCGCATTAAATTGCAAAAATTACCAACTAATTATACACATACATATGTACAATTAAAGCCATTTACACACATAAATAAATCACTACAATTTGTTAAATTCTGCATTAAATTCTCTTGCCTTCAATCTCTCTTTCCCAACAACACACAGAAGACCCAAAGACTTCACGTACAATTACGTGGATCGCGTTCGTTTGGCTGAAAATTCGCTGCAACACGATTACAAATGTCCGACGCGCGGTTATGGTTGGCGACACAGCAACCAAAACAAATCGTTAACGCATTTAGATTTGGCCACTAGCTGTCACAGCACAGCTTTCGGACCAAGTCATCATTATAATAATCATCATTATCACCACCACCAACAACAACAACATTGGTCGTCGCACCCAGCAGCACGTCAGCAGCATCCCTTACGTCATTCACGTTCACTTGATTACGCTCACTTAACGGAACGTTATCATCACAAAGATCCATTGGACATAGCCGAATACTATTGGCGTTTAGATCCCGAGGAGCTTGATGAGTTAGATGCTGATGCTGAGGCTGAAGCTTTATATGAGGATGACTATGAAGCGGATTTGGATGTTGTAGAGGTGGAAGAAGAGTTCTTAGCGTTACGTTATAACGACGAGCAGCAGCAGGAACAGCAGCGAGAGCAGCGTGAGCGAGAGGCAGCTTATCGTGATTATAATTACGGTGAGTGTTGCTACATTTCAGTTATTTATTTGTACTCTGCATTTATTTTAGAATAATCGTTATACCAATTTATTCATTCCAACTTCCATTCCATTTCCTCTCCATCTCTTACTTCCAGTTAACAATAGCAGCCCACATTTACAACAAACCTCTACTAGCACATCCACCGGCCCAGCTACACTACAACATTTCGACTTTGGCAGCGAGTCGTGCAGTTTACGTCGATCGCGTAGCTTAGCCGTAATACGTGAGGAGACATTTAGCGATTTGCAAATTAAGCCGGCTAATAAAAGCAACAACAACAACAATAATAGTCGGCGTTCGCAGTTAATACCGCGTGCACGCATTGTTAATCGGGGATTTATACGTGAACGGGAGCGGTAAGTGTGAAAATGCTTACGTAAACACATTAATAGACATGAACGGACCTAAATACACATGAACAGACATGAGCGGACATGGACTGACATTAATGGACATTAACTGACATGAATGGACATGCACAAACATGCATAATATTGCAAAATTAGCACTAAAATAGTCATTTAAAATTTTTTTTATGTATTTGCTTGATAATTTTATGCATATTTGACTATATAAAATACAAATTTTTAAACACAAGAGAGAAGCATGAGTTCAGACCTGTTATTTAATGATTAAACATTTGAAAAATTATTAATTAAAACATTTGTCGTTTTGTTTTTTAAGTCTTTAATTATTAAATAGGACAACTTCTAACATTTTAATGATTAAATGTTAATTAAATTAAAAACAAAACATTAATTAATCGATAAATTAATTTTAATTGCATGATTATTTGGAATATTTGCAATTATTTTTCGATTTTTTTTATTGCATGATTAACACAATTAGTTGGATTATTTTCACTTATTTCAAATTTTTTTAATTGCGCGATTAACACAATTATTTGATTATTTGCAATTAGTTTAAATATTTTTTGATTGCATGATTAACAATGTTATTTTAATATTTTCAATTATTTTTCGATATTTTTTAATTGCGTAATTAACACAATTATTTGATTATTTTCAATGATTTTTGTAATTGTATTATTAACACAATTATTTGATTATATTCAATCATTTTAGATTTATTTAATTGCACGATTAACAAAATTATTTTGATTATTTTCAATTATATCTGATTTTTTGAATTGAATGATTAACAATGTTATTTGAATATTTTCAATTATTTCAGATTTTTTTAAATGCATAATTAACAAAATTATTTGATTATTTTTTTGAATTATTCCTGATTTTCTGAGTTGAAAGATTAACAATGTTATTTAAATATTTTCAATGAATTTTCGATTCTTTTAATTGCGTGATAAATGTTTTTATCAATTTCAGTTATTTTTGATTTTTTTAATTGCATGATTATTTGGATTATTAGGATTATGTATTTTCAATAATTTTTAAATAGTTTTAACTATATGATTTACACAATTATTTGATTATTTTTCATATTTTTGATTCTTACATTATGATATTATTTTAGATATTTACACGATTATTTACATGATTATTTTTAGATTTTTTTAATTGCATGACTATTTAATTATTTTCAATTATTTATTTTTTTTTTAATTTCATGATTAGTTAACCGATTAATTATTTTTATTCTTGCCTGAAAATGTTACTTATGCGCGATTAAGTACAATTTGTTTCATACGTAAAAAATAATTAAAAATAATCATATAAAAAGAAGTAATCGTATGACTGAAAACAGGCAAGCAATTAAAATTAATCAAACATTTAAAAATAATCAAACAATTACAAATAATCAAACAATTAAAATCAATCAAACAATTAAAAATAACAAAACAATTAAAAAAAAATAAACAATTAAAATCAATCAAACATTTAAAAAAAACCAAACAATTAAAAATAATCAAACAATTAAAAAAATATTTTATTCTCCGATTATTTTTGATTACTTTTTTAATGGATATTAATCATGATTATTTTTTAATTTAATTGTTTATAAATTGCCAGTTTAATGTAAGACAATTAAAATAATCATTAAAATTGAATATTTCGAAAAAATTAATCACTACTAATTTTAGTGCGAATTTAGCACGTCTGCATGAGTTTGCTGTCCAAAGAGAGCTGTTAAAAGTCTCAACTACTCAGTGTGAGACTAATAAAAATCAATAAATTATAAAAAAACAACAACAATATGTCGTCAGAACAGGGCTATTAATCACATGACTGTATTAATTATATGTTTATGTACAATAAGTATAAGTATCACTAGTAATTAGCCCCGCTAAAAGCTACCATATTGTCTTGAGATAAATATTACTATGCATATAAAAACAAAAGTACATGTATACCGACATTTGCATACTAATTTTTTCGCAACGCAATTTTGCCGCTCATAACAATTCACTTAATGACGGCGTGAATATGCTAAAGGGCAGTGTAGAAGAGGTCGGGGCGGTGGAGTAGCCCGCCGATCGTAGCTTTAAGTGAACACATCACGTGTCGCGGCGCTTTACGTTTAAGCGCGTCTAACTTTTCAATTACTCAACGACACGAGCGAAGCCAGCACGTTTAAGCGCTATATTTAAATGAATTAAGTGTAGATTAAGTGTAGAAGAGAGGCAGAAAGGGTAGAGTAGAGCAGTCGACAATAGCTTAGCCGGTCGTTTTTATCTAAGCGAGAATTAAGCTGCAGCTTGTGTCGATCGTCGAATGCACGCTAAGGTCTAAACTTTACTACGATCGATGACGACATTGACGGGCTGACGAACGACAGCAAAAGTAACTAAGCAACCAAAGCTTTGCAAGTAAGTAAGCTGCTGACAAGCGTTTTAGCGCACATGAAGTTTAGTCGCGATTTAGCGATAACGCATACAAGTTGGGCACTTTAGATTAACTAAAACGCGACGCGAAAAAAAGGAAAAGCGGAAAAAAAATTTGTCACAAAAACACAACGTACGTGCTCACTGGCTGCTGTCGCGTATTAACGTGTCGGAAATAGCTAAATTTTAAAAGGTAGTGAGCAGCATGAAGGTTAAGCTAAATAAATAATAGCTTAAAAAACTAAAAAACACGCTTTAATCTTAAAAATCGTACTAAAAATTGAGAAATAATTTAATTAGAAACAAAATGATGAACGAAAATATAAGTATTTAAGGAAAAGCGTGGGGTGCTCAGTATGTCAAAAAATATTTAAAATCGGTGTTTTTTTACTAATAATTTTATTTTGACTTTTTTGAGATTTCATATATCGTACTCTTTAATTTCGCAACTAGGTATATTTTTGTACTAGTTGTACGAATCGAATATTTTCATGTTCAAATATTATTGAGCACCCCCACGCTTTTCCTTAAATACTTATATTTTCGTTCATCATTTTGTTTCTAATTAAATTATTTCTCAATTTTTAGTACGATTTTTAAGATTAAAGCGTGTTTTTTAGTTTTTTAAGCTATTATTTATTTTTGACTTTTTAGTGAAATTTTTCATAAAAGGATGTTTTATGCGGACGCAAGAATAAAAGTAACAAGTAAGGAAGCCTAAGTTCGAGTAGAATCGAACATTAGATACTCAGCTGTATGCTTTCATTGTTTGTTTGCGTTTGTTCGATATAGGGTGTATTTTATATGACACGAGTGCTGCATAAACAGGGCGCAGCCACGCCCATTTTCAAAATTTGTATCAATCATCCAAATAAGCATATAAATATTATTGTTAGTGCAAAATTGCATCCCTCTATGACTTTTAGTTACCCGAGCTTCTCTCCCAATTCGAGGTGTGCTCCTTTTTGTTTTTTCCTACTAATTGGGTGGACCTACAGTTTTATGCCGGCTCCGAACGGCGAATGCATTTTTTGTGAGAAGCTTTTTCATGGCAGAAATACTCTCGGAGGGTATGCCGCCCACTGCCGAGAGGTGACCGCTGCTCTTAAAAAACCCAATAATTGGATTTTTACTAATTAGAAAAATTTGTTTGGCTCGGACCGTGGTTTGAACCCGAGACCTCTGGCATAGCAGGCGAGCACTCTACCCACTGCACCACAGCGGCCAACTAACACATGTTATAAAAGTGTATAAACCAAGTTTCGTCATAATATCTCAGTTATTTGTCGAGTAATAGGCACGTAGATTCCTTTGTATAAAAAGAGGCGGTGCCACGCCCATTTTCCAAACTTTTTTATTTTTTGTTTCCGGTCTATTGTAGAACTCATGTCACAAAATTTCAGTGATAGATCTTTATATTTGACAGAGATATCGCTTAAAATGTTTTTATTAGGTCACTTTATAATACCCATATATAAAAGTGGGCGTGGTCGTCAACCGATTTTGGTAATCTTTCGTCCACACATTTGGCTAAGTAAATATATCACGCGTACCAAATTTCATCGATATATCTTTAACGGTTTCTGAGTTATGGCTTATAAAACTTTCAATATTTGCCCCTTAATAAGTGGGCGTGGCACCGCCCATTTTCCAAAATTTTTATAATTTTTGTTTTATTTCCCTAGTTGGTCTCCTGCCACAAAATTTCAGTGATAGATCTTTATATTTGACAGAGATATCGCTTAAAATGTTTTTATTAGGCCCCTTTATAGTTCCCATATATAAAAGTGGGCGTGGCCGTCAACCGATTTTGATAATTTTTCGCCAAAACATTTGTCTAGGTAAGCAAATTACGCATACCAAATTTCATCGATATATCTTCAACGGTTTCTGAGTTATGACATATAAAACTTTCAATGTTTGACCCTTAATAAGTGGGCGTGGCACCGCCCATTTTCCAAAACTTCAACAAATTTCTTCATAAGGGCCTGAGCTCAATACGTGGGTAAAATTTTATCACTCTAGCTATATTAGTGGCTGAGATACCAAATTTCCGATTTTTTCTATATAGGAAAAGTGGGCGTGGTCATGGTCCGATTTCGCCCATTTTCAATACCAACCGTCCCAGTCTCGATACCAACTTGCATTTCAAATTTCATCAAAATATCTCAATTTTTACGCGAGTTATCCTGCGTACGGACGGACGGACGGACGGACGGACGGACGGACGGACGGACGGACGGACGGACGGACGGACGGACGGACGGACATGGCTCAATCGATTTCTCTTTTCACCCTGATCATTTTGATATATATAAGTCCATATCTATCTCGATTATTTCATTATGTTACAATCCACCGTTATGAAATCAAAATTATAATACTCTGTGTACTAGTACAGCTGAGTATAAAAAGAAGTCTGACGGGATGTGGTGTTCTCCGAAATAGATCTACATTAGACCTCTGCACAATACCATTTGCCTCTTCTATATTTTCGAATACTCTATGCATTGTACAATTAGTCACAGCACAATTTCAATGCAGATACGAATATAACCCATACTTTTCATTTGGAATACAAATACTATTTCTATTTGCTCTGTTGGAGCGATTAGTGTACACTATTCGCCACGATAGAATAGAACATAATAATAACCATGTTATGAAGTATTCACAAAACCTTGTTGCTTCTTTGGTTTGTTTATTAATGTGCATATGGCATTAAGGTGGACCAACAAATAAAAGCCCAACAAACATATGTTCCATTTTTTAATGATAAGAAATGTTTTTCTTGTTCTTTAAGGACTTTGAAAAAAATTATGTATCATCACTGATATAAAAGGAGAAATAAATTTGGAGGCATTTGCACGACCTCTAAATTTTAATATATTAAGGAAAAATTTTAGGTATAGATTTCCGTATTATATTCCAAATCGGGTTGTTCCGCGAATTTCGGGAGAACTTTATTTCCTTCATAAAACCACCTTAATATGCCAAATAAGTTTCCTAACTAATGCCGAAAAAATCAAAAGAATCGAAGTATTGGTTACCGAGTTATTTTAAAATATATAGAACAGTTGGAAATATGTAGATCGTAAAAAGCTCTGGTTCGAAATTTTTTTTAGACATATGGTTTCTTGGGCAAAAAAGCTTGAAATTACCCAAATTTTTATAAATGCGATGTGTCCCTGTTAATTTTTTTTTTGGCCCCTACCAATCGACCTGCCCTAGTGTGTATGCATATGCACATACACACACTCACACTAGCAGCGGAATTTTGCTGAACACAACGTCTGGATGTGTGTTTATGAAATTATGTATGTATGTACATACATATATTTCGATTATATTCGAAGTATTCGCAAGTAGTGTACACTATTTGCAGAACCTTTTTAAGGTCATGTAATTGTCGCTACGAATAAGTAATTGTATTGGTTCTGTTTATGGTTGTGCTCTACTTGCGTTTATTCTAAAACGACAGAAACAAGTAGGTACTGTAATTGGACGGCCGCGAATATTTTGTTGGCCGTTTCGAATCCATTCGTGCAGCCTTCTAATCTACATACATATGTATTTATAACTTCTACCAAAAATCCCAATATGCAGTGAAGTAAACTAGCTTATTATGCAATATTTTCCAAACCCTTTTATTCAAGGTTTTCCAAACTAGTTTGGAAATACAAAATTTCCCAAACGTTTTGTTATATTTTACAATCAGAAAGTGAAGAGAAGTTGAGGTGAAGCATTTGAAAAGAACAAAAAAAAAGAAACCTGATTGAATAAATTCGAATTTAGACAATAAAGCTCCGAATACGTTTGTAGCGTAATGGTGAGGTATGCTGCCTACGGACCAAGGAGTTCAGGTTCGAGTCCCGGGTGGCGCATTTTATTTTATTTTTTTTTATTTTTATTTTTTATTTTTTTATTTTTAGAGAAATTTTTTTCACCTCACGTTTACAAAACATTGTATAAAAATGTAATTAGGCTTCCTTTTCGTTGATTCAGCACTTACTATTAAATGAATTACAAACAAAACCAGTTCTTGCTTTGCATACATATGTATGTACATGCGATTGTTTTTTAAACACAACAACGACAAAACAGAAAGCTTGTTACACAAAACACAAAACCAGTTCTTGCTCTGCATACGTATGTATGTACATTGTACATGCGGTTGATTTCATTGCAAATACAACAAACCCAAAACAGAAAGCTTCAAGCTTTATTTTTGAGTGAATTTATGCATTGAGTTTATCGCCATCGCTATGAGCGATCGCTGGCTGTTGTGCGTTAGTTCGCTCGCTATTTGAGTGGTTATACGTTTTTCTTTGAACATTTGTTTGTGATTTGAGAAGAATGTATTTTTGAGCGTGTTTTTGAGTGAGTTTTTCCGTACCCTGAAAGCTTGTTACTTATTGGCTTATATACGGGAGTGAATTGAAATTCATAGAGGCTATTTTGAAGAAAGGTAACATAAAATCCGCAATGAAGCATGAGGTATAATGTTGAATGTCCTACTATATGATGCCGTTGGGCTGTTGATGTCATGTTTCGAATCCGCAGGAGAATAGAAATAATAGAGAGAACACAATAAAAGTGAATGTTTGAAAGATATAACTTAGTTAAATGTTGCAACTTTTAGGATGGGATGAAGTTACATACATACATACATACATACATACATACATACAGGTGAAGCTAATAAAAGCGTGTTAAAAAAGTTATCGGCCTAAATAAATGCAAAGTTTTATTAAAAAATTCCGGTGCGCAACGCGTAGAAAATTTTTTCACCACCCAATCAGCGCGCTTGTTATGTTGTATGAAAGAAAAAGTTTCCAGACAAAGTAGTTGATACAAACAGTGATGTGTATTGAAATTGTTATCCGTAGAGAAGGTTTAGTCAAGTGTGAATAAATTGGTAACGTGTTTGAATTCTTAAAAGATATTTTTTGTCCCTTTCCCCAGCCTCAAACCAGACTCGATCACTGAAGTGAAAGATTGTGCCTCTAAAATTGTAATTTATAGCCTTAAATACTTAGAAAGGCATCTGCTGATATAGGTGAAGTAAATGTCATACATTTGAGTTCTATGTAGTACAAATTAACCTCCTTAACAAAGCCAAGTGCATACTCAATGAGAAATTGTAGTGATGTGCCGGATGTTTTATTCAATTTGTTCGATTGTTCAAACACCTCGAATGCTCTCGATGATTTTCATTCGTATTCGAGTCCAGTCGCGAGTAGCCGTCAATGGAGGCAATCGCTAAAACATCTCGGAATCGCCCCCAGCCCCCATCACTAATCGAAGTTTGGCCATTCTGGTACTGTCGCAAGAGCGTTCACGAGGCCTAGTTTTTTGTAGGAGATTTGGGATTTAATATTCGCATATTGTTTTTTTTTTTTTTTTGTACATAAAAATATCACCTTATTGCTGCTGACCGAAAAAAAAATACTATATATTTATGTTCTTTTGAGAAATGTGTGCAAGGGCAGCACTTTTCTTTCTCAAAAGTCCACGAAGTCTAGGGAAATTTCAAAAAAGGCAACATTTCATTTTCACTCTCTAACATAGCAGGGGAAGCTGTGTAAGTGCCCTTTTAATCAGCTGATGAATGACAAATATTAAAACAATATCACATATCTATCTCTTTCTAGCGTACATAAATAAAAAAAAAAAAAACAAATAAATAAATCAGCTGCGTTAAAGCGATATTTTGAAAGTGTTATAATTTTAGTTCTTACCTAACTAGTAATTCAGTTTGTAAGGTAGCGTTATAATAATACAACCCCACTGTAACATCCCTCTAGGAAAATAGCGCAAATACACCACCTAGAACCAATAGCATTTCATTGCCGACCAATAGCGAGCATTGTAATTCTCAACCGTTTCATAACTGCTGACATATAAAAAGGCCGAAGCGTTCACTTCGAAACAGTCTCCGTGGGTAGACCGGCGGGAGTGTGTAGCATATGCATCCTCCCGCTAGCTGGATTGGTGTAGGAAGAGTTATCATGGTGCTAGTAACCCAACGGGGTCAACCCTTTTAGGTACAAATTCCTCCGTGATGGCAGAACGCAGCCTTTCTGACACCCCGATCCTGCCCCACTTGACTCTGGCTCTGGCTGTGGATCGGTTGAGGTGATCACGGGGAAATAGTTGTGCCAGTCGGGCACACCTCTCCTCAGTCCTTCAACTGGCTTACAGATTAAAGCTAGTACAGCTCCGCCCTCCATTCAGCACCTTCCAGTAGTGTGCAGCCACGGATATGAGGGTGTCCAGCACGAGAGCCAGCATACTAACAGGAGTCAGCGTAGTTTCGCCGTAGGTTATACACGCAGTCTATAGGATGTACGCCGTCACCAACACTGAAAGTAAAAATAACCCGCAGCGACACTAACCATCTCCGAACATCGGAGGAGGGAAAGACCCGATTCGTCACCGCCGCCACTGGCCCAAATGTATTTGGTACGCCCTCCGTCGCACCACTGCCTCTCGGAAGCCATTCGCCTGGTACTGCTTCCCTCTCATTCACGCTAGTCACCCTCTGCTACTACGACCTCTGGCCGCTCTCCTCCGCTCTGAGGTCCCTTTACCCATTACCGCTCAACCTCCTCCGATAATCTCCGATACCAGCCACCCCGTCAACGTCTATAAACCTTTACTTCTCTCTTACCATCATCTCACTCTCTCAATACGGAAAGCTGCTGCCCTCTAAACACCTCAGGACATGTGTGTGTGTGTGTGTGTGCTCGACCTTAACATATAAATATAGTGTTTTTATTCAGTGTGGGTTTGTGGGACCTCTACTTGACATTTGACAAATTAAACGCTACCTCTGCCTTCGATAAAACCCACCTCATAAGTTTGGTATTGAACCCTATAACAATGTGGAACAAATTCATGTTAGCAAAAGTTAGGTCGATTCTGAAAGTCAGGGGTAAAAATAGAGGCTAAATTAGAAGACCCGTATCGCGGGGTTTGTATATGTTATTTCGAACTTGTTTTTAATCGACCTTTGAACTTTGCAGTCAAATGCCGATTTTCAGCATATTGTTTGTATGGTTATTTGGCTATAACTCGTCGACTAATTGATATTTTTTCAATCTGCTAAAGCCAAATTATTGCTAGAGACCTGTGAAACAATTAAAATTAAAAAAAAAACTGATTTAGAAAGTTTTTGTAGGGCCTATGAAGCAAAATGTTATAATTGGACAACAATTTCACAGGATGAAGTGCGAATTTTAAAAACTCGTATATTTACTTCAAAGTGGCAACATTTTATGTAGAACTCGCAAGGAAAGTGTGCTTCACTGCTGAAAAAATTCACTCTGTTGCTTTTGTAGGAAAAAAAATATTTTATAGCCCTTCACTGTATTTTTACATATTTACCCACACATATGAGTTTTATTTACTCGCTTGTTTGCCTGCTGACTTGCAGGCTTATTGTGTCTGTCACGTGAGATTCCCGCGCGCCAAAGTAAGTTACCTTAACTTAGCGATGATTTTATGCCGCTTAGCACAAAGAACTTTTGTTTTTATTTACTTTACATACAGTTTTTCTTGAACTGACTTTTTTAGCATACATATAAGCTTGCTCTTCTTGCTATAACACATTTCCACGCACACAATTTGCCACTACTTTCCTGTGCATGTATGTGCTGCAAAGTAACCTGCAAAAATCATTGGATTATATGCTCCATTTGTGGTAGGTTGGAGTACTTTCAAAGTGACCACTAACATAGCCCAAACGACCGATTCGTGTATCTGCATCGGTTCGTAGTTAGCCGAACATAACAAAAACCAAATTTTTATCGCGACGACGACGATATGTGTATACATATATAACTACATACATACATATGTTTGTATGTATACACGTCATTCGTCGTCGTCGCGGTAAACATTTGTTTTTGTTGTTATGTTCGGCTAACAGTTAGGTACTCCATCAATTAATCCAATGTAGCTACTCCATGGATTAATTTGTTTGTTATGCGGGGTTAGAGTATATACTCCATTGCAATGACATGCAATGTTAAATGGACCATATTTTTTGTATGAAATGTGGCAAGTTATGGAGTAATCGGTTGGTCCATAGCGAGCACTCCATGGATTAGCGACTGGAGTACTCGGAATTTTTGCAGGGTACTAAAAAAGTGGCATAAAACACACGTGCGGTGTTATGTGGTTTGGCTGGCACAGTAAATTTGGCATCAATCTGCTGGAAAATTGTTTGACTTGAGACGAGCCGAGCTGAGCCGCTTGCTTTGGTGGTCGCTTTGGTCGCTGAACGAAAAAAATTAAAGCGTGAATAACGGGTATTCATGAACATTGATGTGTAAACTGTTTCGAAATCGGATATTTATTCCCTTTTCCTTATTCCTTTTTTCCTGGTTTTCTATGGATTAGTTAAAAGGCGACTATCGTTTTTGTAATTTTTTGTTGTCATTGTGACTGCTACTATTTTGTTGTTTTTGTTTGTTTTGGTTTTTGGTTTTTCGTTTTTGACTTTTGATTTTTTATGCTGTTTTGTTTTGTATTGCTCAGAAACATGCAAGATCATCCGAGTCCACGTTTGACCCATATCTGGAGACCCGGCCTAGGAATCATAAAGAGTAGAGCTCCGTGTAGAAGGGCTGCTCAACACCTTTCATTTGATACCAATATTGCTCAAAAACATGCAAGATCATCCGGGTCCTCCTATTGACCCATATCTCCGGACCTGACCTAGGAACCATGAAGAATAGAGCTCCCTGAAAAAGGCCTGCTCAAGATCTTTCATTTGATACCATTTTGCTCAGAAACATTCAAGGATCATCCTGGTCCTCGTTTTGACCCATATCTGGAGACCCGGCCTAGGGGTCACAATGAAAAGAGCTTCATATCGAAATCCTGCTCAAAACCTTTCATTTGATACCAATATTGCTCAGAAACATTCAAGGATCATCCGGGTCCTCCTTTTGACCCATATCTGGAGACCCGGCCTAGGGGTCACAATGAAAAGAGCTTCATATCGAAATCCTGCTCAACACCTTTCATTTGATACCAATATTGCTCAGAAACTTTCAAGGATCATCCGGGTCCTCCTTTTGACCCATATCTTGAGACCCGGCCTAGGGGTCACAATGAAAAGAGCTTCATATCGAAATCCTGCTCAACACCTTTCATTTGATACCAATATTGCTCAGAAACATTCAAGGATCATCCGGGTCCTCCTTTTGACCCATATCTTGAGACACGGCCTAGGGGTCACAATGAAAAGAGTTTCATATCGAAGTCCCGCTCAAAACCTTTCATTCGATACCAATATTGCTTAGAAACATTCAAGGATCATCCGGGTCCTCCTTTTGACCCATATCTTGAGACCCGGCCTAGGGGTCACAATGAAAAGAGTTTCATATCGAAGTCCCGCTCAAAACCTTTCATTCGATACCAATATTGCTTAGAAACATTCAAGGATCATCCGGGTCCTCCTTTTGACCCATATCTGGAGACCCGGCCTAGGGGTCACAATGAAAAGAGCTTCATATCGAAATCCTGCTCAACACCTTTCATTTGATACCAATATTGCTCAGAAACATTCAAGGATCATCCGGGTCCTCGTTTTGACCCATATCTGGAGACCCGGCCTAGGGGTCACAATGAAAAGAGCTTCATATCGAAGTCCTGCTTAAATCCTTTCATTTGATACCAATATTGCTCAGAAATATTCAAGGATCATCCGGGTCCGCCTTTTGACCCATATCTGGAGACCCGGCCTAGGGGTCACAATGAAAAGAGATTCATATCGAAATCCTGCTCAACACCTTTCATTTGATACCAATATTGCTCAGAAACTTTCAAGGATCATCCGGGTCCTCCTTTTGACCCATATCTTGAGACCCGGCCTAGGGGTCACAATGAAAAGAGCTTCATATCGAAATCCTGCTCAACACCTTTCATTTGATACCAATATTGCTCAGAAACATTCAAGGATCATCCGGGTCCTCTTTTTGACCCATATCTTGAGACCCGGCCTAGGCGTCACAATGAAAAGAGTTTCATATCGAAGTCCCGCTCAAAACCTTTCATTCGATACCAATATTGCTTAGAAACATTCAAGGATCATCCGGGTCCTCCTTTTGACCCATATCTGGAGACCCGGCCTAGGGGTCACAATGAAAAGAGCTTCATATCGAAGTCCTGCTTAAATCCTTTCATTTGATACCAATATTGCTCAGAAATATTCAAGGATCATCCGGGTCCGCCTTTTGACCCATATCTGGAGACCCGGCCTAGGGGTCACAATGAAAAGAGCTACATATCGAAGTCCTGCTCAAAACCTTTCATTCGATACCAATATTGCTCAGAAACATTCGAGGATCATCCTGGTCCTCGTTTTGACCCATATCTGGAGACCCGGCCTAGGGGTCACAATGAAAAGAGCTTCATATCGAAGTCCTGCTCAAAACCTTTTAGTCGATACCAATATTGCTCAGAAACATTCGAGGATCATCCGGGTCCTCCTTTTGACCCATATCTGGGGACCCGGCTTGGGGTCACAATGAAGAGAGCTTCATATCGAAGTCCTGCTCAAAACCTTTCATTTGATAGCAATATTGCACAGAAAATTAGATAGGTAGATGTAGGTATGCATATCCATACATTTGCATACATGTTCAAACAGGTTGGTCCTTTTTATTTTGCCTATTTGTCGCATTGTTGCAGAAAACAACAACAACAACAACTTCACTTTGCTTCGTTGCTGTTGTTGTTGGTATTTGCATTTGCACGGCTATGCATGCAAGCATTTGTAAGTACATGTCTATCTACCTACTTACCACTGACAGTGCCAAGCGATTCACACGGACGCAGCAGTGCACTAACACAAAGGTCATTTACGTTTACGCGTAAACTTTACCTGTTTTTCGAAATCACTCGTAGCTACAGCAAAGATGTTTACACATCAAAAAGTTTTCGTGTGTTTGCAGCGCAGTAGAATTTTGCATAAACTTGCGCTACAAAAATTTTCCCTTTTATTTATCGATTTTTCTGCACTTTATTACATGCACATCACGCTCGTAACTCTGTATTATGCTCGTAAATGTGTTTGTATATGTGAATATGTTTCGCGTTTTTATTGTTGTTGTTGCTGTTGCTGCTTCATGCGCATCTTGCGAAATTCCTCAATTCCTCGCAGACTTTCTTTGCTGCAATTTTTAGCTTTACTTAACCCGAATCTTTGTTATCACTCACTACTGCGAGTAGGTATTATCCATGCAAGCGAATGCATGCAAATTTTGTGCACAACAATAAGCAAACAAGCAAACGAGCAACAAGCAACAAGCAACAACAAGAAACAAGCAACACCAGCAACTGCAACTAACAATGTATTCTTAAGAACTTAATTTTTGCATGCCGAACCTTGCTATGTGTGTTTAACTTATAAACTTACAGCTTACTTTTAAGTACATGAAGCGCTCTAGCGAGATGCTGCAGTGACTGATTAGCGTAAAGCAACAACAACAACAACAAACGAAGAAAGTATCAACAAACGAAGAAAGTATCAACAACAGCAGAGAAAGCAACAACAAACAAAGAAAACAAAAACAAAAATTGCAAATTTGGTAAAATCGTAAAAAGCGCATCATTTTTGTTGGTGGTTGTTTAGCTGTGCTAAAATTTTTGTTGTTATTAGCATGAAGCTATCAAGTTTATGAGTGATTACACGCAAAGTTGAGCTACTTTTATTTTATGTGAATTTAAATGAGCTATTGGCCACTTTTTAATGAAGAAAAATTGAAAAAAATTTTTTTGGTAGAAGTTATGGATCCATTTCGGAGACCACCACATCCCCTCATCAGACTTCTTCAAGCGGCCTCAACCGAGAATCGAACTTAAGTCGTTCGATTGGTAGTCCATTGTCTATACCATTGAGCTACCACCGCCGTCAGCTTTGTTTCGCTTAAATTTCAATTTTCCTTCCATTACAATCCACATACCAACAACAGTAGCTTAATGACACTCTGCCTTTGCTACCTAGTATGTTGGTGCGATTGTGCTACTTTTTTTATTTTTTTGTTACGGCAATTGATTGTGGGATTGAAGATTGTTGTATCAAGATGAAGAGATTTTGTTTATGGATTGTTGAGTTTTGATTACTCCGAAGTTTTGATTTTTTGGCTTAGCTGCGGTCAGCATGCGGTCAGAAAATAATAATCAGGAACATTTATTTCTTGTGAAGTGGTAATGTAAGATGGAGGATATGAAACCTTAAGGTCAAAATTTCATGAATATTTATGAGAGAAAATTAAGATCAGGCGTGCTAAATTGCGATTAAATTAATAATGATTAATATTTTTGTGATTTTTAATCTTAGTGATTTTTTTAATTGTCGTACATTAACACGGTAATTAATAATCAATTAAGTTAAAAAGTAATCATGATTAATATGCATTAAAACTAATCAAAAATAATCAAATAATTACATTATAAAAAATAATCGTGATTAATCGGCATTAAAACCAATCAGAAATAATCATATAATAAAATAAATAAATCATACCGGAAATTAACAATTAATAATCAATTAAGTTAAAAAGTAATCATGATTAATAGGCATTAAAAATAATCAGAAATAATCACATAGTCAAATATTTAAATTATAAAAAATAATCATGATTAATAGGCATCAAAAAAACAGTCAGAAATAATCACATAGTCAAATAATTACATTATAAAAAATAATCATGATTAATAGGCATTAAAAATAATCAGAAATAATCACATAGTCAAATAATTACATTATAAAAAATAATCGTGATTAATCGGCATTAAAACTAATCAGAAATAATGATATAATAAAATAAATAAATAATACCGGAAATTAACAATTAATAATCAATTAAGTTAAAAAGTAGTCATGATTAATCGGCATTAAAAACAATCAGAAATAATCACATAAACAAATAAATCCATTACACCGGAAATTAACAATCAATTAAATTAAAAAATTATAAAAAATAATCATGATTAATGGGCATTAAAAAACAATCAGATATAATCCGATAATACAATTTTTTTTTTTCAATTGTACGATTATTTTTAATTGTTTGTTGATTTTAAATTGTGCGATTATTTTTAGTTGTTCAATTATTTTTAATTGCAGGCTTGTTTTTAATTGCTTGATTATTTTCAATTATGCGAATAGCTCCTTATGTGATAATTTTTAATAATTTTGTGCGTACGTCATGGCGTAAGGGTAACATTTATTCAGGCAGGAATAAAAATAACTAATCGATTAATTAATTAATCACAGAATTAAAAGTACTAGAAATAATTGAAAATAATCAAATAATTGGGTTAAGCTTGCAAATAAAAAAAATCCAAAAAAATATCGAAAAGAACAAAAGTCGTAACCGCTTATCGATGCCACTTTAAATACATACATATTTTGTTTTTTTATTGCCATCCAACAGCTGACGGAAATACACGTATCTGCCCCAGCGATAGCTATTGCGCTTTTGCATTTTTGTACATAGAGTAGGGCTTTTAAGAAAAGATTGTACGTGATAGTGAGTTTTCACTCAATTAACAAGACATGCATAGCTTTTTAATGGGTCAGCAGCATGAAGGCGACAATTTTGTGTGGAAAAGAAAACGACATAGCACTTTTATTCTGTTTGCAATTAAAAATTAAAAAAAAAAGGAAAAATGAATGAGATGTCAAGTGAGTGAACGGAAAAATCATATATATAACTTCTTTTTAGTATTTGTACATATTCAATTATGACTACAGAGCAGTAGACAAACAGAATTTCCTTTGCCGTTTTGTGGTTTTGTGTCACTATAGGCGCCCGAATTACTTTCTATTTGTTTGCTCAAGGCATTTTCTAGGTCATTTTATTGGCATCGAGCGCAGTTGGCGTCTGTGAATTTTGGCAAGGGCCAACGTATGCAGCTGTTTAACTCATTCAAGTAAACGGCTTATAAAGATATGAATAATGTATATTAAAAGGACAAATATGTGCCACATACAAACCAACAAATGTACATACTTGTGTATATACTTATGCAAGGAGAGTTTTGCTGCAATAAATGGCATGCCCTAGACTTAAAATAGAAAAAAAAAAAAAAAGATGCTCAATATGCAATGAAAATGCCGCAAGAGTTATGTGCAGTGAAAAAATGGGCTTAAAATCACATAAATGTGAATATTTTTTGTTTTACATTTTAAGTTGAGCACATGAAATATGTAGTATGTATGGTAGCCAAACTTTGCTTAAGGTTAACCCTCTGCGTGCATTGTCTCTTTTATAAACTGTCATTTTAAATGCATTTCTAGTATAAACGGGTTATTAAGCATAATTTATAGAAGCATACACTAAAATAAATTTTGGTATAAATTTTAAACTTTTTTGGTCGATATATATGTAGGACACGACCGAAAAATTATTAAAATTTAAACTTAAACATTTAAGGTTTAGATTTTATTCCAAATTAAGATTTATTTTAAGACTTTCAAAAGTTTAAAATTTAAACCTTTTTTTGGCTTAAATTAAAAAAAATGTCTGCTCCCAAGTCCTCTTCATGCTTTTCCCTATTGTATCTTCTTTCCTTTCCTCTTTTTCTCCTTTTCTTCCATATTGTTCTCCCCCCAACATCCCCTTCATCCTTTTCCATATTGCAACTTTTTCCTATCCTCTTTTTCTCCTTTTCTTCCTTCTTCATTTTATCTGTTTCCATAATTATTTTGTGTTTTTTTGTTTCTCCATTCAAACAACACCACACAGTCGTTCATTCAAATTGTCTAATAAGTACAAATGAGCCTTTTGCATTGCTCATTTCACGAAAAAGCAAGTTGGAATTTCAAATCAAAAATTAAAATTCTTTTGGCTGAAATAAAATCTTACGACCACTGAAAGTTTAAAATGTAAACTTTAAAAGTTTAAATGAGAAAAAAGTACTAGATTTAAACCAAAAAAGTATGAAATTTATTCCAAAAAATACTTAGAAATATTTAAACTTTTGTTTGAATTTTAAGCCAAAAAAGAACAAGAAACTTTTAAACTTTCTAAGGTTCAAAATTTAACCAAAAAATGCTTAAATTCCTTTCAAACCAAATCAAAGTTCAAAAAATATTCCAATATTTATAACAGTGTATAATTTATATATTCTCTCTCTATGGCCATGACTTTCAATGGTCATCTTGCTTAAATTATGAACGAAAAACAGTGTTTATATGCAAATGAATAAAATTGATAAAAGTAAAATAGAGTCACCAAATTTCAAGATGGTATTTCAATAGGTTTGCTCGTAAGTTCAGCCAGTGCACTGACGCTTCGAAAAGTTCAGAGCAAATGCCTTTTCTAAGAGACGACTTCTAATAAAAGAAATAATGAGAAGCTATCCCAACGTCTTGCAAAACAGAGACTCATGTAATGGGAATCATGTACGGTAGAAAGAACCATTTATACAGCATAACAAGAGTGCAATAACGTCCATATGAAAAAAGCATGTGGTTTGGAATGAAATTCCCGACGATTTCGCTTCATTGCTTTTTTTTACTATACAAGTCATTCATGGCAAGGCGGCCATCGTCATGTGATAGTCATGGGGCATAGTCATGAAGGTTCTCATCTTCCCTAAAGGAAATTGTAGTACTTTTGGGCCTACTCGGTAATAAAAGCGTGTTAAAAACTCATTTAATAAAGTAAATTTACTACAAGAGCGCTCGAAGATAAAGAGGCCCTCAGCCGATGTACTAAAATTTATTGAAAGTCTTCATATAAAACTGTAGGCTAGAAGGCATAACACGCACAGGTCTCCATGAATAAAAGAAATATATATTTACATATGTAAATAAATATTATTTCGCATTATTAAATTTATGTTGATGAAAAATTAATACTCATACAATCGTGTGTACCTTTAACAATCGAAAAACTCATAAACCTAAAATTCTCATGTTATTGAAAGCGATTGAAACGTAACGTGCAGTTTCACCTTCATCGCGTGGATTTAAATTGCAAATAAAAAAATAAAAAAAAACCTAAATGAGACACCGCCCATTTGCCCAACCAAGCAAACTCCCAACGCGCTGTGTCTTAAAATGCCGTTTAGTCAAGCGTTTAGCGACTTTTTGCGTGTTTTTTTTTTTCTTTTTTTGTTGCCTTCAAATTGAGATTTACTAAAGTGCACGCAAATCACAGAAGCGCCGCAATCTCAATTGCCGTCGACGACGTTTATTAGTTGTCTGTTGCTTTTAGTTTGCATGATTGTTGTTGTTACTTTTGCTGTTGCTTCGCTATTGTTTAAGTGCCTGTGCCACAAAGCAACACAGCACAGCGCATAGCATCACTTTTCATTTGCATGCATTACATTTTATTACAGATACTTACATATCTACGTATGTATGTATGTATGTATGTATATTAGGCCGTCTCGCCTTATTTGGACTAAAAAAAAGTCCACCGTACGTCCACCATATTATGTCTTTTTGGAAAATATTTCCGAAAAAATATTTATAGATTTTTTTTTGGGTCGCTAGATGTCAAATCAAATATATGAGTAGTAAGTTAGGGTGAAATTTTTTTTTCGGAAATTTAATTTGTTCCAAAGCCAGAACGGCACCTTTCTAGCCCAGAAATAAGCCTGTAAAATTTAATTGACCTACTCGCATGTTTAGAGGTGCCCCCAGTCCCACAAAGTTGAAAAAAATAGCACGATCTGGTACAAATGTGAAATTTCTAAAATTATAAAATCAAAAAACGAAGTATGAGGATTGATAAACATGGCTAAGTTGAGTATTAAAGTAATTTTTTTTTTGGAAACAACAACAACGCAGGTTATTAAAGGTCAAAGTTTATATTATGCATATTTTAAATTGTAATTACTTTGAAACTGCTAAACCGATTTCGAATATTTGTACACCATTCGATAGGTATTTTGATTCCCTTTAATTTGATATACATTTATGTGAGTTCCATAACACTCCCCTGCGGGGGTCACCCCCCTTTACCCTCCTTACTTTTCATATATAAAGTGTAAATTAAAGTGAATCAAAACACCTATCGAACGGTATAAAAATATTCGAAATCGGTTCAGTAGTTTTTAAGTAATTGCAATTTAAAAAATGCATAATATAAACTTTGACCTTTAATAACTTTTGTTGTTGTTGTTTCAAAAAAAAAAATAAATTCACTTTAATACTCAGCTTAGTCATCTTTATCAATCCTCATACTTCATTTTTTGATTTTATAATTTTGAAATTTTCATATTTGTACTAAATCGTGCTTATTGCTTTCAACTTTGCGGGGCTGGGGGCATTTCAAAACGTCGTCATATCGCCATAAAATTTTGTGGGGTTCATTAACTCGTATAAAGGCAACTTTTCATTGCTGGTACGTTCAAAAAAAGAACAAAAAAAAAAGATCTCCATATGTTTTCACTCCACCTTAATGAGTAATTAGTCTACTTTCAAAAGTGTCTATGTGTCTCTATGTTTTATTTATACACTTTCAAAAGTCTCTATGTTTCATTTATACACTTTCAAAAGTCTCTATCTAATATACGTAGGTCACTCATACGCCTTGGCACACTTTGGTGTCGCCTCATAAAAGGGGCGCTAAAAATTCTAAAACCGTTTTATTTCAACCAGAATCGCTTGATCTGTACTACAAGAGTAAATTGTAAGCATCTTAACCCATTAATGTCCACGGTTTAACCCACTTATGATAATATGTTTATTCTTCTTAATTGGTACGTAAACGTCTAGACGTCACTTCTACTTCTGCCTGGCGCCAATTGGAAATACGAAGGGAAGCAAAATCACTTTCTACCTGATCGATCTTCTCAACGTAGTGGTGGTCGACCTTTTCTGCCGGTTCCGAGCGTTTTTCTGCGCTAAGATAGAAAAGGAGGGAGGTTTTGTAAGAAGAATCGTATTATTATGCTTTCCAATCTCAAAACTAGCTATGTGAACTATCTAACATTGAATTTGCAAAAATCTGTCGTTCTACGGTTTTATTTTTTTATATTCCTTAATTCCTTATGGGCTAAGCTTTCAGTTAATAACAAAAAATAATCAAATAAAATAGAGCTTGAGGCCGTGGTGGTTTTTTCTAATTTGTAGCTTAATATGAAAAATTCACATAGCCACTTTTGGGAGTGGACTACTCATACATATCGTCGCTATAGAAGAAAAAAGACGCAAACTGTTTTGTTGAGGAAGAAAGTCGCAAACTTTTTTTTTCAAAGAAAAATAAATAAATATTTTTCGAAAGATTCTTTATTTTTTTTTGATAACGAAGAAAGACGCTTTATTTTTTTTACTAAAAAGAAATACGCATTCAAATATTTTTTAGGAAAAAAAGACGTATTGGATTTTTTATTTTTCTTTGTCAATATTAAAGCTAATGCTTCTTTCTTCGCAGTTAATAATGCTAATGCGTCTTTCTTCGTCGAAATATTTTATAATGCGTCTCTTTTCGTCGAAATATTTTTTAATGCGTCTATCTTCGTCGACATGTTTTGTAAAGCGTCTTTTTTTCCGACAATTTTTAATGCGTCTTTTTTCGTCGACAAATTACTGGCATGCGTCTTTCTTCTTCCGGAGCGACGATATGTTTTTCGACTACTGTGGTCTTTTGGGATAATTTTACAAAAAAAATTTCTGAGAAGACCCCTAGTAAAATTTTATGGTGAATAATTTTCTAGCACATTTTAATACTCTAGCGACTTTAGAAATACTATTTTTTCCTAAATTTCTAAAAAAAGTTATAAAAATAACACTGAGAACTCTTTTTTTTTGTTTTTTTTTTTTGGCGATACGGTCTAATGCATGTATTTATCTACATACGTATCAATTTGCTACGCTATCTACAACAAAAATCATGCCATTAAACAGCAATGCGAAACAATAACAAAATCATATTGAAACAATAATTGTCAAAACACTAACGATGATGATGACGATGTGTGCTTTGCTTTTTTCCTCCACAGATTAATTTGCGGCAACAACAGTAATTGCAACAGCAACAATAACAACAAGCATCATCACCATCATCATCAACAACAAAAACAACAACAGCAACAGCAACAACAACACAATAGCAGCAGTTGCAGTGTCAGTGGCAGCTGCAGCGGCAACTACAACACAAACGCAGAAGAGCTTGTTTACGAGCACAACGATAACAACAACAACAACGACTTGAGACATACGCAACAACTCGCAGCACAACAACAACAACATCATCGTCATCGTCATCGCCATCATCATCAACAGCAACATAATAATTGCGCGATTGACAATCAAGATAACCTTCAAGTCGAAGCGCAAACCCAAAGCCCAAAAACAGAGCTGACGCAACAGCAGCAGCAACAGCAACGACAACAACGACAAAAACAACAACAGCAACGTCATAATCAATCGCAATCACAATCGCATACGCAACAATCACAGCAACCGCAACAGTCACAGCCACAGCCAACGCTCCCACATCAATCACGTGAATCGTTTGATTATTATGATAATCTGAAGCGCTTGGATGCGCTGACATTGGGTTTGGTTGAGCAGCTGCATCCTTGGCATAATGAGAAAAGCGATTTGGAGAGTTTGAATTCTGATTATTTTAAAAATTCATTACATCAATGCAACGATTTACAGCAACAACAACAACAACACCAACTAACACAGCAACAGCAGCAAGAACTTGACTTTGATGCGCTCGAAGAGGCCGTGAACTTTTTGGCGAACGAGAAACCGACACGTATTTATCAAACGCGACGTCAACAGCGCGGCAACGTACTAAGCAATTCGCTGCAAAAGCTACAAAACGCATGCGATTCATCATATCAAGAGTGTAGTCAGAGCAGTAGCGCCTTTCCCGAAACGACAACAAGCAATTCCGAGGAGCAAACGGATAGCGCATCACTCTCCGAGCAGGAATACGATCTGAAACAGATCGAAAGGATTTATAGTAGAAGGAGAGCAGCGGCAGCAGATTTGAATAGAGGTGAAGGCGGCGATGAAGAGTTGAGTTATGAGTTGGTAAGTTTGACTACAACTACACGCACGCATTACGAAACTACAGAAGAGGAGGAAGAAGGTGAAGTAGGTGAATGCGAAGCAGAAGTTGAGCGCAGAAAAGAGAGAGAAAACAGCGTAGTTGACGACAACTACTACGACGATACAAACGATGGCGTTTTGAGACGATCACGTGCGCTCAGCGAAAATCTCGAAAAACTCATTGCCTACGATTCGGTTTATTTATCCTCCGAAGAGGGTTCGGAAAGTACGCTAATTGATGACAACAACTGCGAGGCTTACGAACGCAGAAGAGCGCATGTAACGGCTACGCTAGCTGCGGCCGATGAAGCAGGCGAAACTGCGACGACCTTGTTGCACTTCTCCATTGAGGATATCATTTATGAACCGCAATCGAACAAACGCCGCATCGAACAAGCAACGCTAGAAATAATTGAGAGTGGCGGCGAAGAAGACGAAGAAGAAGAGGCAGCAGAAGAAGTAACGAGTAACGTTGATTTGAGGACTAATAGTGAACAAGCTAATACAGCTGAGAGCGTCAAAGAGCAAGAGCGGGAAGTAAGTGAAGAGGAAATTGATACGCAAACAGCAGCAGCGACGACTAAGGAAAAGCAATTAATTTGTTTGGCAAACAAGAAAATTGAAAAAGAGGCAAGCAGAGAGAGTGGTATCAAATTAGTACAAGAGCCAACTAGGCGACAGGAGGAAAAGCAGGCAAAGGAGGAAGAAGCAGAAAGCAAACAAGCCAACTTCGTTGAGGCAAAGGTTGTAGGTAAAGCAGAGAAATTGAGTAAAGTGCATGAAACGACAACAACAACTACAACAGCAACGACAACTACAACAACAACATTATATACGCAAATATTGAAAGTGGGTCACACTTCAACGGCAACGCCAAGCACGCAAAGCGCGACCGCAAACACAGCCACAGAGGAAACGTGTCGTATTAGGCGAAGCTCAGCCATAACAAGTACATACATTGCTGATGCTGATACGGTAGACACGTCTATAGCTACAACAACATCTATTGCTGCAACTACAACTACCACAACAGCGATAGCGACAGCTAACACACAATCCAATTCCAATCTAAATACACCCACATCAATAGATAACCTTAAGAACTGTACGGTTACTATCACTAGCTCATCGGCTGCACAACCCACTGTCGGTATCACTTCAAGTGCGGCTAGCAAACCGAAAATCCTTTCCGTTGTAGAAAAACGCAAGTGGAAGCGACACAACGAGGCGGCGACAAACACAACAACCGCAACAACAACGAGCTCGAGTTTGTTTACACACAACGAAGGAAACAACAAGACACGTAGTAGTTTACTGCTTGAAACCAACAGCTCTAATACAACTGCTGGGTTAGTAGATTATCCACTGCCAAGGATCAAACGACAACCCACTGCCGATTCACTCATCTACTTACCATTCACACAGTCATCGTCCAATCTAAGTGATAATCAGTATCATAGTTTACCGGATGTGAATATTGGTCAAAGTTTGAAAGTGTCTGAGTGTATTGATGCGAAATTGAGATCTTCCTACAACGTCACACACTGCACAGCGGCACTCGACGGGGAATCGCTTTCGGGCGCAACTAAGGCGGCATTGTTTGTTGAAAATGCCAATAAGAATAAATTGAGGTCACCACCACAAAAGTGCAAGGAAGTTGTAACGACTGAAGAAATTTACGACTCAATCACGAGATTTGGGCGAGCACATCAACGGGCGAGACAAAGGGAATATCAGGAATTGCATGAAGTGCATGCGGTGAAGGACAAAGAAAAGAAAAGAGAAGCAAAGGAAAAGGGGAAAGAGAAGGAGAAGGACAAAGAGAGACGTGTCAAAGTGCAGGAGAGCGCGAAGGAAGACGGCAGTGAAGTGAAACAGAAACGTAACAAGGTGCATGAAAGTGGAAGAGAGGTGGGGGAAGTAGAGCAGAAGCGTGTCAAAATTAATGAAAGCCTAAGAGAGGGAGAAGAAGTAGTACGGAAGCGTGCTAAAGTGCATCAGAGCGCCAGCGAGGGAGTAGTAGTAGAAAAGAAGTCTGCCAAACTTTACGAGACCGAAATAGAACTTGGTGAGGAGGAAGATAGAGGAGAGCTGACAAAGTGGACGACAACGTATACAAATAATTTAGTGGAACAAAGTTTAGAGAAGCCGATAGGGACGAAAAGAGGCAAGGAAGCTGCAAACAAAGAACAAAAAGAAGAAAATTTAGAGAAGACAGAAAAAGAAGTAAAGAAATATAAAGAAGGAAGAGTGGAAATAAAGGTAAAAACAGAAAAAGAGATAAAAAGAGAAGAAGAATCAAAGAGGTTTAAAGAAGAAACAGTTGAAAAAGGAGAAAAAGGAGATAAAGTAGATAAGCTAGAGAAACAAGATCCGAAAGAGAAGACAAAGAAAGAAGTAAATAAATATAAAGAAGAAGGAGTGGAAATAAAAGTAATTGGAGATAAAATAGAGAAGCAAGAAAAGCGAGACAAAAAAGAGAAGACAGAAGAAGAAACAAAGAGGTCTAAAGAAAAACAAGTCGTTGTAAAAGTAAAAACAGAAAAAGAAAACAAGAGAGAAGAGGAGCTAAAGAGATTTAAGGAAGAAAAAGTTGGAATAGAAGCGAAAGGAAATAAAATAGAGAAGCTAGAAAAACCAGACAAGCAAGAAAAGAGTTTAAAAGAGCCAAGACAAGCAGAGAAACAAGAAAAAACAGATTGGAAAGAGAAGGAAACAAAAGAGGCAAGACAAGCAAAGAAGCAAGAAAAACAAGACAGGAAAGAGAAGGAAACAAAAGCGCCGAGACAAGCAGAGAACCAAGAAAAACCAGATTGGAAAGAGAAGGAGGCAAAAGAGCCAAGACAAGCAGACAAGCAAGGGAAACAAGACAGGAAAGAGAAGGAATCAAAGTCAAAACAAGCAGACAAGAAAGAAATACAAGACAAGAAAGAGAAGGAATCAAAGCCAAGACAAGCAGACAAGCAAGAAATACAAGACAAGAAAGAGAAGGAATCAAAGCCAAGACAAGCAGAGAAGCAAGAAAAACAAGAGAAGAAAGAAAAGGAATCAAAGCCAAGACAAGCAAAAGAAAACAAAACAGTTTCACAAGAGAAACAAGCCAAAGAGATAGATCAAAACAAAGCGCTAGAAGAAAAGCGAAAAAAATCTCCAGAAAAAGCGCTAGAAACACGCACAGAAGCAACGGCTCCAGAAGATCACAATCACACAACCAATAGCTCACTCGAAACACAAGCCAGCGAATGTCTAGAACAACCAAAAGATGCGCCCAATGAAGAAATCGAAAACTTTAGCAAATTAATTGAGCGCAGAGCAAAGGAAATTAAAGAGAAATTAAAAAGCAATAACAAAGCAACAACAAAAACAATACAAAGCATTCCAACAACAGCAATCGCAGAACTCACGGGCTGCGCGTTTATTAAACGACAAAGAAGCAACGACGCAGCAACGAAAATCGAGGCTGACACACAGCTTCGGCCGTTAACGGATTTTCACTTAAATGGAGCATGTGTCAGTCAATTTCGCATAATTGTAACGGATGCACAGAATAACATAATCGAGGAGGACTCCATCGAAAACGAAGTGGAGCATAGCAACAGTTTAAGTGCTAAAGGCTACAACGACGCAAATAACGAGCGAGTAACGAGTGAAGCGGCAGCGACAAGCACGCAAGCGAAGCTACAGGAGCTTAACGTGTTTGCGGATGTAACGATAGCCAGCATAAGCAGAAGGAGTGTGGAGAGAACATTAAAAGCAAAGGAAGAAAAAATAAACATTAAAGATAAATCAACAATTTTGGGCACGCACACGCAACGCATTGCAACGTTGAAGCGTGTGCCGTCAAAGCCGAAACGACAACAGATACAAGCAGATACGTTGTATCAGCATCATCACCATCAGCACCAGCATCAGCAACGCCAGCAGGCAAATCGTTATCAGCAACAGCAACAACAACAACATAGACAACAGCAACATTATCAACAGCGTTGTTGTCAAAGGCAGCAGCAGTTGAAGGAGCCGGAGCAGGAGCCGGAGAGACAGTCGCAACAGCAGAGCAATAAAGTCGCTACAGAAACTGTTAAACAAAACGGAACAAGTCAGAAGGAAGCAGAAGGTCACGAACAGCACAAATCCCATGTCCATGCTTTGACTGCTGATAGCAATAACAGTAATAACAATAACAACAACAACAGTGCTTACTGCACATTAACGCTAAAATCAAAGGAACATCGTGTGCTCAGCACACAAATCTACAAAGCACGTCCCGTCAAAGTGCTTACAGCAAACGATTCCTTTCGACGGCGACGCAGCAGCGAAGGACCGCGTACGGCCGCAGGCAGCAAAATGTCGCGACCACAAATCTTACATGTGGTAGATAATAGCAGCAACAGCAGCGGCAAGCGAGCATTTGGTAATTGTAATAAAATAAAGAGAAGCGAAAATGAAAGTCGCATAGAAAATGAATATTTGAAAAAGGTCGATGCGGTGCGTAATTATTGGTCGAAAGTGGCGAAAGATGAGAATGACAGGCAAGAGAAGGAGCAGCAAGAGAAGGAGCAGCAAGAGAAGGAGCAGCAAAGACAGCAGGAGCAAGACGAGCAAAGACAACAAGAGCAAGACGAGCAAAGACAGCAGGAGCAAGAAGAGAAGGAGCAGGAACAACAGGAGCAGCAAGGAAAGCAAACAACCTTAAACGATAGGCATGACAAGCTGCAGGAAACAAACGTCGCTTGGCAGCAACAGCAAATGAGACAGCCCGCAAATTTTGCCAATAAACAAGAAGAAGAAAATGCTAATACGCTCTCAAGCAAGCGACAACTGACAAGCAATGCAGCACAACATCAAGTCCAACAGCAAGCAGCACAGCCAGCAAACAATCAACCAACAAGGCGTCACTTTATTTTGGGCGCACCAGCAAACCAACAACTCGCAAGCCAATCCTGCGCAACAGCTGTCACAAGCGCTAACACTGCCGCAGTAAATCCCTATCCAAAACCCGCCAGGTCGCACTCAGTCAGGTCTCACAATGGCGACGACGACGACGATGACTATGCCAGCTTTATGCCTTCCATTGAAATTGTCGAGCTGGACGGCAATAAAAAGGCCACCATTGTGAGTGCAGTGCCGCCCAATGCTGCCGCCGGCGAAAGTGCTTTATCCAATAATGCCAATGGTGAACCACAATTCGATCATATACGCTATAAAGTGCTGAAATCACAACAGCTGCTGCGTTGCAATATGATGATGCAGCCGCGGAACAAAAAGGAGGCACAATTCGATGGGCTCATACAATATTTGCAGGAATATAGTTTTCAAGAGCTGTTGGCGAATAATAATGTGGTGATTGTGGAGCCGGTGCGCACGAAAATCGAGAGGCCGCTGGAGATGATGGCGGGAAATGCGGCTGCAGCAGGAAAGCAGAAGAAGCAGGAGAATGAAACAAATGTGAGCAAAGAGGGCCAACAACAGCAGGCAGTTAAAGGGAATTTACAGAGTGCTGCAAGTGGCGGAAAAGATAAATCAAGCTTAGCTGCTGATGTGACTAAACACAACACAGCCAATGGCGCTATGAGCGGAGGAGGTGTTGGTGGTTGCGGTGGATGCGGTGGTTGCGGTGGCGGCGGCGGTGGTGGCTCTGGTGGCATTAAGCGTCACTTCTTCTATCAACCCGTGCGCGTTAATCGTGAGCTCTACGAGGAAGAGCTACCCAATCCCGATATTGTACGTAATGTACGCAAATTCTTCGAGGAGCATGTATTGCCCACAAAACGTGGCGGCATGCAGTTGAGAGGAGGTAACACAGCGCAGCCGCCAACACAAACGGCCAACACAGTCGCTGCGGCCACAATAAACGACGAGGAGCGCACATTTGTGGAACGTAGCGCGGCTACACAACTGCCCAGCCCGCGCGCTAGACGTGCGCGCAAATATCGCTATCTCACCATAGATACCTCTTATGGGCACATGCCGTCACAGCAACAGCAGCAATTTCAAATAACAAAGCAGCAGCTAACAGCAGGACTAGAGGCAGAACAAGGGAGAGCGGCGGCAAAGGCAGCGATTACCAATGCAAGTGGCAATACAAGCGGCAATGGTGATGGCAACACTGGTGGCAATGCAGCGACCCCGACACAACGCAAATGGGAAACGGCAAGCTTGTCGAGCGGCATTTCGAGCGGTGATTTGTCATCGCCTTGTGAATTTAGTACGGATGCCATGGATGGCAATGTGAATGCAACGACCACAAAGCATGGCGGCCGCCAACACCACGACATGCCTACAGAGAGCGGCGCTAAGACGGTGAATGGGAATGAGCAGCGAAATGAGAATAAGTACCAAATGACCCCAATAAAGGGTGGAGTGCACGTGCAAACGGTTGTACATAGTCATAACAATAGAAATATGAGAAATGCCGAGTCAAAGTCGCAGGAGCATATTGAACAAACACCAGCAACACAACCAAGGACACGTCCGCGTAGTAGTTGTGGTGGCATTCGCAGTAGTAGTGGTGGAGGCAGTGCTGTAGTCGCTGATGAGCCTACTTATCGCGTGAGCGATATTTATGAAAGGCATGCCAACCAACAACAACAACGCAATTACACAACCAACGATATGAGAAGAAGCAGAAGTTGTAATTGGCGTAGTGCTGCTGCTGCTGCTGCTGCTGATGATGATGATAGAACAGCGATGACGGCCGATAGGCAGTTTGAGCATGAAGATGAGGAGGAAGAAGAACTTGATGAGGATGTTGATGATGATGATGAGGTTGGCGAATCGCATTATGTAAGCAAAGTAAGTACACACGCTATACAAAAATATGTGCCTACGAAAGGGCTGAAGACAGCAGAAGATGATTAAGAGCGTAAAAGATTGAAAGAATGTTGTGTAAGAATGTATGTAGTAAAGGTTGTAGCAATGGAAGCATGTGAAAACGAGCAGTTGCTGCTTGCCACCAGTGTTGCCGCAGCCTCAAAAAATTTGGTATCAAAAATTGATACTTTCATGGTTTTTTTCGTATCAACGGAAATTTTTTTGGAAAAAAAAACTTAAATTAATCAAAAAAGCTGTTTTCGGGCTTTTAACCCGTATAACAAATTGATACGGCAATTTTTTTTCGTATCACAGAAAATTTTTGAAAAAAAAAAAATTAAAATTAATAAAATAAGCCAGGGTTTGAAAAACTGCCAGCAACAGCAAAAGTCTCAAAAAATAAGCTGCTCCTGTTCTGCGAAAGTTGTCATTATTTTTTTAGAACTTTTGAATTTTAATTTCCTTTGAAAATATCTACATTCGAAGCAAAGAGCATTCGAATCATTTTTTTTTTTTTTTTGTTTCTCTGTGCTCTTGCTTTGCTGTGTAATTTCAAACAATTCAGTTAACAGCAAAGCACAGATAAACAAAAATTTCAATTTTCAGTACGGCTTTTTGTAATTTGTTTTTGTTTTTACATTATAATTTTGATTGTGTTCACATAAATAAAAAAAAACAACAAAAGTCCTGTGAAAAAAAATTATATTTGCATCTTGTTGTTTTACTGTGCTGTAAAAATTTCCACAGTACAGCAACAGTCGACAGTAATTTTTGGAAATTGAAGGCTGCATAGTTACAGTACAGAAGAATTTTTTATTTTTTTTTACTTTTGTTGCGCTGTTTTTTAATTTTGAAATGAAAATGGAATTCAAAGTAAATGAAAAAAAAGCAGAGTTGTAATTATTATAAGAGAAAAAATAAAAATCAAAAAATAATTATTATTGAAAGAAACATATTTTAAAAGTCTTTCCATAATAGTTATTTCTGAGATATTTTTTTAGGTCGTTTTGTAATTATTATAAATGAGAAATTTTGTTTTATATCTTCAAAGACTTTTATATTGAGACAAATTTGAAAAAAGTCTTTGTGTAATTATTATCCGTAACAAATTGTTTTTTAAGTCTTCAAAGACTTTTCATTGAGACGAATTTCAAAAATATCTTTAAGTAATTATTTTGAGTAACAAATTTATTTTTTATATCTTCGATAAAAATCTTTCATACAATTTCAAATTGGAAATTTGCATGTATTTTGAAGTACTTATTTTTATTTTATACTTATATGAAAGTTATTGAAAATTTTCTGAGACTTTTTTGAACTTTGTCTCAATGAAAAAGTCTTTGAAGATATAAAAAACAATTTGTTACTGATAATAATTACGCAAAGAATTTTTTCAAATTTGTCTCAATATAAAAGTCTTTGAAGACTTAAAAAATATATATTTGAAATAACTATTATGGAAAATTTTTAAAATATAAGTTTCTGAATAATAATTATAGAAGATTTTTATCATTTCATCAGGAAAAAAATATTATCAAAAGACTTTTATGATCCTAAAGAAAATTTGTAAGACTTTTTTATAATTTCAAAATGAAATAATAATTATTCTACATCTCTGAAAAAAAGTTGAAAGTAATTTCAAACCCTGAAATAAGCTGCTTTCGTATTTTTAACGTGACATCGTTTTTTTATTACATTTACCAATATAAAAATATAAAGATAATGAATAGTATCATTTTAGATTTTTCGAATTCAATTTAATTCAAGAAAATCATAAAGGCTATTAAAATAATGGTTAATATAAAACATGACGCTCTTTGCTCATGCCTGCCATGGGTAGTGATGCCTACTATACAGTTTGATAAAATGTTGCCCATTTTTGGTATTTTCAAGACTTTCACAATACATATTTTTCGCGGCAAACACAGGTTGTTGCAATTTTTAGAAAATCTTAAAAATGAAAAAGAATAGGTTAATATTCTTTGATTTTGATTAAATCGTATCAAAATTATTTGATGTTGATTAAAAAGGTATAAAATTTGTTCTACGTCAAAATAAAAAGTATCTACGTGTCTTGGGCTTAAAAAAGTATCACATTTGATACGATTGTATCAAAACGGCATCACTGCTTGCCACATAGTCCAATGTTACATACAAACAAACAAGCAAACATAAAATACATTTAAGTTAACAACAATCATTCATTTTTGCTTTAGTCCGCAGAAGAAACATATTTTTGAAGGATTTGTGTTAAAGTTTGCCGCCGCGTTTATTTGGGTTATTGTTGGGTGTGTGGACTTGCGGCGGCAGCAGAGGCAGAGTTGTTATTTGACTCAATTAAGCTTATTTTTACGAGCTGTGTGCAAGTAATGGCAGTGAGAGATGGATACTTCTTTCAAATTGTTTTTAATAGCCTACTTTTGTGCCATATCAGCACGTCATTTACTAAAGTAAGTAGAAGCCTTTGAAGATATTTGTAAATGAATGAAGTATGATGTATTGCTACCAAAGCGTAAGGCCGTTGAAATAGACTGTTGAGGAACAGAAAGACAGTTTAATGTGACCGTTTAAGCTTGAGTAAATATGTGAAGTAAAAGTAGTTGCATGAGAAAATGAGAAATTAGAGAAATGATACTATAATAGATAACTAGCGTTAGATTAGGCTGGGGCGGTAAAAATCCTCAGCCGAAATCTCCAAGAGGTTGCTGCCTGGACAATGGATCTCCGTTTCTTCTCCTTCTACTTCTGATTACGCCAGGGCAGAGTGCGGTGAAGAGACCGCGGAGGGCTAGCAAAGACTGTTGCCCGATCGAGTAGGTCCCCTCAAGGCGCGAGCCAGGGGGCATGGTGCGAGATGGCTTCAGTCATGGTTCGAGGTGCCTGACGGAAGAAGGCATAAAACGCATTTTTCTTGTCGTGATGAAATATTAAGAATCACAACAACAACAACAACATATCGAAAAGGCCCTTCACTACAGTAAGTGCGATTTTTGTCTTTCTTGATATTGCGGCTGCCTTTAGCAACGTCTCTGATGCGGCGCTGTTGGAGGGGCTCGAATGGATCAGAATACCTCCAATCCTTTGACGCTGGATCGAGAACCTTTGGAGTTGTCGGAAGGTGACGGGTGGGTGGGGCCTTTCGACGATATCAAGGAAGGCACATAGGGGCAGCCCACAAGGGGGAGTACTCTCACTGCTGTTGCGGAATCTAGTGGTCAACAAATACTCTTCATAAATACACAAAATGCTCTTCGGAAAGTGCACAAAATACTAAAACTTGCGAAGTTTTTCATTCCAAGCTTGGTATAACGCCTCCAAAATGATGTAGGCAACATTAAGGACCTTATGTGGTCTATATGGGGATCACTGTATCCCGGTTAGGCTGGCCATTAATGGCCTCACATAGACAATGTATTTAAGTCGGTAGTGTTACCACAAGGGTTCTTGAACATGAAAACGTCTATATTGAATACCTGAATACCTTTCTTTATCCCTATTTTGGTTATAAATTCAAGATGCCTGAACACACAGTCCCCTAGTAGCCGAAGCCTATAAAACCTACTTTCACTTTCACAAACTATTCTCCATTTGGTCAGACAGATTATCACGTACTCCGCTATTGTATGATGGCGTATGGCCATGTTTAAGTCCACGGTTAATATGCTGAACAGGCTGCAGAGGGGAGTGTGTGTATGACAGCATTACGGTTGCAATGAGTACAACATCAGGTGCCGCCCTTAATGCTTGGTTGAACCTGCTTCCGCTGGAGTTGGTGATCCAAGAGGAGGCTATGTGTCGCCTACACTCCACGGTGAGTTGTTTGGCAGGCTGGTAGAGAAATACCCTTTGTTTCTGGCCCCCTTCGGGTACCCCGGCGGTGATTTTCCCAAAAGAGATCAATTGCGAAATCCAGAAACTCTACTTTAAAGAAAGAAGAAAATCTACATGGATCAAAAACAGAATATGGTACTGGATTCGACTGTCACCTGGAGGCCGATTTCAGGTGCCATTCTGCTTTAGGACCTTTAGGATGCACACTAAAAGCAGCAGAATGGATAATTGGTTAGAGGTGGCGTATTTTGTATCTACAGTGACAGTCAGGTTGCACTGAAAGCACTGGAAACTGCGCGAACCTCTTCAAAAAGTTTGTTCACGAATGTAAGTTGAAGCGACTTACATATGTGGGTATACTGACACTGCGGTGTTCAAGGTAACGAACTGGCCGATGTATTGGCAAATTGCGGATCGGCGGAACACGCATATGGACCGCAGCCAATTATAGGACCAAGTATAGCGTGCATACTGTGAAGTACATCAGGAACTCCACGGGGGGGGGGGGGGGGGGGACTCACGAGGGACGCTGGAACTCTACAGATGCCTGTAAAATTACAAATTGCTTTCTGAAAAAAGGTAACAGGGAGGTAGCAAACTTCCTCCTCAAGCAGAGAAGGAGAGAGATTCGGGCCTTGTGGGGGTGATTACAGGCCGCACATGGCCACATGGACTTCCAATTGTCATATACAATTACTTGTTGAAAAGACATAGTGATTGGCGCATCCGAGACCATTTAGCGAGCACGTCTTTTCTGTTCGAAGCCTCCGGCAACTTTTTGGATTCCATGTCTTTCTCAACCAGAATGTTATTTTCTCTTTACCTTACTTTGTCTTGGCTCCTAAAACTCACCACATTTTGCTTGCTTGTCGTTGTAATTGCTTACTCGTGCGAGAAATCGTTTGTAAATTAAAATAGGTAAAAAAACTTTTTAAGTTAAACGGTTTTATGTTATACATACATCCTCACCGTCTGCGGGCCAACTGCCTAACGACGAATTAAACGATTCTTCTATCGCACATTAAGTCGATAATTTGTAGACAATTGACGTGCCCCACGGTTTTATTTTAGTCTAGTCTATGCAAATGTTTATAATTCCCACGACTGTATCTATTTTATTATTTTTTGGTTTTTAGTACATTTATCTTAAACATTGCAATGTATGTATAACATAAAACCGTTTAACTTAAAAAGTTTTTTTACCTATTTTTATTTTCTAGTTTTTAGTTTTTATTTCGCATTCTGTTTAATTCATTTAGTGCTTCATTATTGCAAGGTTTGTTGCCCGTTAGTTTATTGCAGTCCAACGCCTCTATACGTAGTCCCTGCAAAGTTCTTACTCTACTAAGAGCCACGTAGGCTTGACCTTCTTCAAACAGTTTCGCACCTAAGTATACGACCGCGTGATCCACAGTGCTGCCCTGCATTTTATGTATTGTAGAAGCCCATGATAGTATTAAAGGCAACATTCTTCTTTCAGCCGTCCCGTAATTGTACTTAGCTGGAAACTGTATGGCTTTCGGGTGTATAAGATGTACTCCGTCTCTTGCGAAATCAATTCGGACGGAAGGTACATCTGTTGCATACATCTGAGTTCGACGAAATTGAGGCCAAATGATTTCGTTGATGTAGCCTATAGCGCCATTTACTAATCCCTTTGAAACGTCAATATTGGACCGTAGCATGACTTTTGCCCCCACAAATATTTCCAGTTCCGCTGGTAAGCCCCCAGTTTTGTTGATATCAGCTGGTATCAGAAAATATTTCTTTTCAAGGTAGTAATACATGTTCCGAATTTTAGCCAAATCGGACCATAAATGCGATTTTTGTAAATATAGCGACCCACGCGTCACCTAGCGGAATTTTTTTTTTTAAGAAAATATTTCTTTTCAAGGTAGTAATACATGTTCCGAATTTCAGCCAAATCGGACCATAAATGCGATTTTTGTAAATATAGCGACCCACGCGCCACCTAGCGGAATTTTTTTTCTAAGAAAATATTTCTTTTCAAGGTAGTAATACATGTTCCGAATTTCAGCCAAATCGGACCATAAATGCGATTTTTGTAAATATAGCGACCCACGCGCCACCTAGCGGAATTTTTTTTTAAAGAAAATATTTCTTTTCAAGGTACTACTAATACATGTTCCGAATTTCAGCCAAATCGGACCATAAATGCGATTTTTGTAAATATAGCGACCCACGCGCCACCTAGCGGAATTTTTTTTTTGAGAAAATATTTCTTTTCAAGGTAGTAATACATGTTCCGAATTTCAGCAAAATCGGACCATACCCAGCAGGGCTTTCTCTTACATGTAATGGGTAAAATCATCGAGAAATCTTGATTCATCGCTTACACTTTCGATTACGGATTGCATTACTTTAACATAGGCATGTCATTGGCGGTATTGTCTTACAATATGGTAGACAGTAATGCATTATAAAGTCCCTACTAATATTGAGAAAAGTAAGCTGTTACAAGTAATAAGTTCTTTCACTGGTATGAGTAATTGCATATATCACACAATCCGGTATAGTAATTTATAATGCATTATAATGAAAACTGGAAAAGTAAACGAGAATGAGGGTAAATTTCTTTACAAAATTGCTAGTTACAAAAATTTAAATCAATGTAGGCTTTGCAAAATATATCGGCAGTGTTCCAAATCTTTTCGCTTATTTTATGCAATACCGGTAAGCGAAAAAAATAATTTTAAAACTATGAGTTAGCAATTTGTGTCGAAAACAAATAGCAAACAGAATGAATAAAAAATCAAAACATTCTTTGCAAAATGTATGTAAAAAAAACACTATTTGAATAATAATTATTACACTATGTATTTGCACAGCTATTGGCTTATTTAAAAAATTTTCAACGATGGAATAACGCGACTAACCACGACAGTTTTATAATGAAAACTGGCAAAATAAACGAGAATGAGGGTAAATTGCTTTGCAAAACTGCTATTTACTCGTAGAAAAATTAAAATCAAAGAAAAGCGTTTGCAAAAAAATAACGGCAGTACTCCAAACATTTTCGATTATTTTCTGCATTACCAGTAAACGAAAAAATAATAATTTTAAAACTGTCGCATTACAAGTAATGAGCAAAGTAAGCGAAGGAGTGTTTCTTAGCTATTTGTAATGCGTTATTTCATTGAATACAATTTCAAGCCATTACCAAAATATGGAAAAACCCTGCTGGGTAAATGCGATTTTTGTAAATATAGCGACCCACGCGCCACCTAGCGGAATTTTTTTTTAAAGAAAATATTTCTTTTCAAGGTACTAATACATGTTCCGAATTTCAGCCAAATCGGACCATAAATGCGATTTTTGTAAATATAGCGACCCACGCGCCACCTAACGGAATTTTTTTTTTAAGAAAATATTTCTTTTCAAGGTAGTAATGCATGTTCCGAATTTCAGCCAAATCGGACCATAAATGCGATTTTTGTAAATATAGCGACCCACGCGCCACCTATCGGATTTTTTTTTTTCATAATATTGCATTGTCATCGGGGTTATACATGCGTACAAAATTTCAGATTAATCGGTAGACAGGAAGAGGGTGAAATTTGAATTAATAAATTTGACCCAAGAATAAATAATAAATAAATAAAAAAACAAACGGGGTGAGCTAAATAAAACCGTTTAAAAAACGAATTCATCACTACTCGTTATCATCACAAACAGCTGATTGTTGAAGCTGTAAGCAGCGGCTCATATGAATTAAATTTTAATTATTAAAACCAGCTGCGATAACTTCTTGACAACTAAATCTTTTCTTTTTCTCTTTGAAAATATATTAAGGTACTTGAAACTGAGTAAAGCTTTATTCAATTAATCTCAACTAAAAATCTAAAAATCTTTTTATCGAAATGAATCTGTGCGCCAGCTGAAAGCGCGTCTTCATTTACTGTCAAGTTCAAAAATGCTCGCATTATAATAAAATTAAACAAAATAAATCCACTTATTACACTATAGAACAAAATCAACTTTTTTTCTGGGTATTGGACCAAACCAATTTTTTCGAAGAGATTGAGACATAAGAAAAAAATATGTATACACCATTTTTCGAAGTTAGCCTCCAAAATTTAGTAATGGGCTTTCGAATTTCGAAATTCGACCCTCCCTAATTTGATTGCAATGTTTAAAAAATTGAAAAATAAAAAATGTGTGTGTGATCCGCCTTATTTTCGAACTCGACTGGTATACATTTTGTTTTTTGAAAGCTTATGTAGCAAATGTTATAAGGGGTCAAAGGTCAGATCTTCGAAAAAATTAAAAGTCGAATATATCCATTTTTTTCCAACCGATTTCGAAAATCTTCATAGCGTTGTAAAGGTGATTGAATTCCCTTTCTTTTGATATGCTCACCTTTATCCTTTTTTAAATAAAAATTTTATGAAAAACACTTTAAAGAAAAAATGCCCGAAAAAAATGTTTTAAGTAGTATATTTCGAACTTATTGCCAGCGATTTCGAAAACCTTTACGCTGTTATATAGGTGCTTGAATTCCCTTGTCTTTGATATGCACAGCTTTATGGTCGATGAATGAAAATTTTATAAAAACAAAACTTAAAAAAATACCAAAAAAAACTAAAATATTTAAACACATACTTTTATCCACTGTGCTCACCAACAATTGCAATTGATGCCGGTCAAGTATGCCGTGATTTTAAAGTGTGTAAATGCGGACAATGATATTTAGTATTAAATCAATCGCACCCGATTTTACTCCGAGTTAATATTAGCAGTTTTTTAATTAAAAAAAAATGGCGGATAAAGTATGTCAAGCAATCCTGCAATCGAATTTTTGTTCTGTTTGTGCTAAGTTTAATATAAAAACAAGCTTGATTAATATGTAACCCCAGTTGTGGAATTAATTTATAAAGATTATTTTGATCAGCCGATTATCAAAGTTGAGTCTTGGGTTTCCAACAAGATATGTAGAACCTGTTATAACCATTTACAAAAATGATGGATGAAAGAAATTGAGCAATTGCCGTTTGGAGTTACCTGGTTTATACCAAATTGTAGCTTGTTTTTATATTAAATTTAGCACAAACAAAACAAAAATTCGATTGTAGAATTGCTTGACATACTTTATCCGCAATTTGTTTAATTAAAAAGCTGCTAATATTAACTCGGAGTAAAATCGGGTGCGATTGATTTAATACTAAATATCATTGTCCGCATTTACACACTTTAAAATCACGGCATACTTGACCGGCATCAATTGCAATTGTTGGTGAGCACAGTGGATAAAAGTATGTGTTCAAATATTTTAGTTTTTTTTGGTATTTTTTTAAGTGTTGTTTTTATAAAATTTTCATTCATCGACCATAAAGCTGTGCATATCAAAGACAAGGGAATTCAAGCACCTATATAACAGCGTGAAGGTTTTCGAAATCGCTGGCAATAAGTTCGAAATATACTACTTAAAACATTTTTTTCGGGCATTTTTTCTTTAAAGTGTTTTTTCATAAAATTTTTATTTAAAAAAGGATAAAGGTGAGCATATCAAAAGAAAGGGAATTCAATCACCTTTACAACGCTATGAAGATTTTCGAAATCGGTTGGAAAAAAATGGATATATTCGACTTTTAATTTTTTCGAAGATCTGACCTTTGACCCCTTATAACATTTGCTACATAAGCTTTCAAAAAACAAAATGTATACCAGTCTAGTTCGAAAATAAGGCGGATCACACACACATTTTTTATTTTTCAATTTTTTAAACATTGCAATCAAATTAGGGAGGGTCGAATTTCGAAATTCGAAAGACCATTACTAAATTTTGGAGGCTAACTTCGAAAAATGGTGTATACATATTTTTTTCTTATGTCTCAATCTCTACGAAAAAATTGGTTTGGTCCAATACCCAGCCGGGTGCTGTACAGTGTTATTACTTGCATGAGTCACTCGAATTTCAAAGCTTATGCACACACACAGAGCTCACTCCCAAACACACCAGCAATTCTTTTGAAAAGGACAAAATCTCTTTTAAATTTTTTCAACTTATAAAAAATAAGTGGCCATCATTTGTATTTTCCACCTCAACTTATCTGCATATAACTAAAATACAATGCAAACAAGCATTAAATCAAAATGAAACACAGTCACACATACGGCGGATAAATACATTCACTCCCTCAGTTATTTAACTTTCTATTCATTTTACCCGCAGGATGTGCTGGAGAAGATAAGGGAATGCGGTTCCTCGGTCACCTACTATGGTGGACGAGTTTTGCAAAGCACTTCACCGGACCCACAACACTGTGGAGCCAATGGCGCCAACTACAATAACTACAGCAACAACAATCACGGCAACACAACTCAGGCCAATACAATGACACTGACAAGGCGTCGTGTGCGACAAATTGAGTGTAGTAATGCTTGTGAGCCGCCACCACCCGCTACTGGAGCAGCCACAGATGGTATGAAACAGCAACAACAACAACAACAAAAACAGAAAACGATGCCATTGAAACAAAACTTTGCCAGGATAGTAGACAATGAGATGGAGAAGAATAAAAGCAGTGGTGGTCAGGCGGTGACAGGAGAAAGAGCAAGGGTGGGTGGTGAGGAGGATGGTGATACTAATAGAGAAAGTTCGTTGAGGCATTTGGGTGAGTTTTTTTGGAAAGGAAGAAAAAGAAGAAAAAAAAAAGAATACACGAGGCAAACATGGCGTGTTTATTTTGTAGGCGTTTGTTTTATTCGAGTGTCTGATTGTTGAAAATATAATGGTTGAAAAATTCTAAGTCGGATGTTTCTCATAAAGTTGGAGGCATTTCATTGGCTTCTCTCGAAGGGCTTTTAGGGAAGTTATATATGTTAATATGTTTTCTAGACAAGCTTCAGAGGCTAGATTTGTACTAAGATGCATTAAGTTGGATTATTTTAAGTCAAGTCAAGTCCAGTCAAGTCATGTCAAGTCAAGTCAAGTCAAGTCAAGTCAAGTCAAGTCAAGTCAAGTCAAGTCAAGTCAAGTCAAGTCAAGTCAAGTCAAGTCAAGTCAAGTCAAGTCAAGTCAAGTCAAGTCAAGCCAACTCAAGCCAAGTCAAGTCAAGTCAAGTCAAGTCACGTCAAGTCAAGTCAAGCCAAGTGAAGTCAAGTCAAGTTAACTTAAGTTAAGCTTGGCTGTGTACATTACTTCCTCGGACTTTCTATTAAAGTTTGATTAAGTCAAGTTAAGTTAAATTAAGTCGAAGTGTTTCCCAAACTTTCTATGCAATTAAGGAGGCCCCTGTTCCCATTAATATAGGTTAAGTTAGGTTAAGTTTAGTTTTGCCAAGTCAAGGTAAGTTAAGTTTGGACAACTTAAGTTAAGCTAAGTAAAGTTACTTCCCAGGTGTTATTAGAGTTTTATTAAGTTACCTTAAGTATAGTTAAGTCAAATTCAGTTAAAGTTGTTTGTCAGACTTAGGTTTTTACTGAATTGGCTTTTTTGGAACTTAGAAGAAAACAATTTTATTAATTTATTTCCCAAACTTTCCACAAAAGTTTTAGAGGGTCGAAATCTTTTGAGTTAGGTTAAGTTAGTTTAACTAAGTTAAGTTTTACTAAGTTAATTTTTATTAAGTTAAGTAAGTTAAGTTTTTATTAAGTTAGGTTAAGTCGAATAGAATTAAGTCATAATAAGATAAGCTAATTTAGGCATTTTACCTCACCCTTAGAACTGAGAAATGTGCGTGCTTGAAAATTTACTACCAACCCTTAGTTCCTTTTGTGAACTCAACAGGACCTAAACTGCCTTGAAGTAGTGAACACAAGTTCAAGTAGATCATTGCCATAACAAACTGTTATTCACATTCTAATATAATTTTCAATTAAAGCACTTTTTTGTGCTTGTGAGAGTAAAATCCTTCCTAACTGGCATGTGTGACAAAAATATCCACGACAGCAACACAAATGTCCTCGTTGTCCTCGTTTAGTCCGCCTAGACAAATTTAAGCATGAGCGTCAATATTATTTTAATAATTTTCTTCTTTCTTTTCCTATACTTCTTCTTCCTTTTTCTCTTCTTCTTCTTCCTTTTCCCTAATATTCTTCTTCTTTTTCCTCTACCTCTTCCTCTTTATCCTACAACCCCTCAACTCACAGGTATCAAATTCAAACTTGTCAAATCAAACAGCTGCAGCAGTCGTCTGGAATTGGCTGGCACTGGCGCCGAAATCATTGAAACTGGCGCTGATGATGTGGAAGTGGTTAAAAGGATGGTACATCATTTTGAGAGCACACCGAAAGCAGCAGAAGAAGCAGAGCCACCTGTAACGATTAATAATCAAATGCCAGCAAAGCAATTTTTGTTGGATTGTGGTCAAGTGCTGGTGGCGAATGGGGGAGTAGGATTAAATGGTGTGGGAGGAGTAGAAGGAGCTGGAGTAATGACAGAGCTTAGCAAACAAGTGACAGTAAATAATCATATAAATGTGCCTATGACCACATACGCTTTGTTGGTGGATGATGGTGATGCTAAGACGATGAAGACGGCAGAGGCAACGCCTCAAGCGTCAAGTAACAACAAAAGCGTCAGCAACGGACAAAAGCAACGAAACGTGTATAATAAAGAGGAAATTGAACAGAGAATGAGAAATGAAAATAATGAAAAAACTTATCAAAGTTCAGCCATGGAAATACGCTTGAATTCGCTTGAGCAAAGCAAGTGTGGCGGCAGTGTTGAGAGGGATGCTGATGCTGTTAGAATTGAAGGCGGTAAAAGTGAAGTCGCAGCAGCAGTTGGTGTTGGAGAAGCAAAAAAGGTTTGGCGTAATAAAAATGTCGATTTGGCTTACACAATGGTCAAAGGCAATCAGCAGCAAAGGCAACAAGCCAAGGGCTTACATGCAGATAGTGGTAACGCCAACAAATCCACACTAATCCGCAGTCAAAATGACAAACAGAGCGAAAAGGCGCAGCCATTAGCAACAACACCACAAACAACAACCACAGTGGCGAATGTGCGAAAAGTCTTAGAATCCAATAAGCCAACAACAACGAGTCGAAAGGATGATAATCATATAGGCAGTGGCGGCGGCGGCGCTACGCTTGACGGCGTCGATAATCACAGCAATCATGATGTCTCAAGCAACAAGATTAATGCAAGCAATGAGAAAGCGAAGCAAGCAGTGTCAACCACCAGCCACAGCGGAAATGAAGCAAAACGTGTGACAGACAAACTGGTTAAGTCACAAACAGCAATAGCCAGTAGGACGACAACAACGAGTAGGACAACAACAACGAGTAGGACAACAACAACATCAACAACAACACAGCCAACAACAGCATCAAGTACACCACCAACCAAACCCATACTCGCGCCACGCTCCACACAAATACCCGCACAAATTGTTGTGCCCGTTGAAATACATCGCGTCGATCACCGCGAGCTCGACGACGAAACACTCGCCGAAACAAGTGTGCGTAGCGCCAGTGTAGCGAGTAGCCGCGGCAGCAGCATCACAACAGTTATCACAACAAATAGTAGCAGCTCGTTGCTGCTGGACAAACATCTTGTACGCCAATATGTAGCGAATGATAAGAGTTTATTCGAGAAGCGTAAATATGATGATATTGAATTTGAAGAATTCGAGGTTTACGATCCAACAAAGGATTATGAGAAGTTGATTGAAAATGAGAAGCGACGCGAAGAGGCAAAGAGAGGAGTGGCAGTGGTGGGACAGCAACCAATACCGGAGCAACGACAGCAGAGTCAACAACGGCAGCAGAGCCAACAACAACAGCAGATACAGCAACAACAGCAGTCGCAGCAATCGAAGCAGCCGCAGAAGCAACAAAAATACGCCTCAAACACACTCGTTTCTACTACATCAGCGAATACTGCCACTAGCGATTCGGATGCTCGTTACGATGATGATGAAGATGACCGCAAATCGGAGAGTTATGAGTATGATAGTCTTGAAGATAAGCTGTGAAGTTGTTTGGTTGAGGGGAATTGATAGAAAAAAATCTAAATTATTAAGCTTATCGATTTAGTTTTTAAGCAAAATTGTTTTAAATTTAATTATTATTTCATTTACGCATTGCTCAGCTTTTTAGCTCCAACAACATCGATAACATAATCGCAGTTTTGCTTAATTTGCTTTAAAAAGTATGATTTTTATTTGTTTAACTTGTAGTGTTAAATGTACTTTTCTTTTTGTCCTCTAAAAAAGTAGCACCAAAAATCGTTTAAAATTAAAATAAAACATGCACTCGCTATTGCCGTGACGACAAAATGCCAAAAGTAGTCAATCCAAAGTTACATACTATGAAGTTTTAAGTTATTTTTAAAATTGCACACATACATAATTATATAATATGAAACATTATGCATTATTATTATCGAAATACTTATAAATTATTTTATAAAATTATTCAACTACTTGCATATACTTTAATAAAGCGGATAATAGTACATATGTAAATAACAGCATGCTTTGAAGAATACAACGAGTTTCAAATTAACTTTTTAATTACTAGTAACGAGTAAAGTAACAAGAGAATTAACTAGTAATGAGTGGGCCCGAGATTTTTTATTCGCTGCTCTCGCTTGTTCAAACAGTTGCGAATGCTCTCGATGATTTTCATTTGCATTCGAGTGCAGTCGCGATTAGGCGCCAATCGAAGCAATCGCTAAAACATCTCGCACAAGCTATAATATCATGTCTCCACATAATGTGTTTCGCTCTTTTTTTCTGCACTCGCTCTCTCAATCTTGTTTCGACCACAAAACGAGTGCCGAAACTCGTCAAATTCCATACAAATTTTTGAGAGCGGGTGAGAATTGAAACACTTGTTTCGTTCTCAATCCTCTTGCCAAACGCGGTGATATCGATGCCTTCTCTAATTTTGTATCGAAAATCTATCGAAATCTCACACAGGCCAAAACAAAAACGCAAAAATAAGCAAACATACAAACATTTAAGAAGAACAAAAAAGAGAAATGTTAAACTGAATCACGATCAGCTACGTGGAGATGGGTTATTTAGCGAGATGTTTCTCTGGCGAATCAAGTTATGTGGAGACGGGCGAGGATTCATCTCGCTTTCAAAGCAACCCTTAAACATTTCGGACTCGTCGCTCGTAACTAATCGAAACAATTTCCGATATGGAACAATCGCAAAATCTAACTCAATTGTTTAGTCGATGATCGAAACAACGTTTGACTCGATCGCGATTTTGAAACGATGCCGATTTTTTCGATTGTTTAAGCATCTCGGACTCGCCAATCACTACAAACTACTCGTTAGTGTTATTAAATAAGGCATAAGAAAATGGTAAGTTCAAAATGCAGTTTTTTCTTTCTAGTAATAATAACTTGAGCAGTCAGGATTTATAAAAACTGCATTTGTTAAATTCTTGGAATATTCAACGCCTTATTGTGTGTGTATATTGGTCAATCAATCAGTCAGGATTTTCAAAAACTGCATTTGTTAAATTCTTGGAATATTCAACGCCTTATTGTGTGTGTATATTGGTAAATCAATCATGCAAAATTAACAAATAGACCGTTTTCCACTTCTGAAAATTAGCAACAAATGCATAAGCCGCTGAAACAACGAGTCGCTGAGTCAACTGCCATTATGTATAAAAACTGAGCTCTCCCTCAAGAGACTCAACTCAAACCTAATCTCGAGAAAAAACCAAATAATTAACAACTTTTTGGTTGCTTGTTTTTCCGACAGGGTAGGAATATGATGTATTGTGGAACGATTTTCCGTCATCCCTTGTCAAGTTTGGTTTGGAGACAAACCGGTTTCGGCTAATATGCGCCATCTTCAGTGTCTTCTTTCGTTCTGGAAGATTTTACTAAAAAAATTACTTACATCTGAAGATGGCGCATATTAGCCGAAACCGGTTTGTCTCCAAACCAAACTTGACAAGGGATGACGGAAAATCGTTCCACAATACATCAAATAATTAATATTTTTTGCATGGAGTTTTATTATTTTTTTATGAGATCAACCTAAGTAATTTTTTTAGTAAAATCAAGCAATTTTAATAATTTGTATGCATACAAAATCCACATGTTACGAAAAAATGCCGTTTTGGTTTACCTACAATTTGAAATGATACATACAAGTCTGAATATAATAAAGAGTTGAGAAGATCCAAGAGGGCTACATGGAGAGATCACTGTGAAAGGATTGATAGCCTTCCATCAGCGGTACGCCTTCAAAAAGCCCTCACAAGGCATCACTCTAACTCTATCTGCACTCTTAAAAGACCAGATGGTAGCTATACACAGCAACCGGAAGAAACAAGTAGACTTCTACTTGAAAGACATTTTCCGGGCTGCTTGGCAGGCTACTATCGATTACCAGCAGAGGAAAACTTAAGGCCTATGCTAGGAATAGAACAAAGCCTCGCCACTAAGCTCACCACGGTCAATCAAGTGCAATGGGCCATATCTACATTTAGCCCATACAAATCTCCAGGACCGGATGGGGTCTACCCTTGTTTACTACAACAGGGAATAAATTACATAGCCCCAATCCTATCCAACTTATATAGAGCATCTCTATTGCTGGGTTATGTCCCCAGCAGGTGGACTGAGGTCAAGGTCGTATTTATACCAAAACCAGGGAAGCCTGAACAGCTCCCCTCTTCGTACCGGCCTATTAGCCTCAGTTCTTTTCTATTGAAAGGAATGGAAAAAAAATATTAGATATTAGGCACATTAGGGATGTAAACTTAACGAAACACCCTCTGTGCAAGCATCAATTTGCCTACCAAACAGGCAAATCTACAGAGACTGCCTTACAACAAAGCTTGAAAAGGCTTTGTAGTCTAAAAACATAGCCCTCTGTGCGTTTATTGACATATCAGGGGCTTTTGACAATACGACTTATTCAGCAATTGAACAAGCCATGTCTAGCAAGGAGGTGAGCCCTATGATTGCTCGCTGGGTTGTATCCATGCTAAGAAGAAGGAAAATCAGTATGGAAATAGGAGGGGTAACTGAATCAATTGTGGCCACTAGAGGTTGCCCCCAAGGGGGTGTACCTTCGCCTCTTTTGTGGACCCTGGTCATAGACGGACTCCTATTCTTACTGAACAACCAAGGTTTCTACACACAAGGGTATGCCGATGACCTAGTTGTCTGTATATCAGGGATGCATGAAGGAACGCTATCGGACCGAATGCAACAAGCCCTGAACATCATTAAGGGATGGTGTGACGACAAAGGACTAAAAATCAACCCTGACAAAACTGTCCTTGTACCATTCACCCGGAGGAGAAAGCTCTCCCTAAAGGAGCCGACTCTGGGTGGTACAAAGATCAGTTTTTCCAAAGAAGCAAAATATCTGGGGGTCCTATTGGACAAAACCCTCAACTGGAATGCTCATTTGGATTCAACTACAAACAAAGCCATAAAAGCTTTCTTTGCTAGTTCCCGATTATTTGGGAAAACTTGGGGTTTGTCACCAAGATTGACCTATTGGTCTTTCAACACTGTGGTAAAACCAATAGTAACCTATGCATCCTTGGCCTGGTGGCCAAAGATTAAGCAAAGGGGAGCAGTGCTGAAACTTAGCAAACTGCATCGTTTAGTATGCGCTGGCATAACAGGGGCAATGAAAACCTGCCCTTCTGATGCTCTCAGTGTTCTATTAGGTATACCACCCTTCCCTATTTTGATAGAAAAGGAAGCTACCTTAAGTGCACTGAGATTACAAAATATTTCTGAAATCAAGGCAGGAAATATGACAGGACATATCGCTCATTTGCTGCAAAACCGGCATAAGTAAAAAAAATCGATTGTCCAGAAAACGCTTTCAAAGTTTTCAACTGACTCCAATCTTACACAGAAAATAGGAAATCCTACAAATTCAAAACAAACCAATTCAGTATAATATATTTAACATATCCATAAAGGAAAATCAACACCAAGTATCCATTTATGGTTTTTTCATGAATAAGAACCAACTCTCCTTTGCATAATGACGTTATTGTTGCAAAAATATATTCAATAGAGTGTCTTAAGTTATAATGTGTCATTATTGTTGAAAAAAAAAAACAATAAGTTCGTATTAATTCATTTTATTTTCAGTCTTTTGAACTTCATATATACATATTATGTACTTATGAATATCACAAAAATAAACATAAATTAATTATAATTCATACACCGAGAGAAAAGATACTGGTAGATCAACGGGATTACGGGTTAAAACAACAGATTCCACAGTCAAATCACATCCAAAGGATATATCTGTTAAATTGACAGACGATATTTTGTTTTAACAGTTTTATTGTTGTACTACTCTGAAAACAAAAAATCGCTGTGAATCCAAACACTTTTGCTGTTAAATCAACAATTTTCCGCAGTTGAAATTTTGTTACTTAAAAATAAATCCCTTTGTGTTTTACATGGCAATTTATTTCTAACAATTACTTTATAATGTGTATTTTTAGAGCTATTGGCAAGTTTTTTAAATCTTTTGTTTGCATTTTTCTCTTCATCCTCCCTCCGTTCTATTTCTAAGTACAAATATGTAGCTTCATCTCCGCTTGTTTTCCATTGCGGCACCTTCTTCGCCTTCACTGCTTGCTATATTGTGTTCTCTATTTTATATTCTCCTCCGATTTAAAACCATGACATCAACCTGAAATTCAGTCCAACGGCATCATATGCATAGTGCGAAATTCAACATTCAACATTATATTGAATATTGAACTTTAGTGGCTATTATACTTACCTTTGTTCGAAAAAGCATCCGTGAATTAAAACTCACTCACGCAAGCAAAGCAACAAGTAACAACGGAGAAAGCTGGCAAAATAAATACTTTTTCTTTTGATAGTCAACAGTAATGATTTGTTGAATCAACAAATAAATATAAAGGTTACAGCAACAGATATTAGGGTTAAGTTAACAGTGACTCAGTTATATCAACGAAAATTTCTGTTAATAATTGACGATCAGTCCTGTTGAACTAACAAATAGGTTTTAATAGATATATTTGTTAAAGTAAAAGATGTTTACGTTTATATAACTCTAAATGTGTCTACTTAAACATATTTCTGTTAATTTAACGAATTTAGGGATTAACAGAAGAAAACTGTTGATACTACTATGATTATTTTTCTGAGTGTAGAAACAGTCTTTTGAACTTAAGAAATTAAGGAACTCTTCAACATCTTTTCATCTTAAGTTATAATTCATAAACGATAAATGTTAACTTTTTACTTCAAGTAATTAAAAAATTAATGGATTCATGTTTCGTCTTGCTATCTTCACTATCACTTTCTTGTTGCGGTGATTTTGAGCAGTATATTGCATCAGCCACGGAGTCGTCAAAAGCTCTGTTCAATAACGAAAAATTGTTACGAATTTTTCATAAAAAATGACAGTTCTCCATACAAAAATGACATATTTTAGGAAAAACTCGTAACAATTTTTCGTTATTGAACAGAGCTAAAGTCTTCCGAAAAAGAGGATGATCGGGATAAACTCGAAGATGATTTGCTGCTGTTGCAGTTTGACATTTTAAAATAACCTAAAACAACAACTTTTATTATTGTGATCGTGCGTTTTATTCATACATAGCTATATTTTTTATCAGCAATAGCATCATATTTTGTGTTAGTGAGAGCAATTTATTGTTACTGTTAATAATGCTATATTCAACAACGACACATTTTGTTATAATGTAAAATGGTGACGGTTTATTAGTCATTCTTTTATATGTAATAACGTCATATCACGAAATACTTAAGTTGGCGATAGTATTTTTATCAACTAGAACGTCATATTTTGTAATATACCATGTTTGAATTAAATGAAACTTTTCAACAAGATAGTCATAACTCAAATTAGCGCTGTGTACTTGAAAAAATCTAGATAAAAAATACCATTACCTTTTCACGAAGAACTCCACAACACAAAATATGCCTCTGTTTGAGAAAGCCAAACGATCTTAACACGACGGCAGCAGTCGCACAACTGAGATATGTCGCTCTCACGTATAAAAAAAGTTGAAACAGATGAAATGAAATAACGGCATATTCTCTTCTCAAGCGGAGCATATAAGAGGTATTCATATGAATTTTTTACTCAACATGAAGTATGATATAACGAACAATTCTGCATCATTAACTCAAAAATCATGTTTTTTGATTTATGCCGGTCTTGCAGCAAATGAGCGATATGAATATAGCTGAGAAATTCATAGGAACTCCTTTCTTGTACATTAGAGATACAATAAATCCATTGTTGAGGATATCCAGAAACTTTGAGGTCTCAATCATTGACCGGGCATGTTGGAAAAACGGGAATCCATATTCTGTTACCAACTCGATTGTCGGGTACACGGATGGGTCAAAGCTTGAGGATGGCAGGGGGCTGGTATATTTGGGCCGAACTTTAATAAATCGATACCAATGGGAAACTACCCCACTATCTTTCAAGCTGAAATCCATGCAATAGAAATTTGTTGCAGAGAATGCATTCGAAGAGGATTATCCTCGAAAAGTATTGTCATTCTGTCGGACAGCCAGGCAGCCTTAAAGGCCCTGCAGTCCTACACAATAACATCCAAACTTGTAGACGAATGTCTGACGGTGCTAAACATCCTAGGAGCCAAAAACAGGCTACTATTGGGATGGGTCCCTGGGCATGCAGGCCACGATGGCAACGAAAAGGCCGACGGGCTTGCAAAACAGGGTGCAACTTCGGCATTCTATGGTCCAGAGCCCTTTTGTGGGCTAACCAAAGCATACATTAGGGAGACCATACGCGAATGGGAAAATAAACAGTTCAGGCAGCATTGGGCGAATGTTTACGGACAAAGACAGGCCAAATTGTTTATAATCCCATCAGAACGAGCATCTCATAGACTCGTTAACTTAAGAAGGGAGGACCTACGTATCTTAACTGGATACTATACGGGACACTGCTTTCCCCGCTATCACCTATATAAAATTGGTCTAGCGGAAACACATATATGTCGTTTTTGTGAACTGGATGACGAAACGCCGGTTCACATCCTATGCGAGTGTAATGCGCTCGCAAGGAAAAGGCTATCACATCTAGGAGGTGTGACCCTGCATCCATTTGAAATTTGGAGCAAAAGGCCTGAGGAGGTCCTTAAATTTATCAAAGGCCTCCATATACACTAGGCTATGAGGCATAGCACAATAGATCTCATTGTAGGTCGCGGTGCAGTATTGCCCTATAATAATAATAATAATAATAATAATAATAATAATAATAATAATAATACAAAATCCACATGTTACGAAAAAATTAGTAGCTCGATTTTCATGCATTAGGCCCAACGAGTCACTGAGGCAGGGTTAGGTTAGGTAATCGTCGAGTGCGGAAGCATACGTAAAAGCTTTAAAAATAAAACTTATGCGAGAGACAGGGTGAACCATCTTACTAATCTTACTAATATTATAAATGTGAATGTAGCGATGTTTGGATGTCCAGACGTTTGCTTTTGTTCCTCGAAAACGTGAGAATGGCAAGACGGATTGTGTTGAAATTTGGCACGCAGATAGGTTATAGTCTGGAAGGAAGTATAAGCTATTTTTTTTTACTTTTTTGGGGGTTCCGACCCTGCTAGGGACCGTTACTTTCCGATATTTTTTTATTCCATATAAATCTGAGTATACTAGAACTATACTTATGATATTTCGCATATAGGTATAGAAAGATCGTACAATATGGGTATCAAACGTAAGGGGAAGGCCCCAGGTTTCATTTGGATTTCAATATATTTCGATAAATTTATCGATAACTGAGTTATCGGTTATTGCGCAAAAACCTTAACAGAACCCTATAAAATGGGTATCAAACGAAAGGGGATGGCCCAAGGTTTCATTTGGATATTAACATGCCGTTTTGGTTTCCGTTCACTTTTCTAAGCCTAATTCCATGTGTACAATATCCCATAAACTTCATTGCAGTTAATAAATTGATTGGCCACTTGCAAGTCAAATTTGTATTCGCATTAATTTTTGATTGGAAGTGCAGATAAATTTTTCACTACCACTTTCTTTCAAATGGTAATCCGCTTTGAACGGTTGTGCAAAAATGCCCATCCTTGCTGTATATGTATGAACCTTATTTTATAACATAAAACACTGGGCTACTTTATATTAAATTGCACGAAATATAGTTGGTTTAAGTGCACAAGAAAAGTTAAATATAAAGCCTTTCACCATAGTGCAATCAATATAACTATTTACCACATTTGGACCCTTCTTTTCCTCTTCAGGAAACTATGCCCTATGATCTGTTCCCTCGCCCACTACGGTACCAAAAATCTTGTAAGAATTACATAAATTGAAACCATTAGTTAGTATGGGCGGTACCACTCCCACTTTTCCGATGATGGTTATTTTATGGTTTACGGCTTCCGGGTATCATAGTAGATAATCATATTTAATTTCGTGCGATTACATACCACGGTTCAAAAGTTATAAGAGTTTAAATGAACAGATTTTCATTCTTCAGTTTCATATAAAAAATTCCTACTTTTTTTCCATATTGCGATCCATTTTTTTTGACTTCTGAATATCTTAGGGAGTAAAATTTTGCAAATTTGGCTAATTTTTTTTTATGGAAAAGAGACGGAGAACAAAATTTTTTTGACCATTTTTGAAAAAATTTCATACAAAATTCATAAAAACTTAAAAAAAAAAAAATAAACTATATACCAATAAAAACTTTTAAAAATAAAGAAAATGACGGTTGAATTGTCAAAATCGGTTAGTTAGATCGTCTGCAATCGCGTTTTAAAAAAAAGAGGTCAGAAAATTTTAATTGCTTATATATAACAAAAAAAATTTTGTCGCCAAAAACAAAGACAGGTGTTTATTGGTGTCACGAAGAGCTTTCCAAAAACGCCACTGCCGACCAAACTGGAAATATTTTGTGTTTAGGTGGCCCGTTTCAGGAATTCTTACCCACTTATAAAATTACTATAACGCATTAGAGCATGTTTCTTCAATTCAAATTATGATAACTCCATTTCTATGGCCTTCATACTTCAAAACATTCACGCGCATCTCCTGCGTTTGCTCGTTAAGAATTAGCACACCATTAAAATACAAAACAACAACCACAACAAACTAATTCTCATATAAAAACATGTATCTGTAGATGCTCATTAATGAGTTGGGCAGAAAGCTGAAGCATTTCATAGCAAAACTTGTGGCTACGTAATTAAGTGCCAATGACACTGCGGAATTACATATAAGTAAGAGTGAGTGGCGTCTGTCAAGCGTGTATAGTAGAGGCAAAATTAACAGTTGTCGGAATGTGTTTTGTGCAAATGCGGACATATGTCACAAACGAGGAAAGTTGAGCGCAGGAAGGAGATTGGTAGATGGGAATAATCCGTATGCAGCATAATTGTGCTGTTGACAGTTGTTTTGAGTTGTTATGAGTTGTTAAGTGCATCCGTTAGACAAATGTAGATATGCGTCACATACACAAATATACATACATACAAATAGCTTGAGTGGGTGATTATAAACACATAACATATTATTAAAATGCAAATGTGGTTTGACTATGTATTCACTAAAAGACACTGGTGGCTAAAATAGCAACGAAAAGCAAAAAATTAAAAATACTGCCTTTTCAGTGTTCAACAAAGTAAAATTAAACGAAAACTAGTGATGGGCGAGTCCGAGTTCTTTCATTCGATTGTCTCGAAGATTCTCATTTGTATTCCTGTCCAGTCGCGTATAGCCGTCAATCGAAAAAATCGTTAAAACATGTCTCATACACGCAAACGATTCATCTCGCTTCCAAAGCAACCTTAAAAAAAAACAGCTCGCACTCGCCCATCACTAATCGCAACAACCAACGACACGGAGCAATCACAAAAACCAACTCGTTTGTGTAGTCGAGTAGCGAGTCAATCTTTGCACTCGTTTGTGATTTGTGCGACGTTGGCGATTCTCTCGTTTGTTTAAACAACTCGAATTCGCCCTTTGCTAAATTTTGCATTTTAGGATTTCTAATAAAGCTGTTACCACTTTTTAGCCTTCACTTTATATTAATTAACAAGCATAATTCTCAAAATAGTTTTTGACACTAATAATTCCTGACATCTACATATTATGCACAGCACATACCTTGACGTTGCTGCTGTTGCTCGTCCGTTGACGCCTCGTCATGTTTTCGGCAATAACTTCTTGTGGTGCTCCATGAATTCTGCAAGTAAAACAAATAAAAATAAAGTATATTAGAGAATGCTAACAAAAACAACAGCAACAGTCAAAAAGCGCAAAAAATAGTTACAAAAATTTTTATTACTAAAACTTTTTTTATGATTCATGCGAATTGTCGACGATCGGAAGTTTCTTAGCACATTTTTATCTATCGCTTAATTCATTCCATGTGAGTTTGAGGTGAGTTAGCTGCTGCATGGATGTTTGAAGTGTTTTAAACTTGTGTGTGTGACAGGGCTGAAATTTATTGATATTTTTAACGATAAACAAAAAATAATTTTGTTTATATTGAAACTTTTCATTCTAAAAGCATAAAAAATTTAACTAAATTCAAATTGCTTCAACAAAAATCAAAAAAATTATCAAAATTTTTTTCGTTTCGATAATTGCCGAAACAATTTTTTTTTTAAAATATTGTTTCAGCTGCAAACAAAAAATTGATTACCAAAATAATTTTGTTTCCTGTGCCTATAAAAAAAAAACTGAAACCCTATCATATAAATATGTATTCATACATACATATGTACATACACTCACGGAAAAAAGTATTGGCACAGCAGACAAAGTTGGTTTCGACCTCAAAAAACGCTTCCAAAGAAATAAAGTTTTTATTATTTCCTATTTTTGTTACATTAACACACGTATTAAGAATACGTTAAAGAAAAAATTACATTAATTCATTGAATGGTTTAACCACATTAATTCGTGGAATTAAAAAAGTCCTATTTTTATGTGGAAAAAAGTATTGGCACACTTCACTTTCAGATTAAATAACAACGAAATTTTAAACGCTAGTATATTGTGGGCGTACCGTTTCATTTTCGAACATCATTAAGTGGGTTTGGCATGGAATACACCAACTTTTTGGTAGTTTCCTCCCAATATTTGGCCATTATTCCATTAAGGCTGCTTTTAGACTTTGCTTACCACTTTCTTAACCGCCGCTCCAGCTCATCCCACATTTACTCGATCGGGTTGAGGTCTGGGGACTGTGGGAGATGTGGGAGAACATGAGTAGTGTTAAAAGCAAGCCGAATACGTACTTCGTGGGGTGGTATTTCGGGTCGTTGTCGTGTTGGAAGGTGTGTGATGTACCCAAGATTAACTTTTCAGCGCTTTTTCTAGCGTCTTCTTTCAAAATATTGGTATAAATTTGCTTGTCCATTACACCCTCAATAAAAACCAATTCGAACACATCTGCAGTGGACATGCAGCCCCACATTATCACGTTTCCCCCAATATGTTTTATAGTGTGAAAAAGGTATTTTTGAATCTAATGCTGTATTAGCTATTGGTCATACCCTTACGCCTTCATATGATCGAAAAATATTAAAGTTACTGTCATCCGAAAATATAACTTGCTTTCAGTTGCTGCAAGGCTTGTCCTTGTAAGCCTTTGCATAGTCCTTTCTACTCATTTGAATGAAAAGAAGAAAAAAATTTGCTTCCACTGTTAAACATGGCGGTTGGAGGCATGATAGTATGGGGCTGCATGTCCACTGCCGGTGTGGTCGAATTGGTTTTTATTGAGGGTATCATGGACAAGCAAGTTTATGCCAATATTTTGAAAGCAGACGCCAGAAAAAGCGCTGAAAAGTTAAATTTGGGTACATCACACACGACAATGGCCCGAAATAACAGCCCACAACGTACGTATGCGGCTTGCATATAATACTACTCATATTCTCCCACATCCCCCACAGTCCTAAGACCACAACCCGATCGAGTAAATGTGGGATGAGCTGGAGCGGCGGTTAAGAACGCGGTTTGTCACCAGCAAGCAAAGTCTAAAATCAGCCTTAGTGGAAGAATGGCCAAATATTTGGGAGGAAACTACCAAAAAGTTGGTGTATTCCATGCCAAATCCACTTAATGATGTTCGAAAATGAAACGGTACTCCCACTATATACTAGCGTTTAAAATTTCGTTGTTATTTAATCTGAAAGTGAAGTGTGCCAATACTTTTTTCCACATAAAAATAGGACTTTTTTCATTCCACGAATTAATGTGGTTAAACCATTCAATGAATTAATGTAATTTTTTCTCTAACGTATTCTTAATTGGTGTACTAATGTAACAAAAATAGGAAATAATAAAAACTTTATTTCTTTGGAAGCGTTTTTTGAGGTCGAAACCAACTTTGTCTGCTGTGCCAATACTTTTTTCCGTGAGTGTACGTATGTATATCTTAGCAACAAACAAACATAAACAAAACGAAATCCTTTTTGTTATTTTGTTTTGATATCAAATTAGCAAAATTAATTGTGATACAATTTTATTGATAATTTTGGAATCGGAAATATTTTGGTTTTGATAAGCAGCAAAGCAATATAAATTTTTGATATTTTTTTACATGGTATAAAAATTCAGAAGGTAATTTCACTTAAAAATTTTTGACGGCTATTGAATTTTTCTGAAGTATCTGTTTTGTAAACATTATGAGTGATGGTGCCATATTGGACAAATATAAAAATGGAGATTTTTTTAAGAAAAGTGGGAAGTATTTGGCTCGAATATTTAATATAAAGCCTTACGCAATACAGTAGACAGAGCATTTAACAAACAAGTAAAGCTGGAGTCATCGTTATGTCCGAACAAATTTTTTGGTTTACATTTTGCTCGTTCTTTTTCACTTCTATCTTACAGAAAGGGAAGAGAAGGAGTACAATACAAGCAAAAATTTGCTGGAACACAAATGCAGAATTCAGATTAAATGAAACAAGGAGGTATATTTTAAAGTTCTTTATTAAACTCATTTAAGTTGTAATTTTTTTCATTTTTTTGTTTTTGTAATCTTGCTTTTTTTCTTTCATTCTCCTATTTAAGTGCCGTATACGGAAAAATGTTCTGCTTTCCAATAATTTCACTCTAAAAAATACATATTTTATTAAAATTTTTTTTGCACATTTTAATTAATGCGTCCATACTTTGTTTTCGCATTATAACTCGACACTGCACATTTCGATAATAATGTTTTGTTGTTTGTGCTACTAATATCGCCAGCACCGAAATGCACTGAGCACATCAACGGGTTCTTTGGAAGACCAACTTCCTCTATTTGGCACGTTTGAAGCCATTGATTCCTTATAAACGGAATTGCTGGAAAACTAAAAAAAACTTCACCGTTGAGCCTTTGCAAAAGTGCACAGTATTTTCGCAGCTCATTTTTTCAAATCTTTTTTCACAAATTACGCGTATGAAAGTAGATTTATTTATTTATTTCGAACAAATTACACAGCTTACGCAGCAATTGCTTTTTTGAAAATAAATTAATTTATTTTCACAAACTTCAGATTCTGGCCCAAAAAACATTTGCTGCTGTTTAATCTGGTAGCATGATTTCAATGAAATGTCATAAATTCAATAAAAGTCAAATGGCTAAGATGGCTGCCTACGTCAATAAGTGATTTTACCTTCTATTTTTCTACCATGTTTTTTTATATGTTTATTGAAACAAATTTTTTTTGTTTATTTTGTTGAGCAGCCTTGGTGTGTGATAAAATTTGGTTTATTGTTTGTGAAATTGGAATTTCATAAAACTTTTAACTAGAATTTGTATAAAAAAGTTTTTGATATACTAATTAATTAGACTTGTAAAGTTTTAAGCAAAAAAAAAAAAAATAGAAAGTGCATAGATTTGACAGGTGTGTAGTCGAACGGGAGTGCAACTCAAGCAATAGCAAATCAAAGGGACACATTTAAAACTCATGAGCGCTCAATGCCTTAACTCTTAAGCTGATTCCACATAAAACCTTTTCCGCTTTGCGTTACGCCGCTTTCTATGTCAAACAACGCAAAACTGAAAAACTATGCCACAATGAACGCTGCAACATCACTCAAAAAATATTTATTTTCTGAAAAATCTTTCATTCTCCGTTTTATTTACAAAAAAGTAAATAAGAAAATAAAAATCTATTAAATTATTTTTCAATTGTGTGAAATTTTAATTTGTTTATTTACATTTGCATTAAAGTGAAACTGAAAAAAAATTTCAACGCCCCTAAAAGTTGAGATTTGGGCAACTTTGTGCTTTACGTAACTTCGGCGTTGCGTTACTTTTTGTTATGTGAGAAACCTCATATAGATACATGTATTTTAATCTCAGATGTCACGCAGAAAGTGTCACGTAGCGCAACACAAAGTTCTATGTGGAATCAGCTTTAATTTTTTTTTGCCTACTAATAAGCGCTAGAAATTGTTGGAAGTCTATTTCTTGATCGTCTATTAAAAACCAGATGTGTTAAATTCAAATTAAAATTAATAATGATTATTTTTTTGAGATTTTTTAAACTTAATTATTATTGATTTTTTTAATTGTATGATTAATTTAAATTGCTTAATTATTTTTGATTTTGTTTACATGCTTAATTATGTTTAATTGCTTAATTATTTTTAATTATTTTTAAATGCTTAATTATTTTTAGTTACTTACTTATTTTTGATTGTTTTTAATTAATTAATTATTTTTAGTTGCTTAATTATTTTTGACTGTTTTAAAATGCTTAATTATTTTTGATTGTTTTTAAATGCTTAATTATTTTTAGTTGCTTAATTATTTTTGATTGGTTTTAAATGCTCAATTATTTTTAATTGTTTAATTATTGTTGATTGTTTTTAATTGCTTAATTATTTTTAGTTGCTTAATTATTTTTGATTGTTTTTAAATGCTCAATTATTTTTAATTTTTTAATTATTGTTGATTATTTTAAATGTTTAAAATGCTTAATTGTTTTTAATTGCTTAATTATTTTTCATTGTTTTTAAATGCTTAGTTATTTTTAGTTGTTTAATTATTGTTGATTGTTTTAAATGCTCAATTATTTTTAATTATTTAATTATTTTTGATTGTTTTTAAATGCTAATTATTTTTAATTGTTTATTTATTTTTTATTGTTTTTAAATGATTAATTACTTTTAGTTGCTTAATTATTTTTGATTGTTTTTAAATGCTCAATTATTTATTATTTTTAATTGTTTAAATGCTTAATTATTTTTAGTTGCTTAATTATTTTTGATTGCTTTAAATGCTTAAAATGCTTAATTCTTTTTAATTGATCAATTATTTTTAATTGCTTGATTATGTTCAATTATGCGATTTTTTATTTTTATAATCATGATTATTTTTGATTATTCTTTCTATGCGAAACAGTTTAACGCCATAACGTATGAGTAACGCTTTTCAGGCAAAAATAAAAATAATCGATTAATTAATTAATCACGCAATTACAAAAAATCGAAAAATAATTGAAAATAATCAAATAATTTTATTAATCATTCAATTCATGAAATAGAAATAATTGAAAATAATCAAATAATTGTATTAATCAAATCGAATAATTGTATCAATCATGTATTTAAAAAAAATCGAAAAATAATTGAAATCAGTAAAAAAAAATTGGATTAATCATGCGATTAAAAAACAGAAATAATTGAAAATAATCAAATAATTGTATTAATCAAATCGAATAATTGAAAATAATCAAATAATTGTATGAATTATGTAATTAGAAAAAAAATCAAAAATTAATGGAAATAATCAAATAAGTGTATTAATCATAATCAAATAATTGTATTAAAAAAATCAAACAGATTTGAAAACAAACCTGGGTAATATCAAGTACCAGTACGACTTGTGACAAGTACATTTTAAAAGAATTGTACTAGTACTAGTACTTGCATTCCCAAATTTTCAAGTACTAGTACAAGTACAAGTACAAGGAATTGAAAAAGAATTGAAGTTTTAGCAAATACTTCAAAGTAATTGAAAATAATTGAAAGTACTTGAAAAGAAATGAAAAATGTACTTGAAAAGAATTGAAAAATCGATTCAAGTACATTTTTCAATTCTTTTCAAGTACATACAATTCTTTTCAATTACTTTGAAGTATTTGCTAAAACTTCAATTCTTTTTCAATTCTTTGTACTTGTACTTGTACTAGTACTTGAATATTCTGAAAGTACTTAGTACGGACTCTTTACTTCAAGATCAAAATATAAAGTATTTAAATACGTAATAGTCCAATTACTACTCAGCATTACCCAGGTATGATTAAAAATAATCAAAAATTTTAATTAATCGTGCAATTAAAAAAAATCTCAAAATAATTGAAAGTGATCCAAATAATCATGCAATTAAAATCAATTAATCGATTTATCGTTAATGTAGTTTTCTAATTTATTTAAGATTTAATATTTAAAAAGGTGAAAGTAATCATGCTTTAATTAAAATTCATTAAAATTTGTAATCATTAAATTACAGTTTTGTATTAAATTCATGTCTGAACATAGTTTAAGGTCATTATTGAACAATTCAGTCAATATTTTTTAAAATAATTTTTTTGTATTAAATTAATTAGCTGTGGGTTGTTTATTTGACATAATTAAGTATTTATTTAGCTTGAATAATTAATTTGTTTTTGCATGCTTATTACATTGTACTTTTTTTACCACCAAATGAATAAATTTGTGGGGACTTTTCGCATACGTGATTTCTATAAATATTTAGTTGGCTGATTTAAATAAAACAACGGCAAAATGGCTGTTGCCAATGCGACACTATATTAACATACGCCTAGAACTACTCAATTATTTTTTTTGTTGTTTAATGAACTATGCGTAGCACCTATAGCTATATTGTAACAAATGACCTAAAATGCCACACCAAGGAACTCACGATGTTGCTGTAAAGGGCCGAGAGGAAATGTTGTTGAAGGTAAAAGCGCAAAGTCGGTTAGATAAGTACGCCTTGATACACTGAAGAAAAGCTGAGTGAAAGCTTAGCTGTGCTAATTATGTGAAACTTTGTGGAAAGCTTCGAGAAGGTCGTATATATGACAGCCATTATGAAAGGCTGCGAAACATAAAACCTAAAACAAAAAAAAAGTTATCCATTCGGGTTGAATATACATAAAAGTTAAATAAAAGAAAGTGTAATAAAAGTGGTAGTAGAGTGATAAGAGAAATAATTCCTCGCCAGATCTTTTCACAATGAATCTTGCATAAAACCATAACAATTTAGACGCAGCTATTTCGAATGAAACGTCTGTAAAATTTGATATTTTCCCTTCGTGTTTTTTTACTTCTTGCGGAAAGAGATTTAAATAAAAATGGCAAACAAAAAAATTCAAATGGCAACAACTTACTTTATACGCAACCAAAGAAAATAAATGGAACGTTGTGATTATTTTTAAGCTTCGTCTTTGCTTTTTTATGCCAATTAAGAGGCTACGAAGATAACAATAAAAAAAATGCTGAATGGTGAAAGATGCGCTAAAGATGATAATGAGCTAAAGCTTAATACTTTGATAATTTGAAACAGAAAAAGTACAAACAGTTTTCCAAAAAAAAGTATGCAAGAGCTTAAGCGAAATATGAAAAGCTTAGCGAATTGTTTCAAAGTATTTTTAAAATGTCGCATTTCAAAAGTAAACAATGACAAAGTAGGAAAGGACACCCCAAACCATTTGTCAGATGATTGTTAAAGCAGGAGACGCGGAGAGGGGTTGTGTAATACATAGCGATATGTATAATCTTCTCACCAAATTATGCAAATGTGTGAGCAAAGGGTCAGTGTGAAGAACTACAAAGAAATTGCGCTAAACACCAAGCCACTGGTTCGGGCCACAAAGGCCGTAGCCTAAAATAAATAAAACGAGGTGTAATAATATTCAAAGTGATAAAACACCATTTGAATAACAAATTTATGAGAGAGTAGAAAGTATGTAGGTGTTAGAAAAAAGGTCAAAGGTTTTGCAAGGAAAAGTATGCAAGCACCAAACAACAACAAGAACGGGAACAAAATGTGTTGCCGCAATGCCAAGCAACGCTCAGCCACCACAACGGACGCAAACAATAAACCAAAAGGCAAGAAGCAAGAGCGATGATGATAAATATAAATGTAAGCTAAATGAGAAGAAAAGGGAGCAAAAATGCATAACTGCTTACTTATTAGACCTCTGCACAACACCATTTGCCTCTTCTATATTTTCGAATACTCTATGCATTGTACAATTAGTCACAGCACAATTTCAATGCAGATACGAATATAACCCATACTTTTCATTTGGAATACAAATACTATTTCTATTTGCTCTGTTGGAGCGATTAGTGTACACTATTCGCCACGATAGAATAGAACATAATAATAACCATGTTATGAAGTATTCGCAAAACCTTGTTGCTTCTTTGGTTTGTTTGTTTATTTAATGTGCACATGGCATTAAGGTGGACCAAAAAATAAAAGCCCAACAAACATATGTTCAATTTTTTAATGATAAGAAATGTTTTTCTTGTTCATTAAGGACTTTGAAAAAAATTATGTATCATCACTGATATAAAAGGAGAAAGAAATTTGGAGGCATTTGCACGACCTCTAAATTTTAATATATTAAGGAAAAATTTTAGGTATAGGATTCCGTATTATATTCGCATGAAAATCGGGTTGTTCCGCGAATTTCGGGAGAATTTTATTTCCTTCATAAAACCACCTTAATATGCCAAATAAGTTTCCTAACTAATGCCGAGAAAATCAAAAGAACCGTATTGGTTACCGAGTTATTTTAAAATATATAGAACAGTTGGAAATATGTAGATCGTAAAAAGCTCTGGTTCGAAATTTATTTTAGACATATGGTTTCTTGGGCAAAAAAGCTTGAAATTACCCAAATTTTTATAATTGCGATGTGTCCCTGTTAATTTTTTTTGGCCCCTACCAATCGACCCGCCCTAGTGTGTATGCATATGCACATACACACACTCACGCTAGCAGCGTAATTTTGCTGAACACAACGTCTGGATGTGTGTTTATGAAAATATGTATGTATGTACATACATATATTTCGATTATATTCGAAGTATTCGCAAGTAGTGTACACTATTTGCAGAACCTTTTTAAGGTCATGTAATTGTCGCTACGAATAAGTAATTGTATTGGTTCTGTTTATGGTTGTGCTCTACTTGCGTTTGTTCTAAAACGACAGAAACAAGTAGGTACTGTAATTGGACGGCCGCGAATATTTTGTTGGCCGTTTCGAATCTATTCGTGCAGCCTTCTATTACTTATATACACACAGCTACTTACATTTATATGAGTACTCACAAATAAAACGCAGTGTAAAGCGAAATATCAAGCAAATCACTTACAAAAGCAACAGGAAACAATGGCAACTCTCGGCAAAGAAAAAACCACATTGGCATAGGTGGCATTGCGCGCCCTTTTCGCAAAACCACATTGATGCCGCACTTATCGCAGACAAAAGGAGCGTGGAATGGAAACGGCATGAAAGGAATGTGTTGGCGCTGTTTTTCTCTTTGCGGAATTCCGCGCCAGAGCACAACAAGCGGTGGTGGCGACGATGAGTTGAAACAATGTAAGCAACAACAACAAATGGAACCATAATAATGCATTTAAAAATGCAAAAAATAAAAAATAAAATAAAATAAAATAAAATAAAATAAAATAAAATAAAATAAAATAAAATAAAATCAAATAAAATAAAATAAAAAATAAAATAAAATAGTAAATAAAAGCAATTTGTTTAAGCGAGAGAATGTGCTTTACTAAATGAGCCCAATTTGCTTTAAAATAATAACACAAGTTGGCTGTGCGTTTGTGTGACGCGCCAGAAGCCGCAGCTTGAACGGCAACAGCAGCCAACTTCGCTCATTATAAAGTGACAAACAGAAGGCACAAACAGACAAGCGCATTTTTGAAAAAAATTTTATTGTTTTTTATTTATTTAATTTTGATTTTTTTATTGCTTTCTTTAGGTTTTAATTTCTCTTTTATTTTACATTTTAAACATTTTCGTTCTCCTTTTACACTAAATAATTGCTTCTCCTGCTTATTATACCTTTCATGAGCATGAAATGGCATTATAATTTTGTGCCAAAATGGCATTCTTGTAAGTACCAAAAGGAACAGTGATAGACCCAAAAGAATATATACGGATATAATTGATATCAGCTGAGTCCATTAAGCCATGCACAGCTCTTTGTTTTTGAGATATCTGCTTGAAAGGTAGTAACAATGGGAGCATTTTTATGAAAAATCGTTAATTTTTCGTATTCGAACGAAAACTATTTAAGACCCGATATTCCACAAAACCAATAATTTAGAAAAAAAATCCCGTTTAGGGAAATTTTTTAAACTAAATATAATGGAAGCTATGAGCAATTTAAAGCCGCTTCTTGACCTTTTTACTTGAAAATAATGCTCCTTACAAAAAATTCTTAAAAGGAAAATTTTTAAAACTAATATTACTTTAAGAGAAATTTGTAAAATTAAATAAACAGGAAGCTGTAACCAATTTAGAGGCGATTCTTGAACTTTTTTGCTTGAAAATATGTAAATAAAAGGGAAATTTTTAAAACTAATATTACTCTAAGGGAAATTTTTGAAACTAAATAAAATGAAAGCTTTGAACAATTTTAAGATGACTTCTGAAATTTTTACTGGAAAATAATGCACCGTACAAAAATTCTTAAAAGGGAAATTTTGAAAATTAATATCCGTTTAGAGAAAATTTTTTAAATTGATAAAATGGAAGCTATGAGCAATTTAAAGCAGATTTCTGATCTTTTTACTCGAAAATAATTTGCATTACAAAAAATCCTTAAAAGGGAAATTTTTAAAACTAATATCACTCTAAGGGAAATTTTTGAAACTTAATAAAATGGAAGCTCTGAACAATTTTAAGAGGACTTCTAACAATTTTATTGGAAAATAATGCACCGTACAAAGATTCTTAAAAGAGCAATTTTTAAAACTAAGGGAAACTTTCTTAAACTAAATAAAATGGAAGCTTTGAACAATTTTAAGAAGATTTCTTACTTTTTTATTTGAGCATAGTGCGCCAAAAATTTAAAAAAGGAAATTTTTTAAACTAAATAAAGCACAATTGTTGGCCTTTGCACTCGAAAATAAAGCGCATTACAAAAAATCCCAAAAAAGGGAAATTTTTAAAACCTTTATCCCTTTTAGGAAATTTGTGTAAACTAAATAAAATGGAAGCAATGACCAATTTGAAGACGATTATTGAATAAATAAAATGGAAGCTACGAAGATAACTGAAAATAATGTATTTTACAAAAAAATCCTTAAAAGGGAAATTTTTATAACTAGTTGCGATGTAAGCTCTAACCATTCTAAAATTAAATTTTAAGAAATTTTCTCGAATATAATGAGTTTTACAAAAATTCCAGAAAGGGAAATTTAAAGATAGGCAAACTGCAAAAAAATCCCAAAAAGGGAAATTTTTTTAACTAATTGCATCGGAAGCTTCATCCATTTTTAAATTGATTTTTGAACAATCTTCATGAAAATAATGCGCATTAGAAAAATTCCAAAAGAGGGAAATTAAAAAAAATGGTTATGGATGTATTTTTGGCGTCTAACTCCGCCAGTTAAACAGTTAAATTAAATTCTTTTTACAAACCTTGTCAAAAAAGGCACTTTCACGAAAAGTATCAAGACTTCATTACGGCCGAGCACAGTCGCGTTCTTACTTGGTTTACCTCTTTGTATGCTTTTTGCTTGGCGTTGCTTGCTGTTAAAAGCCATAATGTGAATTGGATCACAAGCGGCTTGCAATTTATTTCAAATTTCAAATATTTACTTGGGTCAAAATAATTTTTTGAGTGTTTACTGAAAGGGTAAGTAGTACATACAAAAATAATAATAAGCACTGGATTTTATGCAAATAAAAATATATGAGCTTTAAGTAATAAGTAAAGTATGACAATATATTTATTCTTCCAGCTCCTACACTTACTATAATTGCTGAATATACAATGGGGTGTCAATATATTTCCGTTTAAAGGCAAGAAAAAGCAATAAGATATCAACAGCAGAGAATTATGTGCTATTGCTTTATTACTCTCCTGAGTAAAATCCCACTATAAAAATTGTCCAAAATAATATGTGAGGGTTCCTGGAATCCACAGCAGGCATTTCATTTATTTTCATTTGTATTATCTCTACACAAAAGCCATCACATTTACGGCATTACAAAGTACAAAGAAATATAAAGTCATTAAAAGCTAAAATCTAGTGTATTATGTCTATCTGCCAATGAATTTATGCCAGCCACAGACACAACTATTTATTAAATGTGCGTAACGCTTATAAATACTTGCCTTTATTGCCATTATGTTCATGTGTTCATATGTTTGTATAGCATCTTATGTGTCTAGGATGCGTAATTGCTCCACGCAAAGCATAAGTATTTGAAAAGAATGTTAACGATATTATGGGGTATTATCTTTCGTGGTTTTTTTAAAGGATTTTCACGTCTTTAATATACACTTGATTGTTGTTATTTTTATGTGTGTTGTTTGTTGGAATGTTCAATGGGGCGTGTAAGTACATGCAAGTAAGTATAGATAGTAGTAGTGGTATGTCATTGTAAATAAGTATGTGCATTAAGGTGGAGCGAAATTTTTTTTTTGGAAATTAAATTTATTCCAAAGCCATAACGGCGTCTTTCGAACCCAGAAATAAGCCTGTAAAATTTTATTGACCTACTCGCATGTTTAGAAGTGCCTCCAGCCCCGCAAAGTTGAAAGCAATAAGCACGATCTGGTACAAATGTGAAATTTCTAAAATTATAAAATCAAAAAACGAAGTATGAGGATTGATAAACATGGCTAAGCTGAGTATTAAAGTGAATTTTTTTTTTGAAACAACAACAACGAAAGTTATTAAAGGTGAAAGTGTATATTATGCATTGTTTAAATTGCTATTACTTAAAAACTACTGAACCGATTTCGAATATTTTTATACCATTCGATAGGTATTTTGATTCTCTTAAATTTTTACCCCCCTTACTTTTCTTATATAATATGTATGTATACCAAATTAAAGAGAATCAAAATACCTATCGAATGGTATGAAAATATTCAAAATCGGTTCAGTATTTTCTAAGTACATAATTGCAATTTAAAAAATGCATAATATAAACTTTGACCTTTAATAACTTTTGTTGTTGTTGTTTCCAAAAAAAAAAAATCACTTTAATACTCAGCTTAGCCATGCTTATCAATCCTCATACCTCGTTTTTTTATTTTAAAATTTTCAAAATTTCATATTTGTAACAGATCGCGATTATTGCTTTCAATTTTGCGGGGCTGGGGGCAGATCAAAACGTCATCCTATCGCCATAAAATTTTGTGGGGTTCATTAACTCATATAAAGGCAAGTTTTCATTGCTGGTATATTAAAAAAAAAAACAAAAAAAAAATCTTCATATGTTTTCACTCCACCTTAATGTGCATTGAAAGCTCTACGCATGCTGATTGCGTGTCATAAGCATAAATTGAACGAATTTTCAAGCGCAAGCCTACGGCTACCTTTGCCCTTCGGCGCAACAATTGTTGTTAACTTAATATGCATACACATATGTACTTATGCCTGTGTTTAAGCATGAATATACATAATATGTATATATGCAAGTTTATGCAAAAAAAAAAAAAATTCTACGCATAAGCATATTTTGTTATTAATTACATCAAAGCAATCAACTAAAAAGTATAAGAAAAGCACAATGCGATTATGACACTTAAAATATGCTAGCAAATTATTTAATGCAACTTAAGTGCCCATTTGACAAGTGTAATAAAATTAAATTAATGCTAAAGTTCATTTACATGTGCAACGTGTTGGCCTATCACATAAAAATACTATGAAAATCCATACAGTACAGCAAAAAGCCAAATGTATCCGAAAGCACAGCAGTAGATGCATGTTTCATGTCGCATGTTTGCAACATGTTGCTAGCCACATTGTTTCATAGCTACTGAATACAAAGCAAAATTTTTTAATTTTTATGAAATGTAAGGTAGTTAAAAGACTTTTGAATATAAAAGATATAGATAACGTTTTAGAAGCTACAAAAAAAGAATCTAACATTTCTTTCCTATTGAGCGCACAATGCGTCTACTATTTATAAGTGAAAACAGCATACCTAATTATGAATATTAATTAAAAAAAGAAAAAATCACTAATGTCGAAAATAATATTCTTCTGTGTGTCAAAATCCATCAAAATATCACAGCAAAGTAGTAAGTGCGCTGTTCAATTCGTAAAAACAGTACCGAACTTATGGGTCAACTTGTTGCCAGCAACACTGTTTCACCACAAATGTTTAAAACGCACATTTTGTTTAGCGTGTAGAATGAAACCAAACAAACATGCCCAAAATAATTACATTAGCAATTTTTGTTGTGTAAACATCTTTATTTTTGTCGCATCTTAATCCTAAGAAAATACAGAAAAACTGTCGACAGTAGGCGGCACTTTAGTTAATGTAGGTATATTTCTTTAAAGAGTTACATATATTTACAATAATAAAGCGAATAAAATCGCCATTTTGAAAGTGTTTACACATCACATCAATTTTCATGAGTACTCGTTAACTTTGCATTAAAATAAGATTAATGGTATTTTTAATATGGTCATCTCTCAAATTTACAAATTTGTGCTCTGCGCCTGTTTCCATGAACATTCCAAAGAGTTTGTCTCCCACAACCACCAATCCATCATTCATATTAGAATTTGTCAAGTGTAGCTCTGCTTGGTTAAACCGAACCTTGTTTACATTAGTGATGGGCGAGTCCGAGATGTTTTATTCGATTCTCTCGATTGTTGAAACATCTCGAATGCTCTCGATGGTTTTCATTCGTATTCGAGTAAAGTCGTAAATGGCCGTCAGACGAAACAATCGCTAAAACATCTCGGACTCGCCAACGATTCCTCTCGTTTTCAAAGCAACCCTACAACATCTCGGACTCGCTGCAAAAAATACATAATAATTGTTGTTGCCGCTTGAATATTAAAATTGCTTTACAAAACATACAGAGTGGTACAAATCTATTGCCGTTGTTGCTACTCGTAAAATTCATTTGTTTCATAAGCGTCTCACTTCAGAAAATTTATTAATGTTTAAATAATTAATTATTATTATTATGCACGACACTGTTTAGTTGTGATTGCAATAATGCAGCGTCTATGTATAGCATATTTTTCAATTTGGTTAATTTTTTTATGTATTTGCCTCACTTCCATTAAAAATCCTACTTTCTTTATCAACAAACCTCATTCAGTTTATTTTATCAACTAAAACATATCATCAAAACAACAGCCGGCCCGCCGACTCGGAACAATCGCAAAAACATCTCGCTTGTGTAGTCGAGATGTCATCGAAACAACCTCCGACTCGCCGACTCGGAACAATCGCAAAAACATCTCGCTTGTGTAGTCGAGATGTCATCGAAACAACCTCCGACTCGCCGACTCGGAACAATCGCAAAAACATCTCGATTGTGTAGTCGAGGAGCGAGTCAACTTTTGACTCGATTGTGATTTTGCAACGATGGCGATTCTCTCGATTGTCTAAACATCTCGGACTCGCCCATCACTAGTTTACATCGTTAGAAACGCGCATATCAATTCGTTGACTAAATCACTCATGTCGATAATAAATTCCATGACGCCAAGCGATCACTTTCATTTCGGCATCCCTTGGTGGATTACAACTGAGAAGGGATAGTTTTCCAACTTTTTCGCCAAATTTAATAGGCTGGCTCAATCTTAAAATAGCAATATCATCATTAATAATTTGTCTATATTCAACTTCTCTAACAAGCCCATATTCATCAGGTTTCAATCCCATTTGAAAGCGTTCAACACCGGCTATCACAACCAAACTATTTATATTATGTGTCGTAGGTTCTGTGATCACATAATTTTCGGAAAGTAATCCGCCAGCCGTTATATAAGCATAACAATCATTAAGAGTTATTGCCACCAGAAAGCTTTTTTCATCCACACAATCACTGAACAGCGGAATGGCTAATACAAAGATCGCTATAAGCGATAAAGCAATATGCGTATTCATTTTACTACGACTTTCTTTAATGTTTATGAAGTGTTGAAAAGTAATCTGCAGCGATTGCCTTTATATACTGAATTTCATAAACAATTTCGAAACAATTGAACAAATAAGTACTTAACTACTTAATTAACAATAACTAAGTTTTTTTATGGGGATATATGTAGGCATATGCATTAGGCTGTCTCGCCTTATAAAACCAAGAAAAGCTCCACCCTACCCGTTGTTTTGGAAAAAATTTCCGGAGAAATTTTTGTATTTTTTTTTGGACGCCGCTAGATGTCGCCCAAATAAGTTTTTTTTTCATATCTTCCGTATTTATAGTCCGATCTCTAAGTTAGACCAACGTCTTTGGCTTAAATGGACGGTTTATACTACATAATCTTATTAACCATATGTGCATCATGTTGGTCACTACTCTGAAAAAAAACGTTGTAAATCTAAAGACTTTCGCTGTTAAATCAACTACTTTCCGCAGTTGAAATGCGCCCAACAACGCTCCGTTGTTGTTTCAAAGGTGCGAGCGTTGTTGATTTAAGTCAATAACGGAGATTGTTGGAAAAAATTTTCACCTAAAAATTAATTTTTGTTTGCATTTTACTCTTCATCTTCTCTCCGCTCGGGTCCCAACTGCAAATAAGTATGTAGCCTCCGCTTGTTCTCCTATTCTTCTCTCCTTCTTATCATTCACTGGTTGCTATCTTTATTTCTTATTCTGATTTTTCTTCTTTATTTTATATTCTCCTCCGGATTCAAACCATGACATCAACCTGAAATTATATCCAATCATCACATACTGGAACATTCAACATTATATTGAATTGTAGTAACCTATTTATACTTCCATTTCCTAAAAACGAATCCATGAATTATTTGAATCATTGTAAAAACAAAATTTAAAAAAATTTGTTCTCATTAGTTTTGTGTACAGTGGAAACTGTTGGGTCAAATACTTTTGCCTTTAAATCAACAACGGGGAGAAAATTGTTGCTAAAAATAAACTTTTTTTTGGATTTTTCTCTTCATCTTCTCTCCATCATTATTTTTTTTTTGTTGGATTTCTCACAAAAAAATATTTTCTCACAAAAAATTGTTTAAAGGCAAGAAAGTTTTTGAAACAACAACGCCCGTTTTTGAATAAATTGTTGGATCAAAAATTTTGCTGTAAAAACAAATACTTTTGCTGTTGAATCAAAGACGGAGATTCAACAGCGGAAAGTTGTTGGTTTAACTACGGGTATTTTTTTCAGAGTACCACCCAGTATGTAGTTGATACCACCCTAATGTACCTTATTCATGCCTGCCTTTTAAACGTAGTCAAAAATCATGGCGAACTTTATTTTGTGCGATACGGTCTAAAATATGCATGTATGTACATTAGGGTTATTATTTTTTATTTAGATTTAAAACCATGTGGTGGCCAGCGATGAGCTTTTGTATGAAAACTAGAAAAATGACTACCATTTTGGTAAGGAATATAAAAACCTTGCCCGCAAAATAGCTTTTAGCTGGAGGTAATTTGCATATAGTCATCGTATATGACCTCTGAATAATGCTGATTTGAAAACCTTGCCTTTGCCCATTCAGTTGCCATAAAATCGCAGGTAAATTCGAGCTGTGTTCTCCGATTCGGTAAGAGAAAAAAAGGAAGCAAAGTGAAATAGTTCAAAGTAGTTTTTTTAATTAAAATTTTTAAATTCTTCAATTTATGGAGTGATATTTACTAATAGAACTACTTTGTCTCTTCTATATTCTTTTTGATTTCCATATGAATTTGATAAATTTTGTGCCAAATATAGGTACATAACGTGTGATCCTAGCTTAATAATATTTAAAATTTTACTAAAGTAAAATACATTTATTACATATACAGAACATTTTCCGTTTGAAATTGTTAGGAAAGAAGCGATTTCGGTTAGCTTTGTCACTTTTAGAGTTTTGCCCTGCAATAAAGACTCTGTAAAAGAAATTCGAGTTTGCGGGGGAGGTTTTTTTTTAAAAACGAAAAAAAAAACAACAGCGGAACTGTAATAAGTAGCCATCATCGTTTGCCACCACAGGAAAATGAAAATTCAAAAAAAGTGTTAAATAATTATAACCCTAATGTACATATGTACATCTAAGCTTACATTTTGTTGCTAAGCGCGCAAAAAAAAAAAACCTAGAAAGCAAATATGTCGGCTTTTTAAACATAAATTTCCGAGAATTGTTTTGCTGAAATTTCGCGACAAAACAGTTATGTATGTATGTGTGTGTGTGTGTTTTAAGCATTTTTTTATCACACCCCAATTGCTTGTGCTGCTAATGTTTAACTACTTTAAGTTCTTTGATCTGTGTTTTTGCGTCTTAGAAAAGTCCCTGACTGTTTGAAGGTTATTAACGGTATACGTGTTCTAAGATAAAACAAATAACAGCGCGTTTTAGGTTAAGACTTTATACAAGATATTGAAAATAATTGTCAGCCTTAAAAATCTTTTGGGTTTTTAACAGACATAAAACAAAAATATTTGAAAATAAAAATTTTTGCCTGGTCTATGATAAATACTTTAGGAATCATTTCCCAACAGACCAGGAGATAAGCGAACTGTAATAAGACTTGATAACAAGCGTATAAAAACAACGCGACAAATAGACAAAATAAAATGGAGCAACATGTTTGAACATGTATGAATACAAATGCATACAAATGTATATACATATATGTATATACTACATACAGCAACAACAACAACAAAAGCAAAAACAAAAAAACAGAAAAAACAAAGACAAAAAAAAACAAAAAAAACAACAAAACAAAAAAACAACAAAACAAAAAAATCAAAAACAACAAAAACAAACTCACTTACTTACTTAATTGGCACGTAACCGTCTAGACGATTCTGGCCGAGTCCAATAAAGCGCGCCAGCTATTTCTGTTTCGTGCAGCATGGCGCCACTTGGGAATACCTAGGGAGTCAGCATAACTGTCCACCTGATCTTCCCAACGCAGTGGAGGCCTCCCTTTTCTTCTGCGTTCAGCGGGTTTCGATAGAAATACTTTCTTGGCCGGAGCACCTGCGTCCATTCTCACGACATGACCTGCCCAGCGCAGTCGCTAGATCTTTATTCGCTGAACAATGTCGATGCCTGCGTACAGCTCGTACAGCTCGTCGTTAAATCTCCGTCGATACTCGCCCTCGCTAATGCGCAAAGGTCCATAAATCCTCCGAAGAACTTTCCTCTCGAATACTTCAAGCGCCATCTCATCTGATTTTGTCATTGTCCATGCTTCTGCGCCGTACATGAGGACTGGAACGATGAGCGTCCTGTAGAGTGTGATTTTTGTTCGTCGGGAGAGGACTTTACTTTTCAATTGCCTACTTAGTCCAAAGTAGCATTTATTGGCAAGAGTGATTCTTCGTTCGATTTCAGTGCTGACATTATTTTTGGTGTTAATGCTGGTTCTATTTGGAAACCAGCAACAAAAACAAAACCAAACCGAAAACAAAAACAAAAACAAAATCAAAAAATATATAATAAAAAGGAGCAACATGTTTGAACATGCATATGTACATACTTATGTACAAATGTATGGATGTGCCTACCTACATATGCATGTATATATACACCAACAATACCAACAAAAATAACAACAACAAAAGAAAAGGCAAAAAGCAAAAATCGAAAGTCAAAAGTAAAAACCAAGACAAAAACAAAACATAAACAAAACCAGAAAAAACTAAAAAAAACAAAAACCAAAAAAAAACAAAAACAAAAAAAAAACAAAAAAAATAACAAAAAAAAAACAAAAAAAATAACAAAAAAACAACAAAACCAAAAAAATTAACAATAGAAACAGAAAAAAACAAAAACACGAAACAAAAAAATAAAAATATCCAAAAAACAATAAAACAAAAAAACGTAAAAAAAACAAAAAAACAGCAACAACAGAAACAGAAACAGAAAAACAAAAACAAAAACGAAACAAATACAAGGAAAAACGAAAAACAAAAATAAAAACAAAAATAAAAACAAAAAAAAAAACAAAAAACGTAAAAAACAAAAACAGAAAAAACGAAAACAAGAACAAAATGGCAAAAAAAAACAGCAAAACCAGAAAGAAAAAACAAAAACGAAAACGAAAAAACAAAAAAAAACAAAAAACAATAACAAAATAAAAAACAACAACAAAACAAAAAACAACAACAAAACAAAAAACAACAACAAAACAAAAAACAACAACAAAACAAAAAAAAAACAAAATAGCAGCACTGAGAATAAACAATAAAAAATTATAAAAAAAACTATAATCACATTTTCATCCCAAGAGAACCAGAAAGCGAATAAAAATCCGCTTTCGGAACTGTTCTCATATCAATGTTCATGATTACTCGTAACTCGCGCTTTCAGGTTTTTTTATACATTTTCTATTCCCAAATTGGAAAAGATCAATCAATAGCGATAAATTATTGCCATTGAATATTGGAGAGTGCGACCATCAGGTGAACGAATGTGTTGCTCACACTTCAACTAAATTTAGCTAAACATCTACTGCTATAATACGTATGTACATATATATGTATATATTTAAATTGACCGCCAAACACAAAAACATATGCACAAATAAATATGTATAATCAAAGGTGCACGTGCATATGCAAAGCTAATAAATCATCTGTCCATCACAATTTATGCCCAAAAACAGCTGTGTTTTATTGTACATCTCTATGCGTCCATGTGAGCCGTAAAACTGTTCGAAAAAAAAAACTGCACAAACAAAATGTAATTTATTGCACGTCAGTAAACGAAATTACACTGACAACGGCTGTCGAAGAAGACTTTAAATTAAATGAGACAATATTTTGGTACGGCTGTTTGTGATGTCTAAACGAAGGCGAATTGGTAAATGGTATATGTAATGGCGACATTGAACTGTCAGCGTTTTGATATTTTTTTCTCATACTTTAGCTGGCGCCTGGCATGCATTGCATGATAGGCTTTTCTTTTACACATTCCTTTAGGCAAAGAAAAAAAGAAATTAAGTTGCTTTAAAAATCGAGTGTGAGTATTTGTGGCACAAAAGTAAAAATTTGGGTAATTTTTGGCATTTCGATTTCTGTAGAGATATTTTGAGTGCATGAAATTTGTTTGGAAAAGCTTGAAATTGATTTTTTATTCAAATCAGTCTTTTCTTCAAATTCTCTAAATGATCCATAGCGTAATAAATGACCTTAAAAGCAGCTCAGTGGCCAATGAAAAACTGTTGGACTGCGCAGCGCCGACCATTACAGGCAGTCCTTTGCAAGTGTTTCTGGTTACTCATACGCCATGTAGCACCGCAGTTAATTAACAAGCCGCACACAAGTTACACTATTATATTAACTACTGACCAAACAAGTATTTTATTTATCTACCGAAGTGTATATGTATTTAAGCAAAAAATAAACTATTTTTCTATTAGTATGTTCCATGTTTTTTTTCGATCCATCTTTAAATATTAATTTATTCTGCATACAAATTCCACCAAAAAACCTATACAAAAATGCCATTTGTTCGCTGTATGGCAATTCAATTTATTTTATTTTTTTGTTGAGCTGAATAAGTATGCGGTTTTGTGCAAATAAATTTACATAGCCCTTTTTGTATGTATGTACATTAGACCACCCAACAAGGAAAAAACGTGTTAATTTTATATGCTCAGCACGTACGTTTTTTTTTTTTTTTTTTTTTTTTTTGGAGGGATTAGAGATAAAAGTGAGGTTTCGCTTTTCTTCCATAAATTTCTTGTTTTGCGTTATTACTAATTGAAAGTTATTAACCATTTTTCTTAAAATCAAAGAAAATTAGTGTTGAGCGAAGAAAATTAACACGTTTTCTCAAAGCTCATATTCATTCTATGGGTGGTCTAATGTGCATACATACATACATACACTAGCTGTACCCGGCGAAGCTTTGCTTTGGCCCACTTCCTATTATAGGCATTAGAAGCGAAAAACGGCGCATTTTGAAATAAATTGGAAGTATCTAGAATCGAACTTACATATCTCGAGCTGCAGAGCTCAGCAAAAGCCAGATAAGTTTAAAAAAAAATGAGGGAAAATTTGATATTTTCAAAAGTTTACACCCTTTATGATCTTATCCCTTTTTCTTCCTATTACAGTAGACGCTCACAAATTAGAACCACTTTGTGTTTAGGGTGATTCTAATTTCTGAAAAATTCTAATTCCTGGACGTTTTTTTTTATTTCAATAAAACCTTAAAGTTTAAGTCAATTTGCATTGAAAAACTACAATGAAATTTTTTCTAAGGCTAACCGCTTCCCTTGAATACCTTGGTCAAGCTTTTCCAAGATTTTCACTTTGATTTCCAAAGACAAAGTATTTTTCTTGCGTTTATTTGGCATTTCAGCGAACGAATTTGACTTTTAAGCAAACAATGCGAAAGATGTGCACGCGTATCGAATTCAAACAAAAACTAACAAAAAATGTACAGATAGCGACGAAAATCCAACGACTAGCGAGCGTAATATGAATAAATTGGGGATTCCCTTTTTTATATCTATTTTGCAACAAAAAAACAAAATACGCTCTGAAATTAGAATCGAAAATTTTTTTCGATTCTAATTTCAGAGCGTGTAATGTATTCAAAAAGTTGATTATAATTTCTGGAAATTCTAATTACTAAGAGTTCTAATTTGTGAGCGTCTACTCTAGTATCCAACTCCCTTTCACTTTATTTTTCTCTTTCCATTTATCTTTCCCTTACATTTCCGCTCTCGCTTTCCCGTCACATTTCTGCTTTACTTTCTCACGCTCTCCTTACCTCTCCTATTTTGTCTTTCTCCCTTTGATCCCTCTCTTATTCCTTCTGGCATTGCCTGTCTTACTGTCTCTCTCCCTATCCTATTCCATTTTCATTATATTCTCCCTCTACTTTTCCGTCCTTTGCCTTTCCCATTCTCATTATCCCTTCCATTTCGCTAGGGAACTGGGTTTAGCATAACATAGCCCTACATTCCACATTGATAAAATTGTTGCTGAAAAATATTCCGTGTCATCCGGGTCTAAGGATAACTATGAAAAGAGCTCTATGCAGCGTCCCTGGTCAACACCTTTCATTGTATATCGGTATTGCTCAATAGGATCACGGAGTCATCAGAATCCACGTATTGAATCACATCTGGGGAACCGACCTAGCAATCATAATGCGCCCATCTCTATGTAAAATCCCTGCTCACCACCCTTCGTTTGATACTAATATTGCTTAGAAATATCCCAAGGTTATTCGGGTCCATGTTTTGGCCCATATCTGAGGATCCGACGTAGGAATCAAAATGAGTACGACGCTATGTGAAAGCCTCGCTCCACGTTATTATCCATATCTGGGGACTTGTCGTAGAAATCATAATAAGTACGGCTCTAGATAAGAGTCCTGCTCGACACCTTTCATTTGGTACCAATATCAGTGAGAAATATCCCGGAGTCATCCGCCTCCACGTTTTCGCCTAAATTGGGGATCCGACCTAGGAATCATAATGAGTTTATCTCTATGTAAAATTCCTGTTCAACACCCTTCATTTGATACCAATATCGCCTGGAAATATTCCGGGGTCATTCGGGTCCACATTTTGTGCCATATCTAGGGACTTGACCTAGGAATCATAATAAGTTGTCTTTATGTAAAATCCCTGCTTAACACCTTTCATTTTATATCAATATCGCTAAGATGTTTTCGGGGGCGATCCGGGTCCATGCTTTGACCCACATCTGGGAATCTGACCTAGAAATCATAATGAGTTCATCTCCATGTAAAAGCCCTGCTCAACACCTTTTATTTGATACCGATATCGCTGAGAAATTTTCCAGGGCCATTCGGGTCCACGCTTTTACGCATATTTGGGTACGCGGCCTATGCAACACAAATAAAATAGTTCTATGTTGAAGTCCTCATCAAGAGCTTTCATTTGATACCAATATCGCTCAGAAATATTCACGGGTCATCCGGGTCCAACTTTTCTGGAAAGCAACTTTTTTAACAAGATCTGATAAAAAAGTGTAATGTCTTAGCAGTTTAAGTGGAGAAGCTAGATCCAAAAAATGTACTATTTATATGTATGACAATTCTTTTTTAAATTTCCTTTTATGGAATTTTTTGTAATATGCATTATTTTAAAGCAAATTGTTCAAATAACCATTTTAGAATGTTTAAAGCTTGCGTCGCTATTAGTTTTAAAAATTTCCTTTTTGGAATTTTTGTAGTACACATTATTTTCATAAAAATTGTTCAAAAATAAATTTTAGAATGTTTACAGCTTACGTCGCTATTAGTTTTAAAAATGTCCCTTTTTGAGATTTTTTTAAATTTCCCTTTTTGGGATTTTTTATAATTCGCACTGTTTTCAATTAAAAAGGTCAAAAATTGGCCAAAGCTTCCAGTTTTTATTTTAAAAATATCCTTTAAACATATGTGAGTTTTAAAAATTTCCCCTTCTTAGAATTTTTTGCAATATGCAAAAATACCAAAAAAGCCAAGAATCGACTTTAAATTGATTATAGCTTCCATTTTATTCAGTTTAAAAAATTTCCCTATAAGTAATCTTAATTTCAAAAATTTCGCTTTTTGGTGATTTTTTCTAACACGCATTATTTTCCATGTGAAAAAATTAAGATTCGTTTTTAAATTGATCATAGCTTCCATTTTATTTAGTTTAGAAAATTTTCCTTTAAGGGATATTACTTTTAAAAATTTCCTTTTTATTGGGATATTCTGTAATGCGCTTTATTTTCGATTAAGAAAGTCAGAAATCGTCTTTAAATTTATCATAGCTTCTATTTTATTTAGCTAGAAAAATTCTCTTCAAATTTCCCTTTCGGTATTTTTTGTAATACGCATTATCTTTAAGTAAAAAAGTCAAGAATCATTTCTAAATTGGTCAAAGGTCCCATTTTATTATGTTTAGAAAATTTACCTTTAAGGGATATTAGTTTTAAAAATTTCCCTTGTTGCGATTTTTTAATGTGCACTATTTTCAATTAAAATAGTCAGAAATAAAGTTCAAATTGTTCAAAGCATTCATTTTATTTAGTGTAAGAAATTTCCTTATTAGTGATATTAGTTTTAAAAATTTCCCTTTTTGGGATTTTTTCAATAAGTATGCATTATTTTCAATAAAACGGCCAACAATTGTCCTTAAATTGCTCATAAGTTCCATTTTGTGTAGTTTAAAAAATTTCACTCAAGGGATTTTTTTTCCAAATTATGGGTTTTGTAGAAAATCTTTCTAAAATGTATTTTTAAACGTTCTCTTTCCATGTTCATGAAAGGTATAAAAAGAAAAAATGATATAAAAAATTAAAATAAATATGAAAAGAAAAAAGGAAATAAAATAAAATAAAAAAGCAGGCTGGGCACAACTGCACTTCAATGATTTTCGAATTATGTGTGCAACTGTAAATGCCTACCTACCGAAAGTGTCAAATAAAAAATGAATAGAAGAATATCCACTGGACAGCATTTTGTACTGAAACGAGCATGCAATAAATGCTTTAGCTTGCTTGTCATATAAACGAAAAAATGCCATTTTACACAACTACACACACAAGCGCACCAGAGTCTTATAAAAGGAAACCCACTTGTACTACGTAAGTATCTAAGCAAAGCGAGGCACTTACTAACATTACCATTTTCACACCTAAATGGCTTTAGCAATTTACAGAGTCGTTGGCAGATGTTCAAGTGGGTTTTTTTTTTGCTTTATTTCTGTTTTGGATTTAAGTAGTAGTAATATGCATTTATTGAGGTATGAAGAAATTAAAAATTTGTACAATAATTCTTAATACTATACTTAACAGAGATGGTAACTAAGTACCTTGCTACTGGAATATATAAATAATGGGAGAAAAATGTTTGTTTGTATTTGCAAATATATACATATATGTAGAAGGAAAAAACATACCAATAGGAAAAACCTTCACAATAATAACTTAACCTAAATTTTACTTATAGTGACTAGAATCACTTAGTTATATTTAATATTTCAAAAAAGGTCTGAAATACACTCATTATCAGACATTCCACATAGTAGCCGAAACTTATCGGTTATTTTAGAGATACGGTTTTCAATTTGATCAACCTTTGAGATTTCGTGAAGTTTTTTGGTTGAGAAAAACCATGGAAGCTTCAACATCATTTTTAAAAGTTTATTTTGACAAACTTGTAGTTTCTTAATGTGCGTTTTAGCGCAGTTGCCCCATGCCGGACACGCGTAGAGCATTATTGCGTGGAATATAACTTTTAAAATTATTATTTTATTTTGAGTACTCAGATCTGATTTTCTGTTTATTAGAGGGTATAACATTTTTATTGCGATATTTACTTTGTTAATTATATTTTTAACATGAACCTCAAAGGTCAATCTACGATCCAGGTGAACTCCAAGATACTTAACGTTATCACTCCAGGGAATTTCTACACCATTTATGGATAATTTGGAAGCTGGCAAAAGGCAAGGACTCCTTTTTTTCGTGAAAAAGATAGCTTGACTTTTCCCAGAATTTATTTTTATTTTCCATTTATGGAAAAATTCTGTGATACTGTGGAGTGAGCTCTGCAATTCACTTATTATATTTTGGGGATATAAATGTGAGCAGAAAATTGCGGTATCATCTGCATAGAATGCGTAAACACAGGTACTTAGTTTAGGTATATCAGAACAGTAAATTATATACAGAATTGGAGAAATTTTAGAACCTTGGGGAACTCCGGCCGGAATTTGTTTAAGGTCTGAAAAGTGATTATTTAATGCGACACAAAAATATCGATCCAAAATATAACTTTTAATAATTTTTATGAGAAATTTTGGAAAATTATACTTAATTAGCTTAAAAATCAGGCCATTATGCCAAACCGTATCAAACGCCTTTTCCATATCTAATAGCAGCATCCCAGTGGATTTCTTCGAGTGAAAATTAGTTTTAACATGATTATGTATGCGTTTCACGTGATGAGTGGTGCTGTGGAATTTTCGGAAACCAAACTGTTCGACGGGGATCACATCATTTTCATTGATGAAACGCCATAGTTTGTCTTTTAGTATATGCTCCAAGATTTTACTCAAACCACTAAGCAGGCTAATAGGGCGGTAGCTGTTGCATTCATTATTAGGTTTGCCTGGTTTTAAAATTGGCAGTACCATAGCTGATTTCCAAGCACTAGGGAAATATTGGTGCTTTAAACAAGAGTTTAGAATAAATGTTAGGAAATTAATTGCAATTTTAGGGAACTCCTTAATCATTGCATTTGTTACTAGATCTAGCCCAGCTGCTTTTTTTGTACGAAGCCCCCGAATTAGTTCATGGATATAGTCAGATGTGACATAATCCGACTCCTTGGTTTGAATGATTATTGAATCGAGTTGTCTAACAACAGAGTTGACAGTGGCCTCATGTGTTTGCGAACTCAGATTATCTGATATTGTGTGCTGTTTAAGAAATTCGCTGGAAAACGCGTTCGCTTTGTCCACTGAGGTATATAACGTGTCATTGTTGAAGTTAATTGGTGGAATAAGTTTTGCTTTGTTTTTCACAATCTTAGTTATGTTCCAAAAAGGGTTTGAAGACTTTTCTAATTTGGAAAGCTTTTTATTCCAGTTTCTGTTTTTAAAACTGAAGATTTCATTTCGAATTTGTGCATTATAATTACTCATTAACACAAAATCAATTGCTTGTCGAAACCTTAACCAGTTGCGTCGATAGTAGTTTCTGGTTTTAATAATATTAATAATGAAGTGCGGGAGCTTGAAATAGCTCTTATTAGGAGTAATTTTAGGAGTGGATGATCTGACCGAATTTAATGTATTTGCTGTTAAAAATGCAATGCTTTCGTCAATTTGATTTGTGTTGGTCACTTTGGAAAGTACCATAGAGGTATTTTCAAGTGACCGCTTTAAATTGTTTTTATATTTGCGCCAGTCAGTTTGGTTAAAATCAAGGATTTGTTCATCTAAAAGACTAACATTAGCTTGGAGACAAAACTTAACCGGAAAGTGGTCCGAGCTAAGCTCGTTCAGCGTCATTGGTTGACTAATTTGCGAAGGAACGTTTGATAAAATAAGATCAAGAGTTGAGGGATTTGCTGCGGCGGTTTTCGGAATGTAAGTTGGAGTAGTAGTATGGGTAATGGTGAAAGGTGACCGAGATGAAAAATCTGATAGAATATTTCCCCAACAGTTTGAACGTAAGCACCCCCAATTGCTATGCCTGCTATTTAGGTCACCACATATAATCATTTTTTCGTTGGTGTTTGTTAATTTACGTAAGTCGCTTTTGTAATAGTTTCGAGCGGTGGGTGTACTACGACCGCCGGGGAAATATACACTAAATATTTTGAGTCTAATATTTGTATTTATAATTATCTCTATTCCTACGTTTTCGATGACCTTGGTATTTATTTTAGGGAGTATGATAAAATTTAAGGTTTTCCTAATCAAAATTGCAACGCCACCGCCCGTACTGCCATCGCGGTCAAGCCTTACACAATGATAAACTGGGTGGGATACCCTAATACGGCCGTTTAGCCATGTCTCTGACAGCAGACATATGTCTATATTTTCTCTTGTAAGAAGAGTGAATAATTCTATATATTTACTACGGATACTTCTACAGTTCCAAAACATTAAGTTAAGAGATATTACAGACATTATTTGGAATATAAATATTTAATAGCTAATTGAGCTATGACATAAAATTGTTGCTCTTTGGAGTTACATTCGCTTAGTCTAGTTAACATTTCCATTGTTAGTTTCGCGAATACGTCTTCGGAAAATAATGACGGCTTGCCTTGATTGGTGGTTGCTTGTGAACTTAATATGTTTGTGCTGTTGTTTTCAGCAGTGCATTCTTCTGTCAGCCTCGCTGACCAAGCGTTAGCAGAAGTTAGGTTATTCGACGTGATGAGCGGCTTTACAATTGGCTCTTTCATAGGCAAAGATGGATAATGTTCTGAGTTGAAGACAACCGATCTCTTTGGTACGCTCTGTTGTAGCGGTGTTTTTTTTAGTTTCTCTTTAATTTGTAAAAAAGCAGCGCGACTTGGACAAATAGAATCGGATGATTTATGGCTACCGTTGCAATTTGCACAACGATTGTTATCAGGTGTTTTACATTCGCTTGTTTTGTGTATACCTGCACAGTTCATGCACTTTGTTGTTATATTACAGCCGCGTTCTCCATGGCCATACATCTGGCAATTTCTGCACTGTACTAATTTGGACTTTGGCCTCCTTTGATATTCCCATTTAATAATTGTACGAAACAAGCACTTCACATTTTTTCGAAGGTCATTTAGTCTTACAGAGCCATTATCAAAACTTACAATGTATAAGTAGTCTGTAAAGTTTCCAAATTTTTTAGTAACCAGTTTAACTTCCTTGCACTTAAGCCCTAGCGATAAGAGCTCGATTTTAACACCTTCTGGTGATTTATTGTCTAGTCCCAATAACACTGCTTTGAATACTCGATCATGTTTTTGATCATGAGTGTAGAACTGACACTTATTTTCGGCAAGAATCGCCTTTATAATATTAAACGTTTCCATGTCATCACATACTATTTTAGTTCCAATTGATATTTTTTTAACACAATAACGCGTTACTGATTTTTTGGCTAGAATGCTATGAATGAATTCGCTATTTTTAGCAATAACTTTAATTGGGGATATTAGCATTTTCTTATTCACTTTTTCACTTTCCATAGTGATTTCTGAGTCGGAGTCATTGTTATCCGCTAGCGCCTGAAGAGGCGTCCAGTAGTTGCGGCTATTTGCCGCACCAGTTTTACGAGTTTTTGGTGTGGACATTCCGTCTACATCCTCGATAGGCGCGGGCCGTTTAAGAATTTTGCTACTACAAATCGTTGTCACTGCGAGAGAATAGAGTTAAGAACTGTGCGCTTCGGACTCTACAGCGAAACTGTTTTGGATTTTGTTTTGTTTTTATACCTTTCATGAGAATGAAATGGTATTATAACTTAGTGCCAAAAAATTTTTGTCGAAAGTACCAGAAGGAAGCGTGGGGGACCCACCAAAATATATACCGATATGGTCAGAATCACGAGCTGAGTCGATTAAGCCATGTCCGTCTGTCCGTCTGTCCGTCCGTCTGTGTGAACGCAAACTAGTCCCTCAGTTTTTGAGATATCTGAATGAAATTCGGAATACAGGTATGTTGTTATATGCAGCTGATCATTTGTCGGAACCGGCCGAATCGGACCACTATAACATATAGAAAACAACCGATTATTCAGATATACATGAAATTTTTGGATGTAATTTGTGCATAACTTCCCCATTTATACAGCTAAGGACATGAAACTTTGAAGTAGACGTGCCCATTTTGGCCCAAACAAGGTTACCGAAAATTGTCAAGATCGGACCACTATACCATATAGTTCCACAACATCCGATTATTCAGATATACACATTTTGGTGTATAACTCCTCCACTTTAACAGCTAACGGCGTGAAATTTTGAAGTATTTGTACCCATATGGGCCCAAACGGGATTACCGAAAATTGTCAAGATCGGACCACTATAACATATAGCTCCCATACAACCGATTGTTCAGATATTTACATTTTGGTGTATAACTCCTCCATTTAAATAGCCAAGACACCATTTTTTCTAATAAATCTTTCCATAAATGAACCCACAGAATTAAAATTATAAATTAAACTTAATCCGGCTATGTACATACATAGGTAACTTTTCATTTCCCCACTCATGAAAGGTATGAAGTCTTCGGTACGGCCGAAGACAGCCGCGCTTTTACTTGTTAGCATTGGGATTGGCTCATTGGGCTTTTTTCGCCTGCTGAGCCGCCTGTGGCTTTTATGTGCGAAAATGCGACTCCTCACAGCCGGGAGGACAGCCGATTAAGCTTTTGCATGGGCACGGCATTGGATGTGAATTCAGAAAGAGCAAAAAAGGAAAATAAATAATAAAAGGAAAAGGAAATAAAATTCTTTTGTGATATGAAATTTGATTTCCTTTTAGTAGATTATAGCTTAAGCTGTGCGCAGCTAGAGAAGATATTTGTTTTTTAATAAACGTTGGATATTAAATTGACTGGCGTTTTAAATGCTTGTGGGCACAAAAAAAAAATGGAATGTATGCGATTTAAGTGGCTTAACAGACAAAACAGGTTTATTAAATACTTTAGATACACTTTACACCTTAAAACAAGACACAGTTGTGCAAAAAAATCCAATTTTGAGCGACTGACATAATACTTTATGTGTACGCGCCTAAAAGCATGCCATAAATTATTACTACAAATAATATTCTTTCCTACCATAAAGCGTGCTTCGGCAAAAAGTCACTTCATAATCACAAAACGCAACTCATTAGAGTAATTGATTGTTTCTAAAGACCCACAAATGCTTTTCGCGCTTTGTGCGTGTGAATAGAACATAAAAACAAATTATGACGATAAAAGCAAAAGCGAAAAATGAATAAACCCATATACATACTTACATATGTATATTTGTATATTTTTGGCAAGTGTCTTGGGAGCACACTTATAACAAAAAAAAAAAACAAACAAATCAGCCATAAAACAAGTCTAAACAAGTCTATAAAAACATAGACTTTAAAAGAAGTTTGCCATAAAAATGCAGTTTATGATTTTATATTTCACTTACACAGCCAAAAAGACTTACACACAGCTATTCCGGTTTACGATCCACTTTCATCGGAGGTGAATCGGATCAAATGGCATTCTGCAATTCGATTGACGTCCGATGAACGTCAGATTTTTTCGGAGTTCGGAAATCGGCATTCTGTTTCACGATGGATCGGATTTTTGACAGTTTATCGGAGCGATTCTTTCCGTCAGCTTTTGTGTGTCGGAGGCAATAGAAATTTTGATTATTTTTGGAAATATTACCAATTTAATGTAATTAAACTATGATTTTTAAATTTATGCAACATTATTATACAAAATGGGCTTGGTTTAGCTATGCTACTGGCCTTTCTTTGCAAAATAAGTGAACAAAAGGAATCTGCTTTAGTACAATAGACTGAATAGCGGGAAATAAGTACAAGGAGTTTCAATGGATTGAACTTTTATTTAATAATAAAATTTATTTTCCTTTTTAGCAATATTTATATATTATTGTTTAATAAAAGCTTCTGAAAATAATTTTAATTGTGTATTATTACTACGATCATGTAAGATGAGTGGGTAGCGCAACTCGGGCATAATTTCTGTGCCAAGATGTACTCCTTTAAGCATTTTTGCCTGACTGTGTCTTTTTAAAGATTTAAAATATCGCCATGCGACATGATTTACAAACATTTGCACGAGAAACTAACAAATCGAAGAAACGCTTGGTCTAAACATTTTCTATGTCCGTTCATGCTCAACGCGTCCTGTAGCAGGAATTTTCTACACGATATGTACATATTCATGATTTGATGGATCGCAACCTGGATCTCAAATTTGCTTTTATGTTTTGTGATCCATAAAAACGTTTTAATATGCGACCAGTGTGGAGTGTCATCCATGGATTGCATCATACTATATATAGTGTACCTAAAACATACCAACTGCAAGAGGTTTTCGCATGAAACTTTGTGGGAATAAGCTGTAAATGTTATTTTCACTAAAGTTGGCATTTTCATTGCCATTGAGTTCATGGAGTCCAGTCCAAAATTACTAATGGTTAAGGTGGAAATCGCAATAATGTACCACTGGTGTTAAGGGAAAATTTGTATATAATGAACCATGATCCTACCACAGATCATAAAAAAAAGTCCCTCCCACCGGACGATTATAGAGCCAGAGATATTCCTTGTTAAAGCAATGTGAGTGTGGAAGACTTTTTTGCGTCACCGGCCTTGGGCCGCGCTTTAAAAAAACCTTAGCCGGCAGAATTCTCATTTTGGAGAACTTTAATATTATAATTTAATAATAGTTGAAAGCATTAAAGGTAGATGAATTATCATCCAAAGAATATTTCCTGAAAGTTTCACTGAAAAATTTCTAGTAGTTTGTAAATAAATAAAATTGGTTCATTCTACCCAAGCTTAGCCGGTGTTAATTTCCGAATTACAAGGTATTCTCTCATAATCCAATTAAAAGGTCATGTCAGTTCGCTGGCCGCCATATTTCTTTCGGTTTTAGAAAAAAGTATCAGGTCCTCATACGTCATGTCCTTTTGCAATTGGCACAGCTGTTTGTTTGGTTGTTCGCGGCTTTATTAGTCCTGTGACGTAAGCAGTATTTGACATTTCCGCCTACTGGCATTACCGTCTCAATATATATACCGTGGTATTCTCTCATGAAAATTGGTGACAGTATTCTAAAAATTACGTTTTCATATATGTTGGCACTTTTTTTTTATAATAGAAAGCAATCTATATATATAAAAATGGTGTAAAAAATGTTACTAACCTCATCAGATGAGAACGGCTGGGCCGATTTCTGTAAAATTTTCTGTCAGTTGTTCGTATTCTCGAGGAGATGGTTCGTACGCAAGAAAATTTTGGAAAATCCCTCCGGAAAAGTCCGAAAATTGGAAAAATCGGTGTGTATGTGTGTATGTGTGCATCTGTGGATGTGTGTCCTTTATAAACTCCCAAAGTAACCAACAGTTCTTTATGAAATTTGCACAGTAGATTCATGTGGTGTTAGTGCACATAGTAGGGTATATAGAATTTCGAAAAAAGGAAGCTTCCCGGAATACAGGCCTAAATGAGGACCCAGATCGATCCAGCAAGTCTTCGAGCAATATTGGTATCAAATGAAAGAAGTTGAACAGGCCTTCAACATAAAGTTATTTTCATTGCGATACCTAGGCCGGGTTCCCAGATATGGGTTAAAACGTGGGACCGAGTGACCCTGGAAAGTTTCTGAGCGATATTGGTATCAAATGAAAGCTGTTGAGGAGGACTTCAACAAAGAGCTTTTTAAATAGTGATTCCTAGGCCGGGTTCCAAGATTTGGGTCAAAGCGTGGACTCGGATAACCCCTGAATGTTTTCGAGCAATATTGGTAGCAAATGAAAAGCGTTGAGCAGGCTTCCACATACATACAGTTATTGTCATTGTGATTTCTAAGGCTGTTTCCCAGAGATGGCTAAAGTAGTGGGCCCGGATGGTGATGGACGGTCCCAGTAAGGTAAAGGTAGGTAGCTATAGGGATAGGGATAGGGATAGGGATAAGGATAGAGATAGGGATAGTGATAGGGATAGATATAGGGATAGGGATAGGGATAGGGATAGGGATAGGGATAGGGATAGGGATAGGGATAGGGATAGGGATAGGGATAGGGATAGGGATAGGGATAGAGATAGGGATAGTGATAGGGATAGATATAGGGATAGGGATAGGGATAGGGATAGGGATAGAGATAGAGATAGGGATAAGGATAGGGATAGGGATAGCGATAGGGATAGGGATAGGGATAGGGATAGGGATAGGGATAGGGATAGGGATAGGGATAGGGATAGGGATAGGGATAGGGATAGGGATAGGGATAGGGATAGGGATAGGGATAGGGATAGGGATAGGGATAGGGATAGAGATAGGGATAGGGAGAGGGAGACGGAGAGGGATAGGGATAGGGATAGGGATAGTGATAGTGATAGGGATAGGGATAGGGATAGGGATAGGGATAGGTATAGGTATAGGGATAGGGATAGGGATAGGGATAGAGATAGTGATAGGGATAGGGATAGGGATAGGGATAGGGATAGGGATAGGGATAGGGATAGGGATAGGGATAGGGATAGGGATAGGGATAGGGATAGGGATAGGGATAGGGATAGGGATAGGGATAGGGATAGGGATAGGGATAGGGATAGAGATAGTGATAGGAATAGGGATAGGGATAGGAATAGGGATAGGGATAGAGATAGTGATAGGAATAGGGATAGGGATAGGAACAGGGATAGGGATAGGGATAGGGATAGGGATAGGGATAGGGATAGGGATAGGGATAGGGATAGGGATAGGGATAGGGATAGAGATAGTGATAGGGATAAGGATAGGGATAGGGATAGAGATAGTGATAGTGATAGGGATAGGGATAGGGATAGGGATAGGGATAGGGATAGGGATAGGGATAGGGATAGGAATAGGGATAGGGATAGGAATAGGGATAGGGATAGGGATAGGGATAGGGATAGGGATAGGGATAAGGATAGAGATAGGGATAAGGATAGGGATAGGGATAGGGATAGAGATAGGGATAAGATTAGGATAGGGATAGGGATAGAGATAGAGATAGAGATAGAGATAGGGATAGGGATAGGGATAGGGATAGGGATAGGGATAGGGATAGAGATAGGGATAGGGATAGGGATAGGGATAGGGATAGTGATAGAGATAGAGATAGAGATAGAGATAGAGATAGAGATAGAGATAGAGATAGAGATAGAGATAGAGATAGAGATAGAGATAGAGATAGAGATAGAGATAGAGATAGAGATAGAGATAGAGATAGAGATAGAGATAGAGATAGAGATAGAGATAGAGATAGAGATAGAGATAGAGATAAAGACAGAGATAGAGATACAGATAGAGATAGAGATAGAGATAGAGGTAGAGATAGAGATAGAGATAGAGATAGAGATAGAGATAGAGATAGAGATAGAGATAGAGGTAGAGATAGAGATAGAGATAGAGATAGAGGTAGAGATAGAGATAGAGATAGAGATAGAGATAGAGATAGAGATAGAGATAGAGATAGAGATAGAGATAGAGATAGAGATAGAGATAGACATATAGATAGAGATAGAGATAGAGATAGAGAGAGAGATAGAGATAGGGATAGGGATAGGGATAGGGATAGGGATAGTGATAGGGATGGGGTATTGGGATAGGGATAGGGATAGGAATAGGAATAGGAATAGGAATAGGAATAGGGATAGGGATAGGGATAGGGATATGGATAGGGATAGGGATAGGGATAGGGATAGGGATAGGGATAGGGATAGGGATAGGGATAGGGATAGGAATAGGAATAGGGATAGGGATAGGGATAGGGATAGGGATAGGGATAGGGATAGGGATAGGGATAGGGATAGGGATAGGGATGGTGATAGGGATAAAGATTGAGATTGAGATTAAGATTGAGATTGAGACCGAAATAGAGATAGGGATTGAGATAGGGATCGGGGGAAGTAGGTTTGTCTCGGCGAATATAACTATAACTTTTATTCAGAGAATAGACAAGATAATGGTTAGCAATACGGTAATCAAAGACTTTTCTTTAGGCTTCATAGGAATAAATTTTAGCAGAACAACGTCTGCCGGGTCAGCTAGTATTTTATAAAATTGAATTAAAATTAATGTCTAAATTCCTTTGTTCTTCCATTTATTTTTCAACTAAAAAAGCTGTTGCAGCAAAGCATGCACTAATTTTTTTATTAGTGTCCCCAAAGCATTTCATGTGTTATTCAAACATGCATGAAAAGGATTATTAAAAAGGTAGACAAAAGCGCGCACACACAGAAATACGCGCAGACATACAAATGCATACAGATAAAGAGAAAGGGATAGAGAGATTTGCCTCAAAGCACTTTTGCTGCATTGCATAGATGAGGAAGAGCAGTAGGAGCAGTATAAGCAGAAGCGCTAGTAGCAGCAACAAACCAGCAACTTGTTTAGGCTTATAGCTGAAGCCTAAGCTATTAAAATGGAATAAGCTGGCAGCACTGCTTAACAGCAGGCACATTCGTTCTGCTCCAAACGTTTTAATATTAATTTTCTGTTATGCGCTCATACATCAAATAGAGAGGCAGGCAATTGAGTTTAATGAGCAAACATGGACAAAGAGAGCACAATGATTGGCGAGCGTCAAAAATTGCGTATTGGGTCATATTAATAAAAGCAAGCATTTGCTTTTGCCGAATATTTCAGACCTTTTACTCAAATTTTGAAACATGGTTCATACTAGAGCTCTAGATACCCGGGTATAGAACAAATCGAATTGATCGTTTTTGTTTGAAGCCCGTTTGTTGTTAAAATGCCCGTACAAACATTCGAGCATTCGGGCTTACAAACAAAAAAAAATGTGTATCGAAAAAACAAAAATAAAAACAACTACATATGAAGAAGAAAAAAAAAATAATAAACAAAAGAAAAAAACAAACTTCAGAATGCCCAAATTGTTCAAATGCCCGTACAAACATACGGGTAATAAACAAACAAACGACTGTTCGAGCATTTGAACAACATTTGTTCGGGCTACTCGAAAATGTTCAAAAAAAATCTGGAGCTCTAGTTCATACAAACTAATGTCAAATTTTTAAAATGTTGAGTAGAAGCATTTGCTTGGTTTTTATTAACACGGCCCATTGTCGAAGGAAAGATTTCCACTTTAAAAAAATAGATGTTTAGGTTTTCTTCGACTAAGATGCAAGTAAGTGGTTGGTTATCTGCACACGCCTACCTCATTCTGATATATAAATATATGTACGTATGTATATGTAGGTATATAAGTGTATGCATATTAACGTTTTAATCCTAGCAGAATATATGTATTGTTTGTTATTAAATAAGCCGCAACGCTTAAGTTGCGCAAAATCTGTGAATGCTAAACAAAAAACGCCTTTTTACTATTCCTTGTTATAAGGCATTCATATACCACAGATTATCACGTATTATCGAAGCCTTATTTCTGATGGCGAATAAACCTTTTTATAAGGTATATGGATACCTTATAAGGTGTTATTATCATGAATTTTCAAAGCATTATTCCCATGGCAGATAAGCCTTGAAAGTAAGGCTTCCTCTCAGAGAGAGAGAGAGAGAGAGAGAGAAAGAGAGTAGTCCGTACAGCCTGATGACATCAACACGGGGAAAATCAGCCTTATTTTAAGCCTTGGTCCATACAACTTTTGTTCGCTTAAAATTTAAAGGCATTATTTCGTAAGCCTTTCTATCTTCTGGTATAATACTAAAATAAGGCTTAGTTTTTTTGGTGGGAACAGCAGCACAACATGTGTCATATGCGTCAATAGACATGCATACTTTATGTCACACTTTTAACGTGTTCTCTCGTGTTATTGTTGTTGTTGTTGTTGTTGTTGTTGTGTCGTTATGCCAGTTAGTTGTTGAATACATTTTTAGCACTTCAATAAAAGGCAAAAAAAAGTCAACGAATTACGTGGAGCAAATTATGCCAGCTTAAGGTCCCCACAAACAGACGCGATACGATACAGTCCACATATGAAAAATCGTATCGCGTCATGCACAATTGCATATGTGGACTGTATCGTATCGCGTCTGTTTGTGGGGACCTTTATTTAATAGTAAGTACATATAAGTATTTAGTAGCAGATGAAAGAAATTTTGCCGCTGCAAATGAAAAAGTGCAAAAGTTAAAGGAAAACAAACAAGCAAAAGCTACAAATTCTGCTTGCTGGCTAAACGTTAAATGGATGAATGAAGTTGGTCTGTTTTTGCTTGTTTTTGTTGTTTTTGCTTTTCTTTTTATGTTTGCTGTTGGTTGTTTTTTGCTTTTCTTTTTATACATATTTGTTGTTGCTTTTTATTATTTTATTCTATTCTTCGCTTTTGTGCCTTCAGCATTTTACATTCATTGTGTGTAAATTGACCTTAAATTATTGCCACACAACTGACTTGTTGGCATATTTTCTATTCGTTTGTTGCTTTCAGCTTTTTGTTCCTCATTTTCCATTGTCGACGTCCAAACACGGAGACACGAAGTTGAGCAACCCGCTGCTTTTACGTCAGTGGAACATGCGACAGAAATGATTGCTTTGCTTTTATGTTACGGTTTTCTATTTGGCTCATGTCTAGCCGCCCTTTAAATGACATACAATTCTTTCAAAGTATGTACATACATATATACATATCGCCCGTTTTATGCAATAGGGATTTAACTCGAAATTTTCGATTTCTGGGATTTTGCCATATATTTCAATAACTGGGTAGTGCCTTTGAGTCTAGTCTTATAAAATACTCAAAAAGATAAAAATGGCGGAAATAAAGGTGATTTTGTAGTTAGCCGTAGAAGGAAACTACATATTTGAAATTATAAAACTTTATTTGCGTTTTCCCAAAAAAAAATTTTTTGAGTTAAATCTCTATTGCATAAAACGTGCGATATGTACATACATACAATATTTAGTAAACGCTTGTCAATTTTAATGCGCTTATCTAGACATTATCGCTTTGCTTATTTGACTTTGCGTTTTTCTTTCAATTTTACTTGTCAATCGATCAAAAACTTTTCTTTCCGTTTTTTTTTCTATCTAATTCATTGCATGCCAAATTCGAAATTGCATAATTGTATTTGTATATTTTGGTAAAACAATTACCTAGTACTTGAATTTCAATGAAAATGTACAAATTTGTGCAAAAATTTATTATGCATTTTTGTTATTGCATTTATTGTTGTTGTTGTTAATTTTTTTCATTTTTTTACGCTAATAGAAAAGTTGTGTTGAATTTATTGGAAAGACGAAACTTTTCAACCGCATTCTCCGTCGTTCAATTACCACCGTTTTAAACATGTTTATTCATGTATTTTTCCAAAAATTATTTATGAACCATGATGCGATTGAATTTTTTCATTCAAATAACAGCTAGCTCTCTTTAACTTGCATACATATGTATGTACATTAGACCGTATCGTAAAAAATAAATTTTCTGAAGAGACCGCTACTGAAATTTTATGATGAAAAATTTTCTAGAATATTTTAACCCTCTAGCACCGCCAGTAAAGCGTTATTTTGACCCCTTTTTTTAAATTTAGAAAAAATATTATTTTTAAGATCGCTAGAGGATCAAACTGTTCTAGAAAATTATTCGTCCTAAAATTTCAGTAAGGGTCTTCTCAGAAAATTTATTTGTAAAATGAATCTAAAAGACCACAGTGAGAGAAAAACATATGTACTATATACATATGTATATTCATCGGAATGTTTAACGTGTTTTATTTCGGGTTCTACCGGAGCGATCGAAATACTTCTTTTGCAAAAGCTAATGATTTTTGACTAAGTTTAACATGCAGTCATAAAAAAAAAGTACCTTATGGTGGTATAAACTAAGTACTGAGTGGTAGTGACCCCAATGGCGCACATAGGGTTAATAATATTACATAGTATAAACCGCCCTTTCAAGGCAAAGACATTGCTGTATTAAATTTAAAGATCGGGCTATAAATATAGAAAGATATGAAAAAAAAATTATTTGAGCTACATCTAGCGGCGTACAAAAAAAAAATAAAATAATTTTCCGGAAATGTTTTACAAAAAGACATCATATGGGGGGGCATACGGTGGACTTTTTTTTGGTACCTATAAGGCGAGGCGGCCTAATGTACATACATATATGTATTGTATATGGTTGCGAAATTAATGCTACAACAAAAAAGCAACAAGAGAGAATATATAATATGTGTTGCATATTTCAAGGCGCCATTTGTGTTGCTTTTCTGCGGCTCTTAGGGCCGTTTACTCAACCTCTGATTAACGCTAACCACGGTTAAAGCCCGGTTAAATATAATTATCGACTTCATTAAACCATACATTTGACATGCGGTCGATAATGCGGTCGAAAATGCAGTCTATAACTTGACGGGACCTTTATCCTCTTAACCTCCGGTTAGCGTTAATCAGAGGTTGAGTAAACGGCCCTTAAAGTGCTTTGTATAAAGATTTTGGCTGGAAAGTCTCGTACTAAAATTCTCTGACGAACAATTTTCTTCCATGTTTTAACCCTCTAGCGGCCACTCCAATGCAGTTTAAAACAATGCAGTTTAAAACAGATTTCCTGAAAAAGGGACTCTAAGGGCCGGTTTCACCATCTCCGGTTGTATGGCGAGCTGTCAAATAAATTGCTTAACCGGGCAAAAATTTCTGGTTAAGTGCTTAACCGGAGATGCTGAAACCGGCCCTAAGGGCCGTTTACTCAATCTCTGATTAACGCTAACCGGAGGATAAAGGTCCGGTTAAGTTGTGGACTACGTTAACGACCACATGATAAATGTATGGTTTGATGAAGTCGATAATGATATTTAACCGGACTTTAACCGTGGTTAGCGTTAATCAGAGGTTGAGTAACCGGCCCTAAATGACACTCTCGTGAGCGAGCTAGTAGTAAATACTTGTGTACATACATATATACATAACTATATACACTTAAACTTCATATTTCACTTGCGTTTTAATCCCTTTTGCACTTAAATATTAAAAAAATACCCAATCCAAAAACTTTCACTGTTAAAATGCTCATAAAATAAAACTTCGATTTGATCATGGAAAGAGATTTGGTAGCATTATGTGTCCTAACTCCAAAGTCATTCCATCCTCCCGAAAGATCATATAGTGAGCATCGATTTTGCTGTGCTTGGCATTTTAGATTGACAAAATTTTCATTAACAAGAAAAAACAAAAAACAAGAAACAAGATTTTACGTAGGAGTGCTATTTTCAGAATTTCAAACTATAAACTCTATCTAGGCGTTATATAGAGCATAAAATGCACTACATAAAAACAAAAAAATAATGATTTTCAAACAAGTACAAACAAAAAATTGAGTTCACTACATCTCGGCGTGTGAGCCAACAGAAAATTCATAAGTTAAATAAAAAAACAAAAAAAAAAAAAAAATTAACCACATAGATACATCCATACATATGCATGCATATCCCAGTAAGAAGACAACTTTTATACAACCTTGAAGAAACTGAAAATGTTCAAAGCGATGCTCAACTTCTAACTCAATATGAGATCAAATAATTTTGCCATGGACTGATTTTAAATTAAGAAGCATTCCAAGTACATGACATGTGAGGTATTATTTGAACAGTTTTTTAGTATCGCAATTCAAGGATGAATTCAATTTGATCTTGAAAACCTTGGGTTCTCAAATGGGAAACTTAGATTATGTGCATATAAAAAGTGTGTCCTTTTGCTTGAAAATTTGTTGCTGCTCCAATGAGTTGTAGTGTAAAGTAACCAATGGAAAGTGGAAAGCGTGATAACTAGAGCTAAAGATTGAACTCTAATTATAAATGTTTATTGGGTAAGTATGATTATTTTTTTAATGCAGAATGTAGCATGAAATTTTTATAAGCAACTAAATTTCTTTTTGCACAGCCGTAAACCCAAATTTATAAAAAAAAAACATACTTATGTATATGTAAATATTTTCTACACTGAGAGAAAAAAAATATATGGAGGGGTCAAAGAAATTGTTTACCTATTTTGAACACTACTTTCTTTGTTTTGAGTAAATTTTCCTTAAAACATGTTAAAAGGTTTATAAAATATTGTTGTTACATGCGTTACCATGGTTTCATATACTTGTTTTGAAAAAATTCATACATTAAAATAATGAAAAATTCTTTAAGCGCCATTCCATTCCCAACTTTCCTTGTTTTGAAGACTTCATTTCTTTAATTTTAAGAAATTAAATTCCCATACAAATCCCCATGGCAACTAATTTGTTTGAATGTTTTTTTATGTTTTTTCCACATTTTTGAGAAAATTTACACAAAACAAAGAAAATTTTGTATTGCGACGCGTGTTCAAAATAAGGAAAATTATGTCTTTGATCGAGAGAAATTTTTTTTTGAGTGTAGGCAACGTTGCCAAAAAACTGTCTAAAAATACTAAAAAGATATTCATAAGATAAGTGAGGCCTACCTACGCAAACATATAAATTCAACTTGGCTGACAGCTCAGACAAATGCAGCATCTAAATAAATATTTAAAAAAAATAAGAGACTTACGTTGCGAATATTAATATACATATGTACGTATATATATATGTATATATGTGTGAGGATGCAGAACCATTTTGAACGAATGAAAAATGAACAAGCCTACACGTATTTTTTTGTTTCTCGTGTTTTTCGTGTTTTTGTTTTTTTTTTCGGATTTTTTTTTGTTGCCGGCAAAAGCCGCTTTTCTCCAACCACTTTGGTTGTGTAGGCTTTTGTGGCTAACGAATTTTGTTATTTGGTTTTTGTTGTTATGCTTTAAATATGCATATGAGTTGTGGGAAAATAACGCGCCCTCTATGTTGTGTTGGCATGGGGTTAAAAGTGGCTGTTGTTGAGCACATGTTCAGACATACATACATGTAAGTGCATATACTCGTAGGCACATGAGTATCGGCTTCTATTCATGAAACAAATATGAGCGTGGTACATACTTATACACTCAAATAAATTTTGGTATAAATTTTAAGCTTTTTTGGTCGATATATAGGAATCGACCGAAAAATTATTAAAATTTAAACTTTGAAAAGTTTAAAAGATTTTTAAACTTTTAAGGTTTCGATTTCATTCCAAATTAAAATTTATTTTTAGACTTTCAAAAGTTTAAAATTTAAACCTTTTTTTGGTTTAACTTAAAAAAAATGTCTGCTCCCAAATCCTCTTCATATTTTTCCCTATTGTATCTTCTTTCATATCCTTTTTTTTCCTTTTCTCCCATATTGTTCTCCCCCCAACATCCCTTTAATCTTTTTCCATATTGTGTCTTTTTCCTATCGCCTTCTTCTCCTTTTCTTCCTTCTTCATTTTATCTGTTTCATTAATTATTTGGTGTTTGTTTATTTCTCCATTCATTTATTCAAATTGTCTAATAACTATAAATGAGCTTTTTATATTGTTCATTTCTCGAAAAAGCAAGCTGGAATTTCAAAAAAAATTAAAATTTTTTTGTTGAAACCAAATTTTATGACCAATGAAAGTTCAAAATTTAAACCTTAAAAGTCTAAATGAGAAAAAGTGTAAGATTTAAACCAAAAAAGTATGAAATTTATTCCAAAAAATACTTTGAAATATTTGAACTTTTGTAAGTTTGAATTTTAAACCAAAAAGGAATGAGAAACTTTTAAACTTTCGAATGTTCAAAATTTAACCCAAAAAAAAGTTTAAAATTTCTTTCAAACTATATCAAAGTTTAAAAAATATTCCAATATTTATAACAGTGTATGAACACTAGGGTCATTTCCAAATTTTATAGCACATTTCCTCAAACAACAACTTTATAATAACATTCATTTCGTTAGCGATTTTATGACGCCTTTGACTGGTCGCACGAACAACAACCAACCAGCAATTAAATTGTATATTATTGGGCATAAGTGTGTTGTAAATTTAAAAGCAGGATATATTTAAAAATAATATTTATTACTACTAACAACATGAATTAAGACATTAAGGGCTGTTCTCTCAATCTCCGATTAACGCGAGTTGGAGGTGTAAATTCCTGTTAAGTCAACGACTGCGTTATCGACCGCATGTTGAATTTATAAGTTTAATTAAGTCGATAATGATGTTTAACTGGGAGTTAGATTTATTGGAGATTGAGAAAACGGCCCTAAATTATATTTATTTTTTTGACAAATAGTTATTTATTACTTTTATTGAAGTAACTTCCAAAGCAAGCGACAATGACAAAGTAGTATTAATGTGGTTAAGTTATGGTTAGCATTCAGAGATAAGTAATTTTTTTTATTGAGTAGTTATTTTTAGAAAAGAAACGGTCAGTTGAAACTAAGAAAAATATCTTGTAAATGAAGTTAGTCATTTTAAAATTGGAAAGCGAGTAGTTCTAGTGAGAACTCATCAAATGGAAGGCAAAAGTGTTGGCTATAAATGCGAACGCGCCAATTGCATACCATTCTATACACCTTGGACTTGATTCTATTTGGTTTGCTTATTCCAATCGTTGACTTGCTGGGTTACATCAGTACATAGGAAGTTCTGTGCATATGAAAGGAAAGAAAACAACACCCAAGTCCTTATACAAGCATACGTCACTTCGTCCCTTGTAGCCTTCTAAGTAGTGGTTGGCGCGCTGTTGTAAATGTGCTTTTCACGAAAAAATTTTAATTGTGCATCTAATTTGGCACTTGTTCTTGTTGAAATCCACTTACAAAGTACAAATTTTTAATTTATGCATAACATAAACCTCCATCCAAAAAAAAAAAAAGACGATGAATAGGTACCTACACTTTTGAGCTGGCAAAAGAAGGTGTGAGGAAAATTGCGGACACATACATGCATATATACTAAACTAGACAAAAAACAAGTTATGTATGGAAGTGAAGGCAGGAGGGCTTATGTGGCAATGTGGTTAAGTTTGGTTGTGCAGAAGCCAAATATACATACATACATATGTTTGTATGTAAAGTTTTTGAAAGGGTTGATATGCTTTTCTTTGCTTACTACATGTATTTATGTTTAACCCCTGCAGGGAACTCAATAACTAGTGAGCAAAATTTCTAGTTCCGAACTACCGAAAAGGTGTCAAAAGGGAACTAGATCAATTGTAGTTAGACCCTCACCAGTTCAGGAGGAGTGAATTGAGTGACCATTTTAAGACACACTTTGATTTGTATGCAATTTCGAAGTGACAAAAATTCTATGAAAATTTTTCGTTCGTTCAATTTCCGTCGGCTTTGTATATTTCTGCAATTCTCAGATGTTTAGTGAAGCGTTTCATATAAAGAGTTTTCTATTTGCATCTTAACTTGTATGAAATGAAATGTTTCCCTAATTATGCTTTCCCGATCCCTCAGGCTTATTTTTAATTTTTTTAGTTTATTACTTTTTAAATATTACTGTAAATTCTATTAAATAAATAAATAAAAAAATATTAGTCAAAAAAAAAAAAAATAAAAAAAAATATCATCCACATTGACACCGACAGGATTCGAACCCGCGCCCCTCAGATTGAAAGGCACATGCGTTAGCCAGTCGGCCATCGCGCCACTTGCATGAAGTATGTCAAAGGCTGCACTTAAGCGACATATGTAAAACTGTAGAATTTGTAGGTACTTGTAGCTAGTTCAGAACTATCGAAATTGTGCCAATAAACGAACTAGTGTAAACTGTAGAATTTAGTACTAGTTCGGAACTATCGAAAATGTAGTGCAGAGAGTGACAATTGACACCGCCTAGGACATCGCCGTGTTAAATTCGCCAGTTGATAACATGCAACAGAGATTTAGCACGCACTAGTAGTGTCGAAAAATGCACTAGAAGCGACCTAGTTCGGAACTAGAGATTTTCCCTACAGGGACTGTAATGTTTGCTGAGTATTGAGAGAGAGCTTTTGTACTATAATAACATAAATACTCGTTTGTATAACAACAAAGATTAAATAAAAAATATATCTTAAATGGGGAGTGTTAAATATAGTATAATGCTTACATTAGTTGTTGGTTATTTATTCTAATTACTATGCTCAAGTTTTACATTCGACACTTAAAGTACAAGTACATATGTTGGACAAAGAACACTGGGCTACTTTACGTAGATGATCTTAATGTTGTTTTTAACAGAAATGTGGGTATGCTTGTACATTAGGGTGATCCGCAAATGTATGCAGATACATTTTATGTAATATTTCTTCAACTTCACCATCTAGGTCGATGCTAATATAGTCGAAGATGCCACATATAAATTTTTGTACCAAACGGAAATGGTTAAAGGGTGTCGCACAGTGATGAGAGTTCATATTACAATATGTATATGGTATCTTTGACTGTTGTGTTAGCGATGTAGGGTGTGAGATCGCAGAAAATCGCTAATTTAGTTTTTAAAGACCACCCTAATGTATATAAATACATATGTTTTTGAGGAGGAGGAAGCATCGAAAGCCCTTACCCCGTCAGTGTAGTACTCTAACCCGAACTAAGCCTCCTACAGTCATCGTACCGAACCCATCATACCGAACCCTACTACCACCAAGCTGCCGTCGGAAGGTGGGTTGAGCAGCAGACTCGAAGGTTGAGCACCAGGCTCGTATGTTTAATTAAAAGTGAAATATTCACTTCAAAGTTTTATCTCAATTATCTCAAAAGCGCATTAAACAAAAAATAAAAACTGCAAGCGTTCTCATAAGTTTTTCTAACAGAGTGCTACATGGCGTATGAGTGATAAACTGGCAGTTGGCGGCTAGTATGTATGGTTGTTGTTCTTAGTGTTGATTTCTACTTTGCGATTTCTAAAAGAAAAACCTATGTTCACGAAAATAAGCATATTGGAAGATATACAGTGCGATCCTATGCAGCTACCCACTCAAACTATTTCAAATACCTTCAAAGTACTTAAGAGCAAAAAAGGACATAAAAAAAAATAGCTTGACGGAGCGCACAACGAATATGGAATGAAGAGGGTTTGTCGGAATTCTAAATCGATTAAGAAGTTCACAAAAAGCTTTTTTAAGTTAACTAAAGATGTGTTTTAGTAAAACGATTATACAATGAGTACAAAATGAATACTTTTTTAAGGCACTTTCCTTTGTTATGTCTCAGACACACATGTCGTATGAATATTATAATATCAATACTATGATTTGGCTATACTATGAAAATTTCCAATTAAACTACAATATGAGAATGACACATATGGTATAGATCGCAATATTATTACGAGTACTATACTACGATGTGTGTCTCTAGAATTAGATAAGATCCCCATGAACAAATTTATGGCATGCATCAATAGAACTAAGCGTGAGGAATTCAAATTTAATTTTGGCACAAGTGTCGGTTAGGCGGTAATGAAAGTTGCACTTAGCCGGTTATGAAGTTGAAACGACGATAAGCAACTTCATCAAAATACACTTCTGTGGCGTCAAATGTGCTCAACTTGGATATAAAATGAATTTTTATATGACTTTTTGCTCGCAATTCCATTAGCGTTTCAGCAGCATTTTGCTGGAGTTAAATGAACTGTATTCATGTAAACATACCCACATATGTACTCATGTACATACATTCGTATGTATACAAAACTGCATGTACCCAAGGATTATCAGATTTATTTACTTACATTTATAATTTGATTTACGAGAATCTAATTGAAATTCACTACTTCACAACGTACAAGAAAACTTAATTTAATACATTCGAATGCATTATTCGTTTCGTTTGTGCACAACAAGACAAACATGCATACATGTGTACATAAAAAAAATCATATATGCATTTAGTTACGTACACACGAAGCGGAAGATGAAAGGCAGAAGTGGAAGTGGGAGGGAGTGGAGAAAATGCAGCGCAAATATTATAAAAAGCATAAAAGCTAGCTTACGAAAACTTTCTAGCTGATAACGATATCTTCAACCGCACTTTGATGAAGTAAAATGATAAAATATATACATATCAGTGGCGGATCTAGCATAAATTGCCTGGGCAAGCCTATGTGTGAAGCATAACCATTAGCCATTTATGTAATTTCCTTTGCTGTATTATTTAAAAGTCTGATTGCGTTCCGTCATTGACTTTGATTTAGAGTTCTCGATTTCTTTTTAACATTTTCGAGTGGCCCGAATAAATGCTTTTCAATGCTCGAACGCTCGTTTGTTTGTTTATTACGCGTATGTTTGTACGGGCATTTGAACAATTCAGGTACTTGAAGATCGTTTTTTCTCGTTTATTTTTTTTTTTTTTGTTTTTTCATATGTATTTTTTATTTTTGTTTTCCTGATACACATTTTTTTGTTTGTATACTCAGAGAAAAGCAATCAAAAATAAAATTTTTATTTTTTTTATAGACGTTTTAAACCAAGTCATTTTTATTTTATAAATGAAAATTTTTAAATTAAAAATTAAATTTTTGAAGTTAACTTCTTAGGCGGCGATATAGAGTTTTTATGGAGAGTGAAATTTTAAAAAGGAAATAGCAGGTACACTTCCGTTGCACGGAAATAGCAAACAGGAAACAGGAAACAGCAAAAGATAAAAACGTTTACCCGGCTTTCCCCTGAAGGTTTTGGACAATATTGGTATCAAATAAAAGGTATTGAACATGGCTTTTACATGGAGAATTACTAGTTATGATTCCCAGGACGGGTCCCCAGATATGGGTCAAAACGAGGACCCGGATGACCCCGGAATATTTTTGAGCAATATTGGTATCAAATGAAAGGTGCTGAGCACAGCTTTCATATACCTCAGTGAAATAGTTATATGTGCATGGAATAATATTTTATAAAAATTATAAAAAACTAAAGTTATATTTTTTTTAAATATTATTTTTTACATATATGACTAGATATGAACTAATACAATAGCAAATGAATTTGTCTTTATTTACTGGTGATTTTAGTTTAATTTTTATTTAATTTTCCCTTAGGAAAAAATTATGTGTGCGTCAAAGGATTTGTAACATGTATGTGGCTAGATAACAATAAATTATAAATTCTAATAATTTATATGCTTCCCTTTCTTCAACTGAACCTGGATCAATCTCCTTGGCATGGACTCTACCAATTTTTGTAAGGTTTAGATGCTTATTTCGTCCCATTCCTTTACCAACGTTTCTTTAAGCTGCTTCATGGTCTGAAACTGTCTACCATTCTTATAAACCTTAGCCGAGAGTATTCCCCATAGGTCCTCAATGGGGTTGAGGTCAGGACTGATGGCTGGCCAATCCAACAAAGGGATGTTTTTGGACGAAAAAAAATCTTTTGTTGTACGAGCGGTGTGGATTGGGGCGTTGTCCTGTTGAAATATCCACTCATTTCCATAAAATTCTTCAGCAAATTGAATAAGGACATTGTCCAATAACTCAATGTACATTTGGAAATTGGTTTTGCATGGGATGAAACAGAGTGGAGATTTTCCAGCATACCCAAAAGCCCCCCAAACCATTAACGAGCCGCCACCATGGTTTCGCTTAAGACGATTCTGCCTCGGGTGTCTTAAGTCGCGCCAATATTTTTGACAGCCATCGGGACCATCCAAATTAAACTTTTTCTCATCGCTGAATATAACTTTTTGGAACTCTGTATCCCAGAACTTATATTTATCGGCGAAGGCCAAACGGGATGTCATATGTCTTTTTAAAAGCATAGGTTGAGATACTCGCGCATTATATGTGACATTTTTGTTTTGGGATAACATTTGGTGGACTCGTCTCCTTGTTACCTTAAGATTAAGATGGGCTTGAATTTCACTGCAACTCATACCTTTTTCAACAGCTAGACGCCGAATTGTTCGCTTACAACGTTCATCAATCTCTGATTTTCTGCCACTGCGTTTGGTAGTCCCATATTTTTCCGGGTTTTTTAGGAAATTAGTAATCGTATTTCTATGGCGTCCCAATTTCGTTGCAATTTCGACCAATGGTACACCACCATCCCTTTGTCCAATTATAAAACCGCGCTTTGTTTCTGTCAAGGTGGATCCGCGTGGAATTTTTTCTAAAAGTTGGAAATCACTCAATATCCGTTTGCAAAAAAATTTATATTTGCTTCACTTGCGATTTGTATGAATAAAGTTATTTTATCTTACTTGTTGACATTTGAAGCAGGGAAAATGCGTTTTGCACATATAAGTTTTTCCTAAGAAAGGTGGCATATACCACAAGTTTTTATATACCGTATACATTATCAGCGGATTAAAACTAATCATTATATCAGGCCCGTAGCCAGGAATTCGTTTCGGGTGGGGCTTACAGAAATCATGGACAAATTGCACTCCCCCCGCCCCCCACATATATATATCGTCGTACCATACGAAAACTAACATATTTAAAATTTCTGGCGAAAGCTATCAATAAAAAAATTCTGTACGAAAAGTAGAACATTTGACTTTTGGCCGACGAAAAATAATAAAATCGACTTTTGGCTGACGAAAAGTAATAAAATCGACTTTTGGCTGACGAAAAGTATCAGTAATTATATACTGTTTTTACATTAAAATTGTTGTTGTTTAAACGAAATTGATAGTTTTCGTCAGCCAAAAGTCGATTTTATTACTTTTCGTCAGCCAAAACTCGATTTTATTACTCCTCGTCGGCCAAAAGTTGGACTTTTTACTTTTCGTCAGCCACAAAAAATCTGATGTTAGTTTTCGTATGGTGCGACGATATGTACATACATAGGTCAAATGAAAGTTATTCATATTGGTTGATTATTTTGAAAATGAATATGGAAAAGATTTGTACATATGTACAAGATTACTGAAAAGCTATTTTAATTGACATTTATTATGCACATACATACATATACATATGGAATGTGGTACAAAATTTCATATAAAACTTTCTTTTACAATAACCATTTTTTAACGCATTTTTTTCTTGATGCGCGAGAATAATAAGAAGTCATTGGGTGCCAAGTCAGGGCTGTACGGCGGATGACCAATCAATTCGACGTTTTTGCCGGCCAAAAAGGCGTTGGTTTGAGCCGATGTGTTAGAGCTCGCATTGTCATGGTGAAAATGGTTCGTCTTTCCTTGTTCGTTTTTCGAATTTCTCCGAAGACTTCAGGCAAACAACTTGTCGTGTACCAGTCAGAATTGACCGTGCTACGTTGCTCAAGCGGAACAGTCGCCACATGACCAGTTTTGTCGAAGAAACAGGCGACCATTTGCTTCGAAGTGCTTCTTCCACGACCAACCTTCGTTGGATATGGCTCGTCTTCGAGGACCCACACGGTCGATTGTTGTTTTGTTTCAGGTTCATACGCATAGATCCATGATTCGTTACCTGTGATGATCTTATAAACGTTTTTTGAAGCACCGCGATCGTATTTTTGCAACATTTCTTAGCACCAATCGACACGAGCCTTTTTTTGAGCGACAGTCAAATTGTGCGGGATCCAACGAGAACAAACCTTTCTTACGGCCAGGTTTTTATGCAATATCGAATGTATGCTCGTGGGAAAAATGTCCAACGATGTCTCTATATCACGGTATGTCACATGACGATCTTGCATTATGAATTCACGCGCGGCATCAATGTTCTCTGGCTCAACGGCCGTTTTTGGACGGCCTTCACGGAATTGGTCTTTGAGCGAGCTCGGTCACCATTGAATTCATTATACCAATTTTTCACAGTGCCATATGATGGTGCTTCATCGCCATATAAAGATTTAAGTTCATCAATGCACTCCTGTCATGATAATCCACGTCGAAATTTGTGAAAAATGATCGCACGAAAATGTTCAAGAGTTAATTCCATTTTTTTTGCCAAATTAAATTTTTCAAGTCACTGTAAACAACACAAATTATGGCCGTGCGCCAAAACGTTCTGAGTACGATTATGTTAAAAAATGTCAGACTTTCCAATGGAAATGTCAGATTTCAATTGGCAACACTTTTTCATTGTTAGGCTAAAAATATATCGAGCAGCCCGTAATGTGAGGAAAGATATAGTTAAATTGCACGAGGGAGGACAATATTTTGAAAGTGTGAAAAACTAGTATTTCGTTGGTCGCTAGAGGGTTAAAATGTTTTAGAAAATTATTCCCCATAAAATTTCATTAGACGAATTCTTTGCACAAACACAAAAAACAAAGACAAATGTGAGAAGTTGTTTATTGAAATTTTATAACGAAAAATTTTCTAAAACGTTTTAAATCTTTAGCGACCTTTGAAATACTATTTTATGGCACTTTCTAAGAAGCGGTCAAAACGACCTCTTCGTTGGGTTGTTAGAGGGTTAAAGTATTCTACGAAATTAATGCACATGAAATTTTAATAAATATTTTCTAACAATATATTCATATGCAATATGTATTTTAACGCTTTTTTCCATTTATTAAAAAAAAACCAGAAGAAATTTTGCAAATTTAAAATGACAATAAAAAAAAGCAAAACGGTTTTTAGGTTTTACTCTATGGATCTAGTGGTCTTTCATTATGTGTGCAAATTATCACGAATGCTGTTACACAGTGTAATCGGCTTCAAGTTTGTTAGTTACACACTAACGCTTCTGCATTATGCATCAAAATATTTTCTTAAGAAGAATGAGAATAAAAACCTCGAGAAAGCCTTTTTAAATATAAGTACAACTGCAAGCGAACAAAAAGAAAAACCAATGCGTGCAAAGTTTTTTGCATGTCATAACAAAAATATGAATGAAGTGAAAAAGGATTTGAAAGTTTTTGAAACCACAGACATATGCACTTATGCGAAGCACTTTCCTAAACACTTTTATTAATATGCAAAACCAAAAGTAAAGCAAATAGAACAAATAAATTCAAAAACTAATCGAAATCAACTTAATGCTGAAATTTACTGATTGGCAATATTAGAAATGCCGCTTAATATTTCAGCAGCACTTAATTTAAACTTGGAAAAAGTTTGTGAATGATTTTCATTTTATTTCATTTCAATAATAACTCTAACAAGTTCCCACTCAAGTTCTCATGTTACCTGTAAGAACCCCGATGATCAGTCTACACTCATTCCTCTTCTGAGACAGCAACTATTAGTTATATCCGGATTATACGATTTACAAAAACAAAATTTTGGACACCTTACTGCCCGGCGCTTGCAAAGAAATGCACCACTTCTTCATGGACGTTCTCCCTATGTAGGTATAGTGGATTATTGGTGGATTTCGGTGTTTTTTTTGTTTTGGTGTTTTATGTGTTTCCTTACTTATGTACATACCAGTGGCAGTCCCAGCATAAATTGGCTAGACAAGCCTATGTGTGAAGCACTCATTAGCCCTTTGTGTAACTTTCTTTGCTGTATTATCTGCAAGTCATTGCATATGTACATACATACATATGATTAGTGGGGGTAGTGGTGGTTTTTGAATTCGAAATGTCTGCTTACAGCTTACTATGTAAGCGGAATTGTATTCAGTCCGCCTACATCCACCTTACAAGGTAAGCGAAGGTAGATTCGATCTGCCTACCTACAGCCTACAATGTAAGCGGAATCGTATGATATGCTCAATGGATGAACACTTCACTACCCTGATTACTTTGTATCAGAGTTGTAATTATTATAAGAGAAAAAATAAAAAAATAAAAATAATTATTATTGAAATAAACATATTTTAAAAGTCTTTCCATAATAGTTATTTCTGAGATATTTTTTTAAGTCGTTTTGTAATTATTATAAATGAGAAATTTTGTTTTATATCACAAATTTGAAAAAAGTCTTTGAGTAATTATTATCCGTAACAAATTGTTTTTTACGTCTTCAAAGACTTTTTCATTGGGACGAATTTCAAAAATATCTTTAAGTAATTATTTTGAGTAACAAATTTATTTTTTATATCTTCGATAAAAATCTTTCATACAATTTCAAATTGGAAATTTGCTTGAATTTTGAAGTACTTATATGAAAGTTATTTTTATTTTATATTTATATGAAAGTTATTGAAAATTTTCTGAGACTTTTTTGAACTTTGTCTCAATGAAAAAGTCTTTGAAGATATAAAAAACAATTTGTTACTGATAATAATTACGCAAAGACTTTTTTCAAATTTGTCTCAATATAAAAGTCTTTGAAGACTTAAAAAAAATATATTTGAAATAACTATTATGGAAAGATTTTTAAAATATAAGTTTCTGAATAATAATTACAGAAGAGTTTTATCATTTTCATCAGGAAAAAAATATTACCAAAAGACTTTTACGCGTCTGAAGAAAATTTGTAAGACTTTTTTATAATTTCAAAATGAAATAATAATTATTCTACATCTCTGTTTTGTATGTAACGTGTAGGCATTCACTCTACTTTTGCGGCCATGTATATGAAAATGTATAACAAATCTGTATATGAGGTAGTGTGCATTACATGTATGCATGACTTAATCGATTCTGTAAGCAACATTTTCGCCGCTGGGTAAATTCAACTTCATTACTCATTCACTCTCACGCACACTCATTTCGAATCATCGTCATTTTCACTCACTCACTCACTTATCATTTCAAAACACATTACTCATTCACATTCACTTTCTCCCTTTATGTACATCCATCTCCTTTATATGTTATGTGTTTTTTTTGCAATAAAGGTTAACTGAAATAACCAATAAATAAATGATAGATTATGCGTTTTATTTTCCCTCTCTTTATGTACCTACATATATGCGCATAGAATGTTTTGATGGATTCTGCATGATGCGAATCATTCAAATGAATCCATCATTTATGCATACAACCTTTTATTCAACGTTTTTTATACCTTTCATGAATATGAAATGTTATTATACTTACGTTTAGTGCAAAATAACGAGGGTTGAAAGTAACAGAAGCAGAACTGATGGAACTCCACCAAAAATGCCTAATACCGATAGGATCAAAATTACGAGCTGAGTAGATTAAATCATGGCTGTAGGTATGTCCGTTCGTCTGATCATCCGTGTTTAAATGCAGATTTAGATTTAAGTATCATTGGGTATAACTTCTACATTTACTTAAACTGCTGGTACAGAAACGAAAACTAAACATTGATGAGAATTTTCTTCATTCTCAAAAGGTATAAAGTCTTGGGCATGGCTGTAGACAGCCTAAATATCCTACATAATGTTTTCGTGTCTGCATGCCTGAGTAGCAAAGCAGCTGCCGATGATACAGCACGTTATATGGAGTGAGTGTAGGGATTGATTAAAGCCGCAAAAAATTAGGCCAACCACCTTTTTTTTGGTATAAGAAATACACATACGCTCATTAGGCCGTCTCGCCTTTATAGAGACCAAAAAAAGTCCACCGTGCGCCCCCCATAAGATGTAGTTTTGGAAAACATTTCCGTAAAATTTCCTTTTGGACATCGCTAGATGTCGCCCAAATACGCGGTTGTATATCTAAAATATATAGTAAGGTTAATACAGTATTATTCTTTGCTTGAGAATACGGTTTCTACTAAATAAGCGCATTAACCTTGTGTGTGCCATTGGGGTAACTACCACCCAGCACTTAGTTTATGCCACATTAACTCACATTTTGTATGCCTGCATGTTATATTTCGTCAAAAATTATTAATCTTTTGTAAAATAAGTATTTCGTTCGCTTCTACATAACACGAAGAAAAGCATATTCAACATTCCGAGCAATACATGCTTCTTTGTAGCTCACGCTGGTCTTTTGGGCTCTTTATACAAAGATTTTGTCTGAGGAGGCTCCTAGTGAAATTTTATGGCGAATAATTTTCTAGAATATGCTAAACCTCTAGCGAGCTTAAAAATACTTTTTTTCGAACTTACAAAAAAATTGATCAAAACGACCGCTTCGTGGGGTGTTAGAGGATTAAAGTATTCTACGAAATTAATGCTCGTGCAATTTTACTATATGTTTCCTAACCACATATTTCTATATATATTTTAACACTTTTTTTATTTATTTAAAAATAACTCACACAAAATTTTCCAATTTAAAATGGCAATAAAAAAAATGGCTAAATTTTACCAAATGAGGAAAAACGTTTCCAAGGTTTTACTCTGTGGATCTAATGGTCTTTCATTCTGTGTGGAAATTATCGCGCCCCCAAAATTGCTGTTGCACAGTGTTATTTACTAACGAAATCCCAGTTAACCGTAAAAAACTGTGTATAAGCAACTTTTTCTTAATTTTAGCCAGACCTGCTAAATTCCGATTAGGATTAGTAACCAATTAAATTGTTTTAGTTTTTAATTGGTAATCATTGTTTTAATTCTTTTGCAGAAAAAAACTAATTTTAATTGATTACCATTAAAAAAAAAAAAGAAAAGAAAATCATAAAAAATCAAACAAAAAATCAAAAATAATTATAAAAAATCAAAAATAATCATAAAAAATCAAAAATAATCATAAAAACTCAAAAATAATCATAAAAAATCAAAAATAATAAAAAAAATTATTTATATATTTATTTATAATTTTTTTTATTATTTTTGATTTTTTATGATTTTAATGATTTTTTTGATTTTTTTAAAGGTAATTGCAAAAAATCAAAAAAAAAAAATCAAAAATAATCATAAAATATCAAAAAAAAATCATAAAAAATCACAAATAATCAAAAAAAATCAAAAATAATCAAAAAAAAAATTATTTATATATTTATTTATAATTTTGTTTACTATTTTCAGGGACCGTAACCATTAGTTTTATAATAAAAATCGCCATTTAATCATTATATGTTGATTTTTTTTATATTTCATCAGAAATAATCATTATTTTTTGTGTTTTATTTTTTCGATCAGAAATAACACTTATTCCTTGAGTGATATATGTATCGCTCAGAAATAATCATTATTGTGTGAGTTTTATTTTTTTCGATCAAAAATATCACTCATTCACGAAGTTATATCGATGGGAATTTTTTAGTAATTATGTTCCAGAGCACTTTAGAGACGATTTAAGTTTTTCGACCTAAGCAAAAAAGAATATAGCTCAAAGAATAATGATTATTTCTGAGCGATAAATATATCACTCAAGGAATAAGTTTTATTTTTGATCAAAAAAATAAAACTAAAAAATAATGATTATTTTTGATTTTTATGGATATCGCTTAAAATTTTTTGATCATAGTGGATTCGAATAGTGCTCTTTCAGACATGCACATACACAAATTCAATACTCTTCTACGATGTTTGCAAGTATTTGATTTTTTCACTGAAAATATAACGAATAATGATTATTATGGGTCCCTGACTATTTTTGATTATGATTATGATTTTTATGATTTTTTTTGGATTTTTTTTTAAGGTAATTGCAAAATAATCATTAAAATTTGAAAACAATTAGTAATCAATCATTAAATAGACAGTTAAAAAAATAATCAATCAAACCGGTAAACATTACGATTAATAATCATTATTTAACAGGTCTGATTTTAGCACACACATTGGGCCATATTAACAAAAACCAACCATTTGCTTTTGCTTAAGATTTCAGACCTTTTACTCAAATTTTGAAATTTGGTTCATACAAAATTATGTCAAATTTCCAAAATCTTGAGTAAAAGCATTTGCTTGGTTTTTATACTCAGCTGTACTAGTACACAGAGTATTATAGTTTTGATTTCCTAACGGTGGATTGTAACAGAATAAAATAATCGAGATAGATATAGACTTATATATATCAAAATGATCAGGGTGAAAAGAGAAATCGATTGAGCCATGTCCGTCCGTCTGTCCGTCTGTCCGTCTGTCCGTCTGTCCGTCTGTCCGTCTGTCCGTCTGTCCGTCTGTGAGCACGATAACTCGCGCAAAAATTGAGATATTTTGATGAAATTTGAAATGTAAGTTGGTATCAAGACAGGAACGGATGGTATTGAAAATGGGCGAAATCGGACCATGACCACGCCCACCTCCCCTATATAGTAAAAATCGGAAATTTTGTATCTCGGTCACTAATAGAGCTAGAGTGATAAAATTTCACACACGTATTGAGCTCAGGCCCTTATGAAGAAATATGGTGAAATTTTGGAAAATGGGCGGTGCCACGCCCACTTATTAAGGGGCAAACATTGAAAGTTTTATGAGTCGTAACTCAGAAACCGTTGAAGATATATCGATGAAATTTGGTAGGCGTGATATACTTACTTAGGCAAATGTTTGGACGAAAAATTGCCAAAATCGGTTGACGACCACGCCCACTTTTATATATGGGTATTATAAAGTGGCCTAATAAAAGCATTTTAAGCGATATCTCTGTCAAATATAAAGATATATCATTGAAATTTTATGGAAGGTGTCCAACTATGGACATAAAACAAAAAATACAAAAATTTTGGAAAATGGGCGTGGCACCGCCTCCTTTTAGAAGCAGGAATATACGAGATTTCTGAGCCCATAACTCGACAAATAATCGATATATTATGACGAAACTTGGTCTATACACTTTCACTACTTGTAGTAATACATGTTCGAAATTTTAGCGAAATCGGTTGACGACCACGCCCACTTTTATATATGGGTATCATAAAGTGGCCTAATAAAAACATTTTAAGCGATATCTTTGTCAAATATAAAGATAATTCATTGAAATTTTGTGGCATGAGTTCTACAATAGATCGGAAACAAAAAATAAAAAAATTTCGGAAAATGGGCGTGGCACCGCCTCTTTTCAGACAAAGGAATCAACGAGATTTCAGAGCCCACAACTCGACAAATAATTGAGATATTGTGACGAAACTTGGTTTATCCACTTTTATAACTTGTGTTAATAGACACGCAAAAATTTATTGAAATCGGTTTATGACCACGCCTACTTTTTAACAAAGATATTTCTGGAACACCCTTTGGGAATTTGTAACAAGACTTCTTTGTAACTAGAAGTCATAAAGGAATGAAATTTTGCACAAAGAATAATATTCATATTCTTAGTTGGATGACTGATAAAAATGTTGAAAATGGGCGTGGCTACGCCCACTTTATGCGGCACTCGCTTTATATAAAATACACCCTATATCGAACAAACGCAAACAAACAATGAAAGCATACAGCTGAGTATCTAATGTTCGATTCCACTCGAACTTAGGCTTCCTTACTTGTTATTAATACGGTCTATTGTAGCACGTGTGCCGTAAATATCAAAAATTGCGTAGCAATGAATTCCATTTTAGTTTTTAGGAGTTACTTCACTTTAAAATCTTACTTAGGTATTTACTTGTCTGCACACGAAAACACTTTCGCTACTTTGTAACCCTTTCTTTATGTTCATATATGAATTAGGTACTTACATATCGACGGCTGAGAATAAGATCGCCCTATTTCAGATTTTGCTTCAAGAACGCCCTATTTGAAAATTTGTTTCAATAACGACCTATTTCAGATTTTGCTTCAAAAACACCCTATTTCAGATAAAATTCCATATATATTTCTCTGAAATAGGGCGTTTTTGAATAATTGTCTGAAATAGGACGTTATTGAAACAAATTCTGAAATAGGGCGTTCTTGAAGCAAAATCTGAAATAGGACGTTATTCAAACAATTTTTGGAATAGGGCGTTTTTGAAACAATTTTTGAAATAGGGCGATCTTATTCTCAGCCGTCGATATGTTTTTAGGTATTTATTCAATATTTTACGTATTTTTCGAAATCCTAGGTGTATTTGCCGTTGCTGTTTTTTTTACTATACACACTTTAAGAGAAAGAAAATATAAAGGAATGGAAGGCAAAGCAAGGCTATTAATAAGCGCTGCGGAGTATAAAAGTAGACATGAAAATTTTATGCACACATTAGCCAAAAAAAAGGCTAAGGCATATGATGTACATCACATTTCTGCCTTGTCGGAAAAGCAAACAACCAAAAAGTGCTAAGGAAAATATTGCTCTAACTTTATGTACAACTAAGTGTTTAAGTATGTATGCGTGAGCGGGTAAGTAATCGTATATGAAATTATGCATGCAAGTATGTTATAGAAAATACAGCAAACACATTTCATGCTCTATTAGTTTAGGATGTGCAAATAAGCGATTTTTCACAATTTTTTTATTCGGTGCTTGCCTTCATTTGGCACGCGCTGACGCAAAAATGTTTTTGCGCTTTAATTAATATTCGTGTTTATCAAAATCTTTTCATTTAATTAGCTATAAAATTTTCAAAATATTTGTAAATGCAATAAAGCGTGTTTGGTGGATGGATGACCTTGATCACATCGCATTGTTCACCAACAAAAACAGCAACAATAAAAAATAGCAAATAAATGGCGAAGCGAAAAACATGGCATTTTATTTGGGCACGTCAAACGAAAGCCTATAAATTCTAAATTAAATGGTTCATATACGTACCTACATATGTATGTATTTATTTATTTATTTAAGTGTGCGTATGTATGTATATATATAAATTTTTGCATTCACAGTGATGAAATCACCTGCGTTTTAATGTCCTTGGCAGAAGGTCGTTTTAGATACAAATTTTTGCAAATTCCAAATACCAAATTCCTGCTCAAATGAACATAGAGACAATTTAAAAGATTTACAAAATAAAAGATCTTTGTCGTACTCGATGTATTGTGGAATGTGTTTCAGTCATCTCTTATCCAGTTTGATTTAGTTATAAGCCGGTTTCGGCGATGTGCCATCTTCAGTATCATTCGCTTCATTTCAAAATGAAAATAGCAAGAAAGAGAGAGATTGATTCGGTTTCAGTTCGAAATTTAATATTGGTTATCGAAACCCATTTTAGAATGTTCGTCACAATGCTTATTTATTATCTTCATAAACATACATTTATAGGACAAAAGGTTTTACATTTTCATTGAAATGTGTTACACGTATTACTTCAAATAGTTTTCTGCCTTAGTAACACCCGATTTAATAATAATAATAACTAGCCGGACCCGTGCGCATCTTGCGCAAAAAATAACAAAACATACGTGGCGCCAGTCGGTATGGTTTGTGCTGTCACGCCCATTTTAAAAAACTTATTATTTATTTGGTTTGGTGGACCTTATGGAACTTTCAATGAATTGCCTATATGTTTGACAAAGATATCGCATAAAATGTTTTTATTATTCCTATATAGGTATGTATGTGCAATATATTTTTATATACTTTATATATATTTTTATGTGCGTATGTGGTTCTTGCCGACTTGGGTAATTTTTTTCCACACGTTTGCCCTGGCTTAATCGATTTATCTGCTACAGTTCCTGAGTTTTGACTTATAAATCTTTGAAAATTTGCTCCTCTTGGCCCATTTTTTCAAAATTTCGGCACGTTTCCTCATAACTGCATAACGTAATTTCATCACTCGGGCCTTATTAGTGATTGAATTATCATGTTTTACGTGCTTTTCGAAATACAAACATATGCCTTATTTTCAACCCCAATTTTCTCTGTTCCCATTAGAATCTGTTTACCAAATTTCATTAAAATATTTCTATTTTTGCGCAAGTTAGAGTGTATACGGCCGGACGGACGGACATGGTTCAATCATTTTTTTCATCCTGATCGTTTTGATATACTCTTATATATTAAGGTGGAGTGAAAATTTTTTTTTGGAAATTCAATTTGTTCCAAAGCCAGAACGGCACCTTTCTAGCCCAGTAATAAGCCTTTAAAATTTTATTGACCTACTCGCATGTTTAGAGGTGCCCTCAGCCCCAAAAAAGTTGAAAAAATAGCACGATCTGGTACAAATGTGAAATTTCTACAATTATGAAATAAAAAAAAACCAAGTATGAGGATTGATAAACAGGCTAAGTTGAGTATAAAAGTGAATTTTTTTCTTGGAAACAACACAACCAAAGTTTCTAAAGGTCAAAGTTTATATTATGCATTTTTTAAATTGCAATTATTTAAAAACTACTGAACCGATTTCTAATATTTTTATACCATTCGATAGGTATTTTGAATCCCTTTAGTTTGATATACATTTTATGTGGGTTCCATAACACTCCCCGCTGGGGGGGGGGGGGGTAAACCCCCCTTTTACCCCCCTTACTTTTCATATAAAGTACCACGCCCAATAAAACACCGTGTCGCATGCATAGCTAATTAATACCTTTAAAACGATGCCTTACTTATTAATTTTGGTAAATTATGTGAGCAGAAAAAGGGATATTTATAAAACACCAATTAGAAATAATATATATGATGATATAATACAATGGCGCTATTATAACTCTGACGAGTTTTATGGCCGAGCTTCTCTCCCAATTCGAGGTGTGCTGCTTTTGTTTTTCCTACTAAGTAATTGGATTTAAGTAATTTTAAGAAATCTCTCATGCCTACGTGACCAAACATTCAAATTCATCTCTTGCACATCAGCAACTGCAAATTTTTGCAAGTGCGCTTTTGTGGGTGCTTCTCCGTTTTTGTGGTTTTTCATTCATTAATTCATTGATACATTCATTAATGAAGATTTGATGATCACGATGACGATCAGAATATGCAATGTGAGTTGAATGGAAGAGACGAACTCTTAATTTTACATGTGTTAGTTACAAGGTTAAAAGTTCCAAAGTATAAAAGTTCTAATTAAACTCATATAGTATATGAAACGGCTTTAGAATGTAATTCAATTGAAAAAAAAATACCATTCTATAGCCCGATTTGGCTCAGCTTATATAGTATAGTATGTATGTTATAATAGCCGTATTCGATTGGGCAAGAGTTAGAGACTTGCGAAAAAAAACAACCACTGGTATAAGAACAAGTGAAAATTAAACGACCGTTCGTTAAAGTAAAGGAATTGGAAAAAAGTTGTGTCTATTTGATGAAATTTCTTCAACTTTTTATTGATAGATGTCTCCCCTATCTTCGAACACCGTTCGTTAAAGTACGTACAAAGAACGTATATTGTACAATATACGTTCTTTGGTACGGAATTGGAAAACATTTTCTAATGAACGGTATTGCGTTGAATTCGACAATAGGGGAGACATCTATTGACAAAAATTTTAAACCATTTCACTTATTCATAACTAGCAAATACCCGTCACACTTCGCTGCGACAAATCACACTATGCCACTCCCTTCCCTATCGGTCTCCCCACCAGTCAGCATTTCCCGTTCCCCCTATCTCTCTCTCCCGTCTCATGTTCCTTATCAACAACTTTCCATGGCCATCCGGTGCACATATCGGTGTACATCATGATTACTAATATATTTTGGATAACCGACTGGAAAATTGGAATGGAATGAAATCTCTATTGAAGCTCTGATTGATACCTTTAATTTGATACCAACAATGTCCAAAAATATTTCGATGGCTATTTACGTCCATGTTTCGGCCTCAACCCGGGAACCGATTGAGATATCCGTATAGTGTAAAATATATATGGCTACCCTGATCAGCACCTTTAATTTGATACCAATATTACGAAAAAATATTTGGGGTCATACGGGTCCACGTTTTGGTCTCTATCTGGAGAACCGACTGGAAAATTGGAACGGAATGAACTCTCTATTGAAGCTCTGATTGATATCTTTAATTTGATACCAATAAGAAAAATATTTCGGAGGAATCTGGGTCCATATTTTGGCCTATATCTCGGGAAGGGGTTGAGATACCAGAATTAAATGTGGTCATAATTTCAATCTAGTACCAGGTGATCATTGTGTCAAAATTTGAATGTGATCGGCCCGTTAGTTTCGGCGTCCATAAGGAACAAACATACAAACAAACAAACAAACAAACAAACAAACTTTCATCCTTATATATATAGATAGAGATAGAAAAAATTGGCATAATCAGTAAAGATCAGTTTAATGAGTAGCTGGCATACTCACTAAAGGTCTCTTAAAGTCTCTAACATTTTGTATGGAAACTGTCAGCCATGAGAGCAGAATCGAGTATAAACGAGCAGAGAAGTGCCCAATAAAACACTCCTAATAAAGCATTATCTCTCCAGTAAAATTGGCGACTATTTCGTACAGAGAAGCATAATAATAGAATGGCGCTATTATAACTCTGACGAGTTTTATGGCCGAGCTTCTCTCCCAATACGAGGTGTGCTCCTTTTTGTTTTTTCTACTAATTGGGTGGACCTACAGTTTTATGCCGGCTCCGAACGGCGAATGCATTTTTTGTGAGAAGCTTTTTGCCGAGAGGTGACCGCTGCTCTTAAAAACCCAATAATTGGATTTTTACTAATTAAAAAAATTTTTTTTGTGTTTTGCTTGGACCCTGGTTTGAACCCGAGACCTCTGGCACAGCAGGCGAGCACTCTGCCCACTGCATCACAGCGGACAGAGAGGCATGCAATTAGAAATTGGTGCCTGTGTCGTACAAGTTGATCCATTTTGATATGTCTTGCTCCAAAAAAAATTTTGTTCAGAATTGTATAGCATTATTTAAATTTTAGTTTCGCCACTCTTTAAACACACAGTTGAGTATATGCTAATAACTCTTCCTCTTCAACTTTAATTGTCTATTTTGTTTACTTATTTTGCATATATGCATATATATGTACATATGTATGTATGTAAATATTTTTTTAACTATTTTAATACCTCCCAACTCCAATCAATTTGCCTTGGCTCAAAATTATTTAATCTATCAGTCAGTAGCAAATGAGCAGAACTTGCAGAGGCATCCCTCAGCGGCTAAATGACTTGCACAAACAAAAAAAAAGCCGAAGTCGTCTAAACGCTTGTTCCAAAAAGGAATAAATTGTTTTTTTTTTTTTTTTTAATATTTTGGATTCAAATAAAAAATTTATTTTCCGGAAGTAAAACTATAAAAGAACAGGTGGAAATGACGCAAAAATTTGTGAGTACTTATTATTGTGAAAAAAAAAAAACAAAATTGTCACAATTAAATTAAATTAGTAGGTATTTTATTTATTAAAAGCAGTCGCTGAATTCTCATGAAAGTTAAAATGGATTCATTTTTTGGATTTTTTAATTCTAATGATTATTTTAATCGTCCTACAATAACCTGGCAAATCAATTAAAGTGAAAAATTAGACAAATAATCATAATTAATTAATTTTTAACTGTTTAATTATTTTAAAACATAAATGTTTGATTATTTTTAATCATAATTGATTTTAGTTCAAAAATAATCACGATTAATAGCCATTAAAAAAATTTTCAAAAATAATCATATAATCAAATAATTTTTTGTTAATTGTATGATTATATTTAATTGTTTGATTGCAATTAATTGTTTGATCATTTTTGATCATAATTAATTTTAGTTGAAAAATAATAAAAAAAAAATCATGTAATCAAATATTTTTTTGTTAATTTTAGGATTATTTTTAATTGCTGAATTATTTTTAATTATTCGATTATTTTTAATTAATTGCTTTTAAATGCTTGATTATTTTTAATTATCCGATTAGTTCTTTTCATATGATTATTCGTAATTATTTTTCCGTACGAAATAACTGTACGCCATGGCGTATGAGCAACATTTTCAAGCAAGAATAAAGACTAATCAATCACGCAATTGAAAAAAAAACAAACAAAATTGAAAATAATCAAATAATATAATATATAATACAATGGCGCTATTATAACTCTGACGAGTTTTATGGCCGAGCTTCTCTCCCAATTCGAGGTGTGCTCCTTTTTGTTTTTCCTACTAATTGGGTGGACCTACAGTTTTATGCCGGCTCCGAACGGCGAATGCATTTTATGTGAGAAGCTTTTTCATGGCAGAAATACTCTCGGAGGGTATGCCGCCCACTGCCGAGAGGTGACCGCTGCTCTTAAAAAACCCAATAATTGGATTTTTACTAATTAGAAAAATTTCGGACCGTGGTTTGAACCCGAGACCTCTGGCATAGCAGGCGAGCACTCTACCCACTGCACCACAGCGGCCGGAAAATAATCAAATAATTCTATTAATAATGTGATTAAAAAATCAAAAAATAATTGAAAATAATCCAAGTAAAATTTTTTAAGCAAGAATAAAAATAACTAATCTATTAATTGATTAATCACGCAATAAAAAAATCAGAAATAATAGAAAATAATCAAATAATAGTATTAATCATACAATTGACAAAAAAATCGTAAAATAATTGAAAATAATCCAAACAACATTTTTCCAAAAAAAAAAAAAAAATATAACCTCGGCTTGTGCTCGTTAAATTAAATAAAAAACAATAAAAATATTTAATCGATTAAATTATTAATTAATTAATTAATAACATAATTGAACAATCAGAAATAATATAAAATATTCCAAATAATTACTTTGATCACATAATAAAAAATAAATCAATAAATAAATTCAAAATAATCCAAATAATCATACAATTAAAATTAATTAATCGATAGGTTAATTTACTTTTTTAATTAAATTAAAATTTAATCATTAAAAAGCTGAAACTAATAGTTTCTTTTTTATTGTTTGCCTTTCCGACAGGGTGCGATTGTGATGTATTGTGGAACGAACAATACATCGAAACTAATAGTAGTAATAGTGTTTAATAATTAAAGTATAACCAAAACAACACATGCTTTAATTAATATTCATTAAAAATTTTAATAATTAAATAACAGAACTGATTAAAATAAAAATTATATTTCACTCTATAATTTTTTAAAGATTTTTGTCTCACTTTAAAATAAAAATTATATTTCATTTTATAATTTTTTAAAGATTTTTGTCTCACTTTCCGCTGCACTAATGCTGTTAGTCGTATGCAATCATGTTCAATCAGTTAATGCTGACACCAAAGTGCTTCATAAATTAACGTAATACATTCCGTACATACTATAATATTATATTAATTGTTGTAAAAAAAACTTTCACTATTCACAGCCTAGATCAACCACCGCTTAGTAAACGCTATGAGGTCATTTCACTACAGAATGCAGGCACTCCGGCTGAAGCGCTAGAAATCAAAGGCGAAAGAACTATTCAATACCATCAGTCTACACCGGATATAACGCAGGAGACTACAACATGGATAGCGGATCGAAATGGTTATCGTGTGCATTTTGAAATAATATTGCTTAGAGTTGCTGCGTTGAGTGCGCAGGTGCTAAAATCATCAGCGGGTTAATACTTGGAGTGGAGCATGCCTCACGAGAATGCTGTAAAATGATGAAATGAAACTGATTTGTGTTATCTGACGAGTGAAAAATTTAGAACGAAGAAATACCCGTCTAGTAAAACACCCAAACCGTTTTGCCTCATTTCGTTAAAATTTTGTTTTTATAGCCATTTTAAATTTGCAAAATTTCGTTTAAGTGAATTTCAAATAAATGAAAAAAAGGGTTAAAATGCATATCGTATAGAAGTATGTATATTGTTAGGAACCATATAGTATAGTTACACCAGCTATAATTTCGTAGCATGTCTTAACCCTCTCACACCCCCACGAAGCAGTCGTTTTGACTCTTTTTTTATAAAGTCAGAAAAAATAGTATTTCGAAGTTCACTAGAGGGTTAAAATGCTATAGATAATTATTCACCATACAATTTCACTAAGAGTCTCCTCAGACAAAATTTTTGTACAAAGAACTTAAAAGTGGCTTTCGAGCACTCGATCGTCCCTTCACCTACTACCTCGTAATAAAAGGGTTAAAATACATATCCTAGAGAAATATGTTGCTAGGAAACATATAGTAAAATATAGTAAAATGCGCGAGCTTTAGTTTCATAGTACAATTTAACCTGCTAACACGTCCTTGAGCAGCTCATTTTGACACATTTTTTAGAAAATCTGAAAAAAGTAGTATTTTGAAGGTCGCTAGAGGGTTAAAATGTTCTAGAAAATTATACGCTATAAAATTTCACTGGGGGTCTCCCAAGACAACATATTTGTACGAGGAACCTCAGAGACCACTATGCTCTTGTACAGTGTTATCGAAAGACCGTTTTTGAATGCTCGTCACAAAGCAAGCATCAGTAGCTGCCCTAGCATAGATTCTATGAGCAAGCCTATGTATGAAGCATAGCCATTAGCTATTTATATAATTTTCTTTGCTATATTATTTGGTAGTCTGTTTGCGGTTCCGTCATTCAGGGCCGCCGAGAGAAAATACTAAATGAACAAATTCTCAAAATCAAAGTTCAATGAATATATAGTTACGAACTTATCTAAAGCCCGGGTCCGGGGTAATTGCCCCCTCAGACCCTCCCAGTCTCGTCGGGCCTTCCGTCGTTGACTTTGATTAAATTCTTCTTCTATGAAAGCCTCACGAAAGCCCATGTGTGGAACTATTAAAGCATGCTCCCTAACACAGGTAAACACATTGAAAAACGTAGATAGTAAACACATTTAAAGCGTAAAATAAGCAGATTTTAAAGAATTTCGCAAAATGAAATGAACGAAAATATTTAGGCAAGCTGGGCTTTTCGGCTTGTAGGAAGCGTCCGCCACTGGTAAGCATATATTTAGATAACGACTATATGTACAATTTTTTTTTTAATATTTTACTCTGTCTAGCTAATCAAGTAAAAGCGAATGCTTAACATTTAAAATATCTTTATACGAGTATCACCGCGACTGCTTTTCTTTTTAGCGCTAATTTCTTTGAAATTCTTTTAAGCTGGCTATTCAACTAATTTATAATATGCATGCTTATTTTTTTATTATCTCTTAGCAGCTGTTCATTTTCTCACATTAATTATATGTTCAAATATTCATGCCACAGATATAAGTCATACGAAGGCAATGGGTGAGCAGCGGCAGCAGCCGCAGTATTTGCTTATCTTTTGTACTTTTAAATAAATTTTTCTTAGCCGCAAGCAAAGGGCAAAGCAAAAGATCAAAAAAAAAAACCGAAAACAAAAAAAAAAGAAAATTAGAATAAGGAAATCTTAAAATCTTTAGAAGAATAATTACGAATATGCGCGCTCTCTAAATAGTTATTCGTGTGGAATGCATTTGAAAAGTGATTAAAAAAATAAGAAAAAGGAAGGGAAAGCGGAAAAAACAGCCAGCCAGGATATTTTCATGCTCTGCTTTTTTGGGCATTTGAATGCGGGTGAGTGGCGAGAAGTGAGTGATGGCAGAGAAAGTTGGTTTGGGGCGCATATGAAATCGCTTTCATGCAAAAACTTGGTCCTTTGCTGCTTTTTACATTTTTTTATCACAAACTTAATTTAATGCGCATATTTCCATCTTCATCCAGCCATCGAAAACTAGAATAAACGTACGCAAGTGAAAATGAGTGGAAACGTTTTCCATTTGGGCTTTTATATTATTTGCATTGATTTTAATTTGCTTTTTGTTTTTCTTCTTATTTGCTTTTCTTTTGCTTGAATTGCATTATGAAGTTATTATTTTCGACGAAAATGGCACCTGAAAGCTTTTGCAGTGCTGCCCCACTTAATCTTGTTAATGCTGCCACAGCAAGTGAGCTGCGCATAAAAGATGTGGATTATGAAAAGGTAATTACATTGAATCTATAAAAGATAAGACATAAGCTGTGGAAGAACAGGAATGAATAGCAATAAATAAATATGCATTAACATTGCAAATACCTTTCTGAAATTGAGATTAAGCATTAGAAAGCTTGGCCTATGTTGTCGTTAAGCTTACCAGTTCTTAATGATAAGCGAGTCGTTTGTCACGATGGTTTGCAATGATTTTCATTCGTATATGCACCTAGTTGCGAATAGCCGTCAATCGAAGCATTCGCTAAAACATCTCAGAGTCCCCCAGCACTCAGCACGTCAGCTCATATATGAGCTTATATCTGCAAAAAAGATTGGGTGTGCAATCAACAGTTTCTCGCCATATAATTCACCAGTCCTGGATGGAATTTTCCCAGCTAGTATGTGTGCACTGGTGACTCCATGGTTGGAATGCATTTTCAGTGCTTAATAATGGCCGCTGTGGTGCAGTGGGTAGGGTGCTCGCCTGCTATTCCAGAGGTCTTGGGTTCAAATCACGGTCCGAGCAAAACACCAAAACAATTTTTCTAATTAGTAAAAATCCAATTATTGGGTTTTTTAAGAGCAGCGGTCACCTCTCGGCAGTGGACGGCATACCCTCCGAGTGTATTTCTGCCATGAAAAAGCTTCTCACAAAAAATGCATTCGCCGTTGGGAGCCGGCATAAAACTGTAGGTCCACCCAATTAGTAAGAAAAACAAATAATAATACAATGGCGCTATTATAACTCTGACGAGTTTTATGGCCGAGCTTCTCTCCCAATTCGAGGTGCGCTCCTTTTGTTTTTCTTACTAATTGGGTGGACCTACAGTTTTATGCCGGCTCCCAACGGCGAATGCATTTTTTGTGAGAAGATTTTTCATAGCAGAAATACACTCGGTGCTTGCATTCGGCTAAATCATGTCCCCCTGTATTGCAAAGAGACCTGGGTTGTCTTCATTCCAAAGGTTAACAAGAGGCGCTATGACAAGCCCAAAGACTTCACACCCATTAGTCTCTCGTCCTTCGTTTTGAAGACATTCCAGCGAATACTGGATATACATATTCGCGAAAGGCCAGATATCCTCGGCTGGAACCAGCAAGAGGTTGCTGGCTGGGCAATTACCCTCTGTCTCCCCTCCGCGATGCCTGTTTCTGGTGCTTGCGCCAGGGTAGACTGCGAGGGAGACCGCGGAGGGCTAACAAAGGCTGTTGTCCGCTCGAGTAGGTCCCCTCAAGGCGCCAGTCAGGTGGGGAGGTGCAAGAAGGCCTCAGTCATAGTTCAAGATGCCTGGCGGAAGGCATAAACCGCATTTATCTTGTCGTCAGGGAGGGCACATAGGGGCACTCCACGAGGGCGAGTAACCTCTCCCCTGTTGTGGAATCCTTCAGTGAGCTCGAATCAATAACCAAAATAGAGGTAAATAAACACTTGACATTTGCCAAAGGGACGCGTTTGTCTTGCGTTTGGGTCTAGGCGTTTAATTTAGGCGGTGTATATATTCAAGAACTTTTCTGATAAAACTAAGGTATTACTTATTTGGTCTATGTTTAATCAAACCTATCATCAAGACAGTTTTCGAGCAGAAGAATGAAGCATCCGCCCACACCGCATAGCTAAAATTCAAATCTTGTATATATATTACGCTAAGCGATTTTTTGTACGCACCATAACTTTTACACCGTTATACCGATTTTGGAAAATGTGGTGTCAAATGAAAGGGACTGGCCTATAGATGTACAGGAAGGTTTAACTTTATTAAAACAGGTTGCCACCTGTTCAAAAATTCGTTTTTATTCTATAGTTTGTTTGATTTTTAAATTTGAGGTGCCATATGAAAGGGCTTGGCCTGAAGATTAGTAATTTATTATACATTTTACAAAAAGGGTTGCCACCTTTTAAAAATTCAATTAAGCTCTACAGTTTGTTTGATTTTTAAATTTGAAGTGTCATATGAAAGGGCTTTGTCTGCCAGTATGAAAGGGCTTTACTTTAAAATTAGTAATTTATTATAACTTCTACAAAAAGGGTTGCCACCTGTTCAAAAATTTATTTTTACGTTATAGTTTGTTTGATTTTTCGATTTGAGGTGTCATTTGGAAGAGGTTTTATGAAATGAGTAATTTATTATAATTTTTACAAAAAGGGTTGCCACCTGTTCAAAAATTAATTTTTATGCCCCAGATTGTTTGATTTTTAAGTTTGAGGTGTTATATGAAAGTGCTTAACCTGAAAATTGATAATTTATTATCATTTTTAGAAAAAGGGTTGCCACCTGTCAATATTCCGGTATAGTTTGTTTAATTTTTAAATTTGAAACGTCATCTGAAAGGGCTTGCCCCGTAGATGGATAATAAAATTTAATTTTTACAAAACCAGTTGCCACCTATTTGAAAAACTTTGTTGACATTTTTTCACTATAGGAAAGAAAGGAAGGAAAGTGAAGGAAAGTAAAGGACTGGAAAGGAAGGGAAAGGAAAATAAAAAAGGGAAAGTGAAAGGAACGGAAATGGCGAAGGAAGAGGAAAGGAAAGGGAAAAAGGTAAGAGGAAAGTGTACGGAAAATAAAAAAGGATAAATGGGGAGGAAACACAAAATAAAAAAATAAATAAAAGTTCACTATGTCTCCTCGGACAACCAGTACCTGTAACTACATATATGTTTTATTTAATGAAAATGTGTAAGCATTTATTATCAACAATACGAGCAGTGATCGAACGAAATCGTTAAATTTACATGCACAACACAGTTTTATATGTTTAAATGAACCTTTGTTTTCAAAGAAGAGCCGTTAAGGGCTGGTCAGTTACAATTGATGTATTCAATCATATACTCTACCTCATCATCCTCGTAGCTTCTACAGCATCTAACCGGTAGGGAGCATCTAACCCCTCTGCATATTTCCCGATGAGGCAGTGTCCCGTGAATACGCCCATCCGGCTAGTAAAAGGCGTTTATTTAATCTTCATCTTTGTTATATTCGAATTTTAAGCGCAGCTTTTCTGTTTATAATTATATTTTCTATCTTTTCTTGACTTTATGTCGTTTTTATTGATTTTTACGTTCCTTCGTTTGCTCTAATAAAATTGATAACTAATGAAATTTTGGATAATTCCACTCAAAAATAAAGAAAAAAAATTAAAATTATTTAGCACACAAAACCTAACGTAACCTAGCACACAAAAATATGCAACAACCTAAACAAAAGTACTCAAATACCTAAACATAAAATGATTTGGTTCGCCAAATACAAGGCAATACTGTACTTCAGCTATTTTCTAGAGCCAAACACTACGTAGGTAAGCCATATAAATTATAACATATGCAGAAGCACGCAGCAATATACAGTATTCCAATGCATATTTGACACAAAACCACATTTATAAATAGATATTGCAAAGGAATGCCCAGCAACGCCAGCCAAAGTCAACAGCCTAAAGTGAGCACTAAATTTAAATTTCTCGAATATTATACTCGTATGTATGGATTTGGCTTTTTATATCAACATTAATCAGATAAGTGCAAATAAAGGCAATAAAGGCGATATTTAGATATTGTCAAAGACAGCTGGCATTTAAATTAAATGAATGTGGAGCACAACAGAGGACAAAGAGGAAGAAAGGAGGATGAATGCCAAAAGTTTAATGCAAATATTACTGTAGGTATGCAAGAGGAAAAGTTTGGGTATTTGTGGTTTGGTTCTTTTGTATTTGTTGGTGTGCGCTAAAATACCACAGAGCTTTAGACGATCTAACTAAAAGATAAAATTATGTACAGACATCTGTTATTTAGTACACAACGCCCTGCTTTCCTTGTTTGTTTTATATTTATTTGTTAGATACGCGTGAAGGTACACATATTTTTGTTTGTGTTTGTTTAAGGACACGATAATGTAGATTGGCACTTTTCACACAAGTAAGTTTGTATGTTGAAATTTATACTTAAATGTATGCAAATAGGTATATATTTACCTGTTTACAGGTTAACGGATATGGTTAAATTCAGCATCATTACCAAAATGCCAGAAAATATTTGCATTGAAAGTGGCATTACAGCCCCACAAGGTAAACCAAACAAGTGGAACAAGTAAATCAACAAATGTTTAATTGAATCAAGGCAAATTCATTATACGGTAATGGCAGGGCGAATTCGACAATATTCGCCTCGATTCGCTTTAAGTTTTTGTCCATCAGAATGTCAAACTCAAAGTCAAATATATCTTTGTATGACATTCTTCTTCGAGTTAAAAACGAGAGGAAGAAAAAATCAGCTGTTCACTTACCATTACCACATGAATGAATTTGCCTTGAATTGAATTAAGTAGGTATATTTGACAGAAATTTGAAGGAGATTTTTGAAATTTTCTTGGAAATGGATGGGAATGTTCTTGCAAGCGAATGATAGAGCAAATTTGAAGTTGAAAGTCTCGATGATCTTTTAATTTTCGACACAACTAGGGCGGAGATGACGGGCCAAAAATTTACCTTTTTACTTTTGCCCTTCAAAGACCAAACCCACTAGGCTAAGGCAATGCGTTTGCTTAATGAAGAACAGCACGTCTTGTATCAGCAAGTCGATACTCGAAGAATTGCCTGTGAAAACTGCATTTTCTAGCTACTTATCGTCACTTTCTATTTCTTTCTCGTCTCTGCAACTGCGACAGAAATCGTACCTTTTTAGGTTCATGCGTCTGCTGTTTAGTACTGACTTTATGAGAGTGAGAGACCGAGATCGTCGCAGCAAAACTCATTGGCTTTCAAACCTTTGATATTATTTCAACTATCTTAAAAGTATGCTTCACTATACTCAATATCCCAATATGCATATTTTATTGTCCATGTCATGAGGGTGAAAAAATAAAGCATATGTTTCCTTAAGCTCTTATCCATCCATTTGCTAAAATCTTCGTTCTATCACTTTACAATTTAAAAAAGGAAATAGTTACATATCGCACACTAAATCAAAAAGCGTTACAACTCAAAATTCAAAAATTTTCAGGAGAGGCAAAAAACTTTTTAATTTTTATAGGCAATGATATGGGAAAAGGCTACGTATAATAGTTATTTCTCAGTTAAAAAAGACTCTGATGGAAAAGATTTTTTGGCAGCCGCTAGAGATATATTCTGTGTACCAATTTATGGAAGAAACCCGATTTCGAAAAATTTTGAGTTGTAACGCTTTTTGATTTAGTGTGCGATATGTTTGGCTGTCAAGATTTAGGTATCTACACACAATAAATTATTGGCTAGTTAGAAAATATTTTCATTTGCTTTCGATAACGAGTTACCTTCGTCAACGCATTTATCCCCTTTGCAGCTATTTTTCAAAAGGTATTGGCTTTGCACGGCTGTTATTTATTTTATTGTAGGAAAAAAGGGGCGATGAGTTGAAATATTTACAGTGATGTTCAAATCTAAAGGACGGTCAAGCAAAGCGATAATCTCGCACTAGAGACTTCATAACTGGCTCATAACTGGTTCTAAAGCGATATAGAGCGGTATGGTGCAAAAAATTGTTTACGGTGTCAAAATGTTAAATTTCCCAAAAAGGGAAATTTTTCTAAAATCAACTAAAATTGTTTTACCAAAATTTTTAGCAGAATTAGCAAAATTGAAAAAAAAAATTGCCGCAAATGGAAATTCCCGAAAAAGGGAAGTTTTTTAAAAATTACGTAAAATGGTTTCGCGTAAACTGAGTCTAAATGTTAAATTTCACACAATTATACTAACATAAAAAATTTACCAAGAAGGGAAATTTTTCTAGAATCACCTAGAATTGCTTTTACCAAGAGTTTTAGTAAAAGTAGCTAATTAAATAAAATAACTGCCTCAAGTGAAAATTTCCCAAAAAGTGATTTTATTTAAATGAGATAAAATCGTTTTTCCTACACTTTACTAAATAACGGAAATTAAAAAAAAAATGTTTAAGTATTTGCCTAAACGTCATATCCATTCATAGTACGAAATTGAAAAAAAATTACCACAAATTAAAATTTCCTTAAACGGGATTTTTTTTTTAAATGAGATGAAATATTTTGCATTATTTTATTGTGTCAAAATAGAAAATTTTACACAATTATATCAATTTATAAAATTTCCCAAAATGGGAAATTTTTGAAAAATGTTATAAAATGTTTTGCCTTTGGTGTGGGTTATAATGATTAATTTAATGCAATGTTAGGTACTCATTACCAAAATTTCCCAAAAGAGGGAAATTTTCGAAAATCGAATAAAAGCATAAAAACTGTGTTAAACTATCTCCTACTTAGATATTAATTTTCAAACTATTCCATAACACTCCATATTAGGGCAGATTCAGAGCACATTCAGAAGTTCTTCAGAGGGGGAGAGGGTTAGTCACTTTCTAGCACAAATCTCTAATGGCTGTTTCGCCAGCTAAAAAGAAATATTTTTATATCCAATTTCTATGCGGCTTTGGCTTAATTGAACTACATACGCCGACTACATACATTTACTTAGCCTCCACTGTTAATGGTAGGAAACAAATGTTTTAAAGCAAATAAATTCCTTTCATTTAAAGTTTTCCTTTTGCTAGTTTTTTTGTTTTATTTTATTTTATTTGTTTTATTTTATTTTATTTTAGTTTATTTTATTTTATTTTATATTATTTTATTTTATTTTATTTTATTTTATTTTATTTTATTTTATTATTTTATTTTTGTTTTTCTTTGTAGTTCATTCACCAACTTTGAGTTATCTATTTGCTTACCTATTCAATAAAGCTTCACAGCTGCAGCTAGAGTGGTTGAGATGAAATAATTAGTTTTAGCAACGCTTTGAAAACGAATAAATAACAAATAGAGAAAGAAGAAGAGCAAAAGCTGCTACTCAAAACTTTATTAAGTGTCCAAATATCTCTCACAATATTGCTCTTTTTCTGCTGGTCGTGCTGGTTTAAAGCATTTTTGTTGAGTGCTTTTCATTGTTCTGTGAATTATTAATTATGTATATTTGGAAAGTGCCCATCTACTTTGTTTGTTTGCTGTACCTTCCCTGCGCTTATTGCTTTCTTTTACGAGTTCCTTGCGAGTTTATTTACATATTTTCGTTTTCTGATATAACAGCTGAAAGGAGTTCACTGAAATAATGTGTTGGGCATTTGCAATTTCCCCCAAAAGATTTTTCGTATTCCATAAATTCGTGGAAAAGCAATAATACAATAAGAGCTGCGAGTATTTAAGCCTATAACTTAATTGAAGTAAATTTAGTTAACACTTATGGTGTAAGAAATCAAGCAAAAATTCTAAATATTTTTCAGCAAACTTAATTCCATGAAATATTTTATTGCCTGCAGGAATGCAGCATGAAAAATTTATGTGTTTTAGTTAATGTCTACTTTTGTCGTAGTATTTTACTCTGTTCCTTTCAAGGGTCGTGACACCAAAAGCAACGCCAAATGGCTTACAAAATATTGGGCAATATATATTAGGTCATATTACTTATACATCATATTATAAATGCAGCGTGTGATAGAAAAAAAAATTGTGTACAAAAGAGAAACGTTTGCATGGCGGCGACGCTTAGTCTACCAAAGTACGAGTATGAGTACATACATAAGTACATGTCTGTAGGTACATATGTACATGGTCATACGTGCGGTTATGCGGTACAAGTATTTATGAAAAATATATGCAGTAGAAAATATTGACGCTTAGACAATGATTATGATGGTGATGATGATGATGATAGTGCTGTGATGATGTCGCAGGCAACAAGGACATCATGCACAACTACAACAGCTCTTCAGACAAGCACAAAAATGTTTTTGCACAGGCTGAAGGCTGTATAAGCGTATAACTTTGCAAATATACGTGAAGAGACACTTACTACACTGTGACACAATTTCATGGTTACTACTGTCTGTGTGCGGAATAATTCCTAAACAGAATGAAAAACTATCACTACCACTATCCATACTTTACCTACTAACTGAAAACCGTTTTGCTTCAGTGGGTCAACATTTTTTATTGCCATTTTAAATTTGCAAAATTTTGTCTGATTTTTATTAAATAAATGGTAAAAAATGTTACAATACATATTGTATAGGAATATGCTGTTTGGCCACTTTTAGTAAAATTTCACGAGAATTAATTTTGTAGAATACTTTAACCCGCTAACACCCACACGAAGCGCTCGAATTGACCGCTTTTTTTAGAGGGTCGCAAAAAAAAAAGTATTTTGATGGTCGCTAGAGGGTTAAAAAGCTCTAGAAAATATTTCGCTATGAAATTTCACTAGAGATATCCTCAGACAAAACCTTTGTAGTAAGAACTTAAAAGACCACAGAAAGCAAAACGCTGTGGTCTTTTAGGTTCTTTGTACAGGGATTTTGTCCGAGAAGACTCCTAGTAAAATTGTATGGCGAATAATTTTCTACAACATTTGTTGTGTATGGCATTTATCCCACACCCAAAAATGCTGTTGCACAGTGTTATTCAAGAATTTTTTGCTTCTTCTTGTTCAGATAATTTTATTGATAAATAAGTCGATAAGCAAAGTACGCAAACTATTTTCAAGCAAAGTGCCCAAAATCATTCATGCACATTGTTTAACAGCAATTTCAGTGAATTATGTGCACATATTTTGTGTTGGGCTTTTTGTTAGATTTGTATGGGCGTTTTGGTGTAGGCCTTTATGTACGTATGTATGTGCATTAGACCGTGGATAGAATTTATGAAGTGTTAATTTTCTTCGCTTTTCCACGCATTTACTTAGTAAGACGATATCTTTGGTATTAGTTTAAATTACGACTCAACAGCATTTTTCTGGTTCGCACAAAATTTAACATTAATTCAACATTCAACAAATTGTCATTACCTTTGTTTTATTGCACTGCTGGGAAATCATCCATTACAAACTTAAGTTGAATAAAATGTGTTGATGACACACAGATTTGTTTGCTGATTTATTTATAATAGTAGATGAATGTACAACTGTAAATATATACATATACATGCATGTTTGTAGGTATATTTTTAATAATTGCAATTTTAAAATACTTTAACATAACTTTTGTTGCTGTTGGAATTCAGTCACGCAGAAAACTTCGCGCTGTGATTCATTTTAATTTGAAATTGAATAAATATAAAAAAAATCCTCAAAAATACAATATGAATTAAGGTAAGCACAAATGTGCTGTACACAGAGTATTCTCAAAATTAGTGATGGGCGAGTCTAGGATGCTTCGATTCGATTCGACGCGATTGTTCAAACACCTCGAATTCGTATTCGAGTCTAGGCGCAAATAGTCGTCAATCCAAGTACTTCGCCAAAACATCTCTCGCACTCGCCACCAATTTCTCTAGCAGCCCCAAAACATCTCAGACTCGCCCAACACTAAACGAAACAACCGCCAGCTCGAAACAATCGCAAAAACATCTCGATTGTGTAGTCGAGTAGTGAGTCAACTATTGACCCCATTGTGCGTTTGCAACGTCGACGATTCTCTAAACACCTTGAGCTCACCAACATCACTATTAAAATTCTTTAACCAATAACCTAGAACAATTCCTTGAACAAAAGGTGATATACTAGGCAATGCAATGGGACGTAAAAAGCATGGCGAACCTATCATTTATTCATTAGCTTAACTATACCACACATATACCCAGCAAACATTCTCGAAGCTCTCAGAATTTTGGAGTCCGATATAAGCGCGGAGAATACAAAATAAACAACACTATAAAGCAGGCAGTGAAGTTGTTGAAGGTTCCACAATGAGAGCAGAATAGAACAAGTCGTGGAAGTTAGGGGAAGGAAAATGCAAAAAAAAATTATTAAACCATTTCCAGATGGATTTTAGAAAACGTCAACTGAATTTTAGAAAGTGAATATTGGATTTTAAAAAAGTACATTGGATAAACAATATAAATTTTCCAAAATCTAATTGACTCTTTCTAAAATCTACATAGTTGATGATTTCTACAATCCAATTGGAAATGGTGTAGTCATGGAAGAAGAAAAAAAGAGTCATAAATATAAGTCCAATTGGAGACTTTTTTATGATTCTTAATCAGGCTCATATGATGTATGAAATTAGGCTCATATCGGGCAACCAACTGAAGAACAGAAATACATACATACTCTGAAAAAAAAACACGTAGTTAAATCAACAACTTTCGGCTGTTGAATCTCCGTCTTTGATTCAACAGCAAAAGTATTTGTTTTACAGCAAAGTTTTTGATCCAACAATTGATTCAAAAACGGGCGCTGTTGTTTCAAAAACTTGCTTGCTGTTAAAAATTTTTTTTGTGAGAAAACATTTTTTGTGAGAAAACCAACAAAAACAATAATGATGGAGAGAAGATGAAGAGAAAAAAGTTTATTTTTGGCACAAAATTTTCTCCAAAAGTCCCCGTTGTTAATTTAAAGCAGGGATTATCACACTAATACTTTTAACCATTGTGCATGTGTTAAAAGCACAAAAGCTCTTGGCTACATCCAAAAGAAACTCAATCATTGTCGAAAACTACACCTTTTCAAGTCCATAATGAGAATATGTAAGATCGTATTGAGAAATGTAAATTCGTATTGAGAATGTGTAAATTCATATTGAGAAATGTAAGTTCAAAATTAGAAAACCGAAATTCAAATGGGAAAGTATAATTTCATAATGGGAATTTATAAGTTGATATTGAGAAATATAAATTCGTATTGAGAAAACATAAATTCAAAACGTGAATAGGTAAATTCAAAACGAGAAAATGTAAATTTATAATGAGATTAAATACGGTATTGAAAATTCAATTTTATTAAAGAGATAATACAGGTTTATATTCATATATGTATGTATGCATTTACGTGGACAACGCAGTTTTAAATATGTATTATATATCAACAAAAAAATCTATGTAATTTAACAGAAAGATAATCCAAATTTATATACACATGTATATATATGTAGTTTAAATGTTAATTTATATTCCAACATGCATATCATTTAAGGCAAGTGCATCTGTATGGAAAGTTGTGTGCTGCACGGCCCTTGCACAATCACCTCCAGTGATTGTCCTCTTAGCGTTGTCTATTACGCTTTCTAAATACTGCAACCGCTGCTCGCAAACTCCAGGGGGATGTACATTTGGCAATCCTAGGTTTGATTTTACCTCCATTTTGATCTTTGCCCAAATGTTCTCGATGGGGTTCAACATTGGAGAGTAAGGACCTAGGCGTAAAACTGTTAAATTCTTTGGGTTTAATTTTTTTAATTTTTTGGTTGACAAAAAACTCAGTATCTCATTTTGAAGTTACATTTTCTCGTTTTGAATTTCGGTTTTCTCATTTTGAATTTACATTTCCCAATTTGAAATTACACATTCTCAATACGAATTTATATTTCTCAATATCAACTTATACATTCCCAATATGAATTTATACTTTCCCATTTGAATTTCGGTTTTCTCATTTTGAACTTACATTTCTCAATATGATCTTACATGTTCTCAATACGATCTTACATATTCTCATTATGGACTTGAAAAGGTGTAAAATTTTTAAATTGCAAATGGATAGTATTTTTATTATTAACTTCACAAAAAAACACAAACGAAAAAAATAAAATAAAAAAATATGAGACGAAATGCAAAATCACGATTCCTAATAAAAATATTACGTAAAAAAATCCAAATAAAAAAACCACCCCCAACACACAATCATTTACAAGCATTCAGAGACTGCCCGAGCAACACAACCTGCTAGCTCAACAGCTCAATGCTGACTGAATAGAAATTTGCAAAATTTCTGTGCGTGAACGAAGTGCTTTGACTCGTTGATGTGAGGCTGTCGGTGTGAAAGCTACAAAAAGCTTTTGCACGCGTGCATAGCAAAAGCAAATCTCTGATTTAAAGGCAAACGTATTTCACCCAACAGTTTCCGTTGTTAACAAAACTAATGAGATCAAATTTTTTTAAATTTTGTTTTTACAATGATTCATGTAATCCATAGATGCTTTTTCGGGAAAGGGGAAGTATAAAAGGATGTTTCAAATTCAATATAATGCTGAATGTTCCACTATGTGATGATTGGATAGAATTTCAGGTTGATGTTATGGTTCGAATCCGCAGGAGAATATAAAATAAAGAAGAAAAAGCAGAATAAGATATAAATATAGCAACCAGTGAATGATAAGACGGAGAAAAGAAGAGGAGAACAAGCGGAGGCTATATATTTGCAGTTGGGACCCGGGTAGAGAGAAGATTAAGAGTAAAATGCAAACAAAAATTTATTTTTAGGTGAAAAATTTTTCCAACAATCTCCGTTATTGACTTAAATCAACAACGCTCGCACCTTTGAAACAATAACGGAGCGTTGGTAGGCACATTTCAACTGCGGAAAGTAGTTGATTTAACAGCGAATGTCTTTAGATTTACAATGTTTTTTTTTTCGGAGTACATTTCGGACTCCAAAATGAGCTCATAATGAGTGTGAACACTCCGGTTTAGAATTCCTTTCTGACTCTTTTATGAGTCCGAATGTTTGCTGGGTATTTGGGTATTTGCAAATAAACACAGATCCCCATGTGTATTGATGATGTTAGTAGAAGATTCTACTTCCTTTCAACCATTTCAAATTATCTTTAAAAGTGTAATGAAGCGCAAAGAGGCGGCACTAAGAACATGCGCACACATGAACACACATGCACATTTCTTGCCATTTTAACTTTGAGCTGGTTTTAGCTAAAAGAAAAAAAGGAAAATGGTTATTCGCTTCCGCACGCTTTCCCTTCTGAGAATTAATGATTTGCACGTAAAAAATATTCACATAAATGCACGACTTCAGAATGAATGAATGTATGAATAAATGAATGAGTGAATGAATAAATGAATGCATGAATGAATGAATGACTGACTGACTGATTTATGGCTGATTGCATATAAATGCACGTAAGTACCTGTATGAACCGGTAAAAAAGAGTGGCCATATAAAAATGTATGAATGCGAATGCGAGTGTGTTTTCTTTTTATGTTTTTAATACCTTTGCGGCCTATTAAAATCGCACCACTCGGGTGCATACAAAGGGGGCACATCTGTTGCATTAATACATATCGGTTTGAATAGCTCCATTTTTCTTTTTAACGTTTTTTGTGTGCACATTTAATAGCATTTCCTCTCGTTTGATTTAACTTAATGAATGTCATTAATTAATTGTGGTTTCGAAAAGGAAAGAAAAAAGCAAGAAGAAAAGCTTATTAAGTAGGAGTTTATGTCTGAAAGCTTAAGTAAAAGCACGCAAAGTTGTTAATTGCTTTTTGGGTTTTAAGCCTTTTTGAAATATGAGCTAATGAATATATGTAACGTAGTGTAAATCTGGAAATTGCTTTTTAACAAGTTTTTCATTTGGAAGCCATTTATGCTGAGCATGGATGGTAAATAAAAGTTGTTTTTGAATTTTCAAAGTCAATGGTAAAGAGTTAATATTTTTAAAATACTCAATACCGAATACTGAATACCGAATATTAATATCGAAAACTGAATACCGAAAACCAAAAATTTTACGAATAACAAATTTTAATACGCAATGCCGACTTTTATCAAATATTAATACCGAATACGCATGCTAATTGACTCACTAAAACAAAAAAAAACAACAACAAAAGCAATAAAACCGGTGAACTATCGCAATTGTTGGAACCGGTGAATGCAACAAAATCGATGAAATTAGTGGTGTGCAATTGGTGCAACAGGAAATGCAATAAAACATGGATAGAACCGGTGAAATATCATCATTGGTGGAAGTGCTCATAATTGGTGGAATCAGTGAATGTGACGAAATCGATGAAACCATTCAGTTATTGTCATTGGTAGAAGTTCTCGCAAATGGTGGAAACGGTAAATGCAAGAAAACCGATGGAACCGGTGAAATATCATCATTGTGGAAGTGTTCATAATTGGTGGAACCAGTGAATGCAACAAAATCGATGAAATTAGTGAAATGAAATTGGTGCAACCGTTAAATGCAAGAAAACCGATGGAACCGGCGAATTATCGTCATTGGTAGAAGTGCTCATAATTGGTGGAACAAGTGAATGCAACAAAATCGATGAAACCGGTGAATTATCACCATTGGTGGAAGTGTTCATAATTTATGGAACCGGTGAACGCGACAAAATCGATGAAACCGGTGAATCATTGTCATTAGTGGAAGTTCTCGCAAATGGTGGAAACGGTAAATGCAACAAAATCGATGAAACCGGTCAATTATCGCTACTGGTGGAAGTGCCCAAAATTTGTGGAACCGGTGAATGCAACAAAATCGATTACATCCGTGAAATATTGAAATTGGTGGAACCGATGAATGCATCTAAATCGCCTAAACAGTTGAATTATCGCCACTGGTGGAAGTGCTCATAATTGATGGGACCAGTGAAAGCAACAAAATCGATTAAACAGGTGAATTGTCGCCATTGTGGAAGTGCTTATAATTGGTGGAACCGGTGAATGCAACAAAATCGTTGAAATCGGCAAATTATCGTTACTGGTGGAAGTGCTCTTATTTAGTGGAACTGGTGAATGCAACAGAATCGATGAAATCAGTGAAATATTGCAATTGGTGGAGCTGGTGACTCCAAATAAAACGATGAAACCGGTGAATTATCGCAACTAGTGGATGCATTCTAAAACGGTGGAGCCGATGGGCGTGACACAATCGTTGAATGTGGTGAAACAGTGCTGCTGTTGGATGTTGTGTATATTGGTGGAGCCACAGTTTCACAAAGTAGATGAATAGGAGGTGAATACGTGGGCTGGTGGACGTGCCCTTAATTGTTGAGACTATGAATTCAGCAATGCTGGCAAACTAGGTGGACGTAGTTGACTCCGTACGCAATATACTAATAATACAATGTGAAATGGTGGTTTTCAACAAATAACTTTTATTTTTTACTTAAACTGAAATAAAAGTCAAAATTTTAGTTTTTTTCCTTTTTCGCTAAAAGTCACAACCGTTACAGTTTCCATACACAATATTAAAGACCTTAAGAGACTTAGAGAGTATGCCAGCTACTCATTAAACTGATCTTTACTGATTATGCCAATTTTTTCTATTATGAATAAGTGAAATGGTTTCAAATTTTTGTCAATAGATGTCTCCGCTATTTCAAAACTATCTTCCAATACCGTACGTTAGAAAGTTTTTTCAAATACCGTACTTTAACGAACGGTTTTTGTTTGAGTCTTGGCTAGATCGGGATACATCTACCGACAAAAATTTTAAGCCATTTCATCAAATAAACACACCTTTTTATACTCAGCTGTACTAGTACACAGAGTATTATAGTTTTAATCACATAACGGTGGATTGTAACACCATAAAATAATCGAGATAGATATTGACTTATATATATCAAATTGATCAGGGTGAAAAAAGAAATCGATTGAGCCATGTCCGTCCGTCTGTCCGTCTGTCCGTCTGTCTGTCTGTACGCACGATAACTCGCGCAAAAATTGAAATATTTTGATGAAATTTGGAATGCAAGTTGGTATCAAGACTGGAACGGATGGTATTGAAAATGGGCGAAATCGGACCATGACCACGCCCACTTCCCCTATATAGTAAAAATCGGAAATTTTGTATCTCAGTCACTAATAGAGCTAGAGTGATAAAATTTCACCCACGTGTGGAGCTCAGGCCCTTATGAAGAAATTTGGTGAGACTTTGAAAAATGGGCGGTGCCACGCCCACTTATTAAGGTCCAAACATTGAAAGTTTTATATGTCATAACTCAGAAACCGTTGGAGATATATCGATGAAATTTGGTAGGCGTGATATACTTACTTAGGCAAATGTTTGGACGAAAAATTGCCAAAGTCGGTTAACGACCACGCCCACTTTTATATATGGGTATTATAAAGTGACCTAATAAAAACATTTTAAGCGATATCTCTGTCAAATATAAAGGTATATCATTGAAATTTTATGGCAGGAGTCCAACTGCGGATATAAAACGAAAAGCACAAAAAATTTGGAAAATGGGCGTGGCACCGCCTCTTTTTAGAAGCAGGAATATACGAGATTTCTGAGCCCATAACTCGACAAATAATTTAAATATAATGACGAAACTTGGTGTGCACACTTTTATTAGTTGTGGTAATATATGTTCAAAATTTTAGCGAAATCGGTTGGCGACCACGCCCACTTTTATATATGGGAACTATAAAGGGGCCTAATAAAAATATTTTTATTTATTTATTTATTTAATCAACAAACAGAAGCTTATAGACTATTAGCTAGATTTACAGAGGATATATGTATGTATCATAAAACTTATGATAGAAAACTTATAAGTAAGTTCTTAAAATTAAACTTAGAATAAGAGAATTCAAAGGCTAAGGAAGACGAATATGTATTGAATTCAGATAACGTCCTTCTTAGAGGGGCATTCAAACCATAAACGGTCCTAGAAAACCCCACAAAAAATAATTCATTATTACGGAGAATGCGAGTAGGAACATTAAAGTTAATTTTAGAAAGAAGGTATGGGCAATCAATAGAGCCCACACATAAATCAAAAAGGAAACACATCGACAACAAAGTTCGTCTTGCGTCTAAAGACAGAAGATTTATTAGCAAGCAACGTGAGCGATAGGGTGGAATAGGGTCCACGAACCTCAAAGAGCGCAACGCAAAACGCATAAAGGCCCTTTGAACGGATTCTAATCTTTTAATGTGGACTGCATGATATGGCCTCCAAACAAATACAGCATATTCTAACCGAGACCGCACCATGGTCATGTACAATAGTTTTAGAGCATAAGGGTCAGTAAAAGAAGAACAATTACGGCGAATAAAAGCTATCATAGAAAAAGATTTGGGGACAATGTAGTTAATGTGTGTAGTAAAATTGAGTTTGGGGTCAAAATAAACACCCAGGTCTTTAACATCTGAAACGAATTTGAGGGGAACATCCGAGATGGTATAGGATGTAGGAATAACAGTAATAGCTTTTGTATAAGAAGAGTAGTGGCATTTACTAATGTTTAGTAGTAAATTATTACGCACACACCAGCTATATAAATTATTGAGCTCTTGCTGAAGGATGTATGAATCATCGATAGATTTAATTTCATAATAAATCTTCAAATCATCAGCATACAAAAGAAAATTACACTTTGAAAAACAAAAAGAAATATCATTAATAAAGAGAACAAACAATAAAGGTCCTAAAACACTACCTTGTGGGACTCCAGAGGTTGCTACAAAAGAAGACGACAAAACATTCTCAATTCTCACAACACAGCGCCTATTATACAGATAGGAAGTTAACCATTTTAGAAAGTGGGAATGAAAACCCAGATTTTGAAGTTTAGAAAGCAACACTTTATGTGATACCCTATCAAAAGCCTTTGAGAAGTCGGTATAAATCGCATCCATTTGTGAACCTTTCTGAAATGCATCCAAACAGTCCTCCGTAAAGGCTGCTAAATTAGTTACGGTAGATCTGCCCGGAACAAATCCATGTTGCATAGGACAAATGACCTGCTTTACAGCAAAGTAAACCTTATCTTTAACTATACATTCGAATAATTTTGAAATTGTTGTTAATTTTGAAATCGGCCTATAATTCTCAATATCGCTCTTATTGCCAGTTTTAAGAATGGGTGTAATACATGTATATTTCCACTATTACTAACTTGCAAAGTTGTCAAACCAGTATCATTATCAGCATCTATGCAATTAGAAGCACCAACAACACTATTGGTCGGCAAAGAAGAAGCACGCATGTGGGTGTTGTTTTGCCCTTTGATCGACTGAACACCAACAATTTTATTGGCTCTGCCTTGTGAGCGCGTCACCCTTTTGTCTTTATTAACATCTGAAACTGGCAAATTAACATTTGGTGGCTCGATTAACGAATTAAAAAGAACTTTAAGTTTTTCTAGATCCGAAAGCGCGGTCAGAATTTTGTCTTTAAGACCAACGTTGGCCACACAATTAGCACAGAGGCTCATTTCAAACGCAATTAAACGTAAAAAGTAATACAAAATGCGGAGCAACACGAAAACACGTCCGTTCAGCTTCGCGACTCTTTACTTACTTTTAAGCGATATCTTTGTCAAATATAAAGATAATTCATTCAAATTTTGTGGCATGAGTTCCACAATAGACCGGAAACAAAAAATAGGAAAATTTGGAAAATGGGCGTGGCACCGCCTCTTCTTAGACAAAGGAATATGCGAAATTTCGGAGCCCATAACTCGACAAATAATTGAGACATTAAGACGAAACTTGGTTTATACACTTTTATAACTTGTGCTAATAGACACGCAAAAATTTATTCAAATCGGTTTATGACCACGCCTACTTTTTAACAAAGATATTTCTGGAACACCCTTTGGAAATTTGTAACGTGACATCTTTGTAATTAGAAGTCATAAAGGAATGAAATTTTGCACAAAGAATAATATTCATATGCTTAGTTGGATGACTGATAGAAATGTTAAAAATGGGCGTGGCTACGCCCACTTTATGCAGCACTCGCTTTATATAAAATACACCGTGTTTTCATCAAACGCAAACAAACAATGAAAGCATACAGCTGAGTATCTAATGTTCGATTCCACTCGAACTTAGGCTTCCTTACTTGTTTCCAATTCCTTTACTTTAACGAAAGGTCGTATAATTTTCACTTGCTTTCATACCAGTGGTTGTTTTTTTCGCAAGTCTCTAACTCTTGCCGAAACGAATGCGGCTATTGAAGGAAGAAAATGATAGAACTAGGTGAAAAGCGCATAAATTTAAAATAAAATTTTTTTCAGAGTTTAACATTTTGCAAATCTTATACAAGCTGCGGACAGTCTAATGCACATTTAAACATTTCTATAAAAATATTTCTAGCCGCTTTTCGGCACATGTCGTTGCTTGCCATTTTCGTTAATTTTGCATGGCTATTGGAGCTCATACATATGTACACGTATAATACGCTCGATCGCATTTTAAATGAATTTTTAAGCATTTCGCTTTTACTTGTCACAGCAAATCTCCGGCTATTTAAATATCTGCCAAGGGAGAAATTGCAAATTTGTAGCAAAATTTAAAACATATATGAAATGTAGACGGAAAAGTGTCAAGATATTTTAGTTATTTTTAAGTGATGTGTGCCAACATGCATAAGTTCGTAAATATGTATGTATTTATGTTTTAGAATAAAAATAGCATTTTTTTTTAGTATTTCTACTAAACATTTTTTAGTACTTATAATAAAGAAAAAATGTCTTTTGTTTTCCGCTGAATCATGAATCAGTTAAAGTGTTCACTAAACTTAAGTAAATAAACAATTGTGAATGCTCGACTACTCTCTTCAAGTTTTTTCATCACTTAAGCAGGGATGCCACTAAGAAAATTTTTTTCCTACCAAAAACCTACCAAAATGGCTTCGAGCCTACCATTTTTTTTAATATGAGATTTAGCCATATTTAACAAATTCATTTAGGGTAACTGTGCTAGTAACCGACCACCCTGCAGTAACGAGGCAATTTTGTTTTTTACCGCTTAAAATACAAAAAACTATTTTTTTTTTTTTTTGAAATCTTTAATATTAAATTTAATATTATTATTAATTTTAGTATTAGTGATAAAAATGTGAAGGAAAAGATGAGGAAGCAGCAGTTTCCAGATAAACAAAAACTTGAGTTGGCGTTAAATGATATTCGGACAAGGTTGGGTATTAGTGGCTGCCACCGCTCGTCCAGTGCGGAGGAAATCAGGATTTACATTTTGTGGAATAACATTTGAGGAATAATGAGGGCAAGCAACTGATCCTGAAGGAAACGTTAGAAGATTTATCGAGGGAAATAGCGGACATTGTTTCCAATTGGTACAGCAAACACATTTACTATTTACTACTTAGGTAGGCCTGATGGCCTGTTGTGATACCACATGGAGCTCTTTATTACACACCATGTAGACGAACAACCTTGTTTGCTTCATATAGCGTAAAATGTTAGATGCCTTTCTGTTTTCAATCTCCTCCAGTTGTGTCTGTGGGGGCAAGTGTACTTGAAGCTCAAAGAAAACGTTTCAATTAGCAGAGTTTTGTGACAAACCTCCACTGAGGACACGTTTTCTCAACAGTGTTGTGGCAAAGTGACCAAATGTACCAAATCAGTGATGTTAGTTGAACGAAGTCAAAAACCTACCAAAATTCAAATCGTCCTACCAACCTACCAAAAGGAATAAAACCTACCAATTTTGGTAGGAAAAGCCCAAAAACGGCATCCCTGCACTTAAGTAGTTCTTCTCTTAACTCAGCATGTACTCTTTATAACACTCTTTTATGATCATGTGATGTCTCAGCACGACTAGTTGAGACCGGCTTGCGCAGATCACGAACAGAGCTTTATAAGATCAGAAGTCAACTGCTAATTAATGAATGGCAAATATTTATTGATTAAAATGGCGTTAGTCAGTAGTTTTATGACAAGAGATTAGATGCAGTATATTCATGTATGTAAATATGTATGTTTTTTGTACAATACGACAGAATGAGTCACGAGCCGGCTGCATGATTACTTCTTGGAAAGGTTGTTGACTACATACATAAGTAAATAAAAAACAATTCAAAAGCAAAATAGCTTAGGAATGTTGTTGCCGATTTGACTGTTTTGCTCTTTTAGTATTTTTTCTACTGCGATGACCCAGCGGGGTTCGCTGTGACTAACAAATTAACTCTCTAAAAGTTACATCAAATTACAATAGTTCCAACGCGGTATGACGTGAAAGTTTGAAAAAGGTTAGAATTTTCTGCGATCGAACTTTGACTAGATTTTAGTGGAATGGAATTGTGATAGGTCGGGAAAACTATATCTTTCCCAAGCACTCTGGCATATTTGCCCATTGTATTTAAGACCCTTAGAAAGGATCAGGCTGTAGCGGAAAAGGTGGGATACTGTGTTCAGAATTCCTCTGCAAACTTCCCAGATCTCCCTATCAATCTGAGAAGTTTGTCGAGTGGTAGATAATGTGCATACGCCATTCTCAGCACATCTGTCGCGAGAATACGCAATCTTAGTCTAGCGAAAGCCAGACAGGTGCAGAGAAAATGCTCTGTGCCGTCGTCGTCCTCTAGACAGCATAGACAAAATGAGCTCTCGATGATGCCTATGGTGGCCATGTGCTTTTCCCCATGGATTTTGTTCTATAATCAACCCCACAAAGGCACGAAGCTCACTCTTTCTCTGCTTAAGGAGGAAGTTTTCTACTTCCTTGTTAGTTTTTTTTTTTTCAGAAAGCACTGCAGGAATCTGTAGAGTTTTAGCGTCTCCCGTGAGTTTCTCTCATGTAGTTCCTGGTATACTTGAAAGTGTCCGCTATACTTGGTCCTGTGATTGGCTGCGTTCCGCTTGGGTATTGTCTAAATTACTAAAACAGAAATCTTTGTTTAACTGCAAGCTGTTCATTTTTGTCATCCACAATACATTTGTAGTAGGAGGGAGTGTGAGAGAGGCAGAGTTCGCTATCAAAATAGCGGACAACATTCTCAAACACATCCAAGACAGTAGAAGTGTTTTAAGAATCACGCATTGTTCAAAATACAACATAAACAAACCAAGGGTTAAATTAAAATGCCAAAACAAAAAAAAATAAAAACCTTATCAACACAATCGTAATTAAGTGGCTGTGTTATTCGAGAAGTATTTACATAGAGAGATGAAGTGCTGCGATAAGCGTTATTTCACAAAAGTATACACTTATGTATATAGTATACTTACATTTGTACATACATAAATATGTATAAATGTTGTATGTACTACGTATATAAATACTCGTATATCAACGTAAAAACATCACAAAGGTTAGCTTGATCGATTAACAAAACATAAGTATTAATAAGTAGGGCAACCAAAAAATTGCTCTAAAAATTCTTTTTTGGCGCCAAAAAATTGCCGTTAAACTTAAAGAATTGGCACTTTTTAGCCTTAAAAATTTTTTTTATTTCAGTTCATTTTCTTAAAACATAAAACAAAATAAAATAAGGGCCGATTTCATAATGAAACTCTTAAAGCTCCTTTTGTTAAAAGTTCATTTTAGTTAAAGAGCCATTTAATCGTACTTTAAAGTAGGAGTGATTTCATAATAATATAATATTAAAAGGCTCCTTTAAGCGAAAATATTGCAAATGATAATGCCGTCTTCGAGAGTTTTACGTCAAATTATTGTCATAAATTTAAAAATATTGAAATTTATCATTTGTTTTTTTTTCTTAAAATAAAAAAATTTTTTGATTGTAGCTTTAATTTTTTTGAAAAAAAAAGTAAAAAGAAGCATAATTTGGAAACCCAGTGCAGAAAAAATAGGAAGCGGTCATCCAACCTCACAAAAGAGGAAGAAGATGAATATTGCATTATAGGACTCAACAAACAAAACAACAAACAAAATCGGTTGAAACATTTTAATAAATTCTCGATATTTGATTTTGACAGACTGCAGAAATTAAATTTTTTCCGGCAGAAGGGATTTTTAAATCACTTAAATGCCCGTTTTTGGGTATTTAACTTTAAAGGAACATTTATCTTGAAAAAGACTTTATGAAATCGATCAAGAAATTAAAGGCTCCTTTAGATTTTAAATGAACTTTTAATTTGATTATGACATCGGCCCTAAAGTAAACTAAAATAAAATAAAATAAAATAAAATAAAATAAAATAAAATAAAATAACAAAACAAATAACAAAACAAACTCTTAGATTACGGTTGCCAGACGTACTGATTTGATAAGTACAATACTGATTTTTCGTGCCCCGTACTGATGGTTTTAAACACCTTAAGAAATACTGATTTTTTGGATTTTGTACTCATTTGTACTGATTTTAGCCGGCTCTAAAAAAATTCACCTTTATCACCCTGCACTGTTTTTAATTTTCCAATTGTTTTCATTTGACGTTTGTAACCACGAAACAATTATGCCGGAATCGCAATTTGGCGTTCGGTCGGTCGCGCTTCTGACAAGTGAGTAGAAATGTATGGAAATATATGGAGCAAATCGCATTGTGACCTCAAGCGTTTGATCGTAAAATTTTTGTAATATCGTATGTTTATTGCAACCCTGTATAACGCCTGAGTTGAACATTTCTCTACTAGGTCGGGCGTTTGACATAAAATAAATTCGAATTGATTTCTTTCGATGAAAAATTAGAAATTTATGAAAAAATTCAAGAAAATATGTTAGTGGCAGTGAACATATTTGCAATCCAATATCTAATATCGAATGTCAGTGTGAAGCGGCTTTGAGGTACGATCAACGCGCGACCGACCTAACGCCAAATTGCGATTCGGGCATTAGGAAGGAGGCCGCAACGCCAACGTTACATATCATAGAAACATAATTGACAATTAACGATACGGAAACAAAAACAAAATGCCAGTAATAAAGACGATTTTCTCCGCATATATATATATATTTTTTTTTTTTTGAAGGCAATGTACTGATTTTTTCGTGAAAGGTATCTGGAAACCCTATCTTAGGTACATGTCTCAAAAGAAAAAGACAACATGCCGGAATCGTAATTTGGCGTTAGGTCGGTCGCGCGTTGATCGTACCTCAAAGTTGCTTTACTCTGACATCCGATATTACATGTTGAAGTGAAAAAATGCTAACTGGCACTAATATATTTTTTTGAATTTTTTACATATTTAATAGTTTTTCATCGAAAGAGAACAATTTGAATTTATTTTTTCATCGATATTTACAAAAATTTTACGATCAAACGCTTGAGGTCAAAATGCGATTTGCCTCATATATTTTCATACATTTCTACTCACCTGTCAAAAGCGCGGCCGACCGAACACCATATTTTTATTCCGGTATAAAAAATTTAATTCATATTGCCACATACATACCGCATCCCCGATCAACACAACAAAAAAATTTGAGCGAGAGCGGAGCTCGCAGCAAAAAAAATTGGGAGTTAGGAGCAGAGCCAGGGGAAAAAAATGTTTGAGAATGGAGCAGGAACGTAGCTAAAGGCTGGTATCGACCTCTCAAGAAAGAGCTCAAGAAATTTTTCGCTTTATTTCTTGAGTGAAAAATAGTAGTAGGCAAGAAATTTTGACGTTTAGTATTCCACCGTGAAACGAAAAAGATCATCAAAAACGTAAACAAAAAAAAACCATTTTGTAAACATAAGCAATTGATAAGTTCTTAAAAAACATTAAATAAAAGCTTTAATATTTGTTTTCAATAGTTTTATTTTGTTGTTTGACCTTATATTACTGCTAAACTGTGGTATATTAATGGCCGCAATGGAAGTAGATATAAGAAATTGATGTCAACTTCCGCTTTGCATCATTACAAAAATTGTGCACTATATTTTTTCCGAATAATTTTTCCATTTTCACCACCATTTTTATCAACATGTAACAAAAGCTAACAGACGTCAAAATTTCTTTAAGAAATAAATGCTCGATGATATATTTCTTGGCAAAACCTGTGTTGCTGTGTTCGCATTATGTTGAAAAATAATGGTAAGAAAGTGTATTAAATTTCTTGAGAGGTCGATATTCGCTCAAGAAAGTTTCACAAGAAAAATTTCTTGAGCATTTCTTGTACGTCATTTTATATGGAACTTTTGCGTTTCTTGAGAGGTCGATACTAAGCTTAAAGAAAAAACAAACTTTTGCCCCGATACCCTGGTTGTGAAACAAAATATATATGGGGGGTTAGATGTGCAATAAAGTTTTGTTGAAATTACCCGACGTCTATACATGCCATATCTGGAGCAATGCAATTGACAAATTGAAGCGTCTAGCCAATCAGAGAGCAGAAAACCCGTAACATATTTTTTCCAATTTTTTTTGTAATTTTCATTTAATAGTGAAATTAGCATAAATTAGCATTTATTATGAATTTGGCAATTTTTAGCTCTATCAAGAGTAGGTCAGAATGTATAATTTTTCTTAAAAACTACCCTGAATTAAGCATTATGTGATAGCTACCATAGAAAAAAACTTGCTTGTGCCAATTTTTGGTTGCCCTATTAATAAGACATTCATAATAATAAAATACTAAGCAAAACAGAGAAATGGTAAAAATATGTAAGTATTTAGCGAAGTACTAAGCCATAAGCTAGCGAGGGAAAGTACAAGCTGACAGGAAATCATCCCCCTTGAACTCATGTAAACATTGGTTGGGATATCGCTTCATGGAACAGATGAGCCAGGGAGTCAACCGTTTTGCGATTTCTAGACAAATTTGGCCTAGAGCGGGTGAGTGGAGCTCTAAATCGGCAATACATCTGCACCGGCTCTCGATAGGTCCGCTGTTGGGACTTCCAATAGGCCGCTGCCTCATGGTCATCCATATCTCTCGTATGGGCCTCTACAAAAACGACATTTGTCGCAGCTGGAGAGACTTGGAAGAAATTGAAAGTTTTACTTTTCGGTTGCTTTTCCGACAGGGTAGGAATATGACGTGTTGTGGAACGATTTTACGTCATTGAAAGTGCTAAGCACTAGCTAAGGCAGTGGCGGATCCACGGGGGGGCGGGGTTTTGGGGGTTCAACCCCCCCCCCCCTTGTGGTTTATCATATATGCCAAATTAATGCCTTTATAGATTCTGCGCCCAAATTTCCCAAACTGATTAAGGAAAACACTATCATTCCAAAAGCAATGGTTCGATGGGTTTAGCTGTCCAAAGGCAAAACTCGACATTTATTTTCAGATTATATTTTATATGCACATATCCACAAAAAAAACAGGTACAATTGAATCAGTTCACTAAAATAGTTGTCCTTGTAGGCAATAATAACATACAATTACAACTTATAGTTAAATAGAAAATACCCGAAATTTAGAGGAATTAAATCTAATACAATAAGCGCGTACTATATTGTCGATTCTGTCAAACTTTCAATCAATTTTTCAATTTTCGAGGCTTTTTGAAAAATTCTTGAAGGACTTCATCTTCAGTTAAATATATACTTCTGTGAATGTTCAAGGAAGCAAGACCATTGAGACGCTCTTGTCCCATCGTGTTCCTGAGATAACTTTTGATTCTTCTTAAAGTGGAAAATGATCGTTCTGGGGTTGCTGTTGTTACAGGCAACACTGCCAAAACTCGTAAAATCTTATTTACATTTTCAAATGTTTCATACGATACTCATTCGACAATTTTGTGACTTCTCCTAGATCTTGATTCTTAGCGCACGTGCATAAAATCAAATTTGTCAAATGCTATTCGCAGGTAAGTGAAATTGGTGATCAATTTGCCACCAATACTATACGATACTCATTCGCACGTACCAATGCAAAAATATACATACATATGTTATACATGTTATTTAGAACTTTAATTGAAATCTCCTGCACTTTATGTGATGACATACATATTGTTAATTTGGAGGGTTTTGAGTTTGGTGTTTTTAAGGTGCGGGAAATGGCGCAACTAGTATATAGAATAAAAATAATAGATGGTATTAGTCCATATTTTCACCAGCGTCTGCCCTTAAAAAATATCTTCCAAAAAAAGAAATTTTCAAACCCCCCCCCCTTGCCGAAATCCTGGATCCGCGCCTGAGCTAGGGTATGTCACTGTTCTGCACTATCGATGGCCAGGTATCACTGCTTTCATAGGCACTTCTACTGGCGAAGCTGAAAGATACAAGATTTGATGCGCTGCGTTAAGCAAACGCGCTCATTTAGCTTGACAGGCATCTAAGTTAGATTAGCTTAGGTTAGGTTGGCCTACAGTGATCCTTCACATATACCACATATGGTACATAGTGTTACGAACATCGTATTGGAGGTGTTATACTAAACTTGGAATGCAAAACTTCACCAGTTTTAGTATTTTGTGTATTTTCCGCAGAGTATTTTGTGTATTTATATATGTAGTGTAGAGTATTTGTTGACCACAAGATTCCACAACAGGCGTGAGAGTACTTCCCCTTGTGGGGCGCCCCTATGTGCCCTACTTGACATCGTCGAAAGGCCCCACCAACCCGCAACCGTTCGACAACTCCAAGGGTCCTCGATCCAGCGCCGAATAATTGGGGTTATTCCAATCCATTCGAGCTCCTCCAAGAAATATCAAGAAAGACGCCTATCGCACTCCCTGCAGAGAACGGCATTTTCAATATATTTGTTGTTGTTGTTGTGATTATTTATCCTGCTTATCCTCCATAACGACAAGGTAAATGCGTTTTATGCCTTCCGCTAGGCAACTCGAACCATGACTGAGGCCATCGCGTACCCTCCCCCTGGCTCGCGCCTTATAGGGACCTACTCGACCATACAATAACCTTTGCTAGCCCTCCGCGGTCTCCTCTCCGCTGACTGCCCTGGCGCAAGCGGCAGGGGAGAAGAGACAGTGGTCCAATGCCCAGACAGCAACCTCTTGGAGGTTTCAGCCGAGTATTTTGAGAGACATATAATTTTAAACTGTTTTAAATAATCTATTTTCCGCAAAGGTTTTTAAGGGATCTAGAAAACTAGTGCTCCCATGTGGTATCACAACGGGTCAATTCGGGGGCAGCTTTCTTGTATTGCGTAGAGAGGCACCTCAACCTAGCCTCAGCTAAGTACTTAGCCAAGTAAATAATTATTTATTCACTCGTTAAGTAATACATTACAACAACAACAACTGTCACCAAAAGTGGTTATCACAAAAAATCTAAAAAAAGAAAAAAAAACTTGTATCTATATATTAATAGGCTAACATTTTCTCCATACAAACAATTGCCAGGCTGTTTTGCACATTTAACATACTCATATCCACATAAAATTGATATGGATCTGTTCGTATGAGTCAGGAGCAGTGCATAGGCATATAATTTGTTCTATAAATTATTTAATTTGTTTATAATTAATAAATAAAGTTTTTAGTTAAGAGAAATAGATATTGTAAAAATGTTTACAAATATCAAAAACACAGTTGAAGAGTTGCTTTAATTTCAAAGCACTCTCTCTATTTTATATGCATTGGCCCAGTTTACGCTGAGATCAAAATCAACGCGGGCCAAATATCTCCTATTGCTTTTCCATTAAAGCGAAAAATGAGGGAGAAGGCTGGAGAGCACACTGAGTAATTTTAATTTTGACCAAGGCATATCTAACAGGTAGGCTCGGCGGCGAATTGAAAAACTTCTTTTTTTATTTACAATGGTAGAGTGTAATGTCAAAATCAAAGCGAATTCACATCATAGCCAATAGGAATGGACGAGCCCCAAGCGAATTCAGATTTTAACCACGGCGAAATATCATTTTGACATTACACTCTACCAATTACAATAACAGAATACCTGGGAAAATTCTGAATTCGCCACCGGGCCTACCTTCCTAGATCTGCCTTGATTTTGACCATGATTTCGCGTCGGACCGTGGGCAAATCAGTGTTGCGGTACAACTCGAATTTGGAAAGTGTTGCTTATCTCCGCGAAAAGGAATAATTTTTGTACCAATACAAAAAAAAATAAATTGCATGGTCGAATTTCGAGCACCGGCGATACTAGTTATAAATAACACGCTGAGAGTGCAAACGCCCCAACAAGAGCAAACAAACGCTGACACATTTATAACGCCGAAAGCAACAAAAAATAACAGAAAAAAATATAAAAAATGTATCAAAGGAAAAAAGCAAAATACTAAACAAAGTATAACGAAAAAGAAAAAAAAACAACAAAAAACGCGAAAAAAAATATTTACCGGGCTCTTAAAGCGTGCGTGCGTAGGCAAATGTTAGAGACTTCTCATATTACGAAAAATGCTGTTCAAAGCGGCGAAAAAGTTAAACAAAATTTTTATGTACATATGTATGTATGTGAACATTTGCACCCAAACCAAATAATTAAGTATGCATAAGTTTATATGGAAGTATGTAAGCTTTTTCTTGCTTCTCGCTGGGTGCTCTACCTCCACTTTCGCGTTGTTTTACATCACTCCCATTTACTGCCTGCCAATGAAGCTCTCGCTTCACACATTTCTGCCGCTCTCAACTCTTTGCAAACTCTTTTGCAATTTGTGAATATTTTTAAGTGTATACAGTCATTAACAAAATTGTGCGTACATATCGAATTTAATAACACCAACATCAGAGGTAGTAAGTCTATAAGAGGGATTATGAGGCAATGAGAGCTCAATTGGCTTAATACAAAATTGTTCCTCTTTTTAGGACCCGAAAAAAATTTATGTTATGTCGGTGCCGTGATTTAATCCCAAGTGGCACAATCCCAAATTTTTTATTTGGGATTATGTCACTCCCCCTAGGGTGACATAAGCCCAACTTTTTTTACTTGGGATTATGTCACCTATGCGGGAGTGACATAATCCCAAATAAAAGGGAGCCAGAACACCAAATCACTCGAGTAGGTACTAGTGCGAAGCAAAATCGCGATTTTTGCTTCCAAATTTTTATTTTTTATAGACATATGTACATATGTATATACCTATCGATGTAAAATAAAAAAAGCGCCGCAGGCGAAAATTTGGAATCAAAAATCGCGCGATTTTTTCTTCCAAATTTTTATCTTTTTATAGACATATATACAATGTACACAAATATTTATATACCTATCGTTTTATTGAAAAAAAGTCTGTAAATATATTTAATTTTAATGTAATTTTTTAGTTTTAAAGTAATTTTTTGAGAACATGTGTATTTAAGTACATACATATTTCATCTTATACATATACTCAATGTATTATTGTATAACAACATTAACTTTATTGTCAGCTTTAATTTTTTTGCTTAATGTAATAAAATGTAAGAAAAAATCTGAAATGTTTTTTTGGGCTTGAAAGTGACATTATCCCAATTGGGATTATGTCACTACGCCTAGGGTGACATAAGCCCAAATAAAAAATTTGGGATTATGCCCCTTGGGATTATGTCAGGGTACCTGTTATGTCATGTATGGACGCAACACGAAGCGTATGGTAGCGTTATCAAAAGGCGAGGAGTGAAACTCATTTTTCCAGAGAAGAAGAAAAAGAGCGACCGAATGGTGCGAGTGTGAGGAGCTTGTGATATAAGTGTCTAGGAAAATTGTACCAAAAGATCGAAAGGATGGCTGAAGGTTTCAAGACCGGTGCAAATTCCTACCGGAAAGATAGCAGCAATCTGGTAGCTGAGGTCCAGATCGTAGCTAAGTTGTGGAGGAAGGTGTACTTGGCCATTAACCGATTAAAGACTTTGTCTAATAGTCCAAAAAAGTGTGCCACTCGTAAAACCCCTGACGTGCAGATATCCAGCACAGGGAAGAAAGCGGTTAAAATATATGGCAGCTTACTATTCCAGGGAGTGAGGAGTTTTAGCTATGATAGAATTGAAGAAAATTCAAAAATTTCTGTAAAAGTGGGGTGGGGGGTTGGTCTTTCGGATCCACGTGATATCACAATGGGACCTTCGGGGCCTAAGCGCGCTAGTGAAAACTAGCAGACATTGTAGCGTAAACTAACCTGTTACATAGCTGATTACCTACATTATTTTGAGGTGTGCGTATATTTCTTTGAGTCACTGTAAGTACTAGCGCAGTGCTAGAGCGGCTTTTTAGGCATTTAAACGCCTTGTTGCCGCCAGCGCACTCCTTCATGTTTCACACATTCTGCAGTCATACAAGTCACTCTAGAATTGCTCTTCAGCTGAATGCCTAAAATTTGGCACGTTTAACAACTTCGCTAAATATTTTTATTTTAAAATTTGTGAAGAGTTTGTATAAACGTGCTAAAGATTTTATGTACATATGCCAACAAAAAGAGCAATGGACTTTCGCTGTCTACATAAATATATGTATTACACATATATATGTATGAATGATACACTAGGCCGGGGCGAGTAACTTACCTATATCGTGCTATCGAAATTGGTATTCTTCTCATTTTTCTGAGCACAAAATTCTTACGTGACATTTGTATAAAATTAATTTTGATGTTACGTAATTTGGTTTTTAGAGATCAAGACGGGTTTTTGAAAATAAAAAATGGACAAAAATCGCCAAAAAAAAATTAACCAGGCCAATATGCACATCAAATTCAAAATTACATGCTTACTTTATGCAACACAAAAAAAACTCGAAGTTGCTCATACGCCATAGCGTACGACTGGAAGAAAAAAAAAAAACATTTCTAACCAGCATAAGTCTACGTTTTGAGGAATAACTGTTCTATTTGTGCAGCTAAAATTCTGAAATTTTTTATGTGAAGCATTTATTCTACACAAAGTGCTGTCATCGAAAATCAACGATATCGGATCACCGGAAGTCAGGCTGTATCTCGAAAACGACTCATCTGATTTTAATTCTGATGTCATATCTGGATTCAGCATAAAATTTTGATTCAATTTGATGTAAATATTAGCCTGGTTATTTTTTGTCGATTTTTGTCTATTTGTGATCCTCAAAAATCCGTCTATCCATAAAGACCGAATTACGGAACAACAAAATTGAGTTGAATTTTTTGAAGCGAGTCACTTTTTTTCGAAGTTGTACTAGCTTTCTGAAACTTTTTTGTATAGTTCACAACACCAAAAAAAAAATACGTTTGGCCCAGGTTTTCGAAATTCGAATTATTTTCAAAGTTGTAGCTTCAACATTTTCGAAGTTCCTCAGTTTTTGCCGATTTTCTCACGGTTGCTCAAAGCAATTTTGCTAAATTTTGACCTATATACCTACATATAAAAGATGGTATCTTCTACCAAACTGCATTTCTTATTTTTGCAAATAATTTTTTTTTTTGCAAACATTATTCGCAATTATTATGTTCTGGACCGCGGTCGGATGGCGCTTTTGTATGATGTTGTTGGGCATTCCCTCAGTAACTATTAGCAAAAAAAAATTTTTTGGGCACTTTAAAGGAGCGGGAGTTATGCATGCTTTAATTCATTATTCGTAGTACCTACTCAGTAAGTTACTAAAAAAAAATTTCATAAAAAAATAACAAGTCTGTAAAAATTGTCTGACAAATGTCGTGGATGAGTTTTCTACTCAGTAAAAGGAGAGGAATCGCAATTTCGATGGCACAATATAGATTAATTTCCGCGCATATATATCGCCCCGGCCTAATGTACTTACATAGATACATATTTCTTTTTATACCTTTCATGAGAATGAAATGGTATTATAACTTAGTGCCAAAAAATTTTTGTCCAAAGTACCAGAAGGAAGCGTGGGGGACCCACCAAAATATATACCGATATGATCAGAATCACGAGCTGAGTCGATTAAGCCATGTCCGTCTGTCCGTCGGTCCGTCTGTCCGTCTGTCCGTCTGTCCGTCCGTCCGTCTGTGTGAACGCAAACTAGTCCCTCAGTTTTTGAGATATCTGAATGAAATTCGGAATACAGGTATTCTGTTATATGCAGCTGATCATTTGTCGGAACCGGCCGAATCGGACCACTATAACTATATAGAAAACAACCGATTATTCAGATATACATGAAATTTTTGGAAGTAATTTGCGCATAACTTCCCCATTTAAACAGCTAAGGACATGAAACTTTGAAGTAGACGTACCCATTTTGGCCCAAACAAGGTTACCGAAAATTGTCAAGATAGGACCACTATAAAATATAGTTCCACAACATCCGATTATTCAGATATACACATATTGGTGTATAACTCCTCCATTTTAACAGCTAACGGCGTGAAATTTTGAAGTATTTGTACCCATATGGACCCAAACGGGATTGCCGAAAATTGTTAACATCGGACCACTATAACCTATAGCTCCCCTACAACCGATTGTTCAGATATGGACATTTTGGTGTATAACTCCTCCATTTTAACAGCTAACGGCGTGAAATTTTGAAGTATTTGTACCCATATGGGCCCAAACGGGGTTACCGAAAATTATCAAGATCGGACAATTATAACATATAGCTCCCATACAACCGATTGTTCAGATATGGACATTTTGGTGTATATCTCCTCCATTTAAATAGCCAAGACACCATTTTTTCTAATAAATCTTTCCATTAATAACCCACAGAATTAAAATTATAAATTAAACTTAATCCGGCTATGTACATACATAGGTAACTTTTCATTTCCCCACTCATGAAAGGTATGAAGTCTTCGGTACGGCCGAAGACAGCCGCGCTTTTACTTGTTTTAATTTTGCCTTATGCTATGGTTATGGTTACAATCTTGATTGCCAATCAAAATCGGAAACATTTCGTGATTGGTGAGAGGTGGTTACGCTTACATTGATGATTGGAGCGCACATACACAACATAACACATGATAATTACTGAGCACATACACAACATAACACATTATTACCTCTGAAACCTCGTTTGCTGGCTGCCTGTTTCACACAGCAAGTTTGCTGGATGTGAGAGTCCGAAAATTCTCTCACCGTCGGAGTGCACAACAACAATTACACGGTGCTCGACCAGCTTGATTGGTAGCATAACCAGGCCATTATGCTTTTTGGTGTTCGCGAATTATTTTCGGGCTTTTAATGAAATGAATGTCGTTAACCTACTCAGCAGACATCGCCAAAATGGATTTTGTGTCGTTTTATTAGTGTAATACGAAAATAGAAGTAATTGGAATAGGTAGGAAAAAATAGTTTTTGAAGGTGTGAGCTGTTGTTACATTTACATATTAAACTAACCACAAATTTTCTAGGTGAAGTGGCGGCTAGCGCTGCGTTAAATATGTATGTATGTATATATGTAGGTATGTATATGCGTACATAGAGTTGTGGGTGGTAAGCTTAGCAAAGTCTATGAGGTGACAAATGACAGTGAAAATTAATTGGCAAAACAAGCAACTGCCAAATATAACGCACCTGTGACGAATTGAGACATACACACATACATACATTTGTACATTTTCACATATGTACATATTTTTGTGCGCCTGCATGTACATCTGGATACTACAAACATATGTACATATACATATATATGCATGTTTGTTCCCTGTAGGGAAAATCTCTAGTTCCGAACTAGGTCGCTTCTAGTGCATTTTTCGACACTACTAGTGTGAGCCAAATCTCTTTTGCATGTTATCAACTGGCGAATTTAACACGGCGATGTCCTAGGCGGTGTCAATTGTCACCCTCTGCACTACATTTTCGATAGTTCCGAACTAGTACTAAATTCTACAGTTTACACTAGTTCGTTTATTGGCACATTTTCGATAGTTCTGAACTAGCTACAAGTACCTACAAATTCTACAGTTTTACATCTGCCGCTTAAGTACAGACTTTGACACACTTCATGCAAGTGGCGCGATGGCCGACTGGCTAACGCATGTGCCTTTCAATCTGAGGGGCGCGGATTCGAATCCTGTCGGTGTCAAGGTGGATGATAATTTTTTTTTAATTTTTTTTAACTAATATTTTTTTATTTATTTATTTAATAAAACTTACAGTAATATTTAAAAAGTAATAAAATAAAAAAAAATTAAAAATAAGCCTGAGGGATCGGAAAAGCATAATTAGGGGAACATTTCATTTCATAAGCCCAAATTACATCAGCGATGTGGCGGCGGGCAGCGACGGTTTTCGAAATCAGCTGATGCGTCTAATATGAGCAGTGACTGCCAGACCAAACACAATAGAGCGTTCGCAGTATTTGGCAGTGACTTCTTTATATATTAGGTCTGTTTCCTTTTACCTTGGACACGTGGTGACATAAATTTACTTACCATTTTCATGTCCATTTTTTTCAATTAAAATAATCAATCTTGTTTCATTTTTTCCTCTGCTCTTTCTTCTTCTTTGCTTTTTCATTCCGCCAGCAATATTTGATAGTGGAAATCAATTAAGTAAAAATTAAATTCTCTCCTGTTTGCTGGCATCAAAGTACGGAAACACAAAATTAGTAAAAAAATATATTGCATTGGATAGTACGGAAACAGACATAAGTTCACATCAACACTTCAAGATGGCTGCGATTCAAGGCAGCGGCAGCGAATTTAGAATTTGGGCTAAACGGAGCGGTGCTGTCAGCTGCCTCTGCTGTATTATGTGCCGCTTCATTGCAAACCGTAATTTCTAAAAATCAGCTGATTTCGAAAAACGATCGCTGCTACTGCCACAGCGCTATTGTAATTCCGGCTATACAACTTAAGATGCAAATAGAAAACTCTTTATATGAGACGCTTCACTAAACATCTGAGAATTGCAGAAATATACAAAGCCGACGAAAATTGAACGAACAAAAAATTTTCATAGAATTTTTGTCACTTCGAAATTGCATACAAATCAAAGTGTATCTTATAATGGTCACTCAATTCACTCCCCCTGAACTGGTGAGGGTCTAACTACAATTGATCTAGTTCCCTTTTGACACCTTTTCGCTAGTTCGGAACTAGAAATTTTGCTCACTAGTTATTGAGTTCCCTGCAGGGTTTGTTCAAGCAAATCATTTTTCACACACCGCAACTTAGATATCCTTTAAGTGACGAGGTGAAATTTTGTGACATAGTTTACGACGTGGTGGTAAATTTTTTTCTATGCATTTTACTTAAAACCAGACCTGTTAAATTCCGATTAGGATTAGTAATCAATTAAATTGTTTTGTTTTTTAATTGGTAATCATTATTTTAATGCTTTTGCAGAAAAAAAGTAATTTTAATGATTACCATTAAAAAAAATCAAAAAAAAATCAAAAAAAATCAAAAAAAATCAAAAATAATCATAAAAAATCAAAAATAATCAAAATAATTTTTTTTGATTGTTTTTGATTATTTTTGATTTTTTATGATTATTTTTGATTTTTTTTGATTTTTTATGATTTTTTTTTTGATTTTTTTTTCATTTTGTTTGATTTTTTTCAATATTGTTGTAAAGAAATTTGGATATGCATGCACATAAGTATTCAGGTAGGCATGCATGTTCGGTCAAAGAGGCATAACGTTTATTTGTACAAATGTATGTGAACGCATATTAAAGTACGTAACCCTGCAGTAAATATGGGGACAGGTGTATCCAAGTCATTGTGTATTCTACAGCGACAACTGCACTAATTAAAATGTCGACAAATTTAGAAGTACAAAATTTGTATAGACCTTGGCTCGTTCGAAGTTTTTCGTACTAGATACGGATACAAACCCTTCCTACACCTGGGGAAGATTCATTTCTAGGTTCAGTATAAGGACAGGGAAGAGCGAATAAAGAATTCTGATTATGACAGAGATTATCTTTACGTAAATCTATTTGCAACATAGCAAATCGTCTACTGCTTTATTATGTAGTAGGCATGCGAAGACGAATACAAATTCCCAAATAATCCTATTTGAGGAACAATGTCGGAACGTAAGTACGTAATATTTCTGCCTTTTAAAAGAAAACAATAGGGCAATAACTAGGGCTGAAACGGTATGGCGTATGATGAACAATAAATACAACTTATATGAAATTAAGAATTTTTCCTTTTTTGAAAAAATTGATGAAGTGTGAAACAGACAAAGGAAATACAACTGTGCTAATGGAGGAAGAGGAATACACCGCAAAAACAGGTCAACTAATCAAAGAAATGGGCTGCCGAGTGATGAGAAAAGACCCAACGGAAGAATACCAAATGGCAATAAAGCGTGCAATAAAACAAGCGAAAAATATAAGAGACAGCAAAGTAGCCTACACTCTCACAGCAATGAATCCATCTGCCCCATCACTGATCGCACGGCGAACTTTTTTTGCGATACGCTCAAATGTACATACATACATACGTATATTTTAAAGCAGTGATCTCCACAAAGCCCTTATGGAAGCGCGGTCACCGTTACTTTGAAATAAAAATCATGGCCGACAATAACAGCAAAAAAATTGCGGCCGCCCACTTCCTCCATTATTAAAAGTACACCCGAAAAATTTCGAAAATTTATAAATTGATATTTTTTTATGGTGCTGGTGTTGTGCGTTTTTATATTTTTCATTATTAGCACACGCTTTAACAGTTAAAGTTTAATTTATACATAGGTACTATAAATTTTATACTATAAGTTTTATAGCTAAACAGCGCCATCTGATTGAATTAATCTCATTAGCAAATATATTGCGTATTTTTAGGCACAAAGAAATAACTCATATGCATACAGGTGAAGCTAATAAAAATGTGTTAAAAAAATCTACATAAGTACATACATATCACACTATTGAATTCCATAACAAATCTTAATTTACAACAATTTGTCTCAGTGTGTAGGCGGCGACTCGCTGTAGCTCGCTTCTGCAGAAAATAAAAAAGAAAAATGGAAGCCAAAAATGGCATGTACACAAACCCCGTCGGAATTGATTGCTTTGAAAATTCAGGTTTCATTAAATACTTTTAAAAGTGTTCAATATAATAAAATAAACTAACACCATAATTTGTCTTCCAGGTCTGATAGTGAAAAAATTGTTTGATACAAAAAAAATTACAAAATTATTCCTTTATATGTAGTTTCACATGAATTAATAGTAATTTTGCGCCGCTGTTCCTAATGGGTATAGCATTAAACTTCGTTTGTAGGCGAGAGGATAGAATGCGCGGTCGCGGTGATTTTCGGCGCGCTTGCCTATGATTAAGCGCGGCACAAAAACAAAAAGCGCGGAAGCGCGATAGCTGTGAAGACCCTTTTTTTAAAGTAAAACTCCAAGCACATTTGATTGACTAACATAGAGTACAATTATAACAAAGTTTTCTTTTTATACTCATATGAAATGGTGTTATAACTTTGAGCGGAAATGCAGAAGGAGGCATGACAGATCCACCAAAATATAACCGCTATGATGAGGATCATGAGCTGAGTCGTTTAAGCCATGCCCATCAGTCCGTCTGTATAAACGCAAACTAATCCCTCATTTTTTGAGATATCTACTTGAAATTTGGTACTTGGGTGACTTCTTAAGAGAAATTGGACCACTATAACATATAGGTCCCATACAACAACGGATTGTTCAGATATAGACATTTTGGACTATAACATCTCCATAAATAACACACATAATTCACCGTATAAATTAATGAAAATGAGACTATGTATCGCTTCTTTTCCGCATTCATGCATGTCATAAAGTCTCGATACAGTCGAAGACAGCCGCAATATTAGTTGCTTTTCATTGTATACCTAACTACGAGAACTTCTGTATTAAAGCCCAATTTATGAGTTAGTACCACAGCGAATGTTACACTAAAATGTTTGATTTGGACACTTTAAACAATTTTTCATAAAGATAAATAATTTGATATAAACGTGCATCGTACCATGTACGGTCAATGACAAATTAACAATAATTCCAAGCTTGTAAGATATGTATAAATGTGTATGCCTCTCTGCACAAATATACGAGGAGGAAGCATATAGAGCCCTTATCCTGTTAGTGTGGGACTTTAACCGCACTACACCACCTACGCTCATCGTATCGAACCCCCCGGTACTACCATCAAGCTACCGTCGTGAGTCTGCCTTAAAAGGCTATATACATACCTGCATACGTACAAATGTGCATATTTCTTTAAACGATATTGATAAAAATTAAAATAAATAAAAAAATAAATAAAAAAAAAATCATAAAAAATCAAAAAAAATCATAAATAATCAAAAATAATCAAAATAATTTTTTTTTATTATTTTTGATTATTTTTGATTTTTTATGATTATTTTTCTTTTTTTTTTGATTTTTTATGATTTTTTTTGATTTTTTTAATGGTAATTGCAAAATAATCATTAAAATTTGAAAACAATGGGTAATCAATCATTAATTGGACAGTTGAAAAAATAATCAATCAAGCCGGTAATCATTACGATTAATAATCATTATTTAACAGGTTTGCTTAAAACTCTCAATAAAAAATAAATTTTTTTTAAAATAATTTTTGCATTGGAAAGAGGCCAGTCCTTTTTCAAATGAAATTAATAAAAAAAGTTAATTAAATTTTTTAAATCAACAAAGTTTTTACTATAATTCACAAGGCCTTGTTCTTTCAAAATAGCGAAAACATCACATGAGAACCTTATAGATAAAAGGTAAAACAAAAACTTTCTTTAAACTTTAGAGACGGGTTTTCATAAAAAAATATATTTTTTTAAATATATAATAGGAATTTTATTTAAAAAAATTTTTTTGTAGAAAATGCTGGCCAGTCTTTTTGAATTTTTTTCATAATAACGTGAGCGTATAAAATGAATCACGAAACGAATTTTTTAATTTTTCTTCCAATAATCATTTGAAGAAGTGGTAAAATTAATAACCCATATTATTCAAATTGCCAGTGAGAGAAGTTTTAAATGGAAATAAATTATTTTTGAAGAAAAAGTTACGTTAACGTCGAGGTGTGGTAATTTTTACCACGATATCATAATTTATCCGTTATTGGAGATCTTCCACCATAGAAACTATACTGAGCGATAATTATGATGACATGAGTAGATTCTAAACGCATCAAAATGCTGCAGAGAAGTGAGAAGTGGTAAATTTCCAAAAATTCCATTCGAAGAAAAACTAACGTTACCCTAGACGTGGGGTAATTTTTACCCCACCATCATCATTTCTCGCCAAATGTTACACCTTCCTCCATAAAAACAAAACGGGTCAATAATTATAACGAGATGGGAAGATACTAAGAGAGTAAACTTGCTGAATGGTAAGTTAAAAGAGATATTTAAAGAAACTGTAAGTCGGTGTAAAAATTACCACCACGTCGTATGTTAAAGGATATAAAACTTACCAGCAAATATAACGATGCTGACGCTGATGAACGCGCTGCTCCTGCTCCTGCTGCGCCGACACCACCGCTTGGCGTCAAACGTAAACCACGACGACACAAATGACTGCCCCACTCCGTACGTCGCATAAACATACGGAAACTTGTTACGCATACGCCCGGCGCCATAACTACCTATGTACGTATGTATGTATGTATTTATTGGGTGAATGGGGAGAGTTAAATGCTGTGCACTGTGTCAACGAGCAGGTTTGTGTTGATGGATGGATGACACACCCTCCTCTTACGCACCCACACGCCTTGCAAGTTTTTTTGTTTTTTGTTGTGACTTTTATATGTAATTTTTCACACACTTCTTTTACTTCTACTTTTATTTTTACTTTTATTTTATTTTTGATACTTTTTTCTTTTGCTTTGTTGTTATTTTTTATGCCTTTTTTGGTTAAATTTTACGCGACGCGCCGTCTACTAGTCGTGTACTAAATGCAACAACAACAACAACATGCATGCATTAACCTCACTTTTCGATTTTCCGTATGACGTGCGCCGCCTGCCGAAACGAAAACTTTGATTGCGAAAAGGTTGTGCTTTTTTTGCAATAAATGAAAACTGAAACAAAAACTTTTTTTAAATACATAAATTTTCCAAATTTCTTTGCTTTTTTTCAGCGTAGCATCTTCTCTGCGAGATTTAGCTTTAGCTTTGGCTGATTCTACGCTTTTTCACACGCACTTTATTTTTGCCAATTTTGCTTTACTTTTTTAACTTTTTTTGCTTTACTTTTTTAACTTTTTTTGCTTTGCATATTTAACACACACAATTTATTACTCTATTACTCATTCATGCCTACACAATTTTACATTCTATATTACATATGTATGTATATATATTTTTTAGCGAAAAAACAGCACAACACAACTCCCAAAACACCGGGGAGCTAGCTCAAATGGCACTGGCACTGGCACTGACACTGGAGCACTGCTTCTTCGCTTAGCTTCTCCTCGTTTGGTTTCGCTTGCTTTGCTTTTGCTTTTACTTTTATATTTGCTTTTGCTTATTGCTGCTCCCTTCTATTTTCTTTGTTTGATTTCTTCATTCGATTTTTTCTTATAATTCCTATGTAATTCTATATCTACAAAGTGTGCCGCCTCGACGACGCTTGTTTTTTTGGATGATGCTCCACCAACGACCACGACAACAACGGCCAACACCTCGACCACCAGAACAACGACGACGCGACTTGAAATGTTGTCCCCAATACGCACACTTAGAACGCTGACAAACAACTGAAAGTTCTTTTTAGCTTAGAAATTTATCATCAAATGCTTTCACTGCTTTCTGTCATTCTGCCGTTTGTTGTTTCCTGCTTGTTTGTGGGGGGAAAGTGGCGTTGCCAGAGCGTTTGACTTGTGGAGCTTTATGGGTGTGGATTGGGTGCTTGATTGTTGGCTGTTAATATTCATGTTGGGCAGTTTTTTTATATTGCCGTACACTAGTCACGTCATCGTAACGTCACTAAGGTTTCTAAGCAAGGCTGCAAAATAAGGTTATTTTTAACAATAAACAAAAAAAATTTGTTACTGTTGAAATTTTCGATTTTATAAACGTAAAAAGCATAACAAAATCCATTTCGTTTCAACTGTTACACTGGATCACAAAATGAAATTTTTTGTCTGTACTTTGGACGTGACCATCCTATCTATATGTAAAATCGGTCGCTGATTCCGAAAATCGGGCTCATTTTTAATTCTATGGGAAGGTTTTTGAGATATCGGCAATTTACCGTTATTTGGCCACTGGCTCCACTTAATCCTGTATACCTTTTTAACGCAGTGAGCTATCTTCCTTGGAGTGACACTCAACGAAAGAAAATTAAATTTCCTTTTCATCGCTGCTATAACATTTTTCTGTAACTCTTATAGTTTCTGAAATATTGACGATTCAATTTGAATTTTTTCGATTTTTTACGATTTTTTGAAGAAAAAATTGAATTTGTCAGGCAATATCTTTTAAACCAATGTCTTCACCTTCGGTTTTACTCCTTTACATGAAGCTCCATTCTATTGGGAAAAATATAAGCTATCAACGAAGAAAATCCATGGTAAAATGGAAAAGTTATAGGCGATCAAGTAAATACATCCAAGTCGCGCAATGCCTCTGCACGGGTATATTCTATGCATGTTATACCCGTAAATGGGCTTTTATCTACTGCGCTGCCAATGTGCTGCTACTGCAGATGTGTAGGTATTGGTATAACATGCATAGAATATACCCGTGCAGAGGCATTGCGCGACTTGGATGTATTTACTTGATCGCCTATAACTTTTCTATTTTACCATGGATTTTCTTCGTTGATAGCTTATCCTTTTCCCAATAGAATGGAGCTTCACGTAAAGGAGTAAAACCGAAGGTGAAGACATTGGTTTAAAAGATATTGCCTGACAAAGTCAATTTTTTCTTCAAAAAATCGTAAAAAATCGAAAAAATTCAAATTGAATCGTCAATATTTCAGAAACTATAAGAGTTACAGAAAAATGTTATAGCAGCGATGAAAAGGAAATTTAATTTTCTTTCGTTGAGTGTCACTCCAAGGAAGATAGCTCACTGCGTTAAAGAGGTATACAGGATTAAGTGGAGCCATTGGCCAAATAACGGTAAATTGCCGATATCTCAAAAACCTTCCCATAGAATTAAAAATGAGCCCGATTTTCGGAATCAGCGACCGATTTTACATATAAATAGGATGGTCGCGTTCAGAGTATTTTTTGGCTGTAGAGCAGTGTTATCAAAAAAAAAAAAATGTCAATTTTTTTTTGTTTTGATAATTATCAAAACAATTATTTAAAAAAAATATTGTTTCAACTTTAAACGAAAATATTAAATTTCAATAATTTTGTAAAAAAAATTTTACATACTATGTATGTACGTACATTAATAAAAACAAAAACAATTTTGTTAATTTTTTCGATATCAACGAAACAAAATTTATATTGATAAAAGTTTATTGATAATTTTTGAAACGAGAAAATTTTGTTTTTGATAATCAACAAAACAAAATAATTTTTGGATAATTTTTATTGATATTTTTTGAAACAAAATTATTTTGTTCATTTCGTTGAGCAGCCTTGTTTCTAAGCAAAATTCAATCGGTCTGTGAACTTACGATACGAGACCATGACCCAATAAGAATGGTTAGAGCAATAGGAAATTGCTGTTCTTCTTACTGTTTTATAGGTTGTCAAATTATCGTATTTTCTTTTGATTTTACATCCGCTCACGTTTTATTCGTGGAGTATCTTGTGTATTCGCTGCTGCTTTTCAGTGAAACAAAAATAAAACGTCTGCTTTTGATATTCGTAAAAACGACTGTCGCACGGTAGTTGCCTAGTCTCGTTTGATTGCTATGACCATACTATTATTGTAGGTTCGTAAGTGAATTCACCAAAAACACACACATTTGGCATCTACATACAGTAGTGTTTGGATATAGCGAACCCGCGCTGTAGTGAATACATCGATATAGTGAACATCGAAATATTCACATGGAGTAATATAAATAGTGAACTAACGAAAGCCTCTAAATAGTGAAACAAAATTTTAAACGCAACGGTCAGCATAAAGTACAAAAAAAAAAAACAAAAAATAACCAAAAATATGTATGTAAAATTGCTCATTTTATGATTATTCCTGGAAAATCTGATACAATTTGATACCAGCAGAGATTGAATTTAACTGTTAACCTTTGAAATATTTTTGTTTTTCACAGACAAAAAACAAAAAAACAGAAAAATAAAAATTTCTGTCTCAACAAAAAAAAATAAATTCACATTTTTTGGTCTTTCGGTAACAAAAATATTTTATTTTTCAAAACTAATCTCACATATTGAGAAATATAAAACACTTATTTCAAAAATCTTCATTGAATGTATGTACATAGATATGTATATATTTTTTTATTTCTTGCCCAAATTTTTTCTGTTAAAAATAAATATCAACGAATAACAGAAAAATTCAAGAAATAAGGTTTTCTCTCAGACAAAAATAATTATTTTTTTTTGTCTTTAGATTTTTGTTTTTCAAAGATTGTTACAGTTTTTGTCTAAGATTTTTTGTTATTTTCAAAACCTTTGAAATTGTTAACAATTATTTTCAATGTATCATACCAGTGCTTGTCTCTTGTCGGGTGCAGACCGCTTCTCGTTGAATGTGTGCTGCTTTACCTGTTTCTAAAAGTTGTTGTGCGTTAACAAATTTAGTGTTATTATTTCTGCGAGGAAATTCCTTTCGTTAGAGCAAAAAGCTGAAATTGTTGGGGAAATCGGAAGAAGCACTAGTGTTTCATCTTTGATAAATACGTATGGTGTAGCCAATTTCACAATTTCGGAAATAAAAAAAATTCTCGTATCGCATGACCTGAAGCCAACACTACTAATTTACTGGCACACCAGCATTGGCAAGCCTAATCGTGAAAGCGTTGCAAAAATCATTTTCCGAACGCAAGAAGTAAACATCTTATTAGCGAATTCTTTAAATACACATTCATATATACATTTGTATTTTCCGAAGTACTTATTAATTAATTCCAATGATATGTTAATCTTACATGCACATGACAAACTAATTAAAAAAAAAAGATGTTAACCTTAATATAGTGAACAGCCTGGATACTATGAACAGGCCATGCAAAAATTAGTTTACTATATCCCGACACGACTGTATTCTATTTATAGGAGCTTTAAAGCAACAACTTGCTTTGTACAAATCAATGCGAAATTCCAACGCTATGAAAAGCACGTGGTGTCTATGGAACCGGTAAACCGGTTGTATTTGCAACACAACATCAATGAAATGAAAAGTATTCGCAAGATACTTTTTATGTGGTTTTTGTTGTTGAGGTAGATAGATAGATAGATTTTTTCTCTTACCTTTATTATGTGTTCTCAAAAGTTTCTCTTACAATCGCAAAGCTAATAAAGCAGTGATGGCAAAAAAGCGTCGATATGATTGTACCATTGCGTGATTTAGGTACAAATTCGTTACAGAAGTTGTAGTGTTATTCTCGAGAAATAACCAAAAAATTTAAATTTATTGGATGGGGTTTTATAATTTATAACTTTTCTATGAGATAAACCAAGTTTTTGGCAAAATCAAGCAATTTTAATAATTTTTATGCATAAAAAATCCCCATTTTTACGAAAAAACTGATTTTTATGCATTAGGCCTATTATCGCTACATATATGACTCAGACAAAAACAATATATTCTACTAAGATCATTCATACGATATGAGAAATCTCGTGGATAACTTTGAAAGTTCTTGTTTTTTTTTTTTTTTTTTTTTTTTTGAAAAAATTATATATGTATTTTATTTATATATTTTATTTTGTTTTTATTTTTTTTTTTGCAAATATTATATATTTTATCGGTTTAAAATTGCTTTATTATTTTATTTATTTATTTAATGGCGCTCAGTATTATGAAGTTCGTTATTTTATTCGAAGCCATAAGCAGATTTTCCTGTCCATAACATGTTTTTAACACGCTTTTATTAGTTTCTTTCATATGTATGTACATATGTATGTAAACATTGCATACTTTTAGGCGAAAGCGCATGTACTTACATACACTGAATAAAAGTTTTCCACTATGAGATGTGCTTATTTATTTAACAGCATCCAACAACATAAGTAATAGAATATGAAGAGCTTATATTACAGGAATTGTGTGGGTTTTAAAGTCAAATACTATGTAATGCCTAAGCTTTTTGAAAAATAAATTTCCATTAAAAAGCTTCTCAAACCACAAAATTATGAAGCATTTTCTTATCTTCGCGACATAGTACAGGAAAAAAAAGCTTTTGTGTTCACCCAAGAACTTTCTTGGAATACCTACAGGGTGTTTCGACAGAGGAAAAGGAAAAAAGCTTGGTGCATCAAATTTGCTATTTACCGACAGGTTGAGATGTGAATGTGTTTATATTTATGTGTATTCCCATAAGATACACCAAATAAGCCAATGAATGAAGTGCTTCAACTTGTTTAAGTTTCTTCTAAAAGTTATAGCTTTTGACTCATTGAATGAAATCTGGTCGGCTGTTCTTATTGCATACCCACAACCATTAACTTGCCGCCAATCAATTAAAAACCATTTTTTGTTTTATTTTTTAAATAATTTTTTATTTTTTCATTTAATTCTTAGTTTTAATATTTTATTTTATTTTTTTAGTATTACTCGTGTTGTTTGTTTGTGTTTGTTTGCTCGATTTTGTGTTTTTGTTATTGTCTCTTTATGAATATGTTTTTGTTACTTTAATATTACGCTTTTTTGTCTACTACAAGCTGTTACATTTTGTTTTTGTTTTTGCGTTATTATTATTATTATTTTTTTTTTATATGAAGCCATACATACATAAACACATAATTAAACTAACGTACAATTGATAAAATCGTTAAAATTAACATTGTAACTTTATTGAGTTATTTATTTACAAGTTTTTTTTTGCATTTTTTTTTTTTTGTTGTTTGACTTTATTCTATTTTTTTCGACTTTGTGTTATTTTTTGTTTAGCTTCACTAAATGCTTAATTACATGTTGTTTGTAATTGTAATTTATTTATTGCCTGTTTATTTGTATTGTTATTATTTTAATCTTGTTTTTTTTTTTTATTGACAGTCATGTGCAGATTTTAAAAACATATTTTATGCGTTTTTATGTTTATTTTTTTATTTTTTTAGCTGACATACATATACATACATTTGTAAAGCTTTTTTTTGCGATTTTTACATGCATTTTTTTATTTTAAATTGCTTTTAAATGATTAAAGATGATCAGAGCGTGAATGAGGATTAAAAAGAGGAAGACATACATACAGGAGCGGATTTACATAGGGGCAACATGGGCAGCTGCCCAGGGCGCCGTTTCAATAGGGGCGCCAAAACTAAGACAAGGAAAAATTTCTTTTTTTTTTATTTATCAAAAAAAAGTTTTTTTTTTTTTTTGAATATTACGAGTACAACAAGAATGAAAGATTTTTCAATTTTTTATAGAGGAAAAATTAATCAAGGTACATTTCAGAACATTGGTACAGTTCTTAACCTTCGCCCCAGTGGGACTTACATATCGCTCATTTGCTGCATTTGAACTTTTCAAAATACACAACTTTTCAGGAAGGGCAATTTTGAGATTCAACCGCCATATGGTGCGCAAGTAAATGCAACATTTGGTTTGTATCTGAAGCGCTTAGTTTTCAAAAAATCATAAAGAATTTTTTACTCAACATGAAGTAAGATGTAACTAACTATTCTGCAGCATTAACTCAAAAATCACGTTTTTTGATTCATGCCGGTCTTGCAGCATGTAAGCACTAAGTTTTAGTAGCTTGTGTGCAGTGTGGCCAGGTTAGCCTTTTCGAGGCTAGATTTGGCCTTTCTTTTTGTCCTTTAGCCTCATAATTTTCGTTTTAGCTTCGTGGCTTTTTTCTAGCATTTTTTACTCAAATGTTAATTTTACTAATTTGTACAACGAGAACTTGCTCTAATTCATATGAACGTTTTGTACATATGCAACACTATGAATATGTTCTAAATGTAAAGTAATTGTAGCCATGAATGTGTTCTGACCGTAAGCTATTTGTAGCAACCTTGTGAAATTAGGCGTGTTTTAATTATTACACCAAGCTCTGGATCAAGCTAAACTGACTGAAACAATCGGGATCATTGTTATGTAAATGTCAGCAACACATGCACAATGTGTGAACGTGTTAGGTGCTATACATCAAAAAAGCTCTGGTAGCACGGAAGAAACAAATCGAAAAACCGGATCATAAAATTAACAAGAAATGAATGTGGTTCTATCGGGCTCAAGTCGCTGTTGTTGAATTTATATGAACAATTTTTTATGTGGCTCAGGATCAGCGTAATTGAAACACGCTTAATGTTTTGCCCCAGAGCGCACCAGAGTAAAGAAGCTAAACCCTCTTCCCGGAGCGGAGCTGGAGCAAAAAATCACTAGCTCCCAGCTCCTTAATACCTACATATAAATATAATGCGCAAGTCAACTCGAAAAACCCCTATAAAACGAACCCGAAAGCAGAAATTAATATTTGCCATCGGATTATTATTATTATTATATTATATTATATTAAAGTATATACTTACTTCCTATGTCAATTTGGTAAGAAAAGCCGGCAAACGGCATCCCTAATCAGTGATAAACACAACAACCAAAAATAGGAGCATTTATTTAAAAAAAGTCAGTACTAGTCGAGAAAATGTGCCTGATATGTGTTCAAACATGAATAGTTCCTTTAAGTAATGTTTATAGTTTTTATATGCAAATGAACAAAACTTAAATAAATAAAATTTGAATGAATTTCTTAAAAAAAATGCTGACTTCTTTTTAGCTTCTTTTTTTTTTTAGTTTCAGCCTTTTCTAACTTTTTTTTTTTTTTGCCAATCTAGCCTCGTTTTTCTTCATGACCTGGCAACACTGCTTGTGTGCAGTAAATGACGTGAAAGATTCAAATTTAATTGAAATTTCAATTTTAAAAATCAATGCCTACTTGATTGAAGTATTTTTTCGGGGAAATGCGCGAGCTCACTTTTTCAAAGGAAACTGAGATCTGAATATTTTCTGTTTCTGGTTAATTTGAATAGTTCGCACCTCTATACAATGCGCTGCGTACATTTTATGTAATCTTAAAAGTCGTTCCGAGTTAAAAACATCAAAAAAGTGTCAGTGAATTAATGTTTTTGTGAAAAATAGAAGAATGAGTGCAAATATGAAAAAGTTAAGCGGCCCAGCGAACAAAAAACGTGCAGCCGAGAAAGTGCAGAAAGACAAAGATTTACTGTCGAAAACTTGATTGTTTTTTTTTTTTCAAACTCCTCGAAAACAAAATGACTCTGTTGTTGGCCATAACCAAAAAGGCAAAAATTCATAAGTCAATTGATCGACAGCTAGGTTAGCCCAGGTAGATCCTGGGCCAGAAAGCCAGATTTCGCTACCTGGGAGGCACCCTACTGTCAAAAATTGTGAGTTTATAGAGCGAGCCCGTGACTGCCAGACCTACGTCATTTTATAAAGGCTGAAACTTTCTCAGCGCATACCTCCAACGCAACTATGAATGATGGTGATATATGAAATTTGGGTCATGTGGGGTTTCGGAGATATTAGGCCCCAAAGGCGCCAAAAATAACACCTTACTTACGTCATTTTATAAAGGCTGAAATTTGGATATATCATTTAGGAGACTCTAAAAAGACGATATCTCTTCAGCCAGACACTTTCCATGTGGGGAAACCCCTGCCAGACACCCCTAAAAACTCGAAAAATGGCACCTTACTTACGTCATTTTATAAAGGCTGAAATTTGGATATATCATTTAGGAGACTCTAAAAAGACGATATCTCTTCAGCCAGACACTTTCCATGTGGGGAAACCCCTGCCAGACACCCCTAAAAACTCGAAAAATGGCACCTTACTTACGTCATTTTATAAAGGCTGAAATTTGGATATATCATTTAGGAGACTCTAAAAAGACGATATCTTTTCAGCCAGACACTTTCCATGTGGGGAAACCCCTGCCAGACACCCCTAAAAACACGAAAAATGGCACCTTATTTACGTCATTTCATAAAGGCTGAATTTTGGATATATCATTTAGGAGACTCTAAAAAGACGATATCTCTTCAGCCAGACATTTTCCATGTGAGGAAACCCCTGCCAGACACCCCTAAAAACTCAAAAAATGGCACCTTATTTACGTCATTTCATAAAGGCCGAAACTTGCCGCTCATATTCGTACATACATACATACATATGTATGTATGGAAATATTTATCTATATATATATGTATGTATGTACATATGTACATACATACATGTATACATACATATGTACATATCCTTGCACAAATCTTTGTATTACATATGTATCGATTTGAGGTAGTTTGTAGTACTTACAAAGTGATCATTAATATTGCCTCAACTGGCCGACCAATTCATGTATTTACATCGGCTCATAGCTAGTCGAATATTGTAACGAACACCAAATGTTTGTCGTTTTGAGATATTAAGTATTAAATTTCTTTAATTTAATTTATAAATTAATTGACCATATGTAATCCAATGCAACCATATTTTTTGTATGTATTGTGGTAGTAATTACCTACAAGGAATACGCCGTTGATCCGTAGCAAGTACTCTATAGATGAGTAAATGGAATACTTGAAATATTTGCACGGAAATGTATGTATGTATATACATATGTACCTTAAACAGATTCATACATACATACATATATTTGTATGTTCATTGGGGTGGTTCAAAGGTGTATGCAGAAATTAAAGTTCTCCCGAAATCCGCGCAACAACCCACATATCATGCGACTGTACTACGGAAATCTATATCGGACATTTGCTTTAAAATAAAGTTTAGAGGTCGCGCAAATGCCTCCAAATTTCCTTCTCCTTTTACATTACATTACATGATGACACATAATTTTTTGGACTTTAACTTTTTTTGGACCACCTTAATGTACATATTAGAAAGAGATACATACATACCTACATATGTACATATTTCAAAGAGATAAAAAGGATTGTTAAGTTGCAAAATATTACAAACCTCAGCCACATATGTATGTATGTATGTATCTATATCTATACAGACATACCCACCAAAAAATCTAAGCCTTATTTAAGAATTAAAACAGCAATTAAAGGCTTAAGAAATAAGGCCTGAAAATTATAAGGGTAGCAAATTTGTATGGCGTAAGGCTGATTTTCCTGTGTCGATGTCATCAGGCCATAAGGAGTACCAAAGGCGACGACGATGGAGACGACGATGGCCAAGACGATGAAGAAGAACAAGGAAATGAGTGGGTTTCAAGTGACGATGATATAGAATAACTTCAAATTAATTAAATCATTAAAAATAAGTTTATGCAAAAGTTAGCTTTTATAGAACATCAATTTTTGAATTTTTAAGGGTGTCTGGCGGGGGTTTGCCACTGCAGAAAGGTGCAGGCGGAAGAGGTATCGCCTTTTTACAGTGATATATGCAAGTTTCAGCTTTTATAAAATGACAAAAAAAAAGGTGTCATATCTGTGCATGTGAATGTATGTACATATGTAGCCATATATGTACATGTGTGCATAGATACCCTAAAAATAAATGCAAATTACTTCGGGATGCACGCGCGATCGCTTGCTGTAAAACAAAACCATGATCTGCGCTCATTAGCGGTGAAATACTGAGTATCTGTCCCGAAATTCAATGCAATTCCTATCTGACAAAAAAACCTCACAGCTACCTAAAAAAAGGATTGCGTGAGTTGCAAAATAATACAAACCTCAGATACATATGTACGTATGTCTTTATATACCCTGCAAAAAAGTTTTGCTTATTGTTTACAAATCAGGTCTATAAAAGGAGTACGCTGGTAGCGCTGCTTCTGTTTTGCACTCACTCTGTCTGCTCCTCACTTTCTAATACTTATCTAGGCCTTATTTCGCATGGCGGATAAGCCTTTGCTGTTTTAATTCTTAAATAAGGCTTAGATTTTTTGGTGGGTATGTCTGTATAGATATAGATACATACATACATACATATGTGGCTGAGGTTTGTAATATTTTGCAACTCAACAATCCTTTTTATCTCTTTGAAATACGTACATATGTAGGTACACATATGGACACTGAAATAGGTGTAAAAGTTTTTCTTTCACAGCCTTACAGCATTCGCAATTAAAATGAAGTTTTGTTTAATTATATGAATAATGTACTTTACTAAAACGAATTATGTTAAAATTATTTAATTTCATTTATTTAAAGGAAAGTTATATCAGATAAACAAAAATCTCCTGGACACTGAAATAGGTGTGCAGGACTTTTTTTCAAAAACTCAAAAATAATTCAGTTAAAACTTCTTTATTCAATTGATTTTTAGTAGATAGTATATCTGTCATTGTTTTGTATAACTTTGGCTAATCTATTGGTTATGGATGTAGTTAATTTATGGCAGTTTTCTAATGGAGTAGTAGGAGGAGTAGTTCCCGCGCTTTCTGCCAAAATGGAGCTTTCTTTTAAAATGAAAAGGCTGTCAATCATCTCTGAATATTACTACACAAGTTCTAAATTGGTTTTGGATCAGGAAATTCGCTTAGCCATTCCATGCAGCTGACATTTGCATCGTGGAAAAATTCAAACCCCAATCACCCAAACGTGCTTTGGGTCGTTTTCTTGTTGAAAAATCCTTTTATGTGACATGTTTCCTTGGCAATATGACAGCTTAATATTCCGCTAAATATCCTTGTACTTTATAATGGTCAATGTGTCCTTTAGCGAAAACAAGGATATGTACATATGTATGTATACATGTATATATGTACATATGTACATACATACATATATATATAGATAAATATTTCCATACATACATATGTATGTATGTATGTACGAATATGAGCGGCAAGTTTCGGCCTTTATGAAATGACGTAAATAAGGTGCCATTTTTCGAGTTTTTAGGGGTGTCTGGCAGGGATTTCCCCACATGGAAAGTGTCTGGCTGAAGAGATATCGTCCTTTTAGAGTCTCCTAAATGATATATCCAAATTTCAGCCTTTATAAAATGACGTAAGTAAGGTGCCATTTTTCGAGTTTTTAGGGGTGTCTGGCAGGGGTTTCCCCACATGGAAAGTGTCTGGCTGAAGAGATATCGTCTTTTTAGAGTCTCCTAAATGATATATCCAAATTTCAGCCTTTATAAGATGACGTAAGTAAGGTGCCATTTTTCGAGTTTTTAGGGGTGTCTGGCAGGGGTTTCCCCACATGGAAAGTGTCTGGCTGAAGAGATATCGTCTTTTTAGAGTCTCCTAAATGATATATTCAAATTTCAGCCTTTATAAAATGACGTAAGTAAGGTGTTATTTTTGGTGCCTTTGGGGCCTAATATCTCCGAAACCCCACATGACCCAAATTTCATATTGCACCATCATTCATAGTTGCGTTGGAGGTATGCGCTGAGAAAGTTTCAGCCTTTATAAAATGACGTAGGTCTGGCAGTCACGGGCTCTTGGTCTATTAGTTTCAGGACGAAATATTTTCACTATAAAATTGTTTCTCAGATTCGTATGATGAACTGCAATTTAATGATATTGCGAAATTTGTGCCACCTAATAATGAGGGTTTAAGATCAGATCATTTTGAAGGTTAGAAAATGGAAAAAAGTGTGGTACCTAGAATATAAGAATCGAATCAAATTTTTTCACTCCGTAAAATATATCAGTTATGAAATTTCACCACACGAAGGCAAGTACGGTTTTTTTTTTTGGGAAATATTGGGGCGCGGCTTGATTTGTTTGCCCAGGGCGCTTCTAGAGGTAAATCCGCCCCTGCATACATACATACATATAAATGCCTGTGTGGGTTAGCTCAAGCTTCAAAGTGTATTTTACAGCTTAAAATCAATCGTTACAGTGCTTAATGTTTCATAAGACCAATAAAAATTAAAACGCGATAGAATCAAGGTAGTGTTAAATTGATAGAAAGATCTATTTGAGGTTTGTACTGCGACTACTAGGTCTATTTTAACCTCTCCTCGATCACATTATCTCACCTAAGCCGAGCTGCTCAAAAAAATCGAAGGATAGCGTCCCGGAAAGATTAGAGACTGAATGTGCGCCTGCTCTGACCAATGCATACCCAGGAACCTTTTTACGTGCCATGGCATCGCATCCGAGCAGTATGTGTTGGCCCCAGCGGTTTAATGGGCTTAGAATATAGCCGTGGTAAGGCTGCCTGTCGTAAGAAGCGTTCCGCAGACTCATCCTTCCTCTCACAGAAGCGGCATAGACTAAAATTTGACCTTGGATACCTAGTGCATTCATATATATTTTAAGCCTGCAATGTCCTGTCAGTACCTAGTCTCAGTTTATTCTTAAAGATGTTTCGAAGTACCTTGATTCGACTTATATGATACGTTCTCCTATCATAACCCTTTCCTGTTGCATTCCATCAGTCTGGCGCAAGTATTGTGCCCTTAATAACTTCATTTCCTCGTTCCTGAGCTCATTCCTGATAGGTAGTATGTGAACCTATTGATATGAATGGCTCAGGCCCCATTGATTTGGTAGTCGCTAACCGTCCGGCCCGGCTGTCTGCTCAATGCCCTCTATTCCGCTGTGGCCTTGTAACCAGCCCAGTAGGTTGGATTCCCAAGTTTCCAGGTTGTTCAGACTATTCAATTAAGGATTTTGTATCGAAAGAGGAAATTGCTTTAAGTGCCGCCTGGCTTTCACTTAATACAAGGTAAGTTAATGAGAGTTCGAGATGTTTTATTCGTTTGTCTACACCATTTCAAATTTAAAATGAGAAAGCTTCAATTTAAAATAAGAAACCTTCATTTGAAAATCAGATTAGCCAATTTTAAATGAGAAAGCGTCACTTCGAAATGAGAAAACTTCATTTGAAAATGAGAAATTTTCATTTTAATATGAGAAATCATCAATTTAAAATGAGAAACATGTTTTTATTAAAAGTTAAGTTTATTTAGGTACCAACAATCGTATTTTCTAAAGCTGCACACTCGTATGAAAAGAGGAGGCATGTTGAAAAGCCCGTGCACAACCCCCCGAGTTATTATTTTGGATTCGTCAACCAAGTTTTCCAGGTATTGTAGTCGTTGTTCTATTAAATGTGGTCCTTCTACAAAAAAAATATTATTCAACTTATACATTTGATGAACTATTCTCAATTTAAAATGATAATTTCTCATTTTCAAATGAAATTTTCTCATTTTGAAGTGAAATATTCTCATTTTAAAGTGACTATTCTGATTTTCAAATGAAAGTTTCTCATTTCAAACTGACTAATCTGATTTTAATGTGAAGGTTTCTCATTTTAAAGTGGAAATGGTGTAGATTGTTCAAATATCTCGTATCGCTAAAACATCTCGAACTCGCCCGTTACTAAATCATGGAAACTTTCGGAATTTTAAAATAGAACTCATTACTGCTTTTCTCCCCAAGGACTGGGTTTCACAGTACTTTAAGACGCAATAAACACTAAGTAAATTTCATTTTCAGTTCATCTGAAACTTTAGAGCTGCTTTTGATGCAAAATTTATGAACAAAAAGCGCAAGCACACCAGTACAAAGCTCCTATAGAGCTCTAGGTGGCAATTAAGGCAAACTTGTAAGCATTTCAATCAATCGCTTCTAAAAAATTTAGTAAATAATTACATCGCTAGGCCAATTATGTTTATTAGCAGCAAAAAGTGATTTCTTTCACTGCAAAAGTTTCAAATTTGTCTGCCAATTATTAAATGCAAAAATTGCTGCCCAAATAATTTCATACATAAACATGTAATGCTTAATGCGTTGCATTGATTGTGTTAATAAAAAAAAAACGAGTGTACAATCTAATGCAATTCAATACAATCATATCGTGAACTATAGCACAATCAGCACAAATTAAAAGCTAAATTTAAAAATCTAAATACATAAGTGACATAATCAAAAAATTAAAATTAAATCACGCTACTAGAAACTTATGGCAACTATTTTTATGCATTTTTTGTTTTTGTTTTTTTTTTTTGTTTTTAGTTTTTGTTTTTATTTTTTTTTTATTCACAATTGATTAGACATTAGTTATTAATTTTATATACGATCATTTACATTTTATATACAATTCGCGTACAGAAAATATTCATAAACATTTTTTTAGAAATAAATGTGCTGCATTTGCTGTGCTCCTTTTATTTTTTGGGAGATGATTTTAATAGCTATTTGATATTTAAGATTAATAAAGGAGATTAGGTTGCTTTTTCTGCATTTTCTATTATTCTGTTTTTAGGCAATTTTAAATTTTATATTTTTTTGTTTTTAAAAAAAAAAGTGTAGCATACATTTAGGTGCTTGTATACAACAAATTGGTAAGGTGTAGCGCTCCGTACTAATATGTATTAAGCTACTTTTTGACTTAAATATGAAGTATGTATATACATTTTTTACCTTTTTTAATATTAATTAAAAGCCTCTAATGGTATCGAAACAATTAAAATTTAAAATATTACAATATACATTAATTTAACAATAAATGCAGTGATGATATACATATGGAGGTATACATATATATCCTAATAATAATAATACAATGGCGCTATTATAACTCTGACGAGTTTTATGACCGAGCTTCTCTCCCAATTCGAGGTGTGCTCCCTTTTGTTTTTCCTACTAATTGGGTGGACCTACAGTTTTATGCCGGCTCCGAACGGCGAATGCATTTTTTGTCTGAAGCTTTTTTCATGGCAGAAATACTCTCGGAGGGTATGCCGTCCACTGCCGAGAGGTGACCGCTGCTCTTAAAAAACCCAATAATTGGATTTTTACTAAGTAGAAAAATTGTTTTGGTGTTTGGCTCGGACCGTGGTTTGAACCCGAGACCTCTGGCATAGCAGGCGAGCACTCTACCCACTGCACCACAGCGGCCACTACATATATATCCTAAGTCAGCTTTAAATTAAAAGGAGGCTCTTACAAACTCTAAATTTATATAACACGCACTCATATAAAAGTTCATAGGAAACTCAACTGTTGCTTGACTTGATATAGAGAAAGAGAGAAAATTTATTTTCAAAGTTTACAAAAGGTCATATATATAATTCCAAATAGAGTTATTAAACTTGTCGACAAACTGGAATGGAAAGACTGATCTATGAGCGACACTTCACATTTTTTTTTTTTTGATGTGTAAACAGCTACAGCAAGCTACGAGTGATTTCGAAAAACAGGTAAAGTTTACGCGTAAACGTAAATGACCTTTGTGTTAGTGCACTGCTGTGTCCGTGTGAATCGCTTGGCACTGTCAGTGGTAGATAGGTAGATAGACATGTACTTACAAATGCTTGCATGCATAGCCGTGAAAATGCAAATATCAACAACAACAGCAACGAAGCGAAGTGAAGTTGTTGTTGTTGTTTTCTGCAACAATGCGACAAATAGGCAAAATAAAAAGGACCAACCTGTTTGAACATGTATGCAAATGTATGGATATGCACACCTACATCTACCTATCTAATTTTCTAAGCAATATTGGTATCAAATGAAAGGTTTTGAGCAGGACTTCGATATGAAGCTCTTTTCATTGTGACCCCTAGGCCGGGTCTCAAGATATGGGTCAAAAGAAGGACCCGGATGATCCTTAAATGTTTCTGAGCAATATTGGTATCAAATGAAAGGTTTTGAGCAGGACTTCGATATGAAGCTCTTTTCATTGTGTCCATAGAAAACCAGGAAAAAAGGAATAAGGAAAAGGGAATAAATATCCAATTTCGAAACAGTTTACACATCAATATTCATGAATACCCGTTATTCACGCTTTAATTTTTTTTTCATATTATACCAGGTAGATGAGCGTTACTCTGCATAAAAAATTACGCATGTCTATGTTATTAGCTGAAATTTTTTATAGCTCAACCACTAAGCCACAGCACCGCCGACCGCATAGACGACACATAGCCGCGCAAATAAGCAATATTTTGCATATTAAATAACACCATAATTAAGGCTGCTGATTGCAGTTATTGTTTTATGTGTATTTAACAGTTCGCCACAACTACTATTATTTTTGTAAGTTATGTATTTAGCTTTACTAGCATAAAATATGCGCATATGTTTATATGTATGTATGTAAATATGTGCACTTACTAAGTCCGCGTATATAAAACGAAGAAATATTTTTTATATTTACCTTTTTGAGAAATTTTTATTCAAGCGTTTTATGCGCGTGATGAGTGCTTAGAAGAATTTCCCTTTTTGGGAAGTTTTTTCTAGTGCTTAATTTTTGCGAAAAAATTGCTCAAAAGCGGGTTTTAACGTTAAGGGTATTTAAAAAAAATTTACCATTTAGGGAAATTTTTAAAAGTGGCGCACTTTTGCAGAAATGTTGTACAAAAGTGTTTTTTTTTTAGCATTTTGCGTGCACGAAAACTATTTTCCAAAAATTTCCAACGAAGGAATTTTTAAAACGTGGCTTCCTTTTGCGCAAATATTGTTCAAAAGTTTTTTTAGTGTTTTCGAAAAATTTCCCACGAAGGGAATTTTCCAAATGTGGCTAATTTTTACGAAAATATTGTTTGAAAGCCGTTTTAGCGTTTACCTTGCACGAAAAGTGTTTTGGAAAAATCTACCAAAAAGGGAATTTTTCAAAAGCTGCACCTTTTTAGGAAAATACTGTATAGAAGAGGTTTCGAGCATTTTTTGTGCTTGAAAGACATTTTCGAGAAATTTCCCGCAAAATGAAATAGTTTTTAGCGATTTGCGAACATGAAGGACATTTTTGAAAAAATTTCCCACAAAGGAAATTTTTTTAGAAGTGGCTCACTTTTGCGCAAATATTGTTCAAAAGTTGTTTTAGTGTTTTCGAAAAATTTCCCACGAAGAAAATTTTTCAAATGTGGCTAATTTTTACGAAAATATTGTTTGAAAGCGGGTTTTAGCGTTTACCATGCACGAAAAGTATTTTGGAAAAATCTACCAAAAAGGCAATTTTTTAATAGCTGCTTCTTTTTAGGAAAATACTGTATAGAAGAAGTTTCTAGCATTTTTTTATGCTTGAAAGACATTTTAGAAAAATTTCACACAAAAGGAAATAGCATTTAGCGATTTGCGAACATGAAGGACATTTTTTAAAAAAACTCCCACAAAGGGAATTTTTTAAACGTGGTTCACTTTTGCGCAAATATTGTTCAAAAGTTGTTTTAGTGTTTTCGAAAAATTTCCCACGAAGGAAATTTTCTAAATGTGGCTAATTTTTACGAAAATATTGTTTGAAAGCGAGTTTTAGCGTTTACCATGCACGATAAGTGTTTTCGAAAAATCTACCAAAAAGGGAATTTTTCAAAAGCTGCTGCTTTTTAGGAAAACACTGTATAGAAGAGGTTTTTTAGCATTTTTCGTGCATGAAAGATATATTAAAAAAATTTCCCACAAAAGGAAATAGTTTTTAGCGATTTGCAAACATGAAGGAAATTTTTTAAAAAAATTCCCACAAAGGGAATTTGTTGTAAAGTGGCTCACTTTGCGCAAATATTGATAATTTTAGTGTTTTCGAAGAATTTCCCTCGAAGGGCAGTTTTCGAAAGTGTCTCATTTCTGCGAAAATATGTAGAATGTATCAATTTTCGTTAAAAATCTTGCATAATTTCTCAGCAAGAAACATTCTGTAAAATCTTGCAGAAGAAAATCTAAAATTAAACTGTTTTTTTTTTTTTTTTTTTTTTTTTTAAGCTGAAGCTGAGCTTCCGACAAGGTAGGTAAATTAGTTAAAGTACAACAATTTCTCAGTACCTACTTTTTTCAGCCAAAGATGATGCGAACAGCAAGAAAAGTTACTCTACGTGAACTTAATGAGCTAAGTGTGCATAATTTTCAATTCTACATACAGAATTAAGTATGCGCCTATGTATGTATCTATGTGTTACATACCTACATTCATATAAACTTAATTAGATTACAATTATACACGTTTGTTTATATTACAATTAACATGTACTCTTACTCGTGCACATGGCTGCCATAAAATGATATTTATATATATTTCATATGACTTACATATATATATATACAATCATACATTAACACACAAAATAAATCATAAACATTTCCATATATGCATATGTACATAAAGTTATACACATATATGTATTACATACTATGTATTTATGTACATATATATAAGCGTTTTATTAGAGGCGTGTGTACAAACACAATACCTAACACATGTACTAAGCATTATATACATACAAACATATAAAGCGTACATTAATCTAACAAATATAGTACATAGTAGATATATATATATATATATATATTTTTTTTTTGTTAGCAATAATTACATAGTCGTATACATACATGGACTTACATGCGTAAAACAGTTTTTTTTTTGTTTTTGTTTCTTTTTGTTTGTCTTAAGCTAATACACTTGTATCTTGTATTTACACACATAAAATATTAACTAGTTTATTAATTGCTAAATAAAAGCTATATTTTTGTATATTGACTTCAATTACAATTTCTTCTTGTAGTATTTTTTTTTAGGTTTTTGTTATTTTCATTTACATACAAATGTTTCACGTTAATCTCACTTTTGTTTCACGTTAACCTCACTTTTGTTTCACGTTAACCTCACTTTTGTTTCACGTTAACCTCATTTTTGCCTAATTGAAGTAGATACATCTGTATTTATACCCAGTGTTCTCTCATTCCTTTTCACTTTCTTTTTTCTTTTCAAATTCCATTAAATTTCCCCTTAAAATCTCGTCCAACTGTTACGTCTGTGATGTCTATATTGTATATTTTTAGGCGCTTGCACGTCTTCATCATCATCACCAACATCGGCACCGCCGTCATCATCATCATCAGCTACAACGTTATCATTTGCCTCCGCCGCCGCCACTGCCGCCTCTGCTACCACTGCCACATTATGCAAATCACTTTGTTGCTTTTGTTGTTGTTTAAGTTTTACGTAAACCAATTCGAATTGTTTACGTAATTTATTACGTAGTCTACGGTATTGCATTAGCTATCACGTGCCAATCGATAGATCATCCTTCAGCCATTGCGGTATGGGACGTGAGCCGAATTTTTTCAGCAATTTCACCAGCGCCGTGTTGTGACTAAGGTAGTAGCTGTTTGGAGGAAATAGAGAAGGAAAGGAAGAGAGGAGGGATAAATTATTTAGTTGGTTCTTGAACATTTCTAAGTACGAAATTTAAACGTAAAATTTTTACGCAAAGAATATTTACTAGAGCAACAGTCACTATTTTACATTTATTAAAGTTTAATATAATAAAATCCCTATTTAGTATTTGTAAGCCTTTACCTATTTATTTTAAATTGTAATTTGTTATATATGTATGTCATTCATTAAACCGTATTAACTTTTGGCTAATTAAGAGTTATTAAATTGCAACACTGTCACCGGCACACACATAAGTAAACATAAACATACACGCTTGTTCATTTCCCTGTAGGTAAAATCTCTAGTTCCGAACTAGGTCGCTTCTAGTGCATTTTTCGCCACTACTAGTGCGAGCTAAATCTCTTTTGCATGTTATCAACTGGCGAATTTAACACGGCGATGTCCTAGGCGGTGTCAATTGTCACCCTCTGCACTAGATTTTCGATAGTTCCGAACTAGTACTAAATTCTACAGTTTACACTAGTTCGTTTATTTTACATCTGCCGCTTAAGTGCAGCCTTTGACACACTTCATGCAAGTGGCGCGATGGCCGACTGAGGGGCGGGGTTCGAATCCTGGCGGTGTCAAGGTGGATGATAATTTTTTTTTTTTTATTTTTTTTTAACGAATATTTTTTATTTATTTATTTAATAAAAATTTACAATAATATTTAAAAAGTAATAAAATTAAAAATAAGCCTGAGGGATCGGAAAAGCATAATTAGGGGAACATATTATTTCATAAAAGATGCAAATAGAAAACTCTTTATATAAAATGCTTCACTAAACATCTGAGAATTGCAGAAATACAGAAATATACAAAGCCGACGGCAATTGAACGAACAAAAATTTTCATAGAATTTTTGTCAATTTGAAATTGCATACAAATCAAAGTGTGTCTTATAATTGTCACTCAATTCACTCCTTCTGAACTGGTACAATTTATCTAGTTCCCTTTTGACACCTTTTCGCTAGTTCGGAACTAGAAATTTTGCTCACTAGTTATTGAGTTCCCTGCAGGGTTAGCTCAGCCTCTCGCTCTTGCCATCGCTCTATAACTATCTAGCTCTTCCTCTCACTCATGCACCGCACTGCCTACATATCTGCATGTTAAAGGGTTAATTATGCTAAAATTTCAGGCTTTTTTTCATGTATATAAAAAATGTGTACTTTATTAAAATCCCTGAACTTAATTTGATATTTTAATTAAGTGGACATTTTATTAGGTCGCTGGCAGGCAACAGGCAACAACGGTAAGTATTATATGTGGTAGCGAACAATAAATTTTTTGTGTTATTAACCACAACCAAAATAATCGCTAGAGCAATACAAGTAAAACGCGAGCGAAGCGACGCATGAGTACGAGGGTTCGATTTATACAATTTTCTTTCGACAAAAAAAAGATATGTTAATTGCATAAAATTAAAATTATAATAGTTTAGATTACGCAATCTAACACTTTAGTTTCTCAGTATAACAGTTTAATTTCAGAGTATAACAGTTTCAATTTCACGGTATAACAGTTTGCGTTTCGCAGTAAAATTGTTTCAGTTTTACAGTATAACAGTTTCAGTTTTATAGTATAACAGTTTCCGCTTCGGTATAATTGCTAATTTCAGAATATACCAGTTTAAGTTTCAGTATAAAAGATTCAGTTTCGCATTATATCACTAAGTTTAACAGTATAACAGCTTCCGTTTCGCAGTACAACAGTTTAAGTTGCACTTTATAATTGTTTCAGTTTCGCAAGATAACAGTTTTAGTTTTACAGTATAACAGTTTTAGTTTTAGAATATAATAGATAGTTTCAGTTTCACAGTACATGTATAGCATTTTCAGTTTCACTGTATAAAAATCTAAATTTCTCAATATAACAGTTTAAAAATACTACAAAAGTTTCACAATATAAAAGAAAAAAGTATAAAAGTTCCAGTTGTACAGTATAACAGTTTCAGTTTCGCATTATAACAGTTTCAGTATCTTAGTATAACAGTTCCAAAGTATAACAGTTGTGACAGTAGACCAGCATATATCGAAAATAATGGTAATCCAATTGGAATCAGAAAAAATAAATACATTTTTAATGCTTTTCTTACAACTGTAATATGTACTTAAAAAAACCAGCCCACCCTCGTACACGTTCCACATACGAGATCAATAGCAGAGCAGCCAACATACACACACACAACGAAATGACAAATTCTCTTACAGCTGGCACTTGGTGCTCCAAAGCCGCTAGGCACCACTAAAAATGATTGAAAAAGTTCAAAAAAGTAACGATGTTGACTGAAAACGTGTATGATAAACTTTTAAGCTGAAAAAGGCAAAATAAAAGCAAAATTATAGCAAATAGTTGGGAAATTTTGTGAAAAGTTGAAGAAGCTGAAACTGAAACTGCCGACAAAAGCAGGCGATTGTGATGAGATGCGCGCTGATGGCAGGAAAATGTGCAGTTAAAAATGTATGAATGTGAGAAAAGAATGCGAAAACAAAAAAAAAAAAAACAGATAAAAATAAAGAAGAAATTAAAAGGACAGAGCAACAAAAATGCCGAAAAACGAAATTGATAAAAAGAGGTGAAAAAAGCAAAAAAAGCTGAAAAAGCGTTGTTGAAAAAGGGCAAAGCATAGCAAGAAGGGACACACGTGTGTGTTAAGGCCATAAACACACTTTCACAACACATAATCCTTTTTCTGTGCACCGCAATCCACCGAAACAAAATCGGCGCCACTATAAAAAAGGAGGAAGTAAGTGAAACGTTGATGTAACAACAATAAAACTCACACATCGAAAAAAAGAAACCAAAAAATCGAACACATCCAGTGCAAAAAAAAAATTAAGCGATTTCAGAAACATAAAAATGCACTTTAGCTAAAATGTAAAGCGTTTTGTATTTTGTGTGTGTGTGGGTGTTTTGTATGTTGCTGGCCAAAATGAACATTGGCATTTGCCAGCCAAGCGTAACAGAGCCAATAAAAGTGCATGCATGAACATATCGCACCCTAAATCATAAAGCGGCACAACTCAAAATTCAAAAATTTTCAGGAGAGCCAAAAAACTTTTTTTCATTACAAGCAATCGTATGGCAAAGGGCCAGGTATAATGGTTATTTTTCGCTCGAAAGAGACAGTTATTCAAAAGTTTTTTTTGGCCATCTCCAGTAATATGTTCCGTATACCCGTTTATGAAAAAAACTCGATTTCGGAAAATTTTGAGTTGTGCCCCTTTATGATTTAGGGTGCGATATGTGTTCATGGAGAATAACAAAAAAAAACAATAAACAAGTAAGGAAGCCTAAGTTCGAGTGGAATCGAACATTAGATACTCAGCTGTATGCTTTCATTGTTTGTTTGCGTTTGATGGAAACACGGTGTAGGTACTTTATATAAATCGAGTGCTGCATAAAGTGGGCGTAGCCACGCCCATTTTCTAAATTTTTATCAGTCATCCAACTAAGCTTATGAATATTATTCTTTGTGCAAAATTTCATCCCTTTATGAGTTACAAAGATGTCACGTTACAAATTCCCAAAGGGTGTTCCAGAAGTATTTTTGTTAAAAAGTAGGCGTGGTCATAAACCGATTTCAATAAATTTTTGCGTGTCCATTAACACAAGTTATAAAAGTGTATAAACCAAGTTTCGTCATAATATCTCAATTATTTGTCGAGTTATGAGCTCCGAAATCTCGTTGATTCCTTTGTCTGAAAAGAGGCGGTGCCACGCCCATTTTCCGAAATTTTTCTATTTTTTGTTTCCCATCTATTGTAGAACTCATGTCACAAAATTTCAATGAATTATCTTTATATTTGACAAAGATATCGCTTAAAATGTTTTTATTAGGCCACTTTATGATACCCATATATAAAAGTGGGCGTGGTCGTCAACCCATTTCGCTAAATTTTGAACATGTATTACTACAAGTAGTGAAAGTGTATACACCAAGTTTCGTCATAATATATCGATTATTTGTCGAGTTATGGGCTCAGAAATCTCGTATATTCCTGCTTCTAAGAGGAGGCGGTGCCACGCCCATTTTCCAAAATTTTTGTATTTTTTGTTATATGTCCATAGTTGGACACCTTCCATAAAATTTCAATGATATATCTTTATATTTGACAGAGATATCGCTTAAAATGTTTTTATTAGGTCACTTTATAAGACCCATATATAAAAGTGGGCGTGGTCGTCAACCGATTTTGGCAATTTTTCGTCAAAACCTTTGCCTAAGTAAGTATATCACGCCTACCAAAATTCATCGATATATCTTCAACGGTTTCTGAGTTATGACTCATAAAACTTTCAATGTTTGCCCCTTAATAAGTGGGCGTGGCACCGCCCATTTTCCAAAATTTCATCATATTTCTTCATAAGGACCTGACCTGAATACGTGTGTGAAATTTTATCACTCTAGCTCTATTAGTGACTGAGATACAAAATTTCCGATTTTTACTATATAGGGGAGGTGGGCGTGGTCATGGTCCGATTTCGCCCATTTTCAATACCATCCGTTCCTGTCTTGATACCAACTTACATTTCAAATTTCATCAAAATATCTCAATTTTTGCGCGAGTTATCGTGCGTACAGACGGACAGACGGACAGACGGACGGACGGACGGACAGACGGACATGGCTCAATCGATTTCTCTTTTCACCCTGATCATTTTGATATATATAAGTCTATATCTATCTCGATTATTTCATTCTGTTACAATCCACCGTTAGGAAATCAAAACTATAATACTCTGTGTACTAGTACAGCTGAGTATAAAAATAGATATACGAGATCTAAGCTATTAATTTTTTGAAGCATACGCACAGGCGTTCGCTCGCCACCCTTGAAACTCAACCATCGTTGCCACTTTTGGTACTTTCGTACCAAAACTGGTACTTTGAAAATGATTTGGTACGTTGGTACGTTGCTTTCGATTTTGGTACTTTTTCCTTAAAATCAACGGATTCGGAATACAATATTTATTTCCATCTATTTTTTATTTTTTTTATATATTATTTTTGTTCGACCACTAAAAGGACAGTAATTATGTTGATTAATTACATCACCAACACGCGATCGATATCCTAAAGCCGTAGATGTTATGAAATCAATACAATTCTTGATCACTAGCATGACCCAACTATACCGATCGTAGCATTATGCCACCAACAATTACCGTGTATTTTGTTAGAGATTTTTGGCAAGTAGTTGTCAAAATTAGCAAAAAAAATTGTATAGAGGGAATAAAGTAACTTATAGCATTTTCGATTCTGAACCAAAACGCTGCATTATTACAAGGCAACATTATCAACATGCGCCCTGAGCCCTAAGAAAATGTTGCACTTTTCATGTGATGTATGAAACAAAAATAATGCAACCCCTTGGTCATATTAAGGGCAGAAAATGCTGCCCTGTGGTCGGGCAGAGGGCGACATTTTTGTCAATAGAACAAGCAACCCTGAAAAAATGTGTGGAATCTATGTGGAATAGAACAAACAAATTTGACAGCCCGATAAAAATGCAGAATAAGTGCGACATTTTTGCCAGAATCGAAAACGCCATTAGTTTGACCTTTGTGTGCTGTGGCACTTGCTCCTAGCGAAGAAAAAACTCAGCTGATGGGATGCTACAGCCGCTGTTAATGAGCCCTGATCACTACTCAATAAATGTACATGTATCTAGCAAGTTTTAAATGGAAATATAGTGATGGAGATGTAAAATTTAAATTATTTAATTTAAAACGCGATAATTTTATTAATTTTTGGTTTGTTTTCTTTAATTTTTAAATACTCTTCTTTCTTTTTGTTGAAGTTAATATCGCACCCTAAATCATTAAGTGGCACAACTCAAAATTTTTTGAAATCAGTTTTGTATCATAAACCGGTATATAGAACATATTTCTAGCAGTTGCCAAAAAAAAAAACTTTTCAATCGATGTCCCTTTTGACTGAAAAATAGCAATTATACTTAGCCTTTTCAACATCATTGCTTGTAAAGAAAAGTTTTTTGGCTCCTGAAAATTTTTGAATTTTGAGCTGTGTCAATTTATGATTCAGGGCATGATACAAACAATCAAGGTAGTTCCATTTCACTTTGACTTTGTCATTTTTGATTATAATATGGATTTTTGACGTCTTATTTTAAGTCAAAAATTTAGGATAGCGTTGCCCAATCAAAATTTTTTGGCTGAGGGTATATTTGAACAAAATATTGGGTATTTGAAATGAAATGGTGTTTTTCACATATGCTAATGAACAAAACAAATGAAAGACAACAATCAGCCGATGTAATGAGTATATTTTAACATTTTAAAAAATTAAAAAAAAAAAAAAGCTTTCCAAAGAAAATAAAAAATAAGTTATTCATAAAAAATAAAATAGATTTATGCAGTTATTAAAGTCGAAAAATATTATCAAAACGTCCATTATATTTCAATATTTGAAAACTGTTCGATTTTTTATGAATAAGGCAAGAGTTCTTGATTTTCTTTATATCGTCGCTATAGAAGAAAAAAGACGCAAAGTGTTTTGTTGAGGAAGAAAAACGCAAACTTTTTTTTTTTTTCAAAGAAAGACGCATTAAAAATATTTTTCGAAAGAAATACTCTTTATTTTTTTTGATAACGAAGAAAGACACTTTATTTTTTTTACTATAAAGAAAGAAGCATTTAAATATTTTTTAGGAAAGAAAGATGTATTCGATTTTTTATTTTTCTTTGTCAATATTAATGCTAATGCGTCTTTCTTCGCAGTTAATAATGCTAATGCGTCTTTCTTCGTCGAAATATTTTATAATGCGTCTCTGTTCGTCGAAATATCTTTAATGTGTCTATCTTCGTCGACATGTTTTGTAAAGCGTCTTTCTTCCCCGACATATTTTTAATGCGCCTTTTTTCGTCGACAAATTACTGGCATGCGTCTTTCTTCTTCCGGATCGACGATATATATAAATACGTATTTGGTTTCAATGTTTTATACAAGAATATTTCCACATTTAAAAAATATATTTATTAAGAAAATCGTTTAGCAGTTATATAAGAATGTAAATTTAATTTAAATTTTTATGTTGCAGTTTTCCTTAGATTTTACTTACGGTACTAATTTTATTTTGCTTTATTTTATTATTTACCTAATTCTGAAATAGATTCTTCGCAAAAAAAATCTTTTTACTAACTTTACATCTAAATTAAATATTTTATTTACTAATAAATTTTGCATATAACTAGAGCCCTAGATACCCGGGTATCGAGCAATTCGATCTGATCGTTTTTGTTTGAAGCCCGTTTGTTGTTCAAATCATAGATAACTAGATACGAAACTCTTCATTTCGTGAGAGCGCTGTCAAAATGCGCATTTTTTATAACATTTTTCATTGGTGCCACTCTGTTCGAAAACTGAAAATGGGTATTGTTGGGGTAAGTGGTGAAAATGGGTATTTTACATATTATTTCTGGGAATTTTCGGCTTCCTTATGTTATTGAAGACTATAGCAATAATACAATTTTGTTTATACCAAATTAAGGTAAGGATATAACCACAAAAGTGATACACAGGATAGTATGATTTTCCCACATTCCGAATATTCGTGTTCGAAACCCAATCGCAGACAAATTAAGAATAACGCACAAAAAGTGGTGGACGGTAATATATGTAGTTGGGTTTTATTTTTTAAGAAATATTTTACTCTATTTTGCAATTCTATTAAAATGTGAATATATTAGAACTGAAATATAATAATTTTTAACCGGATATATATATAAATCTACAGAAGAATCGCTGCCCGCGTTCCATCTCATTAACATATTTTTTATAATTTTAACTGAAACACAATTTTTTCCAGTTGAAACAGTAAACTTCACTGCATATTACACACAAGCAATACAATTACCTCTGTATTTTTTATAATTCCTTATTATTTCAACAAAATTGGGCACATAAAACAAAACATCAAAATCCACCGAAAGTGACAATTTATTCTGGCGCGTTTTTCCTTCTGGCACCTGCAATTTGCACAAACAGCTGATCGGCCGGGTTTTCTGTTGTGTTGATGCTGGCAACAAAGCCACAGAAAACCCGTGGGAAAATCATAAAAGTGAGAGAGTAAAAAAGAGTTTCGTATCAAGTCATCTTTGGTTCAAATGCCCGTACAAACATACGGGTAATGAGCAAACAAACAACTGTTCGAGCATTTGAACAACAATTGTTCGGGCTACTCGAAAATGTTCAAAAAAAATCAGCTCTACATATAACCATGCCATCAACCGCACTTGTTTTTTCGGTTACAAGTAGTACATAAGTCGTGCCAATATTCATAATTTCTAAACCACTGAAGTTTTTCAATGAAATTCACAGGAGGTGTAGTGGGATTGTAGTATGTACTATATTCCACAAACTTGCCGCAACTTATTTTAAGAATAAATCTTATTTTTTATATAATTATTTGTGATCTGATATTATGAAGAATTTAATACGTAAATATACGTATTTATATATATATATCAATATTCAAATTAAAAAAATTCGTTTTGTTGCAATGGATACCATGGTTACCATGGAAATAAAAAATAACATAAATGGAGGATTTTTAGCACTGAGTATGGCAGCACGAAATGTCATAATCCATATAATTGTCAGGTGGTTAATATGGCGACAAAAATTTGACGTTTACACTACCTTCTTTCTTGTATCATGATTCAGGGTGCGATATATTGAAGTTAATTTTCCATTAAAAAATAAAAAATAAAAAAAAAACTATTTGTCTACTATGACTGTTACCACGAAAAATCTGTTTGGTACTCTCAAAAGCAATTTGGTACGTTTTTTGGTACGAGGAAAAATATGTTAGTGGCACCACTGAACTCAACTAAACTAAGCTAAAGTGGCATGCAAATTTTAAACGCGTCTGAACAAGGTATTGTTGTTTGTGAGGGTACCCCGAAATAAGTCCCAAATGAAATAAGTCCCAAAAAAAAAATGAAATAACTCCCAAATATTTTTCATACAAATTGGGACTTATTTCATAATGAAATAACTCCCAATGCATTGGGACTTATTTCATAATATTTTGTTGGGACTTATTTCATAATGAAATAACTCCCAAATGAAATAACTCCCAACGAAATTCCGTTGGGATTTATTTCATTATTTTCCAGCTTTGGGAGTTATTTCATATTTGTTGGGACTTATTTCGTTTCTCTTAAAAATGCATTGGGAGTTATTTCATATTTCTTGGGAGTTATTTCATTTCTCTTAAAATTGCAATTTAACAAGCTTCGACGTTTTTGTAACGTTATAAAGTAACCGAAAGCCGGGATCCGTACGATAAATCGAAAAAAATGTCGAATCTTAAAAGACCGAATTGAAAAAAGCCTTATTATACATTTTTGACCGAATTAAAAACTGTCGAAATGAGGAAAATGACCGAAAAAGGCCGAAATTTGTAGACTTACATTTTTATCGCCGCCGCTGAAGGGTGTACCACGCATAAGGACATCACCGTGGCGGTAGCCACGGTTAGGGTACACGTCCGGACGGATGGCGTAGCCCAGGGTTATTTTTTATAAGCGCGGCCGAAGGCCGCCAACGCAGAAAAGTGTTCGGTGCAGTGAAATAACGCCCGCGGGCCAAACCCCATATTAAAAAAAAAACGAAAAATTGGAATTAAAAATCGCGCGATTTTTTATTCCAATTTTTCGCCTGCGGCGCTTTTTCCAATAAAATAAACACCATATTTAAAAAAAACGAAAAATTGGAATTAAAAATCGCGCGATTTTTTATTTCCATTTTTCGCCTGCGGCGCCTTTTCCAATAAAACAAACACCATATTCAAAAAAACCAAAAATTGGAATTAAAAATCGCGCGATTTTTTATTTCAATTTTTCGCCTGCGGCGCCTTTTCCAATAAAACACCATATTTAAAAAAACCAAAAATTGGAAATAAAAATCGCGCGATAGATGTCCTTCTGCGTAGTACTTTTTGGGAGATATTTCATATTTCTTGGAATTTATTTCATTTGGGAGTTATTTCATATTTCTGGGACTTATTTCATTTGGGAGTTATTTCATATTTTTTGGGATATGGGGCCTCATTATGAAATAAGCCCCAAATATTGGGACTTATTTCATTTCCTTCTTTGGGAGTTATTTCATTTCTAAAAGTTGGGAGTTATTTCATTTTTATTGGGACTTATTTCATTGGGAGTTATTTCATTGGGACTTATTTCATTTGGGACTTATTTCGGGGTACCGTTTGTGAGAGCTTCTTGCTAAACGCACAACTCACCTATCACACGCTCAAGGCGTGGTATCACTTACGGAAGCACACGTGTATTGTGAGTGAACATGTTCATTAAGGTGGAGCGATGTTATTATCGATTTTTTCTTAGTTCTTCTTTTGAAATAGCATAGCATTTAAAAGTTGTCTTTATAAGATTTAACAAAGATCACAATATATGTATTTTCATTTTAAGATAACGCTGTTCGAAATTTAAAAAATAAAATATAAATAGACAAAATGTTCCAGATGCATAAAATTAATTTTTCGATAGAAAACATTCAAATCAATGTCTTCAAGCTTATATAAAAATTCGAGAAAATTTCAAAAAATATCCTCGAATTTTCCGATTTTTTTTTTATAAGCTTGGAAACACTGATGTCATTGTTGCCGTTTTGATCCAGTCGTATCAAATGTGACACTTTTTTAAGTCCAAGATACGTAGAAACTTTTTATTTTGGCTTAGAAAAAATTGTATACCTTTTTAATTTGCATGAAATAATATTAATGAAATTTGATACAATTTAATCTATGTATATCAAAGAATCTATTATTTTTCATTTTTAACATTTTCTTAAAAACTTTAACAACCTGTGAATGCTACGAAAAATATGTTTTGTGAAAGTCTTTGAAAATGCTAAAAATGGGTAAATATATTGGGCAATATTTTATCAAAGATCACTGCCCATAGCAGGCATTTTACCTTTTGACTTAAAGGAGGGCAGCGCAACAAATATTTAAGTACTGATTCAATGACTCCAATACAATTCAAGAATCAGCTCTGGCAACTAGATCACCCAGTTCGTTTGACCCATTGAATTTTATAGAACTTTAATATATACCTACGTATTCACATGCATTTGTATGTAAAATTTAAGCTGAAATCCATTATTTTGATATTTTCATATTGTTAAATGTAATAAAAAAAAAAACGATATCATCGTTAAAAACCCGAAAGCAGGTTATTCTATTAATTTACATTTTTTATACTCAGCTGTACTAGTACACAGAGTATTATAATTTTGATTTCATAACGGTGGATTGTAACATAATGAAATAATCGAGATAGATATGGACTTATATATATCAAAATGATCAGGGTGAAAAGAGAAATCGATTGAGCCATGTCCGTCCGTCCGTCCGTCCGTCCGTCCGTCCGTCCGTACGCAGGATAACTCGCGTAAAAATTGAGATATTTTGATGAAATTTGAAACGCAAGTTGGTATCGAGACTGGGACGGTTGGTATTGAAAATGGGCGAAATCGGACCATGACCACGCCCACTTTTCCTATATAGAAAAAATCGGAAATTTGGTATCTCAGCCACTAATATAGCTAGAGTGATAAAATTTTACCCACGTATTGAGCTCAGGCCCTTATGAAGAAATTTGATGAAGTTTTGGAAAATGGGCGGTGCCACGCCCACTTATTAAGGGTCAAACATTGAAAGTTTTATATGTCATAACTCAGAAACCGTTGAAGATATATCGATGAAATTTGGTATGCGTAATTTGCTTACCTATACAAATGTTTTGGCGAAAAATTATCAAAATCGGTTGACGGCCACGCCCACTTTTATATATGGGAACTATAAAGGGGCCTAATAAGAACATTTTAAGCGATATCTCTGTCAAATATAAAGATCACTGATCACTGAAATTTTGTGACATGAGTTCTACAATAGACCGGAAACAAAAAATAAAAAAGTTTGGAAAATGGGCGTGGCACCGCCTCTTTTTATACAAAGGAATCTACGAGCCTATTACTCGACAAATAACTGAGATATTATGACGAAACTTGGTTTATACACTTTTATAACATGTGTTAATAGACACGCAAAAATGTATTGAAATCGGTTTATGACCACGCCTACTTTTTAACAAAGATATTTCTGGAACACCCTTTTGGAATTTTTAACGTGAAGTCTTTGTAACTAAAAGTCATAGAGGGATGCAATTTTGCACTAACAATAATATTTATATGCTTATTTGGATGATTGATACAAATTTTGAAAATGGGCGTGGCTGCGCCCTGTTTATGCAGCACTCGTGTCATATAAAATACACCCTACAAACGCAAACAAACAATGAAAGCATACAGCTGAGTATCTAATGTTCGATTCCACTCGAACTTAGGCTTCCTTACTTGTTTTTTTTAATTTTGTCGGTGATACGAAAAAAACTATGAAAGTATCAATTTGTGATACTAAATTTTTTTTAGGCTGCGGCAACACTGACTGATATAACTTCATATCGCTAGCTTAGAATGCAAACTGTGTAAGTCCACTTTTATGAAAAAGTGTATTTTTATGTAGAACGCTAGAAAAATCAAATACGCACCGCGCTAAACAAGTCTGTGACTCTTGTCATATTTCTACTCGTTGTTATTCAGTGATACGCAAATTGGGTAAGTCCAAAAATCAAAGAAAATTGTGTAAGTCCAAAATATTTACATGAACGGAAATTTTTTTTTCATTTCGAAATTTTTTAATTTTTTGTTTTTCGTCTCTCCTACAAAGTTTTAAAAAAGGACTTACACAATTTGCACTCTAAGCTAGCGATATTTCTACTCATTGTTATTCAGTGATACGCAAATTGTGTAAGTCCAAAATATTTATATGAACAGAAAATTTTTTTTCATTTCGAATTTTTTATTTTTTATTTTTTGTCTCTCCTACAAAGTTTTAAAAAAGGACTTACACAATTTGCACTCTAAGCTAGCGATATGTATTTTCAATCAAAAAATTATTTAACTATTTTCTATCGAAAAATTATGTATGTATATTTTTATGAGAAATTAGAAAACTAATTTTTTCTAGTTCATGAATTTTATGCGTCTGGAATATTTTGTCCACTTTTTTTTTTAATTTTTTGTAGAATGCGGGCACCTCTAAACATAAGACTAGACAAATAATATTTTCCACTCTTACTTATTTGCTAGAAAGGCAACTTTCTGCAGTTGTACCTACATCAATTTAAAAAAAAAATCGCTCCACCTTAATGTTCATGCTTGCAAGCACTCACTGCACTGCACTACACATGAAACACAGCCAATATCAATTGTCATTTCGCACTTCTCTTTACTAATACACTCACTCACTCACGCAATCTCTCACTCGCCCAATGCACTTGAGAATGCACTGCCAGCGCTGAGCGTTTCATTAATTCATTCCTTCCAACATACAAACAAACATTTTACCTTCCACTAAGCTCTTCTCCTTTTTCACACAAAATTTATAACTTCATAGGTACTCTTACTGCATACTCACCGTTGCAATAACTTTGCACTGCGCTCATCCATTGCCGGATATTGCCGCCCCTTCGATTTGCCCAAACATTTATTGCGTTTCTCGCTTACCACTTGACAGAAAAATCCCTTTTTCGCATCGAAACGCAAATGTTGCGAATAATCGAATGTCGGTTGAATTTTTAAGAAACGCTGCAAATCCTGCATCACTTCGACTGGATTCAGGCGCAATTGTTCGCCATCGATGATGTGCAACTGTTGGGGCGGATAGTAGACAAGCCAACGTTCCAAGTGTTGTGCATATTTGCCAGGATTTAAGCAGCGATTGCGTAAATCCCTCAGTGGCTTGGATGCTGTATCGCTGGCTGTGATTACCTGTAAGTGATGGAAGGGAAGAAGAAAACGAAGCGACAGATTAATGGTTGTTTGGTTTTTGTGTAGAATATATTTTGTATTTTTTATTTTTATTAAAGCAATCAAGTTGGTTTTTTGTAATATTTTCATATCGTCTTATGTACTATTTAATTTATTCTAGGAAATTATGTTTAAAGCTTCTATCTAGATTTCTAGTGCTAATTAATTAAGCCCCATTGAGTAAAAGAGCTCCCTTTTTATCCTTTCTAATGATTAGATGTTAATTAAATTAAAAAAGGACATTAATTAGTCGATTAATTAATTTTAATTGCCTGCTTATTTGGATTTTTTTCAATTATTTTTCCATTTTTTTAATTGCATGATTAATACAATTATTTGATTACTTTCAATTATTTTTGATTTCTTAATTGCATGCTTAATACGAATATTTGACTAATTTTAATTATTTTTGATTTTTTTAATGGCATGATTAATCAAATTATTTGATTACCATCAATTATCTTTAATTTCTTTAATTGCATGATTACTAAATTATTTGATTACTTTATTTTTGATTTTGGCATTATTATTACAATTATTTCATTATTTTCAATCATTTTGGATTTTTTTTTAATTGCATGATTACAAAAATTATTTGATTACTTTATTTTTAATTTTTTGCATGATTATTACAATTATTTTATTATTTTCAATTATTTTTTATTTTATTTTAATTAAATTTTTAATCAAATTATTTGATTGATTTCAATTATTTTTGATTTGTTTAATTGCATGATTACTAAAATTATTTGATTATTTTATTTTGGATTTTTGGCATTATTATTACTATTATTTCATTATTTTGAAACATTTTTGATTTTTTTTTAATTGTATGATTACTAAAATCATTTGATTAGTTTATATTTAATTTTTTGCATGATTATTACAATTTTTTCATTATTTTCAAATATTTTTATTTTTTTAATTGCATTATTAATCAAATTATTTGATTAATTTCAATTATTTTAAATTTTTTTAATTGCATGATTACTAAAATTATTTTATTACTTATATTTTTGATTTTTGCATGATTATTACAATTATTTCATTATTTTCAATCCTTTCTGATTTTAGTATTTGATTACTTTTAATTATTTTTGATTTTTTTAATTGCATGATTATTATAATTATTTATTTTTTTTTTCAATTATTTCTAATTTTTTAATTGCATCATTAATACAACTATTTCATTATTTTCAATCATTTTTGATTTTTTAATTGCATGATTAATACAATTATTTGATTAATTTTAATAATTTCTGATTTTTTAATTGCATGATTAATTAATTAACCGATTAATTATTTTTGTTCTTGTCTGAAAAAATTTACTCATACGCTATTGAGCACAGTTATTTTGTATAAAAAATAAATAGTCGTGTAATTGAAAATAACTAAGCGATTAAAAATAATTAAGGAATTAAAAACAGTCATACAATTAAAAATAGTTAAGCCATTAAAAATAATCATATAATTAAAAAAATCAACAATTAAAAATAATTAAGCAATTAAAAATAATCACACAATCAAAAAAAAATGATTTGATTATATGTTTGTCTATAATTATTTTTATTTTAATTATGATTATTTTTAATTATACTTATTTTTTAATCATGATTATTTTTTAGAATTTTTGAATTAAATTGATTATTAATTGCCAGGTTAATGTAAGACAATTAAAGTAATTATTAAAATTAAAAAACCCAAAAAATTAATCAGTATTAATTTTAAAGGGAATTTAATACATCTGTTTTAAATCATAAGCTTACGGCATATAATTGAACACGTCTGCTAAAATATCCAATGGAAACCCTGTTTTTATTTATATCACAAACTCAATGACCACTAATTGGAAGTTGATGGCAAAACATGACAATCGCATGTGATTAGTGATTATAATTATGTAATGCACATTAGTTTAGGACTATTTATTAATTAAAATAAATACACAGAACTACACAAAATGTGCAGACAAATGACATAAAGCTACCAAGCAGAAAAAAGGAAGAGTTAGAAAGCACTTAGTGAAGCTCAGAAGCAAACACTGAGGTTAGATAGTTAGTGATTAGAGAATGACTAGAGAACTAATACTTTTCTCGTTCCAGGACGAGCCCAAAAACAATGTTCTAAAACAAAATGCGATATAGTTCACAAATCGAGGAAATTATAGTTCGAAGTCTAATTTAGCTCGCTAATGAGATTTTAATGACAGTTTGTCACTCTACGTGGCCGCTGTGGTGCAGTGGGTAGAGTGCTCGCCTACTATGCCAGAGGTCTCGGGTTCAAACCGCAGTCCTAGCAAACACCAAAAGAAATTTTCTAATTAGTAAAAATTCAATTATTGGGTTTTTAAGAGCAGCGGTCACCTCTCGGCAGTGGGCGGCATACCCTCCGAGTGTTTTTCTGCCATGAAAAAGCTTCTCACAAAAAATGCATTCGCCGTTCGGAGCCGGCATAAAACTGTAGGTCCACCCAATTAGTAGAAAAAACAAAAAGGAGCACACCACGAATTGGGAGAGAAGCTCGGCCATAAAACTCGTCAGAGTTATAATAGCGCCATTGTATTATTATTATTGTCACTCTACAACAATACATTAAGATTTGGCGCTTTCTTTAATCAGTTTCCAATAGATTTCTATGTAGTGTAGTTTTCTACAGTCGCTTTCGATTAGAGAATAGTTATACTGCACACGTTATAGTTCCACAAATTCTTTAACGTTAGAGACTTTGTTTGTTGGGTCTTCCCCAGTGTCTAGAGGGCCTTACCATCTCACGACAATTACAAGGCCCTACCATATCGCTTCCGAAGAAATAGTTTATGGATATGTAGAAGGAGTTGACTTCAGTTCTTGTCAGCTTATCTCCTTACAATTTCTCTCGCTTAGAAGTTGCTTTGTAACATAACTTTTAAAGGCAAGCACTTGATAACTTTTCTTCTGGGTATATCTTCTACAAACATATGTAAAATTTACGAGTCTCATGTACGTATGTAAATGTTTTCAGCAATTATCTAACCATTACCACAATTCCAATTAAAATCGAAATACATCCATTTGTATATACATTTGTAATTGTATTGTATGTGTATTGTATGTAAATATACGTAACTTCTGTTTGGCACAAATTTTGCTTTTAACTGATTGCGGTCAATTGAACGAACGATATTCATTTTCATCATCATTCACAACATCATTTGGCTAAGCTGATTTTGTGGGCTAACCGATGTTTTGTAACTTTATATTTAATACTGTTAACATACGTAATAACTTGTTGGAAATGCAATTTTAGAACTATTTACAACATACACATAAATATACATATATGAATGCACATAACAGTTTATTATAATCAAATTATGCAATAATAATAAAATATGTTTTTGTTTGTGTTTTTGTTTATGCTTGTGTAATTTAATAGAAATAGCTATAGATAACTGTTGCATTATTATCAAAGGGACTAAATATTAGACTATCCTCCTCTGAACAAAAGTCAATACCAGAGACTCTCGGCACTGAATAAAATCTTTAGAAAAAAAGTAGTAGTAGAGTTTTGATTTAAAGTCTTGCTTCAGTAAATTTGCATATTAAAATTGCGTAAAATCATTGCCAGAACTCTGATATCACCACATCGCATTTAAGATGTTTCTTATGTTCCGGGCTCGTCTTTAGTACACTTTAGTACACTTTAGTACAACTATTTTAAAAGTAATTGCATTGGGCAGCCAGCCTTTTCCAGTTGTTACCCTCATACCAAGTGTAGTCCTGCTATTATAATAAATTCAAGAAAACATAGAAGCCGAAGAAGAATAAGGAAAAGGAAATGTAACAACAAACAACATGAACATGACAAGTGTTAAAATGACAAGCGACAAGTGGCCAAATGGAACGAACCGGCGCATCGTAGCGGTTTAACAACTGGATGCAGTTGACAGAGCACAGAATGCAGAGCACATTAACAGTAGCAGCGGAGATGGAAGGAAATACGCTTGAAACAAAATTGCGGTTTCTGAAATATTGAAAATCTTGCATGCCAAAAACATGAAGAAACTAGGCGAGCATGTTTAGCAACATGTTGCATGCGTGTATGGAAATAAATGTACATACATATGCATGTGTGTATGTTAACCGCAAACAAATGCAAGTTAAGGTGAGAAAGAAGCAGGTCCGTACAGCTGGACCCCGCATTTCAGGAATTTCAAAAAAACTATCTCATTAATTTGAGCTTAATAGGTCCCCAAATAAAAAAAATTTGTGCTCAAATTTTAAGGGTTTTTTTTTTAAAACAAAAGTGCGGGGTGCAGCTGTACGGACCTGAAAGAAGCAGCAAGAGGTGTAAATGCGAGAATACTTTTTGTCATAGACAATGATTAAAGGACATATTTTTGAAAGAAAAACTAATGGAATTTAGCACAAGTAGAAGAAGAAAATGAAACAGGCAAAAATACGAAAAGAGCTTAGAAAGTTAAGATGAGAAAGGAAACTAGACAAGTTACAAGAGGAAGAAGGCGAAGAGGAAGAAGAAGACGAAGACGAAGAGGAAGAAGCATATGAAGTAATAAAGAACAGGAAGTAGAGAAAGAAATAAAAGGGGGATAGGAAGAAGAAAAGTGGAGCAAGAAGATGAAGATCATAATACTGATGATGATGATGATGATGATGATGATGATGATGATGATGATGATGATGATGATGATGATGATGATGATGATGATGATGATGATGATGATGATGATGATGATGATGATGATGATGATGATGATGATGATGATGATGATGATGATGATGATGATGATGATGATGACGATGATAACAATGATGATGATGGTCATAATGATGATGATGATGATGGTAATGATGATGATGATGATGGTAATGATGATAATGATGGTGATGATGATGATGATGATGATGATGAGGATAAGGATAAGGATGGGGATGAGGATGAGGATGATGATAATGAAAATGATGATTATGATGATGATGAGGATAATGATGATACTGATGATAATGCTGGTGGCACTGGTGATTATGATGATAAGAATGATGATAATAAGAATGATGATAATAAGAATGATGATAATAAGAATGATGATGACAATGATGATGACAATGATGATGGTAGTGCTGGTGATAATGATTATCATGATGGTGATAATGCTGGTGGTAAATTATAATAATTATGATGATAATGCTGCTGATAATGATGATGATGACGATGATGATGATGAAAATGATGATGATATCTAATGATGATGATATCTAATGATGATGATGTTGAGGATGACGGCGATGATGGTGATAATTGTGATGATGATCACAATGGTGGTGAAAATGCTGATGATGCTCATATTAATGATGATAATGCTGATGATGACGAATATGATGATGATGATGATTTTCTTAACTCTCAAGATGATTTAATAATAAAACAAAAGTGTAAAATTGATAATGTGTTAAAAGCCAAAAATTAAACTGATAAACTGTGGTTTTTTTGTGTCACATCTTCCAAAAAGCCAAAAGATTAAAAATATGTAACTTAAAGCGAGATAATTAAGCAAAAACCCACACAAACATGCAAACACACACGCACGCAGAGCTTCCCCACACCAAAATTGTTTACATTTGATAAATAGGATTTGAAATGTAGCAAAAGAAAAGTATCAAAGTAACACAGGCAGAAGAAGATTCAATCGGAATATATGTATATGTATGTATGTACGTTAAAACATATGCACATGACAATTTACTTTGTAATGCACACCTAATTTTTGGTCATCACTTGGAAAAGGATAATCCGAGCCATAATAGGTGGTATAACTCAAGATATTTATATGTCTGTGTGTGTGTTTGTGTCACCATAAGTGTCTGCTGTTTGTGCGTTGTGGTTAATGTGGTGTGCTGAGCTGAGCTGTGGTGTATTCGACGAAAGGCGTAAATTTGAGCAGCAACAATACAGCAAATCGGGGGAGGCAGGGCCGTGCGCAGGAATTAGCCTTGGGGGGGGTTATAATTTTGGTTTGCATTCGCATACATTTTTCGCTAAGATAAACATATTTGCTGAAACAGATTTCCAGACCCATACACCATAAATTTAAATGTTCTCTAACTTTTCTGAAACTCATTATGATTCATCAAAACCTAGTTAACCAGGTCTTGAATAGTACACGGAAAGAATTTTTTACTAGAATCAATGCCGAGACAAGAAAAATTAGACTTGATTTTGAACTTAGAAAATAATTTCTTAATATCAAGAAAATCCGAGAAAATTGGATTTTAAATAAATAAGAAATAATTTACTTAGGGTAAGTGTTTTTTTCTTGTTTTTTGAAATAAATTAAGAAATTATTTTTTTGTTGCAAGTAAAACTTTTCTTATACGAGCTTAGGGAAGTAATGCGAGAGACACACATCGTAGTATAGTAATAATATTTCGATCTATACCACATATGTGTCACCCTCATATTGTAGTTTAATTGAAAATTTTCATAGCATAGCCAAATCATAATATTGATATTCTAATATTCATACCACATGTGTGTCTGAGGCATAAGAAAATATTAAATATTAAATTAAGCAAATATTTTCTAAATATATTAAAAACGTAAAAAATAAGGAAAATGAAAACTAATCATGAGGGATTAGAAAACCATAATTAGTCAACTAGTATTTTCCTAGGACTTGTTTATTGAAATGACAACATTTTATTTAATATAAATGAAGATGCAAATAGTGAACTCCTTATACCAAATGCTTCACTAACAATCTGAGAATTGCAAAAATATTCAGAAATATGCAAAGCGGATGGCAAATGAAAAAATATACATGTAACTTTGGAAATGCAAATTCAGCAAGAAAAATTTTACTTCGCTCAAGAAAACGTTTTCTTATTCATTTTACATTTTTTTTCGCTGTATTTTGTTGTTCCAATTCGTCGAAACACAATTTTCTTAAATTCTTCTTGATATTAGCAAAAAGATTTTCTTCATTTAAGTAAATTTAAGAAAAGATGTTCTTATTTATTTAAACATTTTTTTTCAACATTTTTTTTTCTATAGATTTTGTTAGTGTTCTTGAATAAGAAAATAATTATCTCATTTTTGGAAAACTCAATTTCTTATTTCCAGTAATAATTAAGTCAATTTTTCTTATTTCCCTAAAAATTTTCTAAATTGAGTTCAAGAAAGCATTTTTCTTGATTCAAGTATACAAATTTCTTTCCGTGTACTGTTTACAGTACTTGTTAATTGAAACTGCTCACTGTTTTCACAAAATGAACATTTTTTGTTATCAGTACAATTTTTTTAAAAATGCCAAACGAACATATGCTACACAACTTTGTAATTTCGGAAAGCTCCAAGTGCAATTCAAAGTGCCGAACTTATGTATTGGCCAACCTTATTTTTTGCAACTTTTACCAATTCTTCTTCCGTAAAATTATTGTAACTAATATTGTCAAAAATTATGAGTCAAAATTCAATGCAAAATTTATAAACTGTATTTTGAAAATTTTTGCAAAATCATTGCAACTTAGATTTGGTCATGGGGGGGGGGTTTAACCCCCAAACCCCCCCCCCCCCGTGCGCACGGCCCTGGGGGGAGGAACGGCGAGCATTTAAATGCAGCACACGATGTTATGAAGCATGAAGTGACCACACACATACACATACACATACACATATTCGTACACACGCAAAAATGCATTGTACTTCGAAGTAGAGATCTCTATCCTTATTGCTCTGTCATCTTGAAATCCTGTGGTTGTGTTGATGCATTTCGATTGCGATTTTGAAACACACGAAGCGAACAACTTGCAACTGTCCGCTGCAGCTGCCAGGTGAAGTATGAAGATTACAGATATGCATATACATATGTATGTATAGATAAATACATTACTGTATGCTTAATACATACACAGAATAAGTTATAAATATAAATTCTTCTGTCAGCATAAGGACGTGCTAACAAGTTGCACAAGCAAGCAAGCACAATATGCACTATGACATGTTGCATGGCTGGGTAGGTGCGTTCTTGGCTGCGATTTTGAAGCGTAACAAAATAGCTTATATTAAAAGCACATTTTTTGTACGAAAAAATAAAGTAAATAAAAAATCAGCTAAAAAAAATAAATAATTAGCTAAAAAACTAAATGACTTAAAAAGTAGCACAAGAGTAAGCAAAATTTAATCAGATACATGAACCTTCCTTAAACATCTACCTTCAAAATCTTGTTGCGCTTTCTTTAAGTGGCAATAGATTTGCTCCTGACGTGTTATAATATCAATGGAATTAATGTCACTGAATTAAAAAAATATATCGTGAATTGATGTCAACTAGGAGCGCCCAGCAGCTGTCGAATCTCGACGGTTTTCGAGCGGTTTTCTTAGAAGTAAGAACTGACTATATTTTCTTTTAATTTTTTTGTAATTGTTGCTGCTACTATTTTATTGTTGTTGGTGTTTTTTTGCTGTTAGTACTAATTCTACTGCTTTTATTGTTATTGTTGTTTTCTTCTTATTCTTCTTAAGCCCCTTCAACATCTTTCACACTCGAATTTGTTTTTTGCTGACTGCTGGGGGTACTTGGTAACTTCAAGCTCATCTTATCCCCTTTTACATTCCTTATATAAACATTTTGTCTAAAGAGACCCCTAGTAGAATTTCATGGCGAATTATTTTCTAGAACCTTTTAACCCTTTAGCGACCTTCTACTAATTTTTTCCGACTATTTAAAAAAGTGGTCAAAACGACTTCTTCGCGGTCATGTTAGAGGGTTAAGATATTGTACGAAATTATAGCTCGTGCAATTTTACTACATGTTTCCCAACAACATATTCCTCTAGGATATGTATTTTAACACTTTTCAACTCCTACGAAGGGACCAGAAGCTGTCGGAAACCCTCTTTTAAGTTCCTTGTACAAAGATTTTGTCCAAGGAGACCCCTAGTAAAATTTAATGGCGAATAATTTTCTAGAACATTTTAACCCTCTAGCGACCTTGAAAATACTATTTTTTGGGAATTTCTAAAAAAGTGGTCAAAACGACCTCTTCGCGAAGGTGTTAGAGGGTTAAAGTATTCTACGAAATTAAAGATTGTGCAATTTAACTATATGTTTCCTAAAAACATATTTCTCTAGGATATGTTTATTAACCCTTTTATAACGAGGTAGGAATTGAAGGGACCAGAAGCTGTCGGAAACCCTCTTTTACGTTCCTTATATAAAGATTTCTCTAAGAAGACCCCTAGTAAAATTTTATGGCGAATAATTTTCTAGAACACTTTAACCCTCTAGCGACCTTCGTAATACTACTTTTTTCCGACTATTTAAAAAAGTGCTCAAAACGACCTCTTTGCGCAGGTGTTAGAGGGTTAAAGTATTCTACGAAATTATAGCGCGTGCAATTTTACAATATGTTTCCTCAGAACATATTTCTCTAGAACATATTTATTAACCCTTTTTTCCATTTATTAAAAAAAAAATAAAATTTTAAATGGCAATAAAAAAGAAACGACCAAATGAGACAAAACGCTGTTGTGGCTTTATTCTATGGAGATAGTTAGTGGTCTTTCATTCTGTTTAGGAATTATCTCGCGCCCAGACAACAAACCTCAAATTGTGTAATACTGTAATTCGTATAACATTAAATGTCACTTTTGCCTTGAGGGTTGCCTTTTTGGTAAATGAATTAATGTCCGTGTCACAAACTTCACAGCATTTACTGTAGCAAGTCGTGCAGGGTATAGGAAGTACTCCATGCACATATATACAAATGATATTAACCTAAATAATAAAAAGGCTACAACCACTCCATTAAAACACATACACACACATACGCACCACCGCAAATTGCATTAGAGATGTGTAGCATGCACTTCATCATCATTTGCATCGTTTGCTGCAATAATTCAAGTGTCAGGTTGCTTATGTCTCTACAAGTGTGCTGTACGCACTAAGGACTCACTAAGACTAAGGACTAGGATTTACAGCAAGCGAAGGACAATCGAGTGAAGTTGTACGAGAAGCTGAATTTTTGTATATACATACATACATTCAATGAATTTATGTATGTAAATATGTATGAAAGTCCAGCAGCAACAAAAGAAGAATTCGAAGAATAAGAAGAAGAAAAGGCAATCGAAGCATGCAAAAGTAGCAACAGCAGCAGAAGAAGAGGAAGAAGCAACAGCAGAAGAAGAAGAAGATCCTTAAGAAGAAGAAGAAAAAGAAGAAGAAGAAGAAAAAGAAGAAGCTTAAGAAGAAGCAAAACAATGTCTCGACAAGTGCATTGTGGCTGCAAAGTGGATTTTAAGAATGTGAAAGACGAAGTACAAACAACCAAAACAAATGTATTTACTAGTTTTAAAAAGCTAGCTGATGTTGCTGCTGATCTGCCTGAATTGCTGATGACTTTAATATTTGACTTATTTATTTGTTTTGCTTGCAAATCACAAAACAACAGCTTATCTAGAACAGGAAAATAGCATAAATTTATGCAATTTATGTGCGTCACTTTTTATTTTATATACGAAATGCAAATAGATGAGCATGTGAGCTATTTATATGCCATGTTGATGCAACATTCATAGAGAGCAGAGCCCAGAAATGCGTTATGCATTTTTACATACGAGTATGTAAAATATAACAAGCAAATGCATACATACATAAATTCAGAAATTTAATTGAGTTATAAATCATTTTTTGAAGTGAATATTTAATTAAAGATGGTAGATTACGTATTAAACGGTAAAGTAAACATTGAATGGTGTTGAAAAACACTAACATTTCTCATTGTGATTTATTGGAAATGTGGCGTATTGTGTAGTGCAACACATAATGAAATTATATCAACGATGATGACAAGGTGAAAGAGGTGGTTAGGTCGTAATTTATTAATAAGTTTCTCAAATTTGTTAAAATTAAGCTCGAGTTACATAATTTAACCATTATTTATTTTAACTTTGAGACCTCTTGTATACTAAATTTCATGAAAATTGTTGAAGCCGATTGTAAGATCCAGAAATAAAGCAAATCCTCCTCGGTTCGCCGCTATACCTCTACCTCTATCTCTATCTCTATCTCTATCTCTATCTCTATCTCTATCTCTATCTCTATCTCTATCCCTATCTCTTCATCTCCTTCTCCCTTTCTTCTTCGTCTTAGACTTCCACTTCCACTTTCTTTCCTTCTACTTCTCTTTTTCCTTTCTCTTCCATCTCCATCTCCTTTTTCTTTTCCTTTTCCCTTTCCTTTCCCTATCACTCTTCCTTACCTCTCCTCTTCTTTCCCCCTCCTCTCCATTCCGGACTTTCTTTTTAACTTTACCTAGGGAAGCAGGTTGAGTTTAAATTTAAGTTTAAGTTTAGTTTAAGTTTAAGTTTAAGTTTAAGTTTAAGTTTAAGTTTAAGTTTAAGTTTAAGTTTAAGTTTAAGTTTAAGTTTAAGTTTAAGTTTAAGTTTAAGTTTAAGTTTAAGTTTAAGTTTAAGTTTAAGTTTAAGTTTAAGTTTAAGTTTAAGTTTAAGTTTAAGTTTAAGTTTAAGTTTAAGTTTAGGTTTAAGATTAAGTTTAAGTATTACACAGTAAAAAATTATAGTTTATTTCTAATACCATTTGGTACTTAATTTAATCATTCTCGGAATTAAATTTGAATTTTAATGCCAAAAAGTCTTATTTTTAAACTATGAGAAGTTTTACAATTTTATTTATTCCAAAATAGTTTCAAAATTAAGTCTTGAAAAGTATTAAAATCCTCTCTAAAGAAGTTTAATCATTTATGGTTTAAAAACAAATCCTGAAAAGTATAAAAAACTTTCTCTTTCTCAATTATATTACCAACAAAATATTTTTGGTTTAAAATCAAAACTAAAAAAAAATATTAAAAAAAAAATTATCAGAAAAAAGTAAAAATAAATCCAACAAAATGTTTTCGAAACTGCAATCCGGAGGAGTAATCAAATATACTCAAATAAATGGACCGAATCTAATAATTATATCAAGTAAGTAATGTAGGAGATTAATTAAATATCATGAGGGTAAATTTTTTTTTATTTTTTTAGTCATAAGCAGTTTCAGTCATAAGACAGTATCACTGCAAGAACCGCGACGGTGCCGAAATTTTCCCGGAAATCTCCAAAATATTAGTATAAAAGTGACAATATGTATATATATCGAGCCCTAACCGCCATAATGGAAATCAACAATTTACTATCACATGCATCAACTCCCAAAATTTCATGGCTGTGTAATGTGCAGTTTCGAAGTAAGAGACTAAATAAGTTTCAAGGCTGCATACAAACTGTATGCAAAACAAATTAAAAAAACTGTGTCCGGTAAAATTTACTTTTTGTTGGATACACTTTTATGAGGATTAGGGCTCGATATATAAGGTACTTTAGTGTTTGCTGTTTTGGATTTTTATGTAAATAAACTATGTTAACGTTATTCAATTTCTCATTAATCTTTGGGATAATGGGTTATTCGCAGTATATCCACTGGAAATTTTAATGGGGTATACTTTTAAATCCAAAAAAGTATACAATTTATTCCAAATTTCGGATAGATTTAATACCATTTAAAATATTTTTATTACCAAAAATATTATAAAAATAATCAAAATTTGGTTTTGATTTAATTCCATAAAAGTATAGAATTTATTCCAATTTTGGATTGATCTTATACCATTTCAATTATTTTTAATACCAGAAATATTCTAAAAATAATGAAAATTTGGTTTTGATTTAATTCCAAGAAAATATTAATTTGACACCAAGAATAATTTCTGTCTCTCAATATTCTCTTCTCTTTTTAAACCAGAATGGTTTTAATTTTAAGCTTTTTGGCATTGTTATATATAAATACCAAAATGGTATTAAAATTAAACTAAAATTTTTACTGTGTACTTTTTGATTGCTTGCTTTTCCGATAGGGTAGGAATAGGATGTAATGACAAAATTTGACAAGCGATGACGGAAAATCGTTCCACAATACATCATTTAAGTTTAAGTTTAAAATAAATTAAGTTAATCTAAGTTAAGCCAAAGTAAGATTTCAAGACACGCACTGCATTCTGAATGACTTTAAAAAAATATTTGAGACGCTTATTTTATAAGAAGACGATCAAAGTTCGGTGGCCTCCTCGACCAGCCTTTCAGTTGTATCTCTCCATTCTTTAAAAAGCCTTTTCAGTAAAAACACCTAAAAAACTAAACTCTATCTAAAATCTAACACTGACTCACCTGATAGAAACTGTAATTATTCGCAATTGCATCGCCATGCGCGCGCTGATGTTGATACCACGAGTAGGCGCGCTTCGCCGGCGAAATGAGAATCGAAACTATCTTGGCGCGCGGCAACAGCGCATGCGCACGCTTCGGCACGGCCTCACCATCAAAATACGTTGCGCTTTTCTCGAACATAAATTGTTGTTGTTGTTGAGCAGCAGCAGAGTCAGTCGTCGGCAACGGCAGCACCGAGTTGTTGTTGCTATTGCTGCTGCTAGTGCTGATGGTGTTGTTGTTCAGTGATGGCAACGGAAAGAAATCCATATACCAATCCAAGCCACGATAATAATTATTGCCATTGAAAAATTGCAACTCTTCAAAAGTATCCGGACTCGGCAAATTGCTAGTGATGCCCGAGTGCATCGAAAGGAATGTGTACAGAGCAGTGGTGCCAGTCTTTTGCGGACCAATCACAAGGAATTTCGGCAGCGAATCACAACTCTTCGTATTCGACCAGATTTTCTTGTGACGCGGATCATCGCAGGGATTACCCCACACCGGATCCACCTCCTCGGGATGCAAACGAAAGTACATTTCAGCCAATTGTATGGGCGGCGCCGAACTCAGCTTGAGATTTGTCCAACATTGCAGGAACTTTATAACCGATTGAAAAGTGTAGAGCGCCAAACGATCTGAGCCATAATTGGACATGTGTGTCATGAAGATGTTGATCGGATTGTAGACAATCGTTTGAAAGAGTTCGCCACCCTGTATCGACTCGTCGAGCTTATCACGTCCGCCCGGATAGCGATCGATGTACATGGTGTGCGTGAAGAGACCGCATGTCTGGCGCGGCAGCACCATAATGTTGCGATGTATGAAGCCGCGACGCAAGCGCGCCGGACGCAAATGCGGATATTCCTCGGTGGAGGTCACCTTCACATTCCACACTTGCTTCCAGGCCACATAGAGGATCTCGTGCGCTGGATAAACGCCTGAATGATGCGGCGATATCGAGTAACCCGAATCGGTGGGTATATTATGCTCCTTGGCGAATGCATAATTCAGCTGCATCTCGGACATCAACAGCGTCAAGTTCGTATACAAATGCGGTTGCTGATGCTTCCACATGTGCGAAAACCAATTGAACTCTTGCACATTGCGCAACAAATAATCATCGCCCAAATTCTCTTCGCGCGTGCCGTGATGATAGTACTTGCCGGAGAAGCCCAAATTGAAACGAAAACCCGGCACCATACCGGCAATAATGCGTTGTGTCGCAATCAGCGCTTGTACATCGTCCGGCCGTAGTCGCGTGCCCCGCTCGCCCACAAATATATCATCGATATCCACTAAAATCATGCGCTCCAAACTCAAACTCAGTTGTCCGTGCGACAGGTACGACAAGGCATCGAGAAAGACCAGCCGATGCAGCCAAAAACGCAAACCGCCCCCGAACAACACACGCTGTATGCCATCCAAGTGGCCGTGATCTTGCAGCACCGCCGTCAAGGGCAATTTCACTTGGCCGCCGCCAACACCACCACTATCCGCGGGATAGTCTTGTGTATTGCGTTGCGCCCATTCGATGGGCTCATAAGTGCTGTGATTGTGTTGAAAGATGGCCCAATCATCGCCGGGCAACGGACCCCACGCAGTTTCACCGGCGCGTGTTAGACGCAGCACAGGCGAGGCGGGATTGAGACTGGCGTCGCGCAGACGCAAGTTTGTGTGCACGTAGAGTGGAAAGTCGCGTAATTGTGCGCCGACTAGCGTCTCTTCGTTGGGCGTCAAGAAACCCACTATGCCCACGGAGTATTCGCGACAGTATTTGTCTAGGAGTTCACGATTCCATTTGTCCATGTTGAGGTATTTGTCGAGATTCTCAAAGACGATGACGCCATAGCGGCCTTTGTCGAGATTCGTTAGCACTGGAAGACTTTTGCCGGCCACTTCGATTTTGTACCTGAAGAGAGGAAGAGAGAAAGGAGAGAATTGAGGTTAGTATGGTAAGAAATAATTAAATAATTGGTGATACAGTTTTGTTGTACTAAAGCTAAAATTTGAATTTTAATTTTAATTTCAATTCCAATTTTCGTTTTCATTTTCATTTCAATTTCAGTTTCAATTTAATTTTCACTTCAAATTCAATCTCAATTCCACTTTTAATATAATATTAATGTCAGTCTCAATTTCATTTCAATTTTAATTTCAATTTCAATCACAAATTTAATTTCATTTCAATCTCTTTTAAATTTAAATTTCAATTTTAGTTTCAATTTAAATTTAAATTTGATTTCAATTTCATTTCAGGTTCAAGTTCAATTAAATTTCAATTTCAATTTTTGTTTCAATTGCAATTCCAATTTTAATTTCAATTTCAATTCCAATTCAATTTCAGTTTTAGTTTCAGTTTCAATTTCAATTAAATTTCGATTTCAATTTCAATTTCAACTTCAATTTTAACTTTAATTTCAATTTTAATTTTATTCTTAATTTTAATTTTAGTTTTAATTTCTATTTATTATTTAAACTTTTATTTTTATTAAATTTTTTTAATTTTTATTTTTATTTTAGTTTTAATTTTTATTTTTTATTTAAATTTTAATTTTTATTTTTATTTCAATTTTAGTTTTAATTTTTATTTTTTATTTAAATTTTTATTTTTATTTTTATTTTAATTTTAGTTTTAATTTTTATTTTTTATTTAAATTTTTATTTTTATTTTAACTTTAATTTTAATTTTAATCTTGGTTTTAATTTTTATTTTTTATTTAAATTTTAATTTCAGTTTTAATTTTATTTTAATTTTAATTTTAATTTTATTTCTAATTTTATTCTTAATTTTAGTTTTAATTTTTATTTTTATTTTAGTTTTCATTTTTCTTTTTTATCTAAATTTAAATTTAAATTTTATTTTAATTTTATTCTAATTTTAATTTTGATTTTAGTTTTAATTTTTATTTTTTGTTTAAATTTTTATTTTTATTTTAACTTTAATTTTAATTTAAATTTTAATTTAATTTTACTTTTACTTTTACTGTTAATTTTAATTTTTTCAATTTTTATTTAATTTTTATTTTTATTTTAATTTTAACTTAAATTTTAGTTTTAATTCTAATTTAAAATTAAATTTTAATTTTAATTTTAATTTTAATTTAATTTTAATTTTAATTTAATGTTACTTTTACTTTTACTTTTACTTTTACTTTTACTTTTACTTTTACTTTTACTTTTAAATTTTAATTTTTTTAATTTTTGTTTATTTTTTTTTTAATTTTTTTATTTTAATTTTAACTTAAATTTTTATTTTAATTCTAAGTTAAATATAAATTTTAATTTTAATTTTAATTTTAATTTTGTTCTTAATTTTAATTTTAATTTTAGTTATATTTTATATTTTTTATTTAAATTTAAATTTTAATTTTAATTTTATTCTTAATTTTAACTTTAATTTTAATTTTTATTTTTATTTTGATTTTGAGTTTGATTTTGATTTTGGTTTTGATTTTAATTTTAATTTTAATTTTAATTTTAATTTTAATTTTAATTTTAATTTTAGTTTTTAATTTTTTGTTTATTTTAATTTTTGTTTTAATGGTAATTTCGACTTTAATTTTGACTTTAAGCTGCGCAAATCTAGCATATCAAGCTTGCCCAAGGCTTATGACAAAAAAATATTCACTTCCATTTTAAATAATTATTCAGTAGTGATTATAAATCAAAATTAAAGAAATTAACATTTGTTTTCTGTTTTTTTTTAACGCATTATCATTAACTATATACATACATACATATAATTGTCAAAGAACTGCTATCACTGCCATTAATATTATTATTATTATTATTATAATTTCATTTGTTTGCTGTTTGTTGTTGTTACATTATTTTCATGTTTTCCATGTTGTTGACAATCTCATTAAAAATTCATGCAAATAAACTTGTGTAAAATAGAATTTGCAACTTTTGCAAAACATTTGACAACAATTGCATTAATGCGGGGCATGCAACAACCGCAACAACAACAACAACACACATTGAAGCTGCACGAGTTCAGCAGCACGAAATGACCCGCTTGCCACCAACATGCTGCATGAATAGCTCTATTTTACTGACAGTGGCTTTAATTCACATTTGTTTGCTTATTTGCTTTTTTTGCTGTATGCAAAACAACAAATAGACGTAGCAAATAATAAATTGAGTGAAGTTATTAGCGACATCTGGGTGACAACTTCATTTGCATTTATCAACGTACAGCGACACCAACGCCATCATCGCCTGTCAACGCTGCCATCAGAACAATCACCGCTGTCAAAACACCAACAACAATCACGTTCACGCCCCTCGCTCACCACACAACACCGCAGGTAATTAAAAATTCGTTGCATAAGTAAATTTTGTGCAGTTCAAGAGTGCAATAGAAAGAGGAAGAGTGCGAAGGTGCGTGACAGCGCTGTGAAGAAGAATGAATATCTTTGGCTTTGTGTTTGAGTTTGAGCACGTTGTTCTGCCGCATGACGAACTCCTCTTCAAATTTCTTTGACATTCTTCAAAAAAAAAAACAGAACTTGGGTATGTTAGTGTCTAGCACGAAATTATTATTTTTAATTTTAATTTTTATACTTTGGAATAAGCGGAAAAATCCAATTAGCTCATACAGCGATGGTAGATGTGATAGCTATTTCGAAGAAAAACCACTTTCTTCATCATCAGACATCTTCTCGGGAGCACACCAGGCATTGAACCTACGCTAAGTGAGGTTAGATTGAATAGAGCAATGGCATATATAAGTGAAAAATCCAACAGCTCAGCAGGACCATCGGTAGCCGCAGTGCTTAGCGTTTCGCTAATATTCGACTACTGATGGTTGGAGCGTAGGTTCAATGCCTGGTGTGCTCCCACGAAGATGTCTGATGATGAAGAAAGTGGTTTTTCTTCGAAATAGCTATCACATCTACCATCGCTGTATGAGCTAATTGGATTTTTCCGCTTATTCCAAAGTATAAAAAAACAGAACTTTTATGGTAGTTTTTGCTGCATGCACTGAGATTTGTGTTGAGAATGCGCAAGTGGGGGTAAGCAAGGTAATTAGAAAGTGATAGCGAGAGTTTTTCATGATGAAAAGTTCGGAGAATCAGAGTTTTTTTTTCAAGCTATGTTTGTTTCAATTGACTTAACCCTGTAACGATGTAGGTAGTTCAATATTTTAAAAGTGATAGAGTTTTCAGAAAGTTCATTTTGCTATATAAGAAATTTCACTAGAGTTATGAACAAAGCTGAAGAAATAATTATTACTTTCGTAGGTACATTGCCTCTCAAACTGTAAAGGCAACCTCAAATTAAAAAGTCTGGTTTTTCTCTACACCTTTTTGAATTTAAGTTCAGGAAGTTAAATTTCGAGATTAAAAAATTACAATTGAATTACAATCCAAGTTGAGAAAACAACAACTCACATTCAAAAATTCAAATTCAGAACTACTACTTCAGATTTATAAAATTAAAGTCAAGTTCTGAAAACTACAACTAAGGTGCAATCCAAATTCAGAAACCTAATTTGAAGTCCAGAAGAATACAATTCATATGCAAAAGATTCAATTCAAATTCAGAATTTGTATTTAGAGTTCATAGAATTACAACTAAATTCAACTTCAGGTTCAGAAAATTACAGTTCAGAAAACTACAATTTAATTTTCAAATTACAATTCAAGCACAGAACTTCTATTTCATATTCAAAAATTACAACTCAAATTCTGAAAATTACAAATTCATGATCAGAAAATTACAGTTCAGAAAACTACAATTTATATTTAGAAATTACAATTCAAATTCCGAAAATTACACTGAAAAAACAACTTACTCAGATTATGGAAAAGTGGGAATGATTCGGCGCTAAAGACATATTTCCATATTTTGATGTACGATTTTCTTCAAATCAAGGAATAAAAACCACGTTTTAAAGAAAATTGTACATCAAAATATGGAAATATGTCTTTAGCGCCGAATCATTCCCATTTTTCCATAATCTGAGTAATTTTTTTTTTTTGAGTGTACAAATTCAAGGTTAGAAAATTGCAGTTGAAGCTCAGAAAACTACAGCTCAATTTCAGAAAACTACAACTGTGACTCAAAAATTACAATTCAAGTTCAGAATTTATATTTAAGATTTACAGAATTACAATTGAAGCTCTGAAAGTTAAAATGCAAGTTCAGGAAATGACAATTCATATTCACAAATTACAATTCAAGTTCAGTAAAATACAACTCCTGTTTAAAAATTACAATTCAAGTGCAGAACTTCGATTTCAAATTTATAAAATTACAATTCAACTTTTGAAAATTAAAATTAAAGTTCTGAAAATTACAAGTCAATTTCAGAAAACTACAATTCATGTTCAAAAATTACAAGACAAGTTCAGATTTTCGATTTTGAATTTAAGAAACCCAACTAAAGTTCTGGAAACCAAAATTCATACTCAAAAATTACAATTAAGGGTTCAAAAAACAACAATTCATATTCAATATTTCGATTTTGAATTAAAAAATTTCCAACTCGAGTTCTGAAAACTATAATTCATACTCAAAAATTACAATTAAGAGTTCAGAATTTCGATTTTGAATTCAAAAATTGCAAACTGAATTTCTGAAAACTACAACTCATGCTGAAAAATTACAGTTCAAGTTCAAAAATTTTATTTCAAATTAAAATCTAGTTATTTTTTTGCACTTAAATTAGCCACTGTCTCTATTAAATTGATAATAAACTAATAATAAAAAAAAAAAAATAAAAAATAAAAATATAACCTGGGCCTGTGCTCGTTAAATTAAATAAAATAAATAATTAATTTAATTTTTATTTACATTTTACATGCGAACTTGTGATTTATGCATTTACAACAATTGAGCAAAAACCACACAATCTGGCTAAAATAAGCAAAAAAATAAAAACAAAACAATTGCAGGCTGCGGGTTTAATTAAGTCAGTAGCGCGGCTCTTTAAATAGCTTTATTATGCATGTGCGTAGCGCGTTCTAAAAAAAGATAAATGCATATTCAATTTTACAAAAAAACAAAAAAAAAAAAATATCTATGCGAAATTATGTAGTATGACATGAGTAGCTACAAAAATAAACCCACTCACCCATTATTTAATAACAACACAATATGCCAAACAAAGCACACCCAAATCATGCTCCATTGGTTGGCTAAAATCATCACATGCAACGCTTAAGCCTCGAAGCAATGAAAGACCGAAGCACCGAAAAGCCAGTGTTTATGCTTTGTATAGACATGTGTGCATGTTTCCGAGTGTGTGCGTTTGTCTGCGTGTGTTTGTTGGTGAGTCAATGTGTGTGCGAGAGAATATCCTGCGGAAGTAAAGGCTACCCCTGCAAAAAATGCGATCACTCCGGGATACATCCGGGACAACTCGCAAGGGAGCATGCGATTACTACCCATTTGTATCTCTTTATATGGGTTGAAGTGTTCTCTTTTGTTTGAGCATGTCCTATGAAGAGACTAATTGTACCCAGTTTGTACCCGAACGGGTAGCAAAAGCGCACAATTGTACCCGTTTTGTACCCGAACAGGTAGCAAATGCGACACATCCATTTGTGCGACTAATTGTACCCGTTTGATACCCTTTCGGGTACAATTCGTCTACAATTAGTATACATATGTACCCGTTCGGGTACAATTGGGAACAATTGTAGACTAATTGTACCCGAAAGAGAGCGCTCCCGGACAAATCTTTTTAGAGACTCGTCGCACACTTTTTTACAGGGACTTTACAGCAACAAATTCGTACACACATACATACATATATCGTTGTAAACTGCCAAAACAGCACCATTGACATACGCCGACACACACCCACCCGACAGCTCCGACGCAGCAGCCTTTTCACTTAATAATTATGTGCATAATTTAATCGAACATGAGGCAAAATCGCATGGCAGCACATTAAACTATGTATGAACGAGTACCAATGCGCCCTAAGGTATGTTATATTGTTATGCGCCCCAAACTATGCTACATTAAACTATGTATGCGGCGCCCTAAAATATGCTGCATTATTGTTGATGGCTTAACTGGCCGACAAAGTGGTTCTTGAATACAATGAAATATATATAAAACACTAACATATATATAAAGCACTAAGGGCTATAAGGAGCTTCTGGGCGCTTAATCCTCCGAACCTCGTAAACTGCCTTTGCATGCACATTTAATATTTGCATATGTGTGTGTCTGTATTTGTTATACATTTATTAAGCGTTCGATGACCGGTTAGGCGGTCAGCTGGTCAGTTGATCAGATCAGGTCAGTTCACTGCCGTTGGGCCAATTGTTTGCTCTTTACTCGAACGTTGAAATGCGTAGCCGGTCACAAAGTTTATTGGTTGTTGTTATTGGGGTCATTGTAGCGGATGTCATTAGTTTTTTGTTTTTATTGTTTTTTGTTGTATTTTTATTGTTGTTGTTGCTTTTCGTGCTTAGTGTTTTGTGTGCCAGACTAGCGGGCGACGGTAGCGCTTAGTCGTTGACATGCGTGCGTGCATGTGCCAATTTGCATAATTACATACGCAGGAGAGTGAACAAAAAGCGCATGAAAAGTGGAATTTGTAAACAAAAAAATGAGGAAAAGGTTTTAAAATATGTAAGATATGCATTAGAATTTAATATACCGCGGTTGGAGCATGGTAATTAATTGCTTACTGCCTTCTACTTTGCAAACAACTGACACATGTTTTAGCTTAGTCAATTTTCCCACCATTAAATGTGCGACCAGCTTTGGATTGAAACTGTGCTAAAACAGCTGAGCAATGGTCAACGTATACTACCTACTACTTTGGAAGTTATTGAGGCCATCGTGTCGATCATTGGAGCCATCGCTCAATATGCAAATGACGGACTGCCGAGCTTTACTGGACTCGGTCAGAATCGAAGGAAGGACTACTGATCTATAGATGAGATCATCCTGTAAACTTTAATTTTTTTCGCTTCACTGAGCTCCGTCTTTGGCGATTTCGGATTCGATCTCTTCCTCATCTCTTCCTGCGGTCGTTTTAGTGTACTAAGCAAGGAGAAGTATATACAAATATGCGCTCCCTAACTTAAATATGCGCCGGAGGTCAGCAGCCAGATCACTTTTATCATTTCGGCAGGGTTTACTTTGTTATCAAAATCTATTATAATCCACATAATCTCCCTATACAATTTTAAAGTACGGAAAGACTTGGGAGAGATCGTAAACTCGCTCAGAGATTCAATGTTTCAGTTTTCGCGAACGTGTCAAAAAAGGCATGCGAAATGGGGGCGGATATCTGCGCAACTCAGCCGGATACTTCCATATCAGCAATAAGGCTAGCGGACAAGGCGAGCATTTTTCAATACCAAGTTTTCGCCCTACAGGAGGCCTAAAAGCCTCTAATTACAACGGAAAGTGTCGGTATCGGAAATAGTTAGGAACTTTCTAGGATAGCCAGGCGGCTATGCGGATCTGCAACGCTGTCATCAAGCAGTGTAGGGAGTCGGTCAGGAGCTTAACAAGTCGACAGACATAGCATTACTGTAATCTGGCTGATGAGCTAGTCAGGCAAGGCTCGGCTTTTGATATCGCAGAGGAGGCAGAGGAGGTTCCTCAAGGGCTGAATCTCGCTTAACCGCGGTATTCACAGCATATTGGACCATTGGTAAGCACGCGTGCGTTTGGGATTGAACCATAACGCTTTTTGTCGCAGCTGCAATCTTCCTGAGGCGAAGGAGACGGTGGAGCACCTGCTAAGCGAGTGTCCTTCGTACTGCCAAGGCACAAAGAAAATCCTTTGCAAATCTTTCTACGACAATCTCATGCAACTTAAGAACATCAGGCCTGAGGAGCTTCTAAGATACCTAAAGTCAACAGCATGGATATCGGGTTTGGGACTTGACCTCGCTTCCGAATTACAATTCTTCTTTTATACTCTACTAGCAGATACCCGTCCCGCTTCGCAGCGACGAAAAAATTTGTATGTTATAATGAGGGTTTCCCTCTACATTTCCCTTTCTCTTTCTTTTCCTTTAGTTTTACCTTTACCTTTCTCTTTCCCTTTCCTTTAATTTTACCTTTACCTTTACCTTTACCTTTACCTATACCTTTACCTATACCTTTACCTTTACCTTTACCTTTACCTTTACCTTTACCATTACCTTTACCTTTACCTTTACCTTTACCTTTACCTTTACCTTTACCTTTACCTTTACCTTTACCTTTACCTTTACCTTTACCTTTACCTTTACCTTTACCTTTACCTTTACCTTTACCTTTACCTTTACCTTTACCTTTACCTTTACCTTTACCTTTACCTTTACCTTTACCTTTACCTTTACCTTTACCTTTACCTTTACCTTTACCTTTACCTTTACCTTTACCTTTACCTTTTCCTTTACCTCTACCTTTACCTTTACCTTTACCTTTACCTTTAACGGAGCCATCCATCACCATCCGGGCCCACTACTTGAACCATCTCTGGGAAAACGGCTTAAAAAATAACAATGAAAATATCTGTATGTTGAAGCTCTGCTCGACACCTTTCATTTGCTACCAATATTGCTCGGAAATATTCAGGGTTCATCCTGGTCCACGTTTTGACCCATATCTCGGGACCCGGCCTAGGCATCGCAATGAAAATAACTCTATGTTGAAGGCCTGCTCAGAACCTTTCGTTTGATACCCATATTGCTCAAACACTTGCTGGGTCACTCTGGGTCCACATTTGGGCCTATATTCCGGGAAGTTACCACTTTTTCGAAAGTCTGCATACCCTATCACCAGCGCATATACCATATGAATCTACTGTGAAAATTTCATAAAGATCGGTTGATTACTTTGGGAGTCCATAAATAACACACACACACACACACACATACACACATACACACACATTCATTTTTATATAATAGATTTTGCTGGTTCTTTAGCTAATTGGAGTTAGTTTATACAATCGAGAGAATCGCCATCGTTGCAAAATCACAATCGAGACAAAAGTTGACTCGCTCCTCGACTACACAATCGAGATGTTTTTACGATTGTTCCGAGTCGGCAAGTCGGAGGTTGTTTCTATGACATCTCGACTACACCGAGATGTTTTTGCGATTATTCCGAGTCGGCGAGTCGGAGGTTGTTTCGATGACATCTCGACTACACGAGTGAAAACGAGAGGAATCGTTGGCGAGATGTTTTAGCGATTTTTTCGACTGACGGCCATTTACGACTTGACTCGAGTACGAACGAAAACCATCGAGAGCATTCGAGATGTTTCAACAATCGAGAGAATCGAATAAAACATCTCGGACTCGCCCATCACTAACCAACCACCAAGGTATTCTACTCCTGCCCACCGTCTGTTTACTCAAGAAAGCGCAATCGACTCGCGCTTTGTGGTGCCACTTTTCTGTCTTCCAAGAATTCATTTCACACGATGACTGACCTCAAAGCTATATATATGTGTTTACATATATGTAAGATGATAAAAACAGCATTGATTTAGCCAGCAATGGGCAACGTCTACGCGCCTAAAAATCGACTCAAATTTTCAACGCAAAAAATACAGTCCTTTTCCGATAAAAAAAAAATTGTCCGAGTTCTTTTTTGCAGCTTTCCTGAATAAACATTAATACTTCTCGCTGAGAGTGTGAAAATGTGATTTGTAACATGTGTCACCAAACACAGTACAGCAAAAGCAACAAAAAACAACAACATTTTTCGTTTGCCCAACTTTTTTTTCCAAAAATCCTTTCATACCAATTTTTATTTGGTATTTTTTTTTATCCATTTTTTGCGCCTAAAAGCCGTTCATTTGCATGTGCTTTCCCTTCCTCTAAGCACTAAAATGCAAAAACAGAAACAAACAACACCTCCCAAATCTCAGCAATAAAATGCCTGCAAGCAACAAGCGTTCTACGGCAAAAAAAAAGTAGTTCAATTAAAATACCGCAACATATGCCGGCGACAAACAAACTGGTTTCGGGCGCGTAGCTAGTCCAGTACAGCGCTATATAAAAAAAATGAAATTAAAAACCAAAACGGAATAGAAAAATGCATAAAGGGAAGAGAGCAAACAAAGAAAAAAATAAACAAGGACAAAAATATGCAATCCCAGAAAACAAAAAAGTTTTGTACTGCACTCAGTTTTGGAATTGATTGTATGTGGTGGAGGAGTAGTCTCCATGTAAAATGCATTTTTTTTAAATCTAGAATACTTCAATACTTACATCTCAGACTCTTGATGAAGGAAACTTAGCTTAACTTAAAAGTTCGCTTGCTCTTGTTGTTGTTGCAGAAAAAACGACGCCTGGAATTTCTGAGGAGTGGAGCTGGTCTGTAACCTAATGATGGGCGAGTCCGAGTTGTTTCAATTGATTGTCTCGATTGTTCAAATATCTCGAATGCTTTCGCTGATTTTTAATCGTATTCTAATCCAGTACCGAATAGCTGTCAATCGAAGCAATCGCTAAAACATCTCTCAGACTCGCCAACGACTCTTCTCGCTTTCAAAGCAATCGCTAAAACATCTCTCAGACTCGCCCATCACTAAACGAAACAACCTCCGACTCGAAACAATCGCAAAAACATCTCGATTGTGTAGTCGAGCAGCTTATAAACTTTTGACTCTATTGTGATTTTGCAAAGATGGCGATTCTCTCGATTGTCTAAACATCTTGAACTTGCACATTACTACTACTGTCTTCTTGGTCGGATATAAATCCGGAACATTCTGTTCCATTACTATCTTTTGCTGTTTCATCAGACAACAGAACTTTTCCTTGGTAATTTCTTCTTGGAGAAATTTGAGAGCCTTGAGATAATAAAAGCGGACAAAAGTCAATCGGGATTCATCAGGTTAAACGCCTTACCGAAAAATGTGAAAAGACTAAACAGTCTTTGAAACAATTTGAGCCTTTCCTACAACTCAGCCTGAAAATCTGTAGGAGTGCTACATGAAATTTTAAAATTGTTGTGAAAGTCTTTCAATAACACTTTTGGTTTACTGGCATAACAACACAATAAAAAAACAAGTAAGGCCGTGACCGTCTTTGGCCATACCTAAGATTTCATATCTTTCATAAATGTAGGAAATAAAATGTCACTTAGTCTGATTTTAAGCGACACCGCTGTGGTGCAGTGAGTAGAGTGCTCGCCCGCTATGCCAGAGGTTTCGAGTTCAAACCACGGTCCGAGCCAAACACCAAAACAATTTTTCTAATTCGTAAAAATCCAATTATTGGGTTTTTTAAGAGCAGCGGTCACCTCTCAGCAGTGGGCGGCACACAGTGCTTCGTCCCATAGGCAAAATTAAGATAAAATAAACTGCGTAATTTATTCAAGTAATATATATTTTGTTATATGTGTGGTCGCTGTGGTGCAGTGGGTAGAGTGCTCGCCTGCTATGCCAGAGGTCTCGGGTTCAAACCACGGTCCGAGCCAAACAAATTTTTCTAATTAGTAAAAATCAATTATTGGGTTTTTTAAGAGCAGCGGTCACCTCTCGGCAGTGGGCGGCATACCCTCCGAGAGTATTTCTGCCATGAAAAAGCTTCTCACAAAAAATGCATTCGCCGTTCGGAGCCGGCATAAAACTGTAGGTCCACCCAATTAGTAGGAAAAACAAAAAGGAGCACACCTCGAATTGGGAGAGAAGCTCGGCCATAAAACTCGTCAGAGTTATAATAGCGCCATTGTATTATTATTATTATTATAATATATATTTTGGGAAGCTAACATATCACCTGGAATAAATGTATAAATAGAATTTATAATCTCATGCTTTTGTTGCCAATAGAGGTCGCCAAAATCAGTACAATTTTGAGGCAAAACTGTTTTAAGGTAATACAATTTTTAATGTGTTACAAAAAAAATTGCCAAAAATTCATTTTAAATCGTATTACTCTGAAATTTGCCACATTTGCTTACCATTATATGTCCAAATAGCTGAAATAACTTTTGATAAATGATTTATTTCAGAAAGGTGACTAGTTTCATCGAAACATTTGCGACTTTTTTATTGGAGTTCAAAAAATTACTAAAGTTTGGTGGAGTTAAACAAAAAATTAAAAAAGAACGTTATTTTTTTTATTTGCGAATTTGGTTAACTTTGAAGTGGTGTAGTAGAATCTTTAAACAAATTGCACTCTTTTTTGCCGGAAATGTAGAAATTGTACAATTTTGTAAAGCCATATTTTCAAAATTTTAGAAAATTCTACAGAACCTTATATATATGGTATGCAAAAAATTTACCAAAATTAATATATGGAACTATTTTTTCTCTGATGCTATAGGAAATTAGCCTAATTAGGATAAAATATACAGTTTTTATAAATACCTCAGTGAAATATTTATATGTGCACTTCATTAATTCAATTTATCTCTCTAATTTAAGACTCTATTTAGTTATCTTTGGGCATGTAAATATTATATTACAAATTTGGTAATTCGATTATATATAATGATTAGTTTTAATCCGCTGATAATGTATACGGTATATAAAAACTTGTGGTATATGCCACCTTTCTTAGGAAAAATTTATATGTGCAAAACGCATTTTCCCTGCTTCAAATGTCAATAAGTAAGATAAAACAACTTTATTCATACAAATCGCAAGTGAAGCAAATATAAATTTTTTTGCAAACGGATATTGAGTGATTTCCAACTTTTAGAAAAAATGCCACGCGGATCCACCTTGACAGAAACAGAGCGCGGTTTTATAATTGGACAAAGGAATGGTGGTGTGCCATTGGTCGAAATTGCAACGAAATTGGGACGCCATAGAAATACGATTACTAATTTCCTAAAAAACCCGGAAAAATATGGGACTACCAAACGCAGTGGCAGAAAATCAGAGATTGATGAACGTTGTAAGCGAACAATTCGGCGTCTAGCTGTTGAAAAAGGTATGAGTTGCAGTGAAATTCAAGCCCATCTTAATCTTAAGGTAACAAGGAGAAGAGTCTACCAAATATTATCCCAAAACAAAAATGTCACATATACTGCGCGAGTATCTCAACCTATGCTTTTAAAAAGACATATGACATCCCGTTTGGCCTTCGCCGATAAATATAAGTTCTGGGATACAGAGTTCCAAAAAGTTATATTCAGCGATGAGAAAAAGTTTAATTTGGATGGTCCCGATGGCTGTCAAAAATATTGGCGCGACTTAAGACACCCGAGGCAGAATCGTCTTAAGCGAAACCATGGTGGCGGCTCGTTAATGGTTTGGGGGGCTTTTAGGTATGCTGGAAAATCTCCACTCTGTTTCATCCCATGCAAAACCAATTCCCAAATGTACATTGAGTTATTGGACAATGTCCTTATTCAATTTGCTGAAGAAGTCTATGGAAATGAGTGGATATTTCAACAGGACAACGCCCCAATCCACACCGCTCGTACAACAAAATATTTTTTATCGTCCAGAAACATCCCTTTGTTGGTTTGGCCAGCCATCAGTCCTGACCTCAACCCCATTGAGGACCTGTGGGGAATACTCTCGGCTAAGGTTTATAAGAATGGTAGACAGTTTCAGACCATGAAGCAGCTTAAAGAAACGTTGGTAAAGGAATGGGACGAAATAAGCATCCAATCCTTACAAAAATTGGTAGAGTCCATTCCAAGGAGATTGACCCAGATTCAGTTGAAGAAAGGGAAGCATATAAATTATTAGAATTTATAAAATATTGTTATCTAGCCACATACATGTTAAAAATCCTTTGACGCACATATAATTTTTTCCTAAGGGAAAATTAAATAAAAATTAAACTAAAATCACCAGTAAATAAAGACAAATTGATTTGCTATTGTATTAGTTCATATCTAGTCATATATGTAAAAAATAATATTTAAAAAAATATAACTTTAGTTTTTTATAATTTTTATAAAATATTATTCCATGCACATATAACTATTTCACTGAGGTATGTGACAAATACTCACAAAAAACATACATGTAATACTAACTTTTTTAGGTGAGACACAAAAAATTTTACAAAGTTTGACAAAATTAAAAAAAAAAACAAGAAAAAACGACTATTTTTTTATTTTCGATTCTATGCTAGGAGGTCTTGCTACCAAAAAAGAAAAGGTTCAAAAATTATGCCGGAAATCGCTAATTTGGTACTTTATTTAACACCCCAAAAATTTAATTTTTTACATGGAAAAATTTTATAATAAAAAATTGTTTCAATGTTAACTCTAATAATATTGCGCTTTTAAAAGTTACAATTTGATATGTGCCAAATCATATTGACATTTTGCAACAAAATAGTGCATTAAACTATAACCACCAACATATTTTCTGAACAAATTTAAAAGTAATTTTCTTTAGAACCATTTTTTGCAATAACTAACGGGAGTAGTCCATCCTTGATTCTAAAAGGATAATTATATATGTTCTAGTTCGTTTTTAATGTATTGTGATTACATGTTAATCTAAAAATTACTTTTTGTAAAAAAGGATATACGGGAGGTAGTAATGTCCTTGCACTTTAAAGGACGAAACTTGTTTAAAGACATAATTCTATAAACATACACCAAATTTCATTTCATTCTGTTTGAAATTGAAGTTGAAATCACAACTTTAAAATCAAGGACATATGGGAGGTAGTCATATCCTTGCATCGATTTGGTCAAAACTTCGTTTTTTTCTTATCTCTAGTATTTTATGTCTGTACACAAAATTTCATTGTTCTGCGATTACTCCCCTAATATTGCCGATTCACTATATGGAGACGTAGCACTGTGCGGCATACCCTCCGAGTGTATTTCTGCCATGAAAAAGCTTCTCACAAAAAATGCATTCGCCGTTCGGAGCCGGCATAAAACTGTAGGTCCACCCAATTAGTAGGAAAAACAAAAATGAGCTCACCTCGAATTGGGAGAGAAGCTCGGCCATAAAACTCGTCAGAGTTATAATAGCGCCATTATATTATATTATATTATATTATATTATATTATATTATATTATATTATATTATATTATATTATATTATATTATATTATATTATATTATATTATATTATATTATATTATATTATATTATATTATATTATATTATATTAGCGACACCGAGTATCGAAGGAGATTTAATGATGAGCTGCATGAAAAGCTTTACGCAGACATAGCCATTTCTCAGCGATTAAAAAGCCAGCGGCTGCGTTGGGCAGGTCGTGTCGTGAGAATGGCTGAAAGTGTTCCGGCTAAGAAAGTATTTATATCGAGCCCGCCAAAGGCAGCAGAAAAGTGGGAACTCCACTGTGTTAGGAAGACCAGGTGGAGACAGACTCATCCTATCAAGTGGCGCGAGGTAGTACGACTGGCTCGCCTTATTGGACTCGACCAAAATCGTCTATATAGTTACGCATCAATTGGTAAGAAGAAGTATGCTATTTAATAATTCTGTACTGCCTCTGTAGTTAGCTATACCACAAAAAAAAACCATATGTGAACAATTGATTATTTGGGAGCTACATTTTACAGTGGACCGGACGGACATGGCTTCAATGGCTAAGCTCATGATTACTATCATATCTCTATATATTTTGGTAGCTCTTTCACCCCTCCTTCTGCTCCTTACAATAATCGTGTTTTGAGTCAAAGTTAAAATACCATTTCATGTTCATGAAGGGTATATAAAATATTCGCCCATAGCGAGAGCCGCAGCAGCACGTAGAATAGCCGTAGAATAGCCTGCGCCCATTAAGCGGTTAACGCCAATAAATGCGCGTTATTGCTTTTATTGTGATTGCAAATTTTTTAATGCCAAAAAATAAAATAAAGACTGAAAAAAACGAAAAAAAAAATTTATAGATTTACGGAGCTATAAACATCTACGTTTTTTGTTTTTTTTTTTGTTTGAGCGTTGTTTATTGGGGGGGCTTGGGTGAGAGTGCACACAGCTGTGGCAGAGCAGAGAAATTGTCAAAAATGTAAATTTATTTGCAACTAACGCCACCAACACCAGCTACACCACGACCAATTTTACCTCCTCCATCAATTCCACCAGCAACACCAGCTTCATCTCCAACAGCAATTCCACCTACAGTCCAAAACCTTCACCACCACCACCAACTCGTTTGACAAAAAAAAAAAAAAAAAAAAAAAACTCACCACCAACCGCCCAATCCACCAGTTCTACGCAAGCGTAGGCTACCACACTACACTACATGCATATAACCGAATGGCATATTTTTCACTAACCACAACAACAACAACAAAAAAATGCCATGCTTCGCGCCAGAATGTCCCAAATTACTTTTATTGTTTCATTCTTTTGGGCAAAATTCTGTTGGTTTATTCTGTTTTATTTTTTTTTTTTTTTGTTTTTTGACGTGGTGAAAATGCTTGCAAGCCACACGCATAAAATGCAAGCGAAATGCAACAACAAAAAAACAACAACACAAAAAACCAACTACAAAAAAACCAACAACAACATCAAAGGCGCATTCTTTGCTCGAAAAGTTGCAAATGTGTGCGAAAAGCTGCTTTTTAGTGCCGTTGACCAAATAAAAATATAAAATGGCCTTTTTGCGGAACGAAGGGGGATCCACAGTCAATGTGTGTTTATGGGAATAAAAGTGTTTTTGGTTTTTAGTTTTTATTTTTTGCATTTTTAATAGTTTTGCGAATTGTTGCTAAACAACAAAATGTGTATCGCTTTTAAATTGAGTAATATAAACTAAAGAATGATTTCTTTCTTTTTTTTGTTTTTGTTTTTGTGGCAATTGCAGCTTTCTGTGTTCTAAAAATGTTGCAACAGTTTTTTAAGTGCAATAAAATGGTCATTAAGTACAAATTGGTGTTTGTTTGTGGTTCACAATCGTACCAAAAAATATTTGCACAGAATTTAACTCCATTTATGACAAATTTTTCTTAAAGCAGTAAAACATTTACATATCGCCGCTCCGGAAGAAGAAAGACGAATGTCAGTAATTTGTCGACGAAAAAAGGCTCATTAAAAATATGTCGGGGAAGAAAGACGCTTTACAAAACATGTCGACGAACAGAGACGCATTATAAAATATTTCGACGAAGAAAGACGCATTAAGTAGCATTATTAACTGCGAAGAAAGACGCATTAGCATTAATATTAGCCGCTTTCGATTCACAATTTATCTGCTGGTTATAAATTTCCTTCTGTCAAATTTATATGTGAATGATAGCGAGCAGAGGAAATTTTTATCGACCAGTTAGCGAGTATGGCTACTACTCATTATGGATTCAAACATTTTTGTTCGATCCGACCTCGCTTGTGTGATGGCGAATCGAAAACGACAATTGACAAAGAAAAATAAAAAATCGAATACGTCTTTCTTTCCTGAAAAATATTTAAATGCGTCTTTCTTTATAGTAAAAAAAATTAAAGCGTTTTTCTTCGTTATCAAAAAAAGTAAAGAGTCTTTTTTTCGAAAAATATTTTTAATGCGTCTTTCTTTGAAAGAAAAAAAGTTTGCGTCTTTCTTCCTCAACAAAACAGTTTGCGTCTTTTTTCTTCTATAGGGACGATATGTACTCTAGCGTATCAACAATTAAATTTTTTTTTTATTTTCTTCTAATATCTTTTCTTGCAGACGAAATGGTATTATAACTTTCGTTCAAGACACGTGCTAGAAGAAAAATATAAACCGACTAGCAAATGCCCGTCGAACTTCGCTGCGTCAAAGCACACTATGCCACTGTCTATCTATCTCACTAACACTCTCCATCTTCCGTTCCCTCTATATCTAGCTCCCCCTATAATACACTGATTCTCTCTATTCTCTTCTCCCTATCCCTATTAACAATAATCCGTGTCCACACATCGGTCTATATCATTTGAAGCGGTTCAGATATATCGGCAACCGATCGAGATATCCACATAACATAACATATATATTAAAACTTTCATGGGCTACTTTAATTTAATACCAATATTGCTCAAAAATACTTCGGGGCTATCCGGCTCCACATTTTTGCCTCCATCCGGAGCACTGACTTGAAGGTTGGAAGGTTCTATTGAAGTTCTGATTGAAACTTTTAGTTTGATACCAATATTGTCAAAAATATTTCGGCGCCATCTGGCCATCCATATCTCGGGAAGGGTTTGAGATATTGGTATTAAATAAGGTCTAAATTATATAAATTTCTGCGGGTCAAACGACCGATTTTGTGTTATTCAAAGAATAATTTTTCCCGATTTGGGCGTATTAAACCACAGCCAGCACGATAATATCCCCAAAGTCACGTTCCCAAGAAATAGGTTGAGCCGACAAGCAAGCTCAAGCGCTTGCTGTTTCCTCGTGGTACCAGATTTAATCTCTGCTAGGATCTCGTTCCAGAGTACTACCAGTTGATTTACCATTCCACCTCTGGACTGGCACCCGCCTCCGTTAACCTTTAAGTGACGAGGTGAAATTTTGTGACATAGTTTACGACGTGGTGGTAAATTTTTTCTACGCATTTTACTTAAAACTCTCAATAAAAAATTAATTTTTTTATAATAATTTTTGCATTGGAAAGAGGCCAGTCCTTTTTCAAATGAAATTGATAAAAAAAGTTAATTAAATTTTTTAATCAACAAAGTTTTTACTATAATTCATAAGGCCTTGTTCTTTCAAAATAGCGAAAACATCACATGAGAACCTTATAGAGAAAAGGTAAAACAAAAACTTTTTTTAAACTTCAGAGACGGTTTTTCATAAAAAAATATATATTTTTAAATATATAATAGGAATTTTATTTAAAAAAATTTTTTGGTAGAAAATGCTGGCCAGTCTTTTTGAAGTTTTTTCTATAATAACGTGAGCGTATAAAATGAACCACGAAACGAATTTTTTAATTTTTCTTCCAATAATCATTTGAAGAAGTGGTAAAATTAATAATCCATGTTAGTCAAATTGCCAATGAGAGAAGTTTTAAATGGAAATAAATTATTTTTGAAGAAAAAGTTACGTTAACGTCGAGGTGTGGTAATTTTTACACCGATATCATAATTTATCCGTTATTGGAGATCTTCCACCATAGAAACTATACTGATCGATAATTATGATGACATGAGTAGATTCTAAAAGCATCAAAATGCTGCAGAGAAGTGGTAAATTTCCAAAAATTGCATTCGAAGAAAAACTAACGTTACCCTAGACGTGGGGTAATTTTTACACCACCATCATCATTTCTCGTCAAATGTTACACCTTCCTCCATAAAAACAAAACGGGTCAATAATTAAAACGATATGGGAAGATACTAAGAGAGTTAACTTGCTGGACGGTAAGTTAAAAGAGATATTTAAAGAAACTGTAAGTCGGTGTAAAAATTACCACCACGTCGCAGGTTAAAGGTTAAGATGCTGGCAAAGTCCTCGCCATAAGCAAATACCCTCCAACGAAGGTGCTAGATTCCGCGCGATTGTAACACTCGTAACTTTTGTTCATCGTTTGGCAAAGTCATCGCTCAGTCATGAAGTCAAGTCCACCATGCGGGAATAGGAAATCACACTATGAAATAATGAAGATCATTTCATGTGACATTTTCCTTTATTGATGAGAGGTAAAAATTCTTCGGCACGAACGAAGACAGTCGAAATTTCACTTATTTTTAATAATAAAAATAGAAAGTTCATAACTCATTGATATCATTTCGAAACAAAGAAATTGGATAAACTGTAGATATACCAAGTAGGGAGTAGTTGAAAATGCATATGCTGAGTTTTAGGACCTATCAAGTATATCGAGTGAAGCTGAACCATATTTAAACTACTGCTAAGTATGGATATCTATTAGAATAGAGAGAAATAGGAGAACGAAACGAAGCCCAGATCATTTCGAAATATAAACCATAGCCTAATATTGGGCCATGATAGAAACACAAGCGATCTCGTCATATAAGTTCTCTAAAGAGAAAATACAACTACGATTTCAGAGCTCGAAAGGGCATTTAGTGGAAAATATAGAGCTTCCCAAGACCACAGTTTTAGTATGGATCGACATAGCTGGGTTCCTGGACTTTAGGCTAGGAAGATCTAATTTTTAGCACAAGTGAGTGTTAGGCGGTCATGCAAGTTTCACTTAGACGATTACGAAGCTTAAAATCGATATAGTAGTAGACATTTCGACGACTTCGCTCTCATGACATTACGTTTTTACACTGAATAGACCGCATTATAAGAGTTGCATTGAGAACCATTTAAAGGCGCATTTGCTTTTATTAGTTCACTAAGAAATTGTATAAATTGCATGAGATTCATTTATGAGCTGTACGAGGAGCTTTAAGCAGACATCGACATAGTTCAGCGAATCCGTAGGCTGCGCTAGCTAGGGCATGTCTCGAGAACGGCTGAAGGCGCTCCGGCCCAGAAAGTATTTCTATCGAGACCCAATAAAGGCAGCAGAAAGCGAGGTGAAGAGTGTGCTCGGCCTTACTTGGCCCAAGCAGCACGAAACCGAAATGAGTGGTGCGTTTTATTGGGCTCGTCGAAAATCGTCTATACGGTTATGTGTCAATTAAGAAGAAGAAGAAGAAGAAGAAGAAGAGGGAGAAGAAGAAGAAGAAGAAGAGGAAGGGGAAGAAAAATACGGATAAGAAGAAGTAAAATCAGAAGTAGAAGAAGAAAAAAAATCAGAAGTAGAAGAAGAAAAATCAGAAGTAGAAGAAGAGCAAGAATAAGAAGAAGACGGAGAAGAAGAAGAAGAAGAAGAAGAAGAAGAAGAAGAAGAAGAAGAAAAAATAAGAAGATAAAGAAAAAGAACAAGAACAAGAACAAGCAGAAGAAAAATAAGAAGATAAATTGTAAGGTATATACAGCAAACAAGTGCTGGAAATTGCTAAAGACTCTTAATAGTCTTTTAGGTTCATTTCTGAACATAGTAAAAAATCTAACTACCTACTTGAGTTCATCGCTGTATTAAGCTATGGCCATCCATCATCAAGCTCTAACAGAAATTTCCCTTTTTTGATAATTTCCTTCGCTCTCAACAAAAACAACAACACAATCCGTCATGGAATACGCAAAAAGCATAACACACATCAAACTCTGCGAATTATTGATACTCATGCCACTACTTTTTATTGAAAATACTTACTTATCTACATATAAATGAAAATACATTTCCATAATTAAAGTTTCAATAACAAAAACGATCAGCTGCAAGTGAGTCAGAGTTGCTAGTGAGTGCAAAATTAATTGATATCGACAATTTATTACTTTTACACTGCGCGTCGTTCTTTATTTGTGAAACGCATTACTCGAGATCTCATGAACGTTTTCATTTTCACAAGCAAGCTCGCGTTCTGCTTTGCTTTTGCCTTTCAGCTGTCAACTGTCAACTATAAACTTTGCATTTATGAATCTTTTTCTTATTTCTTTTCGTTATATTTATTAAACAATGTCAACAAAAAAATATTAAGCAAACATGCCCGAGCAATTACTTTTCTTTGCACTTGTATGGACATACAAACACACACAATGATAAATATGCATCCTTCAAAAATTCGTAATGGAATAAGTTATTGCTAAGGAAGTGGCGCTGCTTGCCTTTTATGCGCACATTTGCTTTGCTTCAAACATTATAAAACTTAATTTTCTCTGTTTATAGAAACAAATCTTATTATACTTAAGCCTTATTATAAGGTAATTAAACTTCATATAATCCTTTATTGTAAGCAATGAGGTAGGACTTATTTCCTATGGCGCAAAAACCTTATTATAAGCAATTATCTATGCCCTATTTCCCATGGCGAATAAGCTTTGGGAATAAGGTTTCCTCTCAGAGAGAGAGAGAGAGATAGAGAGAGGGGGGGGGGGGGGAGCGGGGAGAAAGTAGTACTTATGGCCTGATGACATCAACACAGCAAAATAAGCCTCACTTAGGCCTTTGTCCATACAACTCATATCCCTTAGAGATTTCAGGCTTTATTTTTGAAGCCTTATCATCATCTGGAATAAGCCTTAAAGAAGGCGTAGTTTTTTTGAGCGCATGCATATGGTAATAAATATCAAAAATATTGAAAATATGGCAATGTGGTTATAAGAAATTTATTGACAAAAGCAAAAACAAATAAACACAAATAAATATTTCGCAGCATTGCATTCGCAATTTTATTTTATTAACCGCTGTTGCCAACAGTGATGCCGAAATTGGGCCTTTCGGACCAAATCTGGTCCGATAAATTTACTTTGGGCTGTTGGGCGGCTAAAATCAATTATGGTCCGATTTGTAATATGACAGTTTTTAGTGAAGACAATTTCTCTGACGCTAAACATTTTACCTTTCCCGTGTAAAGTTCTTTTATTGTTACATCTAAATTCGCTTGGGACTCGTCTCGCATGCCAAGTTTAATGAAACGTCAAAATCAGACAATCTGACATTTACTTTGCAAATAAAATGCTGAAATTTAACACAAATTATGTTTCACTTGAAAAGCGCCAGCGAACATACGGGCTATTCCACGAATAGGTTAAGTTGGAGTGGCTGCCATAGAGTCGCACTTAGGCCAGTGCAGAGGCCCGTTGTGATACCTCAAGAAGAAAACGGATTACTCCTACTTTTTGTACCAATTTGAGAACTTAATGCAGTTCACCAGGGCCCTCACTATGTAGTTCTATTTCAAAGCGAAATGCGATTCAATTTTCAATTTTCAATTTCAATTTATTAAGTCTATGATTACAAAAAATCTTACAGACTAGATACAATTTTAGATATAGAAGTTTTATTTTTTTTTTTTTTTTTTTTTTTTTTTTTGAATATTAAGTGAACACATAAATGTACAAAAATATGCATAGGTATACATTTTTGCAAACAATAAAATACAAAATTAGACTCACTCAGTAGGGAGTGATATACCCAGTAAGGGGCGAGTGTGCCTTAAAGGACACTAATGGCCAGAAAGGACCCAGTCAAAAATTAAATTTGACACTATTTTAATACATTTTGGGCCAGAAGGGACCCAGTCAAAAATTAATATTGACGCTGTTTTAATAATTTTTGTTAATTTGTACGTATATAATAAATAACTTTTGTTCAACAAAATTCAAAGACCCGAGTCACTGATAGTATGAAGATATCTTAGAGATAAATTGAAATCGAGGCATGGCGAAATCGAAATCTAATTTTTGATATATTCTATTCATCTCACTAGCGATTCTCGATATAGGTGCATAATTAAAATAACTTGACTTCACTACATCAACATGAAGAGGGTAGGAAAAACGTAACATCCTAGAAGGTACATTTATATAGATCTTCTCAAGAAGTGGCGGACAGTCAATTGAGCCGTTAATGACATCAAAGAAGAACATTAAGGACTGGATCATGCGTCTATTAGCAAGGGATTTTAAATTGATGAGAAGACAGCGTGAATGATAAGATGGGAAGGGCACATTCTTATTGCATAGAATATATGGAATAGAACTGGAAATCGAACGAATTTTCTTTCGAATTAAACTACAGAGTGAGGGCCCAGGTCCTTTATGTCGACGTCCGCGACTTTGCATAGTGAAGTTGACTTCTGATTTTTGGGCGTTTTTTGGCGGAATTGGGCGGTAATTTGGTCGGTAAAATTTTTGTTCAGTGGCAACACTGGTTGCCAATAACCAAAAAGAAAAGAGATTTCGCTTTACTTTCACGTGCAGTAACGCTATTTTATTTATGGGACTGTGTTTTTTAAGTTCTTTTAGTTTAAAATTTTTTATAATATTTTTTATTTTTTTTAATTTTTTATTTTTTAATGCTTTCATGTTTTATTGCAATATATAAATTTTTAACATCACCTTTTTCAAGCGGCTCATTGGTTTATTGCGCTGTATGTGCTACATACTTTTTAATTAATTATTGCGTTGTGCAAAAGTTTCACGAAAGATAAATTTTTCTTCGTTTTTTTAATATAAAAAGTTTCAATTACAGCAATTCAATTTTAATAAATTCATAAAAACGGCAGTCAATTTAGCACGATTGCACGCATATGCACGTTTTTTTAGTGGCGGTGTGTTGAATTGCTGAAATAAAACTGAAACTGCTCATATGCTGATGTGATGTATGTGTATGCAAGCATTTAAAGGGCGTGAGAGAGTAATACAGGGTGCTTGCGAAAGTAAATGCATTCCCATTAATTTTTGAATGACTATATGTAGCTTATGATTTGGCGAAAATACCGAACTGAACTCTCCCAGAGGTTACTAAGCAAGTTTCTCTCACAATGCACTATGCACTCAAAAAAAAAATTACTCAGATTATGGAAAAATGGGAATGATTCGGCGCTAAAGACCATGATCCAATTAAAAGGTCATGTCAGTTCGCTGGCCGCCATATTTCTTTCGGTTTTAGAAAAAAGTATCAGGTCCTCATACGTCATTTCCTTTTGCAATTGGCACAGCTGTTTGTTTGGTTGTTCGCTGCTTTATTAGTCCTGTGACGTAAGCAGTATTTGACATTTCCGCCTACTGGCATTACCGTCTCAATATATATACCGTGGCTAAAGACATATTTCCATATTTTGTTGTACAATTTTCTTTAAAACGTGGTTTTTATTCCTTGATTTGAAGAAAATCGTACATCAAAATATGGAAATATGTCTTTAGCGCCGAATCATTCCCACTTTTCCATAATCTGAGGAAGTTGTTTTTTCAGTGTGGTTCAAAATTCAGTTATTCAGGAATAAAATAGTTAGAGTTAAGATATCAGTCTAAAACTTTTCATAGGGTATTTAAAGGTAAAAGTAATGTCTCATGACGAAAATGGGCGAGCCACGTCCATTTTTCGCTGCTGCTGCCATACATAGGGGAAACTGTAAATTTAGGTTGAATGTCAAATAGAGATAAAACTTTACTTTTCTAAAGGTGTCCGATACGCTGAATCTGAATCTGAAGTCAGATTTTCGATGCTACGAGTAGTTTTGGAGATATTGTTATTTTAAGTTCATTAACTTTGCGATAGGAAATTTTAAAGTTTTTTATTGTTTTTGGCAAGTTAGTGAAACTAAAATAACAATATCTCAGGTACTAAAGAAGATATCCGAAAAAGTGGGACGTTATTTTCAAGGGAAATTATTAGGTTTTTAAACCCTATATATAAATGAGTTTTATATTTTTATTATTATCAATATAAAATTGTAAAGTATCGCCATTTTCGAAGTTTACTTTGCTCTGAAAAAAGTGAAATTGTAGCCTCGCTTGCAAACTCCCGCAGATAAAATAACATTTGCATTAAAGAGGACACTATTAGCTGCAACTACATATATAATTTTTATTGATCCTATTTGATCCAACTTATTTATATTCTATTTAACACAGAAAAAAACTCACAGAAATCAAAACACATCACGGCTTATTTAAATTCAAAAATACATTGACGCTTATTATTGTTTCAGAAAAAGTTTGTTGTTCTTGATTTTACATACCTTTATTAATATTTTCCATTTTATAAACACATTTTATTCAAATTCGTTAGCTTTTTATCACCACTTGGGATTTTTATATAATTTGAGTAAAATCTTTTTTACGAATACAAAAATCAAAACCAAGACTTTGAAAGCTTTCTGATAATTAATTATTTTTATATTTATTAATTCCTTGTACAAAAATTTTGTCTGATGAGACCCCTAGTGAAATTTTGTGGCGAATAATTTTCTGGAACATTTTGACACACTAGCGATCTTAAAAATAATTTTTTTTCGAACTTTCTAAAAAAAAGGTTCAAAACAACCACTTCTTGGTGGTGTTAGAGGATTAAAGTATTCTACAAAATCAATGCTCATGCAATTCTGCCATATGTTTCTTAACAACACATTTCTATACGTTATGTATTTTAATCCTTTTATAACGTGGTAGGAGTTGCAGAGACGAAAAGTTGGCGGAAATCACCTTTCAGGTTCCTTGTACAAAGATATTGTCTAAGGAGACCCCTAGTGAAATTTTATGGCGAAACGTTTTCTAGAACATTTTAACCCTATAGCGACTTTCGAAATACTATTTTTTCGAACTTTCAAAAGAAAGGGGTCAAAATGATCTCTTCGTGATGGTGTTGGAGGGTTAAAGTATTCTACAAAATTAATGCTCACGCAATTTTACTATATGTTTCCTAACAACACATTTCTATATGCCATGTATTTTAACCCCTTTTACATCTATTTAAAAACCACTAAGGCGAAATTTTGCAAATATTGAAAGGCAATAAAAAAAATTTAACCAAATGAGGTAAAATGGTTTGGAGGTTCTACTCTATGGATAGTGTGGTCTAGGGATTCCATTTTTTCCGATTTTTACGATGCCGGGATTTTCGAGATTTTTTTTTCTAATACCGGGATCCCGGGATTTATCCCGCGATTTGGACATTAATTATACAGGCCGACAAAATTTCCAAAAAATTTTCTAACTCAAATAAAATTCTACTTTTCTAAAGGATTTCGGTGCCCTGAATCTGAATCTGAAGTCGGATTTTCGGTAATACTTGTAGGTTTTGAGATATTTATGCGATTTTTTGCTATATTCACTGCTCAATCTGTTAAATTACTTACTTTCATTAAAAAATGATTGCAGCTATTGAAAGAACGATCAATTCTCTTGAAAACAGCGCTTTGTTTTCTCGAGTTTCTTATTTATATATCTAGAAATATATGTTTTTGTACAATAAGGTATTTTTCTTCGAAATCAACGGCAGTATTTGTAGCGCTGTTTTAATCGAAATCAAGTTTTGTAGCTGCTCTGCCGAACTATTTTTATTTCAGTATAGAAAATATATACATAGTAGGCCACTGATTGGAATTTTTGTTTCAGTCACGCAAAATTTAGTCGTATTTTCGATAAATTAATATAAATTAATTCACTTATTTCATTCTAACGCACAGTTTGTTGTTAATATAATAAACTGCCTAAAAGCGAGCTACAAAATTTTTATTTGCAATATTGCAAGTTACAAGCAAGATATCCGAAAAAGCAAAACATTGTCTTCAAGAGAAATGATCGTGCTTTCAATAGATTTAATCAGTTTTTAATGAAAGTGGGCAATTTTAAAGATATTGAGGAGTGAATATGGCCAAAAACCGCGTTTTTCGCGTCTTTGGACACGAATATATCAAAAAGTGCACCGAAATCCTTTTGAAACGTAGAATTTTATTTCTGTTACAAAAATTTGTCGACCAGTATTATTTTCCCACATTTGAGGTTGAAAAATTAAATATGTATATTTTCGAGAAACGCTACAACTTTAACATGCAAAGAAAAAATAGATTTTTATTGCCATTTTTTAATATTTCATTACTAACAAAATAAAATAGGAACGTAAAATCATTCGTATTATTTAATAACACTTAAGAGTTACTTTAAAAAATACAATCAACAAAGAAAATTAAATACATTTGGTGAACAAAATATTTTCCTTTATTTTCCTTTAGTTGGTACTTTTAGGATATTAGGATAAAAAGGTTTGCGATCATTTGATAATTTCCAATAAAATTTTTTAGAATTTAACGACACACTTCGTTTAAGCGAATATTTCCAAGCTTGCCGAAAAATTCTGAAAATTAATGCAACTTCCGAAAATTTTTAAAAATCGGAGGCACATATTTTGATATGAATTCCGAGGATGCAGCTGCGTATTTAATTTTATTAGAGTAATGTAAAACTATCAAGTCTAATTAAAATTTTGTTTGCATTTTCTTCCATTATTTACTTTCCATATGGGAAAATTTCAAAAACCATTTGGGAAATAAATGACCAAAAATCAGGAAATAGAAATTATGAAATGAATTTTACCACAAGAATTCTAAAGGCTTTAAAAATACCTAACGTACGTTTCTTTACAATGCGTACTTGACGACAAAAAAATTTGATTATTAAAAAAACATCAAAAATATTAATCCTTACTTTGACTAATGGACTTTTTTATTCTGGCAAAAATGTCGCACTTTCTTCGGGCTGTCACATTTTCTTGTTCTCTTCCACACAGACTCAACACTTTTTTAAGGCTGTTTGTTCTATTGACTAAATATAAAACTGGCCCGACTACGGGGCAACATCTTCTGCTCTTAGCACATTGCATTATTTTTGTTTCATTCATCACATGAAAAATGCAACATTTATAGGGCACAGGGCACATGTTGATAATGGTGCAATGTAATAATGCAACATTTTCATGCAGAATAGGAAATGCTATTAGTATGCAGATCTGAAATCACTAAAAATTATATAAAATACAACTTTTCTTTGCTATAATAGGGGAATATTCTGTCTTTATCTTATCCCAAAAATCCCGGGATAAAATTCTAGCAATCCCGGGATTTTCGGGGTGTCCAAAAGGGCGGGATCCCGGGATTGGGATTGGAATCCCTAGTGTGGTCTTTCATTCTGTATGGGAATTATTGCGCCTCCAGAAAATGCTGCTGCATAGTGTAATTGAACATAGAATAGGCTGTGTTAAGTTTGACAGTCCTGCTATTAGTCCTTCTTGCATTCATCGCGACATTTTCTGCAACTCAAAGTTCCTCGAGCGAAGCTTGGTACATACCCTTTTTGATTTTTAAACGGTCTCAATCAAAAAACAAAAAATAAATACTTTTACTTTCCAAAGCTCCGAATCAAACACCCGTTTTTATGTGCACGTACATACATATGCCATGCAGCATAACTATTGACGCAAATATGCTCACATTCGAATGTGTAACGATGCAAAAAGGGGCGCAAAAGGGATCATGACAGATAAATCTGAATGTCGGTTTTTATTTGGCTGCACTTTTTTTCTCTACTTTTTTGGGGGTGCGCAATTATAATAAAAAAATAAAAAATATGGTTGAAATACATGTACATATATTTTTCAATATGAACAGCAAAAGCCGCTTACCTGTGCTACCCCACCCCCACTACACTCCATAGAGTAACTACAAACGCATATCAACATATATTAAGTACCAACATATGCTTGATTGCTTCAGTGCATGAGAGGGGCCATATGCCGATAAGTGCATCAGCATGTCAATTGAAATGAAAGAAAATCCAGAAAAGAAAATTCAAAAAAGGAAAAGGTGGAGTACAAAAAAAAAAAAAATTGGGGTGCAAATGCCACAGTTGTCATATAAATAAGTGCGCTTGAGAATGCGAAAAACGTTGAAAAATATTAATTTTCGGTGGCGTGGTAAACAAACAGAACAGAACAGAACGTGGTTGCGTGGATGGCTGACTGGCAGAGCAAAGCAAAGCAGACAAGCGGGAACAGGGCGTATCAGAGCAGAGCAGAGAGGGAGGCACAAGGCGCATCAGAGCAGAGCAGAGCAGAGTAGAGCAGACAGGGAGAGACATGGAGGTACAGGTAAATACAGGGAGCATCAGAGCAGCACAGTGGAGAGCAGAGCAAACAAGAAAGCGCAGAGAGGTACAGCGAGGCATAGAGGCGCCGAGAGGTACAGGGAGATACATGGAGAATCAGCGCAGAGCAGACAGGGAGGCACATAGAAGTACAAAAAGACACAGCAAGGCACTTGGGAAGCTACACAGCAGAGGAGACAGATAAGGGGTGGGCAACATTGACATTCACGCGCCACTTTTTGCTACCGCGACTATTTTTTATTTAAATATAGATTTTTCACTTCCCTTCTACTGTCTGCCTTTCTGCGCTGCTGTTAAGAGAAATATGGCAGGCATTTCATTCATTTTGTTTGGGGTTTCCTTCCACTAGCATTTGTCATATCATTCCCCTTTTTTTTTTTGATATTATTTTCATATTTATTTTATGCAACTGTCGACGCATTTCTCATTTCGTATTTCAGCATTCGATTTTGCAAGGCATTTTCATTGGCTTGGCGCGCTTATTTTGGTGCTTTCGCGAAGGCAAAAAGGACGATGGTGATAGAGCTGCTGATGATGCAGATGGGAATGAAAATGAAAATGACGGCGATGCATTTTTCTTTTAACAAAATAAGGTTTAAGCTATTAATTTGCCTGCTTCCATGATTGTATGCTTGTATTGTGTATATACCGCTGTTATGGAAACTCCATTTGGCTTCATTGGCAAGCAAGTTGTGCGCCAAGTCAACGACAACCAGACCAAGCTTTAACAAACGGCGTGCGATGCAACCTCAAAAGCGCCAATCATATATATTATTTCTAATTGGTGTTTTATAAATATCCCTTTTTCTGCTCACATAATTTACCAAAATTAATAAGTAAGGCATCGTTTTAAAGGTATTAATTAGCTATGCATGCGAAACGGTGTTTTATTGGGCGTGATACTTTTTTTCTAATAGTATTTTGTAAAAATAAAATGTTTTAAACTAAAAGATTTGCGCCTAAAACTATGCCTTCAGAATTATTTTATTCTAACAAGAGTGCAGTGTTAAATACAAATTTCAAATGTAGATGTCGCCCCAGATGAATAGTCGTGTATATTTTAAAACACATTTATAAGCTTCAGCTGTATGTTTGTATGTAAACATCACATTATTTTAGGCTAACACGTGTGTATTTATACTTACGCTGAATGGGGGGTTTTCAGCATTGGATGTGCTTATTTATACACAGCTGTTCGTAGTACAATATATGTACATGTATTTATAGATTTGATCAAATAACGGTTGTACGTAAGACCATAAAATATTGAGATAGATATGGACTTACATAAATCAAAACGATCACGATGAAAAAAAAAATTGATTGAACGGCCGGTCGTACATAATCTAACTGGCGCAAAAATAGAAATATTTTAATGAAATTTGGTAAACAGATTCTAATGGGAACAGAGAAGGTTGGGGTTGAAAATAAGGCATATGTATGTATTTCGAAAAACACGTAAAACATGATAATTAAGTCACTAATAAAGCCCGAGTGTTGGAATTTCGTCCATGCAATGACCTTATGCCGTTATGAGGAAATATGCTGAAATTTAAAAAAATGGGCCAAGAGGGGCAAATTTTCAAAGATTTATAAGTCAAAACTCAGGAACTGTAGCAGATAAATCGATTGAGCTTCGACCACTGATTTGCTTGCCAAGGCAAACGTGTGGAAAAAAATTACCCAAGTCGGCAGGAACCACATATGTATATGTATGTACATAAAAATATATGTAAACTACATAAAAATATAATGCACATACCTATATACAAAGGTATAATAAAAACATTTTATGCGATATCTTTGTCAAACATATATGTAGGTAGTTCATTGAAAGTTCCATAAGTTCCACCAAACCAAATAAATAATAAGTTTTTTAAAATGGGCGTGACAGCACAAACTATACCGACTGGCGCCACGTATGTTTTGTTATTTTTTGCGCAAGATGCGCACGGGTCCGGCTAGTTATCCATATTCCTTTAATGGCGAAAGAACAGCTTGTACTGTTATACATACATACATATTTCTTAACACTTGCAATATATGGCTCAATATGGCATGTTTTTCGTTTACGTTTGCTTTTAAGCAGCGATTACTCATACGCACTGGTGAACGTTTGCGCTCTTTGTTTAAGGAAACGCTTAATTTGTGTTGAAATTATCGAAAAAGATGATATATTAGTTAAGAAATGGTTTAAGCATCGGCTTAAAACTCTCGTAAGCAACAAAGCAACTATATTAAGAGGCTAGAAGACACAAGTTCGTTGCACATTTAAAGCATTTGAAAAGCAAAACTTACGTTGCAAAGCAGAGTAAAGTGGAATGAAGTCTTACCCCAAGTGTTATAGCACACTTAATGAGCAGACATTTTCCTGTCTTGCTGCCTGTAAAACCAACCAAATGCTTGCATGTGTCATAAAATGGCATAATAATTATAATTAAAAAAAAAAACAAAAAGAAAAACAAAAAAATTATTCCTGCGGCATTTTAATGATATAAGCACAACAGCAGATGAATACAGAAAAATTTGCGTAAAAGTGCTATTAAAGCAAAAAAGCAATTAACAATGATAATATGAATACAAATGGCTGCGTGTGTGCGTCTAAAAGTAAAAATATTAATTTGTTTGTAGAACCAGCACGGAAGAAGCAAAAAAAGTATATTAAAGAAGAAAGAAAAGCAAGAAAAACAAGAAAAAACATACGCAGTGTCATGCATCATAATTGCATAGCAAATGGAATGAATAGAGTAGTAAACTCTGGCAAAAAGAGGCAATTTTCTTAAAAAGAAAGTACACTGTTCGCAAAATACAATTTTTTTTACATTTTTCCCAAAAAAAGAAAATACATTGGTCGAAAAAAAAACTTTTGGCAATTTTCTTAAAAAAAAGGAAACGGCAAAATAAAATTTTTTTGACATCTTCCTCAAAAAAAGAAAATACACTGGTGGCAAATAAAAGAACTTTTGGCAATTTTCTTCAAAAAAATAAATTTTTGTGGCAACTTTCTTCAAAATAGGGAAAAATTATTATAATAGGCTGGTGGCATAATATATTTCCGGCAACATTCTGCAAAAGCAAAACAGGACACTGGTGGCAAACTAACAACTACATATCTTCAAAAAAACAAAAAAAAAAAACAAAACGGGTGGCAACCTCTTCAACCAAATTGCTTAAACCGCTTTAATTGATTACCCATATTGCAGTATTGCACACATATATGTATGTATTTTAATAAATTAATCGCCTCTAATAACACTTGATGACAAAATGAAATTTTTTGTCTGTACTTTGGACGTGACTATCCTATCTATATGTAAAATCGGTCGCTGATTCCGCAAATCGGGTTCATTTTTAATTCTATGGGAAAGTTTTTCAGATATCGGCAATTAACCGTTATTTGGCCAATGGCTCCACTTAATCCTGTATAACTCTTTGACGCAGTGAGCTATCTTCCTTGGGGTAACAAGAAAATTAAATTTACTTTTCACGGCTCATATAACATTTTTCTCTAACTCTTATAGTTTCTGAAATATTGTATATTTTATGCATGTTATACCCGTAAATGGACTCGTATCTACTGCGCTGCCAATACGCTGCTACTGCAGATGTGTAGGTATTGGTAAAATATGCATAGAATGTACCGTATAGTGGCATTGCGAGACTTGGCTGTATTTACTTGATCGCCTATAACTTTTCCATTTTACCATGGATTTTCTTCGTTGATAGCTTATTTTTTTGGTAATGAATTGGAGCTTCAAGCAAAGGAGTAAATACGAAGGTGAAGACATTTAGGGGATTCACAACCTGTCATATTGCGTCATATCCTCATAAGTCATAATATTTTTTTGTTTCATTCTATGCTATATGTGTACTAAATAAATACAACTCTGTACGATATGTTTTTGCGTCGTCGTATTTGATCTGCTGTTTTTGTTTACTTCTTCATAAGGCTGCGGAAAAGTCTTTTATAACTATTTCCCTAAAATATTTTAATATGACATATGACTTTATGACACTTTGTGAATCACCTAATTGGTTTTAAAGATATTGCCTGACAAAGTCAAATTTTTCTTAAAAAAATCGTAAAAAATCGAAAAAATTCATATTGAATCATCAATATTTGAGAAACTATAAGAGTTAGAGAAAAATGTTATAGGAGCCATGAGGGTGTGTAACGAAATCCCGAAAAACAAAATCCAGAAACACATAATCCAGAAATACACAATCCAGATTCGACCAAATCCCGACCAATCAAAATCCAGACACGACCAAATCCAGACCAATCAAAATCCAGACACGACCAAATCCAGACTAATCATAATCCAGACACTACACAATCCAGACAAAAAAATCCCGACAAAAATCCCGACAAATATAAAAATAGTTTAAAAAAAATCGCGCGATTTTTTTTAAACTATTTTTATATTTGTCGGGATTTTTTCACGTTTAATAAGCATCATGACAGTGTTATTGTTTTTGATTTTATTGTTGTGTTGGTGTTGGTAAAGATCTGGTTGTTGTTTCTTTCATCTTCTTCATTTTCTTCTTCTTCTTCTTCTTCTTCTTCTTCTTCACCTTCTTCTTCTTCATCATCACCATTCTTCTTCTTCTTCTTTTTCTTATTTTTATTCTTCTTCATCATCATCATCACCGTCATCATCCTCATTCTTCTTCTTCTTCTTTTTATTCTTCTTCTTCTTCTTCTTATTTTTATTATTCTTCTTCTTCTTCATAATCACCATTCTTCTTCTTCTTCTTCTTATTTTTATTCTTCTTCATTATCCTCATTCTTCTTCTTCTTATTTTTATTCTTTTTATACCTTTCATGAGAATGAAATGGTATAATAACTTAGTGCCAAAAAATTTTTGTCGAAAGTACCAGAAGGAAGCGTGGGGGACCCACCAAAATATATGCCGATATGATCACAATCACGAGCTGAGTCGATTAAGCCATGTCCGTCTGTCCGTCCGTCCGTCTGTGTGAACGCAAACTAGTCCTTCAGTTTTTGAGATATCTGAATGAAATTCGGAATACTTACAGGTATTTTGTTATATGCAGCTGATCATTTGTCGGAACCGGCCGAATCGGACCACTATAACATATAGAAAACAACCGATTATTCAGATATACATGACATTTTTGGATGTAATTTGTGCATAACTTCCCAATTTAAACAGCTAAGGACGTGAAACTTTGAAGTAGACGTACCCATTTTGGCCCAAATAAGGTTACCGAAAATTGTCAAGATCGGACCACTATAACATATAGTTCCACAACATCCTATTATTCAGATATACACATTTTGGTGTATAACTCCTCCATTTTAACAGCTAACGGCGTGAAATTTTTAAGTATTTGTACCCATATGGGCCCAAACGGGGTTACCGAAAATTGTCAAGATCGGACCATTATAACATATAGCTCCCCTACAACCGATTGTTCAGATATGGACATTTTGGTGTATAACTTCTGCATTTTAACAGCTAACGGCGTGATCGGACCATTATAACATATAGCTCCCCTACAACCGATTGTTCAGATAAACACATTTTGGTGTATAACTCCTCCATTTTAACAGCTAACAGCGTGAAATTTTTAAGTATTTGTACCCATATGGGCCCAAACAGGGTTACCGAAAATTGTCAAGATCGGACCACTATAACATATAGCTCCCCTACAACCGATTGTTCAGATATGGACATTTTGGTGTATAACTCCTCCATATAAATAGCCAAGACACCATTTTTATACTCAGCTGTACTAGTACACAGAGTATTATAGTTTTAATCACATAACGGTGGATTGTAACAGAATGAAATAATCGAGATAGATATAGACTTATATATATCAAAATGATCAGGGTGAAAAGAGAAATCGATTGAGCCATGTCCGTCCGTCCGTCCGTCTGTCCGTCCGTCCGTCCGTCCGTCCGTCTGTCCGTCCGTCTCTAAACACTCTAACTCGTGCAAAAATTGAGATATTTCAATGAAATTTGAAATGCAAGTTGGTATCGAGACTGGGACGGTTGGTATTGAAAATGGGCGAAATCGGACCATGACCACGCCCACTTTTCCTATATAGAAAAAATCGGAAATTTGGTATCTCAGTCACTAATATAGCTAGAACGATGAAATTATACCCACGTGTTGAGCTCAGGCCCCTAGGAAGAAATTTTATGAAATTTTGGAAAATGGACGGTGCCACGCCCACTTATTAAAGGTCAAACCTTGAAAGTTTTACATGTCATAACTCAGAAACCATTGAAGATATATCGATCAAATTTGGTACGCGTGATATACTTACTTAGGCAAACGTTTGAACGGAAAATAGTTAAAATCGGTTGACGGCCACGCCCACTTTTATATATGTATATTATAAAGTGACCTAATAAAAACATTTTAAGCGATATCTCTGTCAAATATAAAGATATATCATTGAAATTTTATAGCAGGAGTCCAACTGCGGACATAAAACGAAAAACACAAAAATTTTGGAAAATGGGCGTGGCACCGCCTCTTTTTAGAAACAGGAATATACGAGATTTCTTAGCCTTTAACTCGACAAATAATTGAGATATTATAACGAAACTTGGTTTATACACTTTTATAACTTGTGTTAATAGACACGCAAAAATTTATTGAAATCGGTTTATGACCACGCCTACTTTTTAAGAAAGATATTTCTGGAAAACCCTTTGGGAATTTGTAACGTGACATCTCTGTAAGGAGAAGTCATAAAGGAATGAAATTTTGCACAAATAATAATATTCATATGCTTAGTTGGATGACTGATAAAAATGTTGAAAATGGGCGTGGCTACGCCCCCTTTATGCGGCACTCGCTTTATATAAAATAATCCGTGTTTCCATCAAACGCAAACAAACAATGAAAGCATACAGCTGAGTATCTAATGTTCGATTCCACTCGAACTTAGGCTTCCTTACTTGTTTCTAATAAATCTTTCCATAAATAAACCCACAGAATTAAAATTATAATTTAACTTAATCCGGCTATGTACATACATAGGTAACTTTTCATTTCCCCACTCATGAAATGTATGAAGTCTTCGGTACGGCCGAAGACAGCCGCGCTTTTACTTGTTCTTTTTATTTTTATTCTTCTTCATCATCATCATCATCGTCATCATCCTCATTCTTCTTCTTCTTCTTTTTTTTATTCTTCTTCTTCCTGCTTCTTCTTATTTTTATTCTTCTTCTTCTTCTTATTTTTATTCTTCTTCATCATCGTCATCATCCTCATTCTTCTTCTTCTTTTTCTTTTTCTTCTTCTGCTTTTTCTTCTTCTTCTTCTTATTATTATTAATATTTTTATTCGTCTTCTTCTTCTTCTACTTTTCCTGCTACTTCTTCTTCCTCATCTTCTTTTTCTTGCTCCTGATATTACTTTTACGCTTGTGCTTTCGAATTGAATTTCGCTTTCAAATAGAGCTACAGAGTGATGGCCCTGTCTAGATTTTGGCTTGTCGGGATTATGATCTGTCTGGATTTTGTCTTGTCTGGATTATGATTTGTCGGGATTTTGTCCTGTCTGAATTTTAAACTGTCTGGATTTTGTAGTTTCTGGATTTTTAAAATTGTCTGGATTATGTCCTGTCGGGATTTTAAAAATTCGGGATTACGATGCGCACCCGAGCCATGAAAAGGAAATTTAATTTGATGTATTGTGGAAATTTAATTTCGTTTGGTGTTACCCCAAGAAAGGTAGCTTACTGCGTTAAAGAGATATACAGGATTAAGTGGAGCCATTGGCCAAATAACGGTAAATTGCCGATATCTGAAAAACCTTCCCATAGAATTAAAAATGAACCCGATTTTCGGAATCAGCGACCGATTTTACATATAGATAGGGTGGTCACGTTTAGAGTATTTTTTGGCTGTAGAGCAGTGTAATAAGTGGCATCTCTGTAACATTTTGTTGGTAAGCTTTTACTTATTTTGAAATATGTATCTGGTTTATTTCTTAATTTTTACTTGCTCAATTTTTTTCGAAAAAGTGGCAACTTTACCAAAAGCAACTCGAGTGAACAAATTTTTTATTTTTTTTTTATTTAATAACTATATTGCAATCTTGCAAGCACTTTAAAAACTTTATTTAGTTTTATGTATGTACATCTTGAAAAATGTGGCAAGCTTCAAAAAAGCTTAAATAGCTGGCAACCCGGCGTAAAATGCGCTTGCAGTGGTTAGTTTTTTTAAATCTATTTAATTTGATACGCATATTGTAGTACTGCGTGTATTTGAATGCTTTTTTTTATTGAATTTGATATTTTCAAATAAGTGGCCACCCCGTTTTTATTAGTGAACTTTTTTAAGCTTCTTTTATTTCATATCCGTATTGTGGTATTGCATGCATTATAATAATTTGGCTGAGTTTAATATTTTCAAATAGATGGCAACACTAAAAAAATATTTTTTCCTATTTTTTTTTTATTGTTTGGTATCTTGCTTATTTCTTAATTTTACCTTCAACAAATTTTTTCAAACAAGTGGCAACCCGAACCAAAATTTGGTAAGCTTTTTTAAATCTCTTTAATTTGATAACAATATTGTAATATTTTATTTTATTTTTTAAATTTTAGTGAGTCGGATATTTTCTAATATGTAATTGGCAACGCAGAAATAATAAATGGCAACACCAAAAAATATTTTCTCTATTTTTTTTTTAATTTTAGTAGGTATTTTGTTTATTTCTAAATTTCACCTTCAAAAAAATTTTTTCAAACAAGTGGCAACCCGAACCAAAATACCACCTTTGGTAGGCTTTTTTAAATCTGTTTAATTTGATAGCCATATTGTATAATTGATTTTATTTTTGTTTTTAATTTTGGTGAGTCGGATATTTTCTAATAAGTGGCAACGCTGAAAAAATTTGTTCACCGTAAACTTTTGTTAGTATTTTCCTTAAGCGTTTTGTATAGAATTGAAGTTATTTTATAGCAATATTTAATTTAATTCAATATTTTTCCAATTGAAACTTTTAAAACAGGTGGCAACCCCAATTTTTTTTGTATGTTGGAGTTAAAGAAAAATAATATGTATATTTTAAAGACGAAATAATGCAAAGAAAATTTGTTTTCTAATTTAGTGCGTCTAATATTTTCTAATAAGTGGCAACGCTGAAAAAAAAATTTAAACATAAACTTTTTTTTTGGTATTTGTCTTGTTTTCTATTACTAAATTTTAATTAATTTATTATTTTTCAAATTGAAAAATTTCAAACAGGTGGCAACACTCGATTTTTTTTAAGTTAGAGTTAAATAATGATATACATATGTATATTTTAAAGAACAAAGAATGCAAAAAAAAAAATTAAAACTTTTTTTTTCTAATTTAGTGCGTCTAATATTATGTAATAAGTGGCAACGCTGCAAAAAAAATTTTTTTTAACGTAAATGTTTTTTAGCATTTGCCTTGTTTTATATTAATACCTTATTATTTTTCAAATTGAAAATTTTCAAACAGCTGGCAACCCTCAATATTTTTTTTCTTTTAGTTAGAGTAAAAAATTTTAGTATGTATGTGTAGAAGAATGTGTAGAAAAATGTGCAAAGAGTAATGTGTTTTTTTTAATCTTGAGCCTAATTTCTTTTGCCACCGTTGTACATATGTATGTATTCATTTGAGCAAGTAAGGCAAACTCGCTTGCGTTTTTCATATCTAAACATAAGAAACAGGCATATTCATTTGTGCCATGTGTAGAACATATTTAATTGCTTAGCTGGTTTGTACTCCGTTTTGCAAGTTGTTAACAATAGCAATCGAAATACATACAAACATACTTACATACATCAGCAGAAAACGCACCATAAGAAAACATCATAAAAACACAGAACAGCACTTACATGAACTGTGTGTTTATAGCATTTGTTGACAACAACGAATAACATTTTGTTAGCAAGCAAGCGGACAAATAGGCATTACACACTACTTATATACAAGCATACATACGTACATACATATGTACATATGTATGTATATGCAATTGTTCATAGCATCGATAGAGCGCCATGGCGTATGAGTAACCTCATTAACACACCGCACAATAGCAAAGGAAATGAATGAGCGTAAAACGGAAGTTAAGCAGGACATTTGCCGTAATATCAATGCATACACATGTACATTAGAGTGCGCTTAAAATTCAAATTAACGATATTTTACTGTATCGCCCCCTCAATCTGTAGTAACATGGTCAAAGATATCACACATAAATTTTGGTCCCGATTGGTGGCGATTAAGGCGTGGCGCATTGAGGTCAAAGTTCAGAAAACTCTATGAAGGGTCAAAAAATCAAAATAATCTAATACACAAACTTAATACTTCTATACCCAATGATAACAAATATAAATTTTGGTTCCGATTGATGACGGTTTAGTGATGTTTTAAGGGGGTCAATGTTCAGATTGCCATAGAAGACTTACATTTTTAGTGTCGCATATGGTAATCTGAGCTTTGACCCCCTTGAAACACCAGTAAACCGTCATCAAACGGGCCAAAATTTATATTTGTTATCATTGGGTATAGAAGTATTAATTTTGGGTATTAGATAATTAAAAAAAAATGTTTTGATTTTTTGACCCTTCATAGAGTTTTCAGAAGTTTGACCTCAATGCGCCACGCCTTAACCGCCACCAATCGGGACCAAAATTTATGTGTGATATCTTTGACCATGTTACTACTGATTGAGGGGGCGATACAGTCTTTTTATGAACTTTTAAATTTTTCATACAAATTAAAAGCACCCTAATGTACATACATACATGAAAGGAACAATTTCAAAGCATGTATATGTATGTATTTGGTATGCGTCGGCGTGTGTAATGAATGAGAAAATTTATTAGTAATGAGCGTGGATGTGAGCGAAGGCGTGGACGGACGAACGGAAGGACATTAATCGGAGGACCGCAATAAAATGGACAAAAGGAAGTTCAGCATGCGGAGCAATGACAAGTCAACAAGTCAGCAAATCGGCACTGCTCCGGTCGAATTATTGCGCATATGAAAGGTGAGAGAGCAAGGAAGTGAGTAAAATTGAAGGAAAGGACAACCAACCAGAGCCTCTATTGAGTTTAGTTTGTTTTAGCAAAGAGTTTCCTTCTGCTCACATGAATGTAGTAGACAAAAAAATGACATTTCTTGAGCTTTAATACTAAATTGAAGTAAAAGTTATTTCAGTCACAAGCTCATCAGTGCTTGTGCCTTCAAAATTCGCCAAACAAAAATCCCCAAAACAAAAAAAAAACGTAATAAAAGTTAATTCTAGTAAATAAAGCAAACAATTAAAAGTGGCAATGAGTAGTGGCACTAATAAACACACAACACACAATATGAATGTAAAAATAATTGAAAAGCGTAAAACCACAAGCAGCCAAACGCTTAATTACACATTTACCACCAACACCACCAGCAGCTTGCCATACAAACGCTACAGCAACACAACCGCAAACTTGGAGCGCTAAACTTCTAAAAATAACTTAAAGGAAAACTTTATGCGTAGCTTTTATGTCTCAAGTAATGCCTTTTTCCCAAGCAATTTGTAGCAAAACAATACACACAATTACTACATATGTATATTAGTATGGATGTAGGTGTGTGTGTGTACAGTAAAATTAAATTAAGTGCTCTCAATGGCATTTTAAATGACAACATTAATGGCAGCCAAACCGCAGACAACGTTATACTTACGAGTAAAAGCAACAAAAAAAACATACATTTCACTTAATTATTACTATAGTAAATGAGGAAGATGAAAATGAAGAAGAAGCAGAATACGCAGAGAGGAGGAAGATGATAAACAGAAAGGGAATATGAAGCGATAAAACAGGCAGCAACAGAAGGAAAAGATAAAGAGGAAGAAGAAAGGAAAATCACGAATTTAAGTGATGAAGTGCGTATTTTGTGGCAGAAGTTAATACGTATTGTTTTTCTAGTGGTCGTCGAGTCATTGACTGCGTCATTATCTGTTTGAACCGCGAAGTGACTCCAACTCACATTTAAAGACCTCGAGTTATATGAGTCGATAAATATCAAAGTCGCCCAAGTCGAGAAAATTGATTTTCTTTTTATTTTTTTCCATAGACTTGTATGGAAAATAGATGCATTTAAATGATTGGCGTTTCTTAGGCGTACTGACTTGCTCAAAGGTTCGGTCTAAGTGCATTACATGAAAAATCTCAAAAAATTCGGTAAGTGGACTGTGATATGTATCGACTAATATGTTAAATGCATATGTTATACATATGTATGTAGTGCGATCTCCAAATTTTTTTTTTTTTTGCATTTAAGTGAAAATTTTCCATTAAAACAATTTTAAGTTCACAAACTTTTTAAAGTGTATTTTTTAGACCAAATGGACAAAAAGGGTTAAAACTCATATGGAAACAAACAAAAAACATAATCTGAGTTCACAATTGGTATATGTTGTAAAATTACAAGGAGTGAAATTTTAGAAAATATTTTAAACCCACAAAGGTGCCTTTTTAAACCTTATTTTTTTTTTTTGCCAAGTCGGTCGCTAATGGGTTAAAAGCTTCTAGGAAAATTTTCGCCAAAAAATTTCACAGGGAGTACACTCAAAGCAAATCTTAACAAAAAAAAGTCGGAAGCTATATTAAAAATTTGTTAAAATTAAAGTGAGTTTAACTTTAAACTGAATTTATATTTAAACTGATTTTAACTTTAAACTTAATGTAATTTCAAATTTTACTGAGTTTAACTTTAATTTATAGATGGATCTAGCTTTTAATTTTGAATTCAGTTTGAGTTTAAGTTTAAGTTTGATTCTAAGTTTAATTAGCTGAGTTTTTCTTTAAACTAAGTTTAACTTTAAACTAGGTTTACTTTTATTTATTTTATTTTATTTTTTTTTTTCCACTTACCCAAACAATTATTTTATTTTATTTATTATTTTTAGCTAAATCCAACTTTGAACTGAATTGAACTACAAAAACAGTTTAATTTTAAACAAGGTTTAATATTACACTAAATTTAATTTATAATGAGTTTACTTTTGCTTTGAATTTAACTTAAATTTTTAGCTGAATCTAACTTTACACAGAGTTTAACTACAAAAGCAGTTTAAATTAGATTTAACTTTAAGCTGAGTTTAAGTTTAAATTGCGTTTATTTTTTAGTTTAACTTTAATTTTACCTGAATGTAACTTTAAACAGAGTTTAACTACAAAATTTTAAATAAGGTTTAACTTTACGCTAATTTTAATCTTAAACTGGGTCTTTTTTTTTTTACATTGAGTTCAATTTTTAGCTGAATCTAACTTTAAACTGAATTTAACTAAAAACGCAGTTTAATTTTAGATCAACTTTAACTTTTATGGAATTAGACTTTAAACTAAACTTACTTTTACTATGAGTTTAACTTTAATTTCAGCTGAATTTAACTTGAAACTAAGTTTAACTACAAACACGGTTTAATTTTAAGTTAACTTTAGCTCTAAGCTGAGTTCAACTTTAAACTGAGTTTAATTTTAATCTGAAGAAATAAACTTCCTCCAGTTTAACTTTTATTTTTAGCTAAATCTAATTTCAAACTGAGTTTAACTACAAAAACAATTTAATTTTAAATTAAGTTTAATATTAAACTGAGTTTAAATTTAAGCTATTGTTACCTTTACTTGGAGTTTTTACTTAAAATTAGGGTTTGCTATAAACTACGATTGATTTGAAGTTGATTATTTATTATTCAACTAAGTTTAACTACAAACTCAGTTTAGTTTTAAACTGACTTTAACTATAAAGTGTGTCCCACTTTAATTTAGTCGAATAATTGAAGAGGTATGTATGTATGTAGCTCACTAAATGATTAAAATTTTCTATACGCCTTTAGATATGCAAAAAATTAATATGCATTATCTTTTCTTCATTTGAGCACTTCTTCATTTCAAGCAAACATATTCGACTTGATGGAGTCTTTCATCTCTAGCTGAAATTATGTTGTTCGTCGTCACCACCAAAGACGCTGTTGCATAGTACATATTATCAATGACTTCTTTAAATTTTACACAGAAATAGGGATTCAATAATCACCTACTTAACCTAATATACACAAATTGCAAGCAAAAACTACATACATAAATATGTATGTAGAACTAGTTATACTTGGAAATAAGAAATTAGTGATTTCCTTTCATGTTACCGCCATTTGTATGTCAAACAATCATTTCCTTTTACAATATCATTGGCTTAACGAAACTTATGCTAGTATAAATCACACACATATGTACATATATAAATATGTGCTGCATACTTTTAGGAGTCAAAAGTTTTAAGCAGCATAACCCCGATAATGCTTTGTGTCGTCGTCGTACTACTTGTAGAAGTCTTTTGTTAATATGGCAATAAGAAAATGAAAGGGAGCGCGTCTATGTGTGTTTGGTTGGCTCTGTGTGTGCGCGCGCTAGTTATTAGCGCAAAAGTCAGGCATTCAAAGCATTTCGACTTCATAAAAGACTTTGGGCCTCATTAAGCGTTAAATTGAAACGCCGCCAACGCCACCGCCACTGAACAGTTCAATTAAGTTGTTTCAAGTGGCGTTTTGGTGGGTTTGCATATATGAATATGGTTAAATGAATATATATGTAGGTATATGTATTTATGAGGATATGCATGGGAATATGTGTATGTATGTGTAAAAGTGTGCATATTTTAAATACCAACAGGCATTTTTAAAATATAATTGAATTGTTTCGCGCACAAAAAGTGTTTTGGGCGGAAAATTTAGTTAATTGCTGTGCGCTGCAGTTCATTGACACCGATTTGTTTGATAATGCAATTAAATTTCTAATGGAAAATTAATAGATGCTTAGGCACAAATTAGCTATTTGGAAATTTGCATTTATTGCATTATACTCTTAGTAAAGAAAACCTTATATGTTTTAGGCTGTTCTGTTGCAAGCGGCTGTGGGAGAAATACCCCAAATTTCCTACATCTGTCTAAAGTAAGGAGCACAAGTCAAGAAGCGTTCTGACTATTTCAATGCAACCTGTAATGAGCAGTTGTTGTTGTTGTTGTTATTGCTGTAACACCAAAAACTCTGCCCAGGATCTGTGAGATGTGCAGTATTTGAACGTATATTAATACTAGTATTCTGTAAGCTGTCTCAAGTCACTAATAGAGACTTTTGGAGACTTTTTCGTGGTGATATTGATTTTGAGACAATTTGGTATTCTGTAAGCTAGCTCACGTCTCAAGTCTCAAAAAATACGTCACTAATTAGTGACCTGGTGGCGAGGAGGTCACAGAATAAATAAAACATTGAGGTGAACTAAATAAAGCGTCAAAATTTATAAAAACTTACAATTTGTTTGCTCTTTTCTTGTTCGCTTGCTATTTTATGTAATAAAACAAGCTTATTTGTATGAGATTAGCAAAATAATAAAATTTGATAACTTACTTTTTTCCGCCATTTCCATCAAGTGTAAATGGTGATGAGATACGACATTTATCGATATTTCAATATTTTACGTTACATAATATTTTTTGCGAATCGGTTCAGATAAAACACTCATTAAACATTATATTCATAACTATTTTTATAAGTGATAAGTAGTAATGATACGCTTTATTTTTTTAATGCAATATATTGCTCATAAATTCATTTCCAAAACCTATTTTCGTATGTAATCGATTAGTGAGTATTCGTCAAATTATTGTGTTATCTCAAACAGTCTCAGTACATTTTCACCACAGTCTTTGGTGAAATTTTTAGTGACTTTTGGTTACTGAATACCAAAAATGGCTCAAGTCACTAAAAATGTCTCATATCTCAAATGTCAAATTTAGTGACTTGAGATGAGACGGAGTTACAGAATTCGCCTATAAGTATAACTTTCAAGTAAGATTAATTTTATAAACTGAGTTTAACTTTAAACTAAATTTAGATTTTAAACTGATTTTAATTCCAAACTAAGCTTAACTTTATAAAATAAGCTTTACTTTAAGCCAAGTTTAGTTTAATGAAATAACATTAACTTTAAATTAAACATTAAAATAACATTAACTTATTTTAAACAGTTTCATTCTACACCCAGTTTAACTTTATAAATTGAGTTTAACTTTAAACTAAATTTTACTTTATAAACCAGGTAGAACTTTAAACTAAGATACATTTCATAAGCTGAGTTTAATTTTATAAACTGAGTTTAATTCTAAACTAAGTTTAACTTTATAAACTGAGTTTAATTTTAAACCAAGTTTAGTTTAGTAAAATTATAAACTTGAGCTAAAGTAATATAATTTTAAAGAAAGTTTAACTATAAAGTCATTTTAATTCTAAACTAAGTTTAACTTCATAAACTGAGTATAAGTTGATAAAATTTTATTTTTATAAAGTGAGATTAACCTTAAATTAAGCTAAATTAATCTAATTATAAACAGAATTTGATTATAGACTGAATTTAAATCTAACCTAAGTTTAACTTTATAAACTGAGTTTAACTTTAAACCAAGTATAGCTACATATTTAAATTGAGATTAACCTTAACTTAAGCTAAAGTAATATAATTTTAAACAAAGTTTAACTATAAACTGAGTTTAATTCTAAACTAAGTTTAATTCTAAACTAAGCTTCAGTTTATAAACTGAGTTTAAGTTTAAAATAAATTTCAGTTTTATAAAATGAGATTAACTTTAAATTGAGCGAAATTAATCTAATTAAGAACAGAGTTTAATTATAAACTGAATTTAAATCTGAACTAAGTTTAACTTTAAACCAAGTTTAGCTTTATATAAAGAGATTAACTTTAACCTAAGCTAAATATAATTTTAAACAAAGTTTAACTATAGAGTGAGCTTAATTCTAAACTAAGTTTAAATTTATAAACTTAGTTTAACTTTAAAAAAATTTAGTTTTATAAAATGACTTTAACTTAAGATAAAATAATCTACTTTTAAACAGAGTTAAGCTATAAGCTGAGTTTAATTTTAAACTGAGTTGAATTTTAAATTTAGTCTGATTTTAAATTGTCTGCCTTCATTGGCCTTAATAACAGAAAAGGGTTGTTTTTAACTTCAAGTGGACTTCAGGAAGTCAATTGAAGGCATAAATTCTCTATTAAGGACTTTTGCTTGATTAGAAGCAACATTTGTTACGCAAGTTTATAGAAGAAAAAATGGCTTTGTAAATAGATAGTAAGCTCCACTCAAATGGTTATAACAATAATAACTCGTAAACAGAGTAAAAAGATATTACAGATGAACAAATAAACTTACTAATTTGCTACTTTGATAGGCAACCAGAATCACTTTACAAGCTTATAAAGTTAAGTATTATTTTATCTTATTTTATTTTATTTTATTTTATTTCTTTTTGGCTTTTTGGCAAAGCATATGCGTACTTATCTAAAATGGCAGTCAAATTGCAGGTGTGCGCATAAAATGGCAAACGCCAAAATCTTTTCTTCTGCTTCTTTTTCTTACAACTCTCGCGTTTCCATGCCCATAAACATATCCCTAATGGCAGTGACGGCATTACACAGCATCAGCATTAGCGTTACGACAATGATTCGCGCGAAGTAAGTGAACAAGTCGAGCAGTTATTTCCTGTCAAGTCAAGTGAATTTTACACGTGAAGTAATGTGGGCATTTGGGATAGAGGTGGTGGCTTGTCGAGAGGAAACGGAAGTTACGTGGAAAGTAGAAGGTGCAAAAATCATAAGTGTTTCAATGCATATGTGCATGTGTGTGTGCTGTGTGTGAATAACCGAGCGAATGAGCAGAAAAATTTGATTTTGATGTGGGTGCGTGACATATTTTGGTGGGAATAGCAGCAAAATCTTAAAAGCACACAAGCACACATGTGTCTAAGTGCCGTGGTTATGTTTCACATTTGTTTGCCTAAGCGAAATCTGACATTTATTCATTTATTGATATGTTTTGTGTAGAAACAGGGTGTCTTTTAAAGGAAATTCTTCTTCCTAATATCGAATACCGAATTTAAAATTTTAATACCGAATATCACATTTTAAAACCGAATATTAATACTGAATATGGAATGTTAAGAGGACTGCCGAATATGAAAGCTAATTGATTCACTACAAAAAAAAAAACCAGCAGCAAAATCAACAAAACCGGTTAACTATAGCAACTGGTTTCAGAGCTCATAACTGGTGGAACCGGTGAATGCAACAAAATCGATGAAACAGGTGAATTATCGCATTTGTTGTCAGAGCTCATAACTGGTGGAACCGGTGAATTCAACAAAATCGATGAAACCGGTAAATTATCGCAACTGGTGGCAGAGCTCATAACTGGTGAAACTGATGAATGTAACAAAATCGATGAAATCGGTGAAATATTGCAATTGTTGTCAGAGCTCATAACTGGTGGAACCGGTGAATGCAACAAAATCCATGAAATCGGTGAATTATCGCAACTGGTGTCAGAGCTCATAACTGGTGGAACCGGTGAATGCAACAAAATCGATGAAACCGGTGAAATATCGTAATTGGTGGCAGTGCTGATAACCGATGAATGTAACAAGATCGATGAAACTGATAAATTGTCGCAATTGGTGGCAGAGGCAATAACTGGTGGAACCGGTGAATGCAAAAAAATGGAAGAAATCGGTGAAATATTGCAATTGGTTGCAGTGCTCATAACTGGTGGAAACGATGAATGTAACAAGATCGATGAAACTGATGAATTGTCGCATTTGGTTGCAGAGGCCATAATTGGTGGAACCGGTGAATGCAACAAAATGGAAGAAATCGGTGAAATATTGCAATTGGTGGCAGTGATCATAACTGGTGGAAACGACGAATGTAACAAGATTAATGAAACTGATGAATTGTCGCAATTGGTGTCAGAGCTCATAACTGGTGGAAGCGGTGAATGTAACAAAATTGAAGAAATCGTTGAAATATTGTAATTGGTGGAACCGGTGACAGAAAAAAAATATGATGAAAGCGGTAATGATGCAGGCATTAATGGTTTGCTGTGAGGTCTTCTGGACCCCAGGCTTATTAATACCATAAATGTGAAACCAAAGAGCACCCTGCCAGCCATCGTTACCCACTTCTCAGCAAAATTCTTCTTCTCAAACATCTACACATTTCCGTTATCTGATCACTCGCTCCGCTCTCTAAATTTTAAAACCTAATTCTCGGTTACGCGCTCGTCTGCTCGCTAATTTGAAGCAGTAGCATTGAAAACTACACCTAAAAGTATGCAATAAAAACCCGATATCGATATTTATGTTATTAACAGAGATAGAGCGAGAGAGTTAACATATATGTCGGTAAAATCGATACTGCTCCATTCATAATTACCAGTAACTTTACCGTCCGCGCATGTGTGTGTTACCCACCGATGGCTGGCAGGGCAGCTTCCTTCGGGGATCTTCAATTCGTCTAGAAATCAGTTCATATTTGGTCTGGTTTTGAACGAGCTTTTTGCACAATATCTGCAAATTTTACTCATTTGGGTTCATGAATTTTCGTTCCACCCTGTAGGTACCTCAACAAGCTTTATTAAAATTCTATGATATCATCTACATATGTAATTCCTAACCCAGACAGGGTTGCCACTTTGAAATTTTTTTTCCGACCAAATTCGTCTCAAAAACCTACCAAAATAGCTTTCAGCCGACCAAAATTTTTTTTTCACAAAATTCGTTTCATTTAAGCTCGTTTTTGAAAATTTATGTATTTTTATTTATTCATTTAACTGGTACATATATAGGAGCTTATACATATCACTCTCCAAGTATTTTCACATGTTTTAGTTTAAAATAATAAGGAACGAATGCGTTTGTATATATGTATGTACATTAATTTGTGTATGTAATTTATGTTAACATTTTAAAATAGTTACGACTATGGTTTAACAGGTCTCCAAGTAGGTATACAAATGAGATCAGAACTTTAATTAAATATCAAAATTGAATCTAAGGTCTTTTTAAGTGCATAGTGCTTATTTCTAATTTGTTTGTGAGTTTGGTTTTATTAAAGAAAGTGTAGAAAATTTGCGCTGCGCTGCAGCAGAGCTGTGTGGAAGCGTAAGCAAATTAAAAATAAATATTGTGAGCCCGCCAAAGCAATTTTCATTAAGCACATTTTTCATCAAACTAAAAAAATGAAGAAAGGGTTTTCATGCGTATGCGTTCACCTTCTTTTATCCACTTTACACAAAACTCTGCCGAAGAGAAACACAAAAAGTATTCAAGCAAACTGTTGCTGTGAGAAAGAGATATGAATACATGAACTTTCAAAAGTTCTTTCAACAGTGTTGTGAAAAATCCAGCAAATCAGTGATGTTGCTTGAAGGAAGGTAAAAACCTACCAAAATTCAAATCGTACGACCATCCGACCAACAGGAAAAAAACCGACCAGTTTTGGTAGGAAAAGCCCACTTATCACATCCCTGAACCCAGACCTTTTCATATTCCAAAAGCAAAAAAAAAAAACATAAATTTATGCTTATTATAAGTGACAGCGATAGCAAACATAACACAAATAATATTTGGTGGCTGTCAAGAGTGATGCCGGCGGCGCAGGAGGAGAATGAGTAAACTGTAAATATACTGTACATGTGGAGGGGGTAATGGCTTCAAGTGCAAGTAGGGAAGAGTTGGGCAACCCGATCGTTCTGCGATAGGCAAATTTAACAGACAGCAGGAAAGCAAGAAGAAGAGTTGGATTGAATATTTACAACAAAAACAACACGATAAAAACAAAAACACCAAAAGTTGCTTATGGCAAATTTGTAAATCTTTATATATGTGTGAAGGTATGTACATATGTAAGCACTCGCTTGAAAGTACATGAATGAACTTGTTGTATGACAGGTAATTTCGCCTTAACACCTACTCGTGAGTAGTACACAATAAACTGAAATGACAAAGCCAGACATCAGCTCTCAGTAAATATACGCAAACATGCAGACAAACACACACATATATAAAGTAGCAACGGAAGGTGTTAGCAACATCCGTACGCCGTTAGTTGTTCACCGTTCACTGTTCACCGCTCAACGTCGTTCTTTACATCCTTTATATCCAATTCGCATAAGTAGTTGATATTGTGCGTTTTATGAGAAAAAAAATAAAAATAAAAATAAAAATACAAAAAATATTACACCTGATAACGCTATTACGTTGAAGTATGAATTACGAAAAATGAGTGACGGAGAGAGTGCCAGTAAGGAGAGGAGATTTCATAAAGTTACCTTATTTGGAGCTAAACAGGTTTAAGGGCAATTCGGAAATGTTGATATTTTACGAAAATTAAATTTTATAACCAAAAGAAAAATGTACTATATTTCTTAAATATTTCCAGCTTTAAGCTTTATAAAAGCTTAACACTTAAGAGTGCTTTTAAATTAAATTCACTTTGGGAAAATCATTAAGATTAAATTCAATTTAGGAAATGCTTTAGTTTAAACTAAACTTCCACCGCAAGCTTGAAAATTTGGCAAATTTTTTCTGTTTGCTCTCAGTTTAGACGTTCAAAAAAATTAAACTGAGTTTAACTTTAAACTGAGATTAACTTTAAACTGGGATTAACCTTAAACTAAGTATAACTTTATAAACTGAGTTTAAATTTAATTTGAGGTTTAGTTAATCGAGTCTTATTAAACGTAAAAAAAAATAAAAATTAAAACGAGTTTAGCTTTAAACTGAGTTTAACCTTAAACAGAGATTGATCTTTAACTAAGTTTAACTTTCTAAATTGAGTTTAACTCTAATATAAGTTTAAGTTTATGAAGTATAAAATCTAATGTTCCCTATAAAATGTGAAAAAAATTAAAAAGAGTTTAGTTTTAAAATGAGTTTGACCTTAAACAGAGATTAACATTAAACTCAGTTTAACTTTCTAAACAGAGTTTAACTTTAATTTAAGTTCAAGTTTATCAAGTATAAAACTTAATGTTCATCTTATTAAATGTCAAAAAAAAAAATAAAATTAAAATAAAGTTTAGCTTTAAACTGAGTTTAACTTTATAAACTGAGTTTAACTTTAATTTGAATTTAAGTTTGTTAAATTGGTAATTTACTGTACACCTTATTTAACGTCAAAAAAATTAAAATGAGTTCATCTTTAAACTGAGTTTAACTTTAAACTAAAATTGATTTTGAAAACATATTTAAATTTAACGTGACTTTAAGTTTATATTAAAATGTATCTTAAATTGAGGTTTGCTTAAACTTTAATCTATCTCTAAACTCTAGTTTAACTATAATCTTAGTTTAATTTTAAATCGAGTTTAACTTTAGAATCAGCTAAACTTTAAATATAGTTCGATTTTAAGCTAAATTTTACTTTGGACTTAGTTTAACAACAAACCGAATGCTAGTTTAAACCGCGTTTAATTCTAAAGCAGGCTTAATTTTGTAAACTGAGTTTAAATTCAGATTTGGTTTAATTGTAAAATGCGCTTAGCTAAAAATTAAGGTTGATTTTAAGCTGAAGTTAACGCTAAACCGGGTTTAACTACAAACAGAATTTAATTTTAAACTGATATTAACTTTAAAATTGATTCAATTTAGTTTAAATGTACAAAAACGTAAAATTAAACCGAGCTTGTGTTTAAACTGAGTTTAAAGTTATATAAGTTTAAACTTTAACTTTAAGCTAAGTTTAGTTTTGTAAACTGAGTTTAACTTAAGGTTAAGTTTAACTATAAAATTGGCTTAGCTAAAAATTAGGGTTGATATATAGCTGTATTTAATTCTAAACCAGGTTTAACTGTGAACAGTTTAGTTTTGAACTGAGTTTGATTATAAACCGAGTTTAATTTTCAACTTGGCTTCATTTTAATCTTAGTTTAATTTTAAATTGAGTTTAATTTCAAATTGTGTTTAATTTTATACTGAGTTAATTTTGAAACTCTTTAACTTTTAAATTACTTGAACTTAAACGAAAATGTTGAAACTAAACCGAGTTTACATTTAAACTGAATTTATGTTTAAACTGAATTTATGTCTAAACAGAGTTTTTTTTAAGCTGAATTTAACTATAAACTAAATTTAATTTTAAACTGGTTTAATTTTATTATTTTAGCTTAGCTATAAACTAAGCCTGATTTTAAACAGAATATTGGTTTAAACTGAGTTTAACTACAGATTGCATTTTTATTACTGAGATTAACTCTTAAAAGAAAATCAACTATCACAAATGACATATTCTTAAGAACCTTTTTCATTTAACGAAAGCTTTACATCTTTTTCATAGCCGAAAACAGTCACAGCCTCACTTGTTTTCTGCTTTTCCTTTCATTATCTCATACTTCCTATTCATCAATGAGGCAATTTGTGTTTATCTAACACAAAAAATAAACATGCTCTAAAAACAGAAGAGCCAGCTTCTGTGCTTACATAGAAAGTGCTGATTTGATTTCTCTGCTACACAACAAAAACCAATACAAGCAGTAAGCGAAATTGCTTTTTAAATCGAATTCGCAGCTTCATTTCAATTTCAAAATCAATTTTTTCATTTATAGTATTTTCTACACCTACTACATTTACATAACTAATTTATGCTGGCAAATAACTTGTGTGCATTGATTGATTGATTGACAACGCGAGTCACTCAATCATTCATGTCACTGATGCGGCAGCTGTCGCTCACATATAAGAATTTGCATACGCAACGAAACAATAAAAGAATAAGTGCGCCCTCTTATGTGCCTCTGGCTTTCATGCTTTATCTTTATCGCAGTCAATATTACTTATTTAGTGCGCTTTAGTGCGCGCACTCCATTTCAGCTGACGAGCCATTAAAGTTGCAAAGCAAAGTAAAACTTCAGCCCTAAAATCACGTTGTGTCACAGTTCAAATCTTAACTGCTTTGTTATGCACTTCATTGATCCGATGTAGCGTACTTACTTATATTGTAAGCACTCAAGCGTAATTACCAAAAGCTTAAAAGCTCTAATTTCTTAATCGATGAACTGTATAAGCATGACGCAATCTTAAAGAGGTTATATGCAGCAACAACAGCAGCAGCAACATAACTTGCTTGTGACTAATCACTTAAGTTATTGATACTTGATTATGCTCATTAAAATGTATACAAAGTGATATACACACATGTATGTATATCCCTACTGCCATGTGTATGTGTGTGCGTTTTGTATGATATCATTAAAATTATAGCCATTAAATCTCTTCCCAGTCAAGCGAGTGGAAAAGCGTTGGCGCAAAACTGATTTGGTTTTCATTGCTGCCGTTGACGCTCTGTTGTTGTCACTGTTGCGCAAAGCACAACGCAAAATGTCACACAGCAATTTATTTCACTTATTTCTGTATAGGAAAAAAAACACACACACACATTCGCGCTTATATTGCAATTTTGTATGCTTTCGCAACTCTCGCTCACTCCCCGCTCTGCTGGCATTTCATTTTCCCAGCTTGTCACAGGATTATTAACAACGTGACATGACATTATCTCAGCTCACCTCGCCTCGCCTTGCTGCACTGCCAACCAATTGGCTCTTTCCAAGCGCTCTACTTTTAATTCTCACCTCCTTCCTCAACTCTTTCCCTGTCACAACTATCAACTAACTAATAATAATTTCTTCTTCTTCTTCTTTGATGGTAGCGCATAGAAAAAAAAATGGCATTTGACACGAGCAAGTCCTGAATTATGATTTCGCACGAAATCCACTCTTGCATCACATGCATACTCTTCTCCCAGCTCATTCGTTCTCTATTTTATTCATTCATTCAGTCATTCCTGCAATTCAACTAAGCTTCAAAAGCTTTTCTTTCTTTTTATTACTAGTTGACCCCCTTTTCTCATTCGTTTATCATTTTACATATTCATTCTCAGTGATTTTTACTCGGTTTGTCTATTTTAGCATGAATAAGCTCTTTTGCAAAGTTTATTATACTAAGAATAATCAAACTAATACAATAGAGGATTTTGGATGTGCTCGTGTGTAGATAATAAATTATAAAGATGAAGACAAGCAGGCAGTGAGTGGGTTAAAAGGAGTTTCAACGGAGCTTGGAATAAAAAAGAATCAGAGAAGAGCGCGCAAAGTTAGCAAAGATTTAATAGCGAGCAGCGCTGTAAATTAGACAAGCTTAGCTGAAATCTAAAATGTGCTTAAAGCGATTAATAAGCAGAGCTTGAGTTCGTATTCGTTTTCGAGCGCAATGAACATTTTTTTAAGTATAGATATATAAGATAGATTTCGATTTCGATTTGCAGATATTTCAGTTAGACGCGTTAAATTCATATATAAATTAATAATGATTAATTTTTTCGGCTTTTTGCATTTTAATGATTATTTTACAATCAATTAAATTAAAAAATTATAAAAAACAATCACGATTAATAGCAATTAAAAAAATAATGCAATATAATCATATAATCAAATAATTTATTTCTAATTGCTTGCTTACTTTTAGTTGCTTGATTATTTTTAATTGCTTGATTATTTTTAGTTGCTTGATTATTTTTAGTTGCTTGATTATTTTTAGTTACTTGACTATTTTTAGTTCCTGGATTATTTTTAGTTACTTGATTATTTTTAGTTGCTTGATTATTTTTAAATGCTTGATTATTTTTAGTTGCTTGATTATTTTTAGTTGCTTGATTATTTTTAAATGCTTGATTATTTTTAGTTGCTTGATTATTTTTAGTTACTTGATTATTTTTAGTTACTTGATTATTTTTAGTTCTTGGATTATTTTTAGTTACTTGATTATTTTTAGTTGCTTGATTATTTTTAAATGCTTGATTATTTTTAGTTGCTGGATTATTTTTAGTTACTTGATTATTTTTAGTTGCTTGATTACTTTTGGTTGTTTGGTTATTTTTAATTGCTTGACTATTTTTAGTTGCTTGATTATTTTTAATTACTTGATAATTTTTAGTTGCTTGATAATTTTTAGTTGCTTGATTATTTTTAGTTACTTGATTATTTTTAGTTACTTGATTATTTTTAGTTCCTGGATTATTTTTAGTTACTTGATTATTTTTAGTTGCTTGATTATTTTTAAATGCTTGATTATTTTTAGTTGCTGGATTATTTTTAGTTACTTGATTATTTTTAGTTGCTTGATTACTTTTGGTTGTTTGGTTATTTTTAATTGCTTGACTATTTTTAGTTGCTTGATTATTTTTAATTACTTGATAATTTTTAGTTGCTTGAGTATTTTTAATTGCTTGATTATTTTTAGTTGCTTGATTATTTTTAGTTACTTGAATATTTTTAGTTCCTTGATTATTTTTAGTTGCCTGATTATTTTTAACTGCTTGATTATTTTTAGTTGCTTGATTATTTTTAATTGCTGGACTATTTTTAGTTGCCCGATTATTTTTAATTGCTTGATTATTTTTAATTGCGTGATTATTTTTAATTGTTCCCTAATTTTTAATTGCATAATTGTTTTTAATTGCTCATTTATTTTTTTTTAATTGTTTAGTTATTTTTATTTGTCTGATAATTTTTAGTTGTTTCATTATTTTTAGTTATTTGATTATTTTTAATTGGTTTAATATTTTTAATTGTATGATTTTTTTAATTATATGATAATTTTTAGTTGATTTTTAATTGTATGATTACAATTGATTGCATAAATAATTTGGATTGTATGATTATTATTCATGGCTTAATTATTTATAATTGTATGATTATTTATAGTTGCCTCATTCTTAATTGTTTGATTATTTTTATTTGTATGATTATTTTTAATTATTAGATTTTTTTGGATTATTTTTAATATTTTTTTTCGTACGAAACAACTGTACAGCTTGAGATATAAGTAACATTTTTTAGCCAAGAAAAAAAATTAATCGTCTAATTAATTAATCATGTAAAGAAAAGAAAAATCAAAAATAAGTGAAAATAATCAAATAATTGTATTAATCACGCAATTAAAAAGATTGAAAAACAATTTAAAATAATACAAATAATCCAAGTAATTATGCATTTAAAATTATTTAATCAATTAATTTATATATTTTTTTAAATTAAATTTAATTTTATCATTAAAAGGGTGAATATTTAATCATTAGGGATTTACAAAAACAAAACATGCATTAATTAATAATCATTCAAATTTTTAATCAATAAATAGCTAGTCTGATTTTAGCATAGATTTTAGTTATCATTTCGAATTTTTAGTTACAAATTCACTTTCGGACATCACAAAAAATCTTTAACCCTCTAACACCGGTGGTTTGGACCGTTCAAAAAAATAGTAGGTAGGTATTTGGAAGGTCGCTAGAGGGCTAAAATATTCTAGAAAATTATTCGCCATAAAATTTCACTAACGGTCTACGCAGACAAACTCTTTGTGCAAGGAACATAAAAGGTCACAGGAAATAATATTGAAAAATCACGCCCTGAAATATGCAACAACTTTTATATGGTCGACAAAAACCAACCTCAACCTTGTGTTACAGTGTTATTATATACATAACCTTTTTTGTTTACAAAATTCCTATGAAATTTCATTTCGCCGCTCATTGCAATTTGGCAGTGATGCATAGGTTATCTATCCATCATATCACTTTGTAGTACAGCAGTTCAATTCACTTGAAACATGAATGAATTTTGTTTTCCGTGGAAATTACTTGCGAACATGAAATGATTGAAAAGCTTAGTTAGCTTTAAATTGCTATCGATACTTGATATACGTATGCTTGTTTTAGTTGTTGTAGTGCTGCTATGCTCAATATTTACTAATTTTGTTGGAGTTGCATAATTGCACATGCATGGGCATGCTTATGTCGATAGTTAACATGTTATGACTTGCATTTGCACGCCAATTGCACTTATGACCGACAATTGACTTAATTCACTCGCTGGCTTACTCAAGCACTCGCTCTCGTTTATTCAGTTACTCGCTGATTTACGCAGTCACTGAGGCCAGCCCAGCCAAGCCAAACCAGAACAAACCAAGGCCACTTAGTGAATTAGTTGAGTTAGGTACGGCAGGAATTTGTGATGAAGAGGAGCAGAGTTAAGTGCTTACATATCATTGATGTAGATATGGTTGGTGTGGTGACTTACTCGATGCGCTGAAGAAGAAGCTTAAGAGGATATCTTTGTTGTAGTGAATCTACATAATTTGCCAGTTACTTTAGAATTTTTTGTTATTTGCATTGTGATACACTTTATCAAGCTAATCAAGTTATTATTAGGTCGATTATAGTCGCAAGTATTACATTGTTTGATAAGCTCGCTTAAAGAAAACTTAACATGCGCACGCACGCACGCACATGCACAGACACGCAAGCTTATTCAATCTCTCCTTGTATGCTACGCACTCAATTACCAAGTTTTTGGTGGTTGTGCCGAGCAAACACAAATTTTGCTTATGAACGCACGCATATGCATGTCTCTGCATGTATGTAGTAAATGCATGTAACTACACTGCAGCAAATCGCGCTAGTTCCAGGCTAGTGCGGAACTAGTTCACAAAAGAAAAGCGTTGGTTCTCGTTCTATACCAACGCAATGCTTTCAACTGTCTTTGCAATGCTCTACTAGCTAACTATACCCCTGTGCAGAGCTTTGGAATGCATTCTAAACTAAATACTTCCTATATGATTAGGGTTGCCAGATACCTTTCGCGAAAAAATCAGTAGGTACAATGCCTTCCAAAAAAAAAAAAAAAAAAAAAACAATATATGCGGAGAAAATCGTCATTATTACTGGCATTTGGTTTTTGTTTCCGTATCGTTAACTATCAATCATGTTTCTATGACATTTAACGTTCGCGTTGCTTCCTCCTTCCTAATGATTTCATGGTTATGCCGTAGTTATGCTTACGAGCAAAACACCGACGAAACTCGGACAAATTTTCATCATAGGTGAGAGGTGGTTACGCTTAAATCTATGATTAGAGCAGCAAATTTGATCGATGTGAGAGTCCGAAAACTCTCTCACTCGTCAGAGTGCACAACAACAATTACACGTTGCTCGTCGAGTATTGTCGCAGGGTGATAAAAATGAATTTTTTTTAGTGTCGGCTGAAAATCAGTACAAATCAGTACAAAATCCAAAAAATCAGTATTTCTTAAGGTTTTTAAAACCATCAGTACGGGGCACGAAAAATCAGTATTGTACTGATCAAATCAGTACGTCTGGCAACCCTATATATGATCAATCCTGGTTTAGTTCAAAAATCAAGTGTTCGCAGATAGTTCAAAAGGAAGCACTTCAGTGCTAGTTCAAAAATGCTCGGTCTTTGGTCGCGCCTTACAAAGACAATGTTCAGCCGGTAAAATTCTTAACATTCCAAGAGTACCAAAGTTCCATGTGATATTAACTAGAAAAAGGCAGCAAAAAGGAACATTATTGTAAAGTGTAGCATTAGATGCTGCTCAACTCTAAAGTAGATAACAGCTAGAAACATAAATTTTTCATGAAATCACAATAATAAACTCTCTCGCTCTGCATTCCTTTGGAACCATTTCTGTGCTAGTTGCGAACTCGTCTAGTTCTAGACTGTCGCTTTTAGGGACTGTCCCTTATATTAGCTGCAGGGTTCGCGGTCACAGTAGCGCCAACCACCAAAAGCATAGCAAAACTTTGCTGTCTTGTGTGTTTTAATAAAAACTTTATTTGCTGACTCAATGTGATTAGAGCGTGAGAGTACTTATGTATATGCGGATATGTACATTAGGCCGTCTCGCCTTATAGGGACGTAAAAATAAAGTTCGCTGTACGCCCCCGCATATGATGTCTTTTTGGAAAACATTTCCGGAAAAGTTTTTTATTTTTTTTTTTTTTGGACGCCGTTAGATGTCGCTAAAATTTATTTTTCTCATAACTTCGGTATTTATAGTCCGATCTCTAAATTTAATACACCAATGTCTTTGGCTTGAAAGGACGTCTTATACTATACATACATTACATTAGACCGTATCGCAAAAAATAAAGTTCGCCGTACGCCCCCGCATATGATGTCTTTTTGGAAAACATTTCCGGAAAATTTTTTAATATTTTTTTGGACGCCGCTAGATGTCGCTAAATTTATTTTTCTCATATCTTCGGTATTTATAGTCCGATCCCTAAGTTTAATACACTGTCTTTGGCTTGAAAGGGCGGCTTATACTATGGGATATTATTAACCCTATGTGCGTCATTGGGGTCACTACCACCCAGTACTTAGTTTATACCACCCTAATGCAATTTTGTATGCCTGCATGTTAAACATAGTCTAAAATCTGTAATCTTTTGCAAAATAATTATTTCGATCGCTTGAGCAGAACCCGAAATAAAACACGTTCAACATTCCGTAGAATATAAGCTTTTCGCTTCCTTTGGTCCTTTAGGTTCATTTTACAAAGATTTCTTCTGAGGAGACCCCTACTGAAATTTTATGGCGAATAATTTTCTAGAACATTTTAATCCTCTAGCACCGCCAATAAAGGGTTATTTTGACGCCCTTTTTTAGAAAATCAGGAAAAATAGTATTTTTAAGGTCTTTAGAAGGTTAAAGTGTTCTGGAAAATTATTTGGTATAAAATTTTCCTAGGGGTCTCCTCAGAAAATTTTTCTGTAAAATTAACCTAAAAGACCAAAGGAACCGAAAAACCTATATTCCTCAGAATGTTGAACGTGTTTTATTTCGGGTTCTGCTCAAGCGATCGAAATAATTATTTTGCAAAAGATTAATGATTTTTGACTACGTTTAACATGCAGACATAAAAAGGTACATTAGGGTGGTATAAACTAAGTACTGGGTGGTAGTGACCCCAATGGCGCACATAGGGTTAATAATATTCCATAGTATAAGCCGCCCTTTCAAGCCAAAGACAGTGTATTAAACTTAGGGATCGGACTCTAAATACCGAAGATATGAGAAAAATAAATTTAGCGACATCTAGCGGCGTCCAAAAAATATATTAAAAAATTTTCCGGAAATGTTTTCCAAAAAGACATCATATGCGGGGGCGTACGGCGAACTTTATTTTTTGCGATACGGTCTAATGTACATACGTGTATGAACACGTAAAAACATGTTTGCCTATATGTACGTTGGCATGCCTTTGACTAAAAGCATTGATTATGCCAATCTAATCCTTTGTAGAAATCCACGTTGGTTGTTATTTTGCTTCATAAAGTTTTTCTAATGAAACTAATTTGAAAGTATCTAGTAAGTGGGATGGAACGCTGTATTGTAAATGAATGCGAAAATGCTGGCATAAATTAAATTAAAGTGAACGGGCGAAGAGCTTAGTAGTCATAAGAGTGAGAGATAGAAGTTTGTTATAACTTACATTTGAAAAGCTCATAAAGAGAAAAAAATTGATGATTCCCTTTTCTACTGTTTACTTTGAAATAAACATAATAACCACGCTCACCGACATGCTTTAAGTTGCTTCACTTGGCTCGCATGCGTTTGTCAAAAGCAGAGCCAATCGCATGGCCAATGCAAGCGACAGGTAAGGCAAGGCAAGGCAAGGCATGCAGCAAGTACAGTCATCGATCGGACACACAGTCACAGACACGCAGCAATACAAACTCAATCCATGCGAACAAGCACCAAAAAAAACTTGTTTATGTTGCAAAGGAAACCCTTCCAGCTTTTTGCATCGAATTCGAATTCGAATCCGGTAGTATTTTCATTTCATTCGAAATTTTGTTTGTGTGCTAAATAAACATTTACGAAAAGCCTTTTGCTTAACAAAAATTGACAGCTTTACAGTTTGTGCTTCAGTTACCAAGAGGGATATTAGATGCGTTTTTTTTAGATATTCCCTCCGGCACCGGAATATGAAAATAGAGTGTATTAGAGTAAGTAAACTGAAAGAAAAATTTCACTTTTCCAAAAACTAGATGGAGCTACACCAAAAACCGCGCAAATTCCCAGAATTTCAAGGTATGTTTAGATTTATGTATGAAAAAAGTTGGACTTTTCCACAAGAAAAAACTTGATATGCATCCATACGTAGAATTAACCGCTAAATCGAATGGCGTATTCAGTTTTTTGGTGCACTATACAGTGAAGGTAATATCGCGGCCTAAAGTGATCATTTTCTTTTTTTTCTCATGAATCTTCAACTTCTTGCCCTATGCTCTTCCCGAAAGCGGACATTATTTTTTAATCAAATCCCACGGTAGTCTGCGTTATTTAATCCGCTTTCCAGAAATGTATAGCTATTAAAAATCGAATAATATTTAGATCAGTTCATCAAGTGGAATAAAATGGGGTATAAAACGGTAACATACCTTAAAATTTCTTAAATTTTTTTTAAAACAATTTTGCTCTTGAAGGCGGTTTTTTGGGTTTTTAGTAATAGTTTTATGTGGATGGATAACTCCACAAATGCAAAAAAAAAAAAAAAATAGAAAGGTCGAGACCGCGGATAATGGACAAAAAGTGGAGCCGGATGGCGCCAAAACATTTGTGGGCAATATGGATATCAAATTAAAGGTCTTAACTAAGGCTTTAATATGGAACTCATTATATGTCAATTTCTTTTCTTCATCTTTGTACTTGCAACAATAAAAAATGTTTTTCAATATGAAAGTGATTTTGGAATGTTTCATTTAAACCAAAGTAGCTTGGATAAAAAAAAGCTCGATTTCGATCAAATAAACTTTTCTGAAAACTGCATTAATTTGCGTAGATTCCTGTATATCTTGATTAAAAAGAAATTTAAGCTATCTTGAAAATCCCCGCGTCCAAACTTGAAAATCCGTGACTAAAAAAAATAAAATTCCACTTTAGGCGATCTTGGTACCTGCCCTATGGCTCACACTAAAAAACTGAGTACACCATTCGATTAAGCCGTTAATTTTAAATCAGAATATACCCTGCTAAAATTGTGTGACCGAAAGTACTAACACTATTACAAAAATATAATATTACCACCACATTTGCACTCGTATGTGTTTCTAGCCAAGTTCAAAACCAATGAGATAGATAAGGATGAAATGGAATTTGAAAATACACATACGGGAACATGATGAATGAAACGGTCACAAAAGTTCCCGATGCCCTTAAGAATGTGATAGGAAATATCCCAAAACTTTTGGTCATTCCTGCCGGTCATATGGCCTGTCTTGCACAGTTCTTGCAGGGTATATCTTTTGTTTTTTTTTATTTTTAATTCTGTGGTTTTTTTCATATATGAATCTAAACCTATCATAGAATTAAAAAAAAAAATCGCTGTTTTTGGAGTAGCCCACTCAGTTTTCTTTCTAAAAAAAAAATAAAAATCAGCTTAGTTATCCTACAACATCCTATTTTCATATTCTGTGGCCGGAGGGAAGATCTGAGAAACTTTGCCGAAAAAAACGCATCTAATATACTACATACATTAGACCGTATACAAAAAAAAAAAAAAAAAACATAAAAAATTTCTTTTGGAAACATTTCCGGAAAAAAATTTGTTTGACACCGCTAGATGTCGCCCAAATACATTTCTTTTCACATCTTCGGCATTTATGGTCCAATTTCTAAGTTTAATACACCAATGCCTTTGGTTTGGAAGAACAGTTTCTACAATACATATAATCATATTAACCCTATGTGCGCCATTGGTGACCACTACCACCCAGTACTTAGCTTGTACTACCGTAATGTATCTTTTTTTTTGCTTGCATGTTAAACTTCGTTAAAAATCATTAATCTTTTGCAACAGAAGTATTTCGATATCTTCAGCAGAGCACGTGATAAAAGACACTTAACCTTCCGAGGAATATGTACATGTTTTTTTTTTCTTTCTGTGTTCTGTTAGGCTAATTTTACAAAGATTTTATTTGAGGGAACCCCTACTGAAATTTTATGGCGAATAATTTTCTAGAACATTTTAACCCCTTAACATCCCCACGTAAAGGTTATTTTGATACATTTTTAGAAATTTTGAAAAAAAATAGCATTTCTAAGGTCTCTATAAAGCGAGACGGTCTAATGTACATATCTACTCATATATAAATGAATATCGTCCTCATTCTCCTACAAAAGGACTTTCAGCTTTGGTGGCACAAAGAGCCAAAAATGACAGTATTAAGTATTCAAGGTAAAAGGAGAGGAAATCTTCGCTTGGCTATCCTGTTTAACTGACGGCTTGAAATGCACTCTATGTTTCAACATCATCGGCAGAGTTGTCCCCAACAGACAAAGTAACTGAAGGACTCACGCACTTACATATGTATGTGCTTGGCAAATGGATACCTCGCTACACTTACATACAAACATTAATACATACATTTATACATACGTAGATATTTACACTCAAATAAATTTTGGTATAAATTTTAAACTTTTTTGGTCGATATATAGGACACGACCGAAAAATTATTAAAATTTAAACTTTGAAAAGTTTAAAAGATTTTTAAACTTTTAAGGTTTACATTGTATTCCAAATTAAAATTTATTTTAAGACTTTCAAAAGTTTAAAATTTAAACCTTTTTTTTGGTTTAAATTTAAAAAAAATTCTGCTCCCAAATCCTCTTCATGCTTTTCCCTATTGTATCTTCTTTCCTATCCTTTTTTCTCCTTTTCTTGCATATTGTTCTCCACCCCAACATCCCCTTAATCCTTTTCCATATTATGTCTTTTTCCTATCCCCTTCTTCTCCTTTTCTTCCTTCTTCATTTTATCTGTTTCCATAATTATTTTGTGTTTTCTTGTTTCTCCAGTCAAACAACGCCACACAGTCATTCATTCAAATTGTTTAATAACTATAAATGAGCTTTTTATATTGTTCATTTCTCGAAAAAGCAAGTTGGAATTTCAAATCACAAATTAAAATTTGTTTGCTGAAACCAAATTTTACGACCAATGAAAGTTTAAAATTTAAACCTTAAAAGTCTAAATGAGAAAAAGTGTAAGATTTAAACAAAAAAACTATGAAATTTATTCCAAAAAATACTTTGAAATATTTGAACTTTTGTAAGTTTGAATTTTAAACCAAAAAGGAATAAGAAAATTTTAAACTTTCGAAGGTTCAAAATTTAACCCAAAAAAAGTTTTAAATTTCTTTCAAACCAAATCAAAGTTTAAAAGATATTCCAATATTTATAACAGTGTACTACTATAAGTGGAAATTTTAACATTTCGTTTTGTGCGCAAATAGTACAATTTCCTTTTCAAAAGCATCTTTTTCAAGCATCGTATTGTCAACGTACTTACATAAATAATCATTGGCATCATCTGTTGGATTTTTGGGTATGATTGCAATTTATAGACATTAGAATGGCATATCAAAGTGTTTAATGCAGATGTATGTATGTATATATTGGATAAAAGTAGAAATTGTTGTCAAGTAAAAAGAAAAACACTACAAATTTGCCACTTCAATGTTTGGCGCTTAACTAACTAGCACAAAGGTCCGACAGCACTATGTGCAACAACATTTTTGGGAGTGCGATAATTCCCACACAGCACGAAATACCACTGGCCATGGCGTCAAAATCTCAAAAACTGTTTTGCCTCATTTAGTCAAATTTCTTTGATCGTTTTTATTACCATTTTAAATGTGCCAAATTTTGTTTGAGTTTTTAAATGAAAAAAAGGGTTAAAATACATGCCGTATGGAAATATGTTGTTAGGAAACGTATAGTAAAATGGCATGGGCATTAATTTCGTAGAAGACTTTAACCCTCTAACACCCGCACGAAGCGGTCGTTTTGACGTCTTTTTTCGAAAGTACAAAACAATAGTATTTTGAAGGTCGCTAGAGGGTTAATTTGTTCTAGAAAATTATTCGCCATAAAATTTCACTGGGAGTCTCCTCAGACAAAATCTGTGTACAAAGAACATAAAAGACCAAGGTGGTAATAAACAAATATCGCGCCTTGAAATATGCAACAAATTTTATACTTAAGTTATTCATTGCACATATATGAAGAATTCACCTGTATAGAGAAACGATTCAAGTTTTTTGATTATTCCGCGAATATACATATGTATATTTTTTATCAATTTTTAACCCTGGCGTGCATGCACTAACCGGCTTTAAACGAGCGATATTATTGCAAGTGGTACCTTTGAATAGCGCTTTAGGTGGTGAGATCAAAAAATATAGCTCATTGTTTTTTTTTTTTTTTTCAGAACCACCCTAAAGCAATTACATATACACACTTTTAATAGTAATTAAAATAATAAAATCCCATTTCCACAACTAATTACCAACCACAAATGCATTGCTTTATCGAAACCAAAATCTAGTTTGAGGAGGGCAGAGAGCGCATAATGTAACCGCAGAGAGGTCAGCAGCAAAAACAAGAAATATATTAGCATTGCAAGCGCTATAAGCAGCAATAAATACATATTTACATACGTACGCTTTTATAAATACACTCCAAAAAAACTACGCCTTCTTTAAAGGTTATTCCAGATGATGATAAGGCTTACAAAATAATCCCTAAAAATTCTAAGGCACATACATATGTAAGTTGTGTGAACAAAGGCTTTTAATAAGACTTATTTTCCTGTGTTGATGTCATCAGGCCATAAGCACTATTATCTCTCTCTCCCTCTCCCTCTCTCTCTCTCTCTATCTCTCTCTCTGATAGGAAACTTTATTCTCAAGGCTCTTTTCCTTATAGTAAGGGCTTATGTGATGTTTAAGTACCTTATAATAAGACTTATTCAACATAGGAGAAAAAGCTTAATTCACTCCTTATAATAAGGGACTATATTGAAATTAATTACCTTATAATAAGGCTTATACGAGAGATTATAAAATGGCGTTTTTTGTTTAGCTGCACATTCTAGCAAATTTAGAGCAAATCGCTCTGCGCTTACCAACAAAAACTCTCTCTCACAATTATGCCGCATTCTACTTTATTCAAGCCTTTCTCTTATACGAGTATGATTTGTTGGAGAGAAATTAACATAAATCAGCATACCAAATATGCATATAGCACACATATATTCCACTATAAAGCTGAGCAATTGAATGTATGCGCAATTTCGTTGCATATGTTAAGGCGTTGTAACGCTGGATGTTTCGTAATTTGTATTCTATCAATTCCCTGTGCTCTACATACATGCGATTATATAGGAATATGAATGGGAATAAACATGTCTATATAGATTTCTGGCACATTTGGGTTTATGTGCAAGCATATACATACATATTTCTTATTGAAATTGTCGTTGTACTGGGTTGTTTGGGGTTATTTCACTCGATACATATTCCCATTACTTGCTTGTGAAATTAATTCGCTTTTGCTGTTGTGGCAGCAGCAGCGGCGGCGGCGGCGGCATAATTATATCCACATTCGATTACGATTCGATGGTAATGCTGACGCCAACGGATGTCGGAGATAATATGTAGCAAGTAACAACAACAACCAAAAAAATTATTGCAAGAGCAATAACAGCAACAACAACAGAACCTCATAACCACAGAAACAACCACAACAGAATCATATAAACACAGCAACAAGAGTAGATGAAGCACAACCAATAACAATAACAACAACCACAACAGCGAAATCATTGCATCGCTTCAAATCGCTGACTGCTCCCCGCTGACGACGCACACTGGGTGATAGCGGCCAAAAATAAAATCGAAATTAAAGTATTAGCAAATCAAATTTTTTTGAAAGTGATGGACAGATATAACAATTTGTAAAAAAAAAGCTTATATAAAATTTTTTGAGTCTCGTTTTGTTTAGCCGTACAGGGTGTTAAAAACTGAGCAAAAAATAGGTCCTTTTATTTCTCAACAATTACACCTTATACAAAATGCTGTAACTCATTCAATTATTAACGTATGTAATCGAGTGATACATCATTACATAGATATTGATTTGGCCTTTTAGAAACAATAAGCCTTTTGTAACCAGCGGTAACTCTTAGATTTATATGAACTTTCAAATATTGACAAAAAAAGTCGTAAAAAAAAAATTTTGCTCAACTTTAAACAAAAAAATAAAAAAAAATAAAAAATATGACCTCCCCAATTTTTTCATATGTTTTGAAATGATATATTTTTAATCAAACTGCATTTTAATTCTTGAAATCCACCTGCGCTTTTCGCTGCAATAATCTTTTTCCCATTTGACTAAAAGTGCCTTTTTCAAAACGCAATAATTAGGCTACTTTTGACATTATGAAAAATCTTATTCTTAGGCGAATAGTTTGTTCACCGTGTTGTAGGCAATGGTTCACACTTTCAAATTATGAAAGAATTTTTTTTATCAGCGTTATCATTATTTTTTTGCAGCCTTTTTCTTTTCGAACAGAAAAAAAAATTGTGTAAAAATTGGAAAATTTCAACATGAAATAAAAAAAAAAATACAAAATATGACCTCTCCAAATTTTTAATATTTGGTGCTAGTGAACGTGCTTTATAAACAGGTGAAGAAATCTTAAAAATTCGTTTGAGCTTTTTTGTTTTATGAACTTTTTTATGGAGTGAGTTTTTCTAAGTTTTCATACATTTTTCCCATACAAAATCCCCAAAAGTATGCTTCAGAAAGTATTAATAATTTTGTATGGGGAAAATTTGCCAAGTTAATGAAACTTAAGCAACAATTTCTCCAATTCTAATAAAGATATCTGAAAAATTTAAACGCCATATTCAGGGGGATGGTTTATGCTTTCTAACGGTGTATTTGATTTTGAATAAAAAAATATTACATACAAGATATTAAGCAGGGAATATAGTCAAAAACGTGTTTTTTGCCTAATTGGACATGAATATCTCAAAAACTAGAACCAATTTTAAAATTCTGACTTCAGATTCAGATTCAGCACACTGAAATCCTTTAGAAAAGTATAGTTTCATTTGTGGTATAAAAATTTTTTTAAATGTGATTTTTTTGAAGGAAAATTTTATGATGAATGCTTATAAAATGCTCAAAAGTGCATATATTTTTAATTTGAAAACCATGGAATACTTTGCGCTTTTTCCAAAATGATTACTGTATATTATTTATATTTAAAAAATGTGTGCTCTTATTAAAATTGAGCATTTTAGCTATAATAGTTAACAAAATATTGAAATTTCAAAAATACCGTTATATGGGAGGGGGGTGTATTTGTGGGCCGATTTTGTTCAAATTTTCACAGTTTACTATCTTCAATCAAGAAAGCTTAAGTTCCGAGTTTAAAGTTTCTAGCTCAATTATTACTATTTTTGGCCGCGTTTGTATGGAGGTGCCCCCACTGTGCGACGTCAAGTTATATGATCTGCCGCTGTGGGATGAGCTGACTTGTTGTTTGAACTGACAAAGTTACTTGACTGCCTCGCTAGCTGACTGCTGACTAGTGCGAGTAATCGATATTCGCTTAATAATTCTCGCATATAAGCAAACTCATTACAACAAGACGCGTCCCATTTCATAAAAGATGAGACAGAAGTCATGTTGGAAATCTCTTACTCTCTTGGCCCCAAAACAACTCGGCTTGTAGCGGTTAGGTACTAACCGAAAACTAGTAAAAAGCATTTAGTCAGATTTTTTCCAATTAGGTGGCAACCCAACTCAAAAACAATTTTTTTTTCTTACTGAGCATAAATTGTAATATTTCAAAATTTTTATTAATTTCATAAATTTTCAAATTTTCAAGCAAGTGGTAACATCGCCAATATTTATTTTTAACTTTTAGTTTTTTTGAACTATCTGTTTCGAGCCATATCGTTATATTTCATTAATTTGATTATCTAAACGACATTTTTCACCAGGTGGCAACACTACCAAAAATATTTTTAACACACTTACACTTATTAAACTGCTGCAATTCGTTAACCATATGGTAATATTTCATAAATTTTTTTAATTTAATTAATTTTGAAATTTTCAAACAGGTGGCAACATCCCTAGAATTTATTTTTAATAGTTGGACATTTTAAAGTAGTACCTTGATTTGACACATACCTACTGCTATATTTCACTAATTCAGTAATTTCAACGACATTTTTCAACGGGTGCCAACTCTATTTCATTAATTTCGCTATTTTAATTAGTTTTCAAATGTTGAAACATGTGGAAACATCCCTAAAATCTATTTTTAACTGTTAGTCCATTTAAACGAGTACCTTGATCTGACACATATTGCCATATTTCATTAATTGAGTAATTTAGTGCAAATTTTTTAACAGGTGGCAACTCTTTCAAAAATATTTTCAACAGCTATACTTATTAAACTGCTGCAATTTAGTTCACATTCATGTTAAATTATTTATTTTGAAATTTTGTGACAGGTGCCAGCATCCCTAAAATTTGTTTTTAACTGTTAGTCCTCTTGAACTACCCTGATTTAAGCCATATTGCTATATTTCATTAATTCAGTAATTTAGCGAATTTTTTTATGTATACGGTAATATATCATAAATTTTTTTAGTTTAATTAATTTTGAAATTTTTTGACAGGTGGCAACACTGCTCAAATACTACTCAAAATTATTTTCGTTGCGGTTAACTCATTTAAATTTTGCTTGATATCATATTTTACCTGTTTTTTATAACATCGAGTTTTTTGCTACAGGTGGCAACTCTCTCAAAAATATTTACAGGGGTAATACTTATTAAACTATTTAATTTAATTTCCATATAGCAAAAATTTTTTAAATGTGTTAAATTAAAGATTTTTGAACTTGGTCTCACATTTTTTCAGAAGCGATGAAAACATTTTGACATTTTTTATGAAAAAAAAAAATGTTTTGAGTTTCTAAAGAGTAGTAGCTTGAAAAGAGATTCCAAAGCATTGCTTTTAGACTCCCTTTTACCCTCACCTCACCCTGTATCCATTAATGCAACAACAATTCACTTTCGCTGCTTTTTATTGTCGAACAAATGTGACAGAAGAACAACAACAACAAAAGATATGTAAAATTACTGCTGGGATATATCGAAATATGGGTCAATGATTTTGAAAACGTTATTTACTTTGTTTTATATTTCTTCTTCCTCACTTCTGCTGCTTTTTCATTATTACTTTTTTTTAATTTATGTCAGTGGTATCATGCACATCCAACGTAATTGGTGGTATAGTTTGCATCTCACATTAATATGCTACCGCTTGAATGGAATTTCATTCTAATGATAATGAGAGCACATAAACGAACTCACAGAGCAACAGTTTAAAAGTAGAAGAAGAAAAACGAATAAAACAAAAAAGTTTTCTAACAAATTTGTGGAATTACGCTGTGACACAAATTGAGGGTTGTTGTCTGGGGACGGAATATTTCCCACAACTTGGAATATGCAAAAAAAAAACCTAATGCATTCTTTATACAGGTGTATTGTTCATATAAAAGTTGTTGCATTGTTTATGGCATGATGTTTGATTATGATTTCCTGTAGCCTTTTCGCTCTTTGTACAAAGATTTTGTCTGTGGAGATTCCTAGTGAAGTCTTATTGCGAATAAATTTCTATAACAACTTAAGTCTCTAGCGACCTTCAAAATACTATTATTTTTTGGACTTTCTAAATAATGGTTCAAAATTAACTCTTAATGCGGGTGTTACAGGGTTAAGCTACTCTACGAAATTAAAGCTCGTGCAATTTTACTATTTGTTTTTTAACAAACTATTGCTGTACGATAATTATTTTAACCTTTTTTTTCATTTTTTTTAAATCACCCAGACAAAATTCCGCAAATAAAGCAAATTGAACAAATGAAGCCAAAAAGCTTTAAAAGCTTTCACTTAAGCTTTTCCCTTAGAGTGAGTGAAAGATAATGAGTTTTGGCAGCTTTAAATTCCAACTTTTTCAAGTCAAGCATTTAAGTTTAAAAAGTCAAAACAATTAAAATAAATTAATATAAAATTATTAATGCTGCTATACTCACTTAATTCTATTGTAGACCAACAGCTCGGCAATATCACGCCCCAGACCTGAGTACGTTGTCTCCACAAACACCAACACTTTCGGATCGATGCGCAAACGCGCCTCAGAGCGATGATCCGGCGCTGATGATAGTTCACGCGTATGTTTCCCACTAACCATACGACAATTGATGAGCGGTGAGGGGCGCGTATCGCGTTGTATTAAGCTGAAAGGATAAGAAAAAGGAAGCGAAATAATTTAGTGAAAGTTGAGGTCGAAAAAAACAATTGTAAGAGAGAATTGTAGCAAAGAAGTAGGCTTTATATGCTTAAAATTTAAATAAATCTATATGCTGTAGACCAGGGATTATCAGACTAATACTTTCAAACATTGTGCATGTGTTAAAAGCACAAAAGCTCTTGGCTACACCCAAAAGAAACTCAATCATTGTGGAAAACTAAAATTTTTAAATTGCAAATGGATAGTATTTTTATTATTAACTTCACAAAAAACACAAACAAAAAAAATAAAATAATATGAGAAGAAATGCAAAATCATGATTCCTAATAAAAATATTACGTAAAAAAATTCAAATAAAAAACCACCCCCAACATACAATCATTTACAAGCATTCAGAGTCTGCTCGAGCAACACAACCTGCTAGCTCAACAGCTCAATGCTGACTGAATAGAAATTTTCAAAAAATTTCTGTGCGTGAACGAAGTGCTTTGACTTGTCCGTGTGAGGCTGTCGGTGTGAAAGCTATAAAAAGCTCTCGCACGCGAGCATAGGAAAATGAAACACTGCTGTAGACTAAATAACGTCAAAATGTAGACTAAATTTTATGAGAAAGCTTTGTAATAAAAAAGCTGCGCACCTAAATAAAAGCCAAGAAGTGCGGTTTTATGGATTTCTGTGCATTTTTATCGCAAACCTTGTTTTTTAAATGGTTTTATTTTTATTTTTATATTGGAAAACTTACTTTTTAAACAGTACCTGCTTAATTCTGGGAAATGAATAAAATTTATTTGAAGCTTTTAGCAAACACTTAAGCTTTTAGTTAAATGCAGGCAGTTAATAACAAATTGCATCACTAAAATTTTTTACAATGAACTTTCATAAATTCTCACAATTTCCATAAATAAATGTTTTCCTGATAAGTTTACAAAAATGTTTTTTTTTTTTGTATGTATATTTGAATGTTTACACGTGCGTGTGCATTTACAGTCTAATTAGTAAGCGTGTGCGAGTGTTGTTGTGGTTGACTTAATAAAAAGAAACTTATTTGCTAACAAAGTTGTGTGATGAGATTGCATTCACTATTAAAGCAACAATAATAACAAAAACAACAACAATAATAACAAAAACAACAACAATAATAATAACAAAAACAACAACAAAAAATACCATACATAACAATGCAAATTATATAAAAACAATAGAACAACAAAAAAAAAAAACAAAAAAAAAACAAAAAAAAAAATGGTTTGCACGCATTTGCATAAAAATTTTTAAACATGCAAACACACGCATAAACAAGCACACAAAGTAAAATGGAGTTTTTGGTGACATGCTCGCATCAACACACTGAACCTGACAAAGAGAGTGGCGGAGAGCGGCGAAGATAGTGGGGACATGAGAGGTGATGGCAAACGTTTTTCAGCGGCAAATGGTGGCGGAAGAGGGTGGCACAGCAGGTTGCCGGAAATGCAATTACTCTACAACTAAGTAATAAAAAACAACAACAACAAAACAGTAATAAATTAGCATAAAGCTGGAGCAAAAGTTTGTTGTTTTTAATTTTTGTTTTTAGTATATTCGTCAACAATAATAATAGGCGCGCTCGAAAGCCAGCCATCCAGGCAACAACAGTAGCAGCAGCGAGCCTAGTGTTGCCCATTAAAGCAAAAGCGTTTGAACAAACAAAATAATAGCTTAAAAAAACTAAAAAACACGCTTTAATCTTAAAAATCGTACTAAAAATTGAGAAATAATTTAATTAGAAACAAAATGATGAACGAAAATATAAGTATTTAAGGAAAAGCGTGGGGTGCTCAGTATGTCAAAAAATATACTTTTTACTAATAATTTTATTTTGACTTTTTTGAAATTTCATATATCGTACTCTTTAATTTCGCAACTAGGTATATTTTTGTACTAGTTGTACGAATCGAATATTTTCATGTTCAAATATTATTGAGCACCCCCACGCTTTTCCTTAAATACTTATATTTTCGTTCATCATTTTGTTTCTAATTAAATTATTTCTCAATTTTTAGTACGATTTTTAAGATTAAAGCGTGTTTTTTAGTTTTTTTAAGCTATTATTTATTTTTAACTTTTTAGTGAAATTTTTCATTAAAGGATGTTTTATGCGGACGCAAGAATAAAAGTAAAAAGAAGTCTGATGGGATGTGGTGTTCTCCGATATAGATCTACATACATATGTATTTATAACTTCTACCAAACCTCCCAATATGCAGTGAAGTAAACTAGCTTATTATGCAATATTTTCCAAACCCTTTTATTCAAGGTTTTCCAAACTAGTTTGGAAATATAAAATTTCCCAAACGTTTTGTTATATTTTACAATCAGAAAGTGAAGAGAAGTTGAGGTGAAGCATTTGAAAAGAAACCTGATTGAATAAATTCGAATTTAGACAACAAAGTTCCGAATACGTTTGTAGCGTAATGGTGAGGTATGCTGCCTACGGACCAAGGAGCTCAGGTTCGAGTCCCGAGTGGCGCATTTTTTTTTTTTTTTTTTTTTTTTCATTTTTTTATTTTTTTATTTTTAGAGAAATTTTTTTCACCTCACGTTTACAAAACATTGTATAAAAATTGCTTTCCAAACGTGAAATGCAATTATAGAATTAGGGTTCCTTTTCGTTGAGTCAGCACTTACTATTAAATGAATTACAAACAAAACCAGTTCTTGCTTTGCATACGTATGTAGGTACATGCGGCTGATTTCATTGCAAATACAACAAACCCAAAACAGAAAGCTTCAAGCTTCATTTTTGAGTGAATTTATGCATTGAGTTTATCGCCATCGCTATGAGCGATCGCTGGCTGTTGTGTGTTAGTTCGCTCGCTATTTGAGTGGTTATACGTTTTTCTTTGAACATTTGTTTGTGATTTGAGAAGAATATATTTTTGAGCGTTCGTGAGTGAGTTTTTCCGTACCCTGAAAGCTTGTTACTTATTGGCTTATATACGGGAGTGAATTGAAATTCATAGAGGCTATTTTGAGGAAAGGTAACTTAAAAGCCGCAATGAAGCATGAAGTATAATGTTGAATGTCCTACTATATGATGCCATTGGGCTGTTGATGTCATGTTTCGAATCCGGAGGAGAATAGAAAGAGAGAACACAATAAAAGTGAATGTTTGAAACATATAATAATTTAGTTAAATGTTACAACTTTTAGGATGTGATGAAGTTACATACATACATACATACATACATACAGGTGAAGCTAATAAAAGCGTGTTAAAAAGTGGTTTGAGTGTGAGTGCCACTGTTGGTACGTTTGCTGTTGGCATTGGATATTTTATGCTTTTTTATGAACTTGCATTATGTATGTATGCATGTTGCTGCACATATTAACTTTATTTGCCCGTTTTTATAGACTTATTTTCGAATAGGTGGCAACCAAACTTAAAAATATTTTTTTTTGTTTTGTTTTTTTTACTGAGCATAGTTTGCAATATTTCATCAATTTTATTAATTGATCAATTTTAAAAATTTCAAACAGCTGGCAACACCCTTAGAATTTGTTTTTAACTTTCTACACTTTTGAACAAACCTGATTGGATCCATATTGCTATATTTCATTAATTCAGTAAATGAAAATATTTTCTAACAGCTGGCAACACTGTCAAAAATATTTTCAATAGCTATACTTATTAAACCTCTGCAATTCGTTACCCATTTTGTAATATTTAATTAATTATGTTAATTTAATTAATTTTGAAATTTTTTTTCTGGTGGCAACACTCGTCGAAATTATTTTTTTGGCTTAGAATTTATTTTTATCTGTCACTCCTTTTGAATTAACTTAATTTTATTCATATTATCATATTTCATTAATTCAGTCATTTAAACGATATTTTTTAACAGCTGGCAACACTAACAAAAATATTGCCAACATTTATAGGTATTTATTAAACTTCTTCGGCATATTTCATTAATTATTTAATCTTATTAATTTTGAAATTTTGTGGCAGGTGGCAACGTCCGTCAAAGCTAATTCAGTAATATTTCATTAATTTTGTGTATTAAGTTAATTTAGAAATTTTGTGACAGATAGCAACGCTGCTCAAAGCTAATGTCCTTTTCTCTGCACTTAAACCTTCTTAAACTTCTTTTTCTTTTTACATATGCTGTACTCTTTCATTTGTTTTATTAACATAATTTATCGAAAATTTTCGAAAAGGTGGTGGCAACCCTCCCAGCTGGCAAAACTCCTCAAACAAAATTTTTGACTGTAGACTCATTTAAATTTGACTTGATATTCATATTTTAAAATTTAATTTGTGTTTTTCATATATGTATCAACGAGTTTTTGCAACAGGTGGCAACGATCTTAAAAATATTTACAACGGTAATCCTATTTGAACTCTTGAAATTTGATACCCATATGGTGATATTAAATTCTTTGCATTAATTTAATAATTTTTGTAATTTCCAATGGGTGGCAACACTCTTCAAAATTATTTTTCACTGTGAACCTCTTTAACCCTTTCTGAACTGACCCATATTTTAATATATATTTAATTTTGTTTATTTTATTAATTTTTAAATTTCAAACAGCTGGCAACGCTTCTGAAAGTTATTGTTTTTAACACGCTTTTATTAGCTTCACCTGTATGTATGTATGTATGTATGTATGTATGTATGTAACTTCATTACATCCTAAAAGTTGCAACATTTAACTAAATTATTATATCTTTCAAACATTCACTTTTTTGTGTTCTCTCTATTTTATATTTCTATTCTCCTCCGGATTCGAAACATGACATCAACAGCCCAACGGCATCTTATAGTAGGACATTCAACATTGTATTTTATGCTTCATTGCGGCTTTTATGTTACCTTTCTTCAAAATAGCCTCTATGAATTTCAATTCACTCCCGTATACAAGCCAATAAGTAACAAGCTTGCAGGGTACGGAAAAACTCACTCACGAACGCTCAAAAATACATTATTCTCAAATCACAAACAAATGTTCAAAGAAAAACGTATAACCACTCAAATAGCGAGCGAACTAACGCACAACAGCCAGCGATTGCTCATAGCGATGGCGATAAACTCAATGCATAAATTCACTCAAAAATAAAGCTTGAAGCTTTCTGTTTTGGGTTTGTTGTATTTGCAATGAAATCAACCGCATGTACAATGTACATACATACGTATGCAAAGCAGCAAGAACTGGTTTTGTTTGTAATTCATTTAATAGTAAGTGCTGAATCAACGAAAAGGAACACTAATTACATTTTTATACAATGTTTTGTAAACGTGAGGTGAAAAAAATTTCTCTAAAAATAAAAAAAATAAATAAAAATCAAAAAAAAAACAAAAACAAAATGCGCCACTCGGGACTCGAACCTGAGCTCCTTGGTCCGTAGGCAGCATACCTCACCATTACGCTACAAACGTATTCGGAACTTTGTTGTCTAAATTGGAATTTATTCAATCAGGTTTCTTTTTTTTTTGTTCCTTTCAAATGCTTCACCTCAGCTTCTCTTCAATTTCTGATTGTAAAATATAACAAAACGTTTGGGAAATTTTGTATTTCCAAACTAGTTTGGAAAACCTTGAATAAAAGGGTTTGGAAAATATTGCATAATAAGCTAGTTTACTTCACTGCATATTGGGATTTTTGGTAGAAGTTATAAACACATATGTATGTAGATCTATTTCGGAGAACACCACATCCCATCAGACTTATTTTTACTTTTATTCTTGCGTCCGCATAAAACATCCTTTAATGAAAAATTTCACTAAAAAGTCAAAAATAAATAATAGCTTAAAAAACTAAAAAACACGCTTTAATCTTAAAAATCGTAATAAAAATTGAGAAATAATTTAATTAGAAACAAAATGATGAACGAAAATATAAGTATTTAAGGAAAAGCGTGGGGGTGCTCAATAATATTTGAACATGAAAATATTCGATTCGTACAACTAGTAAAAAATATACCTAATTGCGAAATTAAAGAGTACGATATATGAAATCTCAAAAAAGTCAAAATAAAATTATTAGTAAAAAAACACCGATTTTAAATATTTTTTGACATACTGAGCACCCCACGCTTTTCCTTAAATATTTATATTTTCGTTCATCATTTTATTTCTAATTAAATTATTTCTCAATTTTTAGGACGATTTTTAAGATTAAAGCGTGTTTTTTAGTTTTTTAAGCTATTATTTATTTTTTCTCTGTAAGCAAGCTTAAATTTGATTTTCCTTTTACTCATTGTCATTTATTTAATGAATTTAGAAAGAAAAATTAAAGAGGTGGCAACCCTCTCAGCAATATTAAAAATTATTTTTCACTTTAAACCTTTTTAAAATACATACATACATACTCTAATTAAACCCATATTCGAATACTTCTTTAATTTTTTTTTTATTTTATTAATTCTTATATTTCTAACAGCTGGTAACCCTTCTCAAAACTAATATCTTTTTCTCTCTAAACCTGCTTAAATTTATGTATATTTCTCAATATTTTTTATCCAACATTTAATTTGTTTAAGTAATTAATTTTATTTAAAAATTTTTTTTAAACAGGTGGCAACCCTTCCAAGAATATTTTTCACGATAATCCTCTAGAGCCTCTTCAATTTTATACCCTTATTGCAGTATTTTAATGATATTATATATTTGATTAATTTTTTAATTTAAAAACAGGTGACAACGCTGTGAAAAACCATAACCTTTTTACTGAAAGCCTTGGTAGACGTCTCGTTCTAATTTCTTTCTCTAAACTGAAGTAGATACATTTATTTGAATCAAATTAAATTTTTTCGAACAGGTGGCAACTCTCAATTTTTTAATGTTCACAAAAAGCAGCCCTCGCTTATACAATATTTCATCACAGCCCTAGCTTCAGCTTACTTACTCACACTGTCATGTTTCGCCATTTTGTCATTTCCTAAGAATACAATAACACAAAACTGTTTTGCTGTTGGCCACTGTTTTTGTTCATGCGAAGGCGTTTTTTGTTCCGGCAGCGTGTTGGTTGTTATTTTTCTTCGCTATAATGTGTTGTTGTTGTTTATTTATGGTTATGTTAACTTGGTAAAATGGCGTTTTGTTACTTTTTTGCCTTACTCGGCGTTGCCATATTTCTGTGTACATATTAGGCTTTTTATGTTGAAAAGGTGTTTGTATGTGTTTTGTATGCACAGACTGTTTTTTGCATATTTTTGTATGACTGTGTGTGTGTGTTTTCATTTTCATTTTTGTCCTTGTATGCACATTTCCGTTTCCGCTTTTTTTCGCGTGGCGTCGCATCGTCCTTTTTTCTGTCGCTCTGTCTTTCTGTCGTTGTTCGCGATATTAAACTTTGCCATGCATATGTGCAGCGAACCTTATACTACACTGATGTGTGTGTGTGTATGTATGTGTATTTTCGCATGAGTTGTAGACTTTTTAAATATTTTCCTTCGTAAAAAAGTTTTTGCCCAAAGTTTCTATTATTTTAATGCACTTTTTAATGTGTTGGGAGTGCGGGTTGTGTTGTGCTGTTATTGTTGTTGTTATTATTAATGTTGCTTTTAGTTTTGTTGTTATTATTGTTGTTTTTGTTGCTTCTTTTTGTTGCTTATTTTTGTTGCATGTTTTTGTGTTGTGTTCCGTTTTGTGATTTTAACGCTTTTAATGCATTTATGCATGCAACACTGACTGCCGCTTTTTACATACATACATACATACATAAATGCCGCCCGCTGTGGTGTTTTTATATGCAAATGTGCTTTGGATTTCTCTTTACATGTTTTTATACTCAGCTGTACTAGTACACAGAGTATTATAGTTTTAATCACATAACGGTGGATTGTAACAGAATGAAATAATCGAGATAGATATAGACTTATATATATCAAAATGATCAGGGTGAAAAGAGAAATCGATTGAGCCATGTCCGTCCGTCCGTCCGTCTGTCCGTCCGTCTGTAAACACTCTAACTCGCGCAAAAATTTAGATATTTTGATGAAATTTGAAATGCAGGTTGGTATCGAGACTGGGACGGTTGGGCGAAATCGGACCATGACCACGCCCACTTTTCCTATATATAAAAAATCGGAAATTTGGTATCTCAGTCACTAATATAGCTGGAGCGATGAAATTTTACCCACGTGTTGAGCTCAGGCCCCTATGAAGAAATTTGATGAAATTTTGGAAAATGGGCGGTGCCACGCCCACTTATTAAGGGTCAAACCTTGCAAGTTTTATATGTCATAACTCAGAAACCAGTGAAAATATATCGACAAAATTTGATACGCGTGATTTACTTACCTAGGCAAACGTTTGGACGGAAAATAGTTAAAATCGGTTGACGGCCACGCCCACTTTTATATATTTGTATTATAAAGTGACCTAATAAAAACATTTTAAGCCATATCTCTGTCAAATATAAAGATCTATCATTGAAATTTTGTCGCATGAGTCCAAGTATGGACATAAAACAAAAAACACAAAAATTTTGGAAAATGGGCGGTGCCACGCCCACTTATTAAGGGGCAAACATTGAAAGTTTTATGAGTCATAAATCAGAAACCGTTGAAGATATGTCGATGAAATTTGGTACGCGTGATATACTTACTTAGTCAAATATTTGGACGAAAAATTTCCGAAATCGGTTGAGGGCCACGCCCACTTTAATATATGGGTCTTATAAAGTGACCTAATAAAAACATTTTAAGCGATATCTCTGTCAAATATAAAGATATATCATTGAAATTTTATAGCAGGAGTCCAACTGCGGACATAAAACGAAAAACATACAAATTTTGGCAAATGGGCGTGGCACCGCCTCTTTTTATAAACAGGAATTTACGAGATTTCTGAGCCCATAACTCGACAAATGATTTATATATAATGACTAAACTTGGTGTGTACACTTTTATTACTTGTGGTAATACATGTTGAAAATTTTAGCGAAATAGGTTGACGACCACGCCCACTTTTATATATGGGTATTATATAGTGACCAAATAAAAACATTTTAAGCGATATCTTGTCAAATGTAAAGATAATTCATTGAAATTTTGTGGTATGATTTCTTCAATAGACCGAAAACAACAAATAAAAAAATTTGAAAAACGGGCGTGGCACCGCCTCTTTTTACACAAATGGATATACGAGATTTCTTAGCCTATAACTCGACAAATAATTGAGATATTATGACGAAACTTGGTTTATACACTTTTATAATATGTGTTAATAGCCACGCATAAATTTATTGAAATCGGTTTATGACCACGCCTACTTTTTAAGAAAGATATTTCTGGAGCACCCTTTGGGAATTTGTAACGTAACATCTTTGTAACTAGAAGTCATAAAGGAATGAAATTTTGCACAAAGAATAATATTCGTATGCTTAGTTGGATGACTGATAAAAATTTAGAAAATGGGCGTGGCTACGCCCACTTTATGCAGCACTCGCTTTATATTAAGTGCACCGTGTTTCCATCAAACGCAAACAAACAATGAAAGCATACAGCTGAGTATCTAATGTTCGATTCCACCCGAACTTAGGCTTCCTTACTTGTTATGATATCCGTTGTTTTTCGAAATGGCTTCCTAGTCTAGTGATAGACTCTGCTAATTTTTGGCAAAATTTCCGGTGGCATTTTGTCCCATTCCCCGAACAAAACCGCATTTGGGTAATTTTTTGGGGAAATCTTAGATTTTCTCACATGATCTTCAAGACAGGACTAAAAATTTTGATTTGTGGCCGCTGTGGTGCAGTAGGTAGAGTGCTCGCCTACTATACCAGAGGTCTCGGGTTCAAACCCCAGTCCGGACAAACACCAAAAAAAAATTTTTTTCTATTTAATTAAATCTCAATTCGTCGCCTGAGAAAACGAATGTCGTATGTAGCAAAACATAGTTTCGAGAAAGTCGACTTTGAAGTTTAAATTGGAAATTCTCAAAAACTTTACAACTGTTTCTGTTATTTGGACAAACTGCAGAGAGTATTATATATTTTGACTTGCAATTTGCAAAAGTTGGATATCTTTAAAATTATGGGAGATAAACGACTTTTCATTCAGTATACTTTTGTCGAATGTGACGTCTGAGCACCAATACCTGTTTATGAGGAGATAAGGATATGAAACTTTGAAGTAGTTGTACCCATATGGACCTAATAAATGTCACCGAAATTTGTCAAGATCGGACCACTATAGAATATAGCTCCCATACAACCGATTGTTCAGATATAGCTGTTTTCGGGTATAACTTCCATATTTAAGGATCAAATTATACTTAACTTTGCAGTAATTGGTATTATACTTCAATAAAATATGTCAGTGAAAATCATTCAGATCGGATCACTATAACCTATAGCTCCGATACAATATTTTGGTTTATTCTCAGTAGCTCAGCGGCACATACGACATTTGCTTAAAATAAACAAACACGAATTTATATGGAAATTTGTCGTATGTGTGTTACATACGACAAAAGCTTACCCAAATGGTAGTAATTTTGTAACATACGACAAATGCATACTAAATAACTCAAAAACTAAAAGAGATAGAAAAAAATGGATTGGAAAAATTAAAAGATTGGGTCCGATTTAGTTAATTTGCATCAAAAACTAGAAATCGTCGATTTTCACATACGACATTCGTTTTCTCAGGCGACGAATTGTTGGGTGTTTTAAGAGCAGCGGTCACCTCTCGGCAGTGGGCGGCATACCCTCCGAGAGTATTTCTGCCATGAAAAAGCTTCTCACAAAAAATGCATTCGCCGTTCGGAGCCGGCATAAAACTGTAGGTCCACCCAATTTGTAGGAAAAACAAAAAAAGGAGCACATCTCGAATTGGGAGAGAAGCTCGGCCATAAAACTCGACAGAGTTATAATAGCGCCATTGTATTATCTATATATATATAAAAATCAAGCCCATTTCTTTGTCGCCGGCTTTCGCCCAAACGCGTGGAGGGATTTTGATCAAATTTACATACCAGCTTAGTACCTTGCCCTAGATGGTTTATATGCATATTTTTTCAAATCCGGAAGTCGGTTCCCGAGATATAGGTCAAAAGGTCAAAACGTGGATCCGGCTTTCCCCTGAATATTTTTGGACGATATTGGTATCAAATGAAAGGTATTCAGCAGAGAATTTACATAGAATAGTACTCATTGTGATTCCTAGGTAGGGTCTCCAGATATGGGTCAAAACGTGGACCCGCATGATCCTCGAATGTTCCTGAGCGATATTGGTATCAAATGAAAGGTGTTGAGCAGAGAATTTACATAGAATAGTACTCATTGTGATTCCTAGGTCGGGTATCCAGATATGGGTCAAAACTTGACCCGGATGACCCTCGAATGTTTCTGAGCGATATTGGTATCAAATGAAAGGTGTTGAGCAGAGAATTTACATAGAATAGTACTCATTGTGATTCCTAGGTCGGGTCTCCAGATATGGGTCAAAACTTGACCCGGATGACCCTCGAATGTTTCTGAGCGATATTGGTATCAAATGAAAGGTGTTGAGCAGAGAATTTACATAGAATAGTACTCATTGTGATTCCTAGGTCGGGTCTCCAGATATGGGTGAAAACGTGGACCCGGATGACCCTCGAATGTTTCTGAGCGATATTGGTATCAAATGAAAGGTGTTGAGCAGAGAATTTACATAGAATAGTACTCATTGTGATTCCTAGGTCGGGTCTCCAGATATGGGTGAAAACGTGGACTCGGATGACCCTGGAATGTTTCTGAGCGATATTAGTATCAAATGAAAGGTATTGAGCAGAGAATTCACATAGAATAGTACTCATTGCGATTCCTAGGTCGGGTCTCCAGATATGGGTCAAAACGTGGACACGGATGACCCCGGAAAATTTCTCAGCGATATTGGTATCAAATGAAGGGTGCTGAGCAGGGATTTTAGATAGAAATGAACTAATTACGATTCCTAGGTCGGGTCCCAAGGTGTGGGTCAGCACCCGGACCCGGATAACACCGGGATATTTCTCAAGGATATTGGTACCAAATGAACGTGGACCCGGATTGCCCCGGAAAATTTCTCAACGATATTTGTGTAAACTGAAAGGCAGGGCTTTTACATACAGATGAACTCATCATGATTCCTAGGTCAGGTCCCCAGATGAGGGTCAAAATGTGGATCCGGATGGCCCCGAATAATTTCTCAGCGATATTGTTATTTAATCACGGCGCATGACGATTCCTAGGTGGGATCCAAAGATATGGGTCAATATGTGGACCCGGATAACACCGTGATATATCTTAAGGATATTGGTACCAAATGAAAGGTGTTGAGCGGACTCTCATGTAGAGCCGTACCCATTACATTTTATTGGTCAAGTCTACAGTAGCCATTATTGTTCCTAGGTCAAGTTCCCAGATGTGGGTCAATAAGTGGACCCGGATGAGCCCGGGATGCTTCTGAATAATACTGATATAAAATGAAAGGTGTTGACCGGGTCTGCTATATAGATATTTTCATAGTGATTCTTAGTCCCGATACTCAATTATGGGTAAAAGAGACGATTCGGACGCCACGGAATGTTTTTAAGCAATGATGGTATGAAATGAGAAGTGGAATGCAGGGTATGTTATGCTAAACCCAGTTCCCTAGGGAAAGGGGAAGAGTAATGGGACTGGGAAAGGCAAAGGGACGAAAAAGGAGAGGGAGAATATAATAAAAATGGAATGAAGAGGATGGGGAGAGAAGACAGGGAAGGAATAAGAGGGGGAATAAAAAGAAGAAAGACAGAAAAGGAGAGGTAAGAGAAGGAGAGCGATAGAGAAAGGGAAGCAGAAATGTGACGGGGAAAGAAAAAGGAAACGGAAGGAAATGAAAGGAAAGATAAATGGAAAGGGAAAGAGAAAGAGAAAGAGAAAGAGAAAGAGAAAGAGAAAGAGAAAGAGAAAGAGAAAGAGAAAGAGAAAGAGAAAAGTAGAGGGAAAGGGAGTTGGAAACTAATACGAAGAAAAATGGGATAAGACTATGAAGAGGGCAAACTTTTGAAAATATCAATTTTTTCCTTCACTTTTTTAAACTTATCTGAATTGTGCTGAGCTCTGCAGCCCGAGGTAATTTCGGCTTCCAGATACTTCCAACATATTTTAAAGTGCGCAGTTTTTCGCTTCAGGTACCTATAATAGGAAGTGGGCCAAAGCAAAGCTTGGCTGGGTACAGCTAGTTATTATTATAAAAATTTTGATTGGTTCTTATATCAGAGCTTTGAAAAAGAGGTTGGCAGTGTTTTTTATTCGAAAGTGTTCACATTTTAACATCATTAAAAAAAATTCGAAAAAAGCGAATTTCTAATAAATGAATAATGCAAAATATTTCTGAGAGCCACTGTACATAGTACATAGATGTGTTTGGCACTTCGAAAGCATTTCGAAATATGTATGTATGTATGTAATTTAAATCAAACAGATTTCATTTGTTTTTGAGATCGAAGAAAAAATAGTGCAAACAGTGTTATGTAAGCGCTACCGTATTATGTGATTATTATGTATTTTACTTGCCACCGCTTTTAGTCGCATCTGCATTTCAGCAAAGTGCTGCGAGTATGGTGCTTCATATCAGCACAAAACCTTAGAGCATATGCGGGAACTCATATATATAAGTACATATATATGTAAGTAGTTTAAGCTAAAACTTTAAATTTCCTAACGGAAGTAAAATTAATAAAAACCAAACAAAACGGAATTACATTTTGTAAACATTTCTTTATTGAAATTCATACAAACCTTTTAACTTGATTTCTGTCCATATACATATGTACATATGTATGTAAAAGTTAAGCACTTAAGCTCTGACTTGCGTTTGGTCTCACACAAAATTCGTACGCAAGCCAATTCCAATTTTGCTCCAATTTCATTTTATTTTCTACTACAATCTCAATTATGTTTCGTATGAATTTTTATAACCAGAAGTCTTGCATTTTAAGTAGAAACTTATATGAATGAGCTACTTTCTGGATTTCCGAATTTTTTTTGTTCAAGCATTTCCTTGGTAAAAATGCATTTTGCTGCTGCATTTTGTTTGTGCCTTTTTACTTTTATGTGCTTCTGTTTTTGTTTGTGTTTGTTGCGCAGTCTTGGATTTCAGCAAGTCAAACACTAGATATTGTATGTGTATGTATATGGAGGCAATAAGGGTTATGTGTAAGCTACCCTGCAAAAAAATGTGCGATTAATAGCGAAAGAGATTTGTCCCGGATTGATCTCTTTCGAGAACAATCGGTCCACAATTAGTCCCCGATTGTTCCCGTACGGGTATAAATGTAGACTAATTGTAGACCAATTGTTCCCGAACGAGTATAAATGTATATTAATCGCTTTCATTCCGAACGGGTACAAATCTAGATTCCTTAAATGTAGAAATTTTGCAAAAATATGGAATGTATTTAAAAAATTTTAGAACAGCCAGTAAAACGAATTTATGTTGCCTAAAATATCCTATGAAAAAATCCTTTACATTACGCTCATATAATGCATACTCAAAACTTACAATTTTTTTATTTATTAATTGAGATTTTTTTTACAAAAGTAAAACATTATATAATCTTTATTTAAATATGCATGAACAATTCCAATTTTTTAAAGATTGTTATTAAAAATTGCCTTGGCTAACAACTTGGAAAAATCTACATTTGTACCCGTTCGTGCTGAAAGCGATTGATCTACATTTGTACCCGTTGCACAGAGCCAAAAAGTTCACCTACAATCAAAGAGACTGCCACCTAAAAAAGCTATTTGGCCAAAGAGAGGGAGAGGGGACAAAATTGAAGAAATTTTTGCTAGAAAATCTTCTGGATTTTAGCTTGAATTTCTTCTTAAATTTATTTAAAAGGATATCGTCTGAAAACGAGGAGATAACTTCTTGTTTATTAATTTTTTATGTCATTTTGTAAAAAAAATTAAATTGTTAGAAGAAATCTGCTTGTTTTTAGGAGAAAATTTTTATAAAGCAAATCAATAAGGACATCCTCTAACTTTTACTTGAACCTTTTTGAATTTATTAAAAAGGAAAACTTTTTATTTTTAAAAGAGCCCTTATTAATTCAAATTTAGCTTTAAACGTCTTAACATATGTACGTACATACATACATATGTACATATATACTCGTACATACTAGAAGTATGCATAACAGTTATTGCATCAGCCACGTTTTATGCGTGCAATTACATGTTCAAGAAATTAAAAGGGAGAACTTTTTATTTTTAAAAGAGCTCTTATGTATTTCCTCCGTTCGTTAATTTCACTACGGCTTTGCACATTTCTATAATTCTCAAACGATTAATGAAGCACTTGGTATAAAGAGTTTATTATGTCCATCTGCACTTATATGAAATGAAATGTTGCCCTTTGTCTGAATAAGTCCTAGGAAAATACTAGTTGACTAATTATGTTTTCCGATGAAAATCAAGATTCTCTTCTTAATAATATTAAACAGGGTTTCTTCTTAATTTTACAGGTTATCTGCTAAATTTATGTGAAAAGGTTTCCATATTTATTCTAGGAGTCATCTTCTAAATTTTATTTAATAGGTTTTCATCTTAGTTTTATAGGTTATCTCTTAAATTTTACTGAAAATGATTTCATCTAAAATCCACGGGTCATCTTCTTAATTATATTGAAAAGGTTTTCATATTAGTTTTACAGATTATCTACTTAGTTTTATTAAAATGAAATATCCAGTAATAATAAGACGGGCATCTTATTGGAGAGAAAGCATAGAGAAATCCGCTAAACTTTGTTCTAATTTATAGGGCATTTTAGGTGGTATTTTGGCTCTGTGTGGGGATGAAAACGATTAATCTACATTTGTCCCCTTACGCGATGTGAGCGATTGATCTACATTTGTACCCGTTCGGGATGAAAGCGATTAATCTACATTGGTACCCGTTCGGGTATACAAGTTGAACAATTAGTCTCTTCATAGGACATGCTCGAACAAATGCGATCAATTCACTCCATATAAAGCGATGTAAAATTGTATTAGTCGCATGCTCCCTTGCGATTGATCCCGGACACGTCCCGGATTAATCGCATTTTTTGCAGGGTAAGGCAATGCATTTTTTCTTATACATAAATAGCAATATTATAAAGGCGTGTGTATGCATACAAACATGCACACATATGTACATATGTATTTACAAAACTAAATCGTTTAGCTTTACGTGTTTTGCTTTAATAACAGCAATCTGATCTTGTTTACACAAAATTTGGCTTTGTCGCAGTTTTAGATTTTAGATATCAACACAGCAGATTTGCTAAAGGTTTGTTTGCTCATATATACATACATACATACATATGTATACACACAAGTGCAATGTGTCGCATCAATTTTCATAACAATTGTCGTTAGTTTTTATATTTTCTGGCACTTGAATTGCACATGACTATACTAAATACATACATACTATGTGCCATACATATGTGCATATAAAGAAATAAGAGCAAAGCAATTGTTGCCTCACATGCATGACAATGAAATCAGTTGGCCTCTGGCAGCATTCTCATTGAAATTATATCCAAATACTATGAATGATAATGAAGACGATGCAGGCAAGAAAAATAAATACATATCAAATTGTTTGTTATTGACATATGTACATACATATACAATTCTTTTATATCTAAGTGATTATGGGAGTTCAAAGAAAATTTTATTTTCATATTTGAAGTGAAAATATGTATCTGTGCCTATGATTCGGAACAAAACAAAAACAATTGGGTCAGAATTTTTCAAATCAGCACAAAAAATTTTTTTTTCTTTGTTTTTTATGATTCGCGTCTTAATCGATAGCTCTCCGTGTCAAGAATTAGTTCCCGAAATATTTTTGCAAAATGAACATTTTTGCAATAGTTATTCGCCAAGAAAGTTTTACATCAACTTCTTTAAAAAAAATTATTGTTAATCGACGGTACAATTAAATTTAACGCGAACTACGCCAAATGTTAGGTAATTATGTATATTTTAAAATAGTTTTTGAAAAAAATTAAAAAAAAAAATTTCTGTATCCTTTTTAAGGATAATTGTTGTTATCAATGTTCTCCGCCTAGGAAAAATTCGGAAAAAATATTGTAGATGTGATGATGCATCGTAAGCTGAATTCCGAAGAAAAAAAGATGGGGACTCTTACCGTTTAAATGCAAAATGCGATTGAACGATTCCCCTCTTCAGCTTAGTAACATTACACTACTCTAAAATTATTAATTTGAAATAATTCCAAGAGATTCAGGTATAGGGGAGTTGGTCCGGTCTTCCTGATCTCAAAAATTGTTTTCTTTATATTTTGTATGGTTAGTTTTCGAGATAACGGTAAATATTTGCAGTTTTGGGTATCACTACATTCAAACCTATTTTTCGCTAAGGTTGCAAGTGCGATAACCGCAAGCAGTACCTTGTTAGAAACATAATTAAAATACGCTTCTAACGACATGCAACTTGCAGTGATTGAACAAACCCTTGCTCGTCAAAAATCAGAATTTTGTTGGATTTTCTGATTAATTTTTTTATTCAAATATTTATCGTTTTTATAAAAAGGATTATGCACAGTATACACAGTAGATTCTCTACATTACAAAGTTTTGGCAACGGTTGGTATGAACGAGTGGTACGATCGAGTTCCAACTAAGGTCATGGTTTACTAGAAACGAGTGCTTAAAGCATTCTTTTCGATTTATGCTCCTCTAGTGAGCATTTAATTACCTACCACTTTTTTACATTTTCTGGCTCACTTTTTTCATTTATCCTTTTACGATCTACTTACTATCAACTGTGACCATAGTTGGAACTCGATCGTACCACTCGTTCATACCAACCGTTGCCAAAACTTTGTAATGTAGAGAATCTACTGTGTATACTGTGCATAATCCTTTTTATAAAAACGATAAATATTTGAATAAAAAAATTAATCAGAAAATCCAACAAAATTCTGATTTTTGACGAGCAAGGGTTTGTTCAATCACTGCAAGTTGCATGTCGTTAGAAGCGTATTTTAATTATGTTTCTAACAAGGTACTGCTTGCGGTTATCGCACTTGCAACCTTAGCGAAAAATAGGTTTGAATGTAGTGATACCCAAAACTGCAAATATTTACCGTTATCTCGAAAACTAACCATACAAAATATAAAGAAAACCATTTTTGAGATCAGGAAGACCGGACCAACTCCCCTATACCTGAATCTCTTGGAATTATTTCAAATTAATAATTTTAGAGTAGTGTAATGTTACTAAGCTGAAGAGGGGAATCGTTCAATCGCATTTTGCATTTAAACGGTAAGAGTCCCCATCTTTTTTTCTTCGGAATTCAGCTTACGATGCATCATTACATCTACAATATTTTTTCCGAATTTTTCCTAGGCGGAGAACATTGATAACCACAATTATCCTTAAAAAGGATACAGAAATTTTTTTTTTTTATTTTTTTCAAAAACTATTTTAAAATATACATAATTACCTAACATTTGGCGTAGTTCGCGTTAAATTTAATTGTACCGTCGATTAACAATAATTTTTTTTAAAGAAGTTGATGTAAAACTTTCTTGGCGAATAACTATTGCAAAAATGTTAATTTTGCAAAAATATTTCGGGAACTAATTCTTGACACGGAGAGCTATCGATTAAGACGCGAATCATAAAAATCAAAGAAAAAAAATTTTTTTGTGCTGATTTGAAAAATTCTGACCCAATTGTGCTTTGAGTGCCTATGAGGTGAGCAGACATGCCAAAATATTTTATTTTTTCTTTCGTCGGAAAAAACCCAGACTTTCCCCAGAGATGTCTTTTAGAATTCCTGTCAACGTCTCCATATATTTCTCTTGGAGAAGTCGTACAGAAATCTTATTGATTTCGGAGTTTTTTTTCGAAAATCTGATAGATATCTAACCGATGTATTTTACAAAACCCAGTAGTCCCAAAGGTACTACAATCATAAATACTTTCCTCCTTACATTTGTTTTAGGGAAGATAACAACTTCCATAGTAGAAAAAGCAATGAAGCGAAAGCTTGGAGCTTTCATTTCAAACCGCATGCTTTTTTCATATGGTCGTTACTATACTCTTGTTAGGTATTCAGCATAAATGGTAGCAGTATTGTAGCTGCCTACCATCTAACTGTGTTATGTACTTCATTCGTGTAAATTTTTCTGTTTCGGTTTACTCTTCTTAACTCTTACTTTGGTCAGTGAAGAAATGATATATGTGCTAAATTTTTACGTGCCGTTCAACTTACTTAAGGAGTACCTGCGATATATCTAACAAAAGTTAATATTCTGGCATGCATAAAGCTCGCATCACCTTGTAAATGGGCTTAGTGGGAATCCTAAAGTGGTGTGAAGGTGTGAGGGGTCAATTTCAGCAAAGCAAATATTATACATACATTTTTTCAGTTTTTTTTTTTTGTTTTTCATTTCAAACTATGTATACCATAAAAAAGCGAACTTTATTAACTTTATGAAAATTTGCTTTCAACTAGTACTTTTTAGGAACTGTCATACAACAAAATATGCATGTGGTTGTATATATTTTTATATTCACTATATGTTGACATATCATCAGTCAGTCAGCCATTGATTTTTTTATTAAGTATGCATGCAAATATTGTCATAACAAAATTACGGTTCAACAACAACAAAAAAAAAACAACAACAAAAAAAACTTTGTTTGCATTTAGTTCATGAATTTTTCCACAATTCGCTTGGTGATGCGTTGGATATTTCCGTTGCGCAGGATGATTTTTTTTAGAGTATGGATATGAGAATTTGCTATGGATGTGTTTTATTTTTGTATGTGTGTCTATTACCTATAAAAATATCAAAATGTGTGCGTACGTTGTTTTGATTTAATTTCCTTAATTTCCTTTTAATCACTGCAAGCTATTCTTAAACAATTAAGGCAAACTTTTTAGTTTAGTAACTCATTAAGGACACACCCACACGAAAGTGTTGCCTGGAAAAACAATGCAAAAAGTGATACTCCAATGGCTTCAGTGCAAATAAATAAAACAACAAATCTTTGTGCTTTAACTTTATAACACTGTGCAACAGCAATTATGGGGACGCGATAATTCTCACACAGAATGAAGGATCACTGCCCATTAGGCCGTCTCGCCTTATAGTCCCAAAAAAAAATTCACCGTAAGCTCCCTTTTTTGGTAAATATTTCCCGATTTTTTTTGGCCGCTAGATGTCACCCACATAAATTGTATAATATCTTCGGTATTTATGGTAAAATCTCTAAGCTTAATAGACCAATGTCTTTGGCTTGAAAGGTCGGTTTCTAATATATCGTCGCTGCGCCAACAAAAAGAGCTATACGTTTTCAGCAACTTTTCAGGAGAGCAAAAAATCCGTTTTCTGGTGATCCTAGAGAATATTTTTTCTAGTTTGAATTGTCAACTAATGATACTACACATATGTAATAGACTTGTGCAATTTTTTTTTTTTACTTTTTTTTACCAACCACTTCGCATGAAGCATTTGCTGCGTTTTACAGCGCATAGCTCTTTTTACAAATTATTTAAATTTGCTAGTGGGGGTAAGAAATCGTGAAGGATGTGTATACAATTCTTCGCTAGGGTCCGATGCAATTAGCGATAGCTCGGAACTGCATTATTTAATTGACCAGTGCACCTCCTATTTTGAAAAGTGGTCACATATGCTTTTTTAAATAATTTTTTACACAAAAATAACCTGAAATCAAAAAACAATTATACGCAAGTAGATGTATAACTGATTTTACAGAGCATTTCTACTACTGAGAGCATATAGCTGTGTTTGATAACTTCTAACCAAGGATGCATCGTAACGTTAATATTATCGCTTACCGAAAAAAGCAATCGTTTCCGTTGAAACTATTCAGGTTTTTACCGTTTACGCAATTATCAAAATAATTTATAGTCGCAAAATAACTATAATGAAATTATCGAAATAATACCATTTCGTTGATTAGCGAAAAGAAATTATCAAAATGATTTCATTTCGTTGATTAGTGTTATCATAACCAAATTTATAACGTTGAAATACTTAGTGTGCTTGCAATGCCGTCGCGAACAATCGGCCGAGTACTCGCATACATACATATATGCATATGTACACGAACTGCTACGATTTAAGTGACAGATGTGTATGTATGCGCCTCGTGCAGGCAACTTCGTTTCAACGTTACCGGTTGCATTTTGATAATTTAGTTTTGTGAATTATCGAAACGAAATGGTTTTGATAATTTAGCGTTGCGAATTAACGAAACAAAACCATTTTGATAATTTAGCATTGTGAATTAACAAAACGAAATAGAATCCGTTCGTTCGTTAAGCATCTCTGCTTCTAACCAAAGAAGGATATCAGAAAACGGGAAATGCAGAAATGTGGCCAGCGGATAGCGCTAAATAAATATGTACCTAATAAAAAAAATCGAAAAAAACATATACCTGAATTTGTTGGCGCAGGGACGATATGTATAATCTTATTAACCCTACATGAAGCATTGAGGTCACTACCACCCAGTAATAAATTGAACCACCTTAATGTACCTGTTTTATCCCTGCATGTTAAACTTTGTCAAAAATCACTACCTACTCTATTATGCAAAAGAAGCATTTCCATCACTATGGTAGGCCCCCAAATAAATCAGATTCGGTATTTCGAGGAATATCCTTTTTGCCTGCTGTGGTCTTTTAGGTAGGTTCGTTTTATAAAAATTTTGTCTGAGAAGACCCTTAGTGAAATTTCATGGCAAATAATTTTCTAGAACAGATTAGCCCCCTACCGACCTTCCAAACACTATTTTTTGAGACTTTTTAAAAAAGTGGTCAACACGACCTCTTCGTTAGGGTGTTAGAAGGTTAAAATATTCTGCGAAATTAAAGCTCGTGCAATTTTACTTTAAATTTCCTAACAAACACATATCTATACGAAATGTGCTTTAACCCTTTTTTCATTTATTTAAAAATCATTGAGACAAAATTTTTCAAATTTAAAATGGGGTAAAAATAGAAGCCCAGTGAGAGTCTTTTTTTTTACCCACAAACCATATCCAGGATAAAATTTTTCTCCCAATTGAATAAACTGCAAATTTAAAGCCTAAGAATTTTGCGTAAATTTTGCATAAAATTTTCTGAAGCATGGTAAACCACAAAATATGTGCATATGTATGTATGTATGTGAGTGTTCAAATAATGCAAAGAAGCTGCCATAAACATTTTAGTTTTATACATATTTTCCTAATAGTTTTTGCCAAACTACGCATTACTTGTTGCAACCACACACAAAATATTATTTTCTATGAGAATAAGTAGATAGATATTTGTCTGAAAACTATTTGATGTCCAATAAAAAAGTTATGCCACAATTTTGAAAAGCTTATAAAACTATTTGTAAAAATGCTAAACACAAGGAATACATACAAACATACATTTTACTCAAATGAAAGCATAAATAAGCCAAGCAAGCGAAGAAGTAGATGCAGATACCAAGAAGAGCATGTATATATATACAGACGCATGTCCTTGATGATAGTTGGCGCTTGGCGGCGCTCTTGGTGGGTGTTGGGTGGCTCCTCAGTGGCTCAAGTACAGGGCCGCCGAGAGAAAATCCGGGCCCGGGGTTAAAATAACTACGGGCCTCCATACTAAATGAACAAATTCTAAAAATCAAAATTCAATGAATATATATTTACATAGTTATGAACTTTAATTTATCTATACATCAATACAGATGAAGTAAATATGTTTACATAGAAATATACATATTAGGGTGGGTCAAATGTATTGTTCAAAAGGCACATCCAGTTTCCGAATCCATGGGTCATACTGAGTAATATTGTCCATGGGACCATAGGTCTGAATGAATTCTGTTTAAGTACATATTGCTTTATTTGTAAGAAATAAATTTCTTTAAATTGGAATACAAATATTTGTTGGTAGGAATTTGGTATATCAAAAGATTGATCCTGCTGAACGCTTTAGTGAAACAGCAATCGAATTCAACTGTACGAAGCACCAAAGTAAATTTTAGCTTCGCAAGCTTCGTTTGTTTTCGGCGTATCGCTGTTTACATACATACATACACGTATATATGTACATGGGTATTTCCTGGGCGTTTCGGACGGTATGTTCGCACGATTTTTAGAACTTTTGAGGCAGAAATATCGCGAAATATTATATCGTTTTATGAAAGGGGGAGAGATTTAGGCCACGGTTAAGGATTAAAGTATGTTAGAAATTTAGTTTAATGCCTCTGTTTTAGCCACTTAAAAAAAATGGACGTGTTTTTGTAGCGTCCGGAACGCAGTATAAGTGGCTAAAACAGAGGCATTAAACTAAATTTCTGTCGCTAACATACTTTAATCATTAGCTGTGGCCTAAATCTTTCCTTTCATCATAAAACGATACAATATTTCTGGATCAAAAGTTTTAAAAATCGTGCGAACATACCGTCCGAAACGCCCAGGAAATACCCACATCGCTGTATAAGAATTTGCATCATACCGAATTTTTCTGTTGCAACAGAAAACGAATTCAAATTTATGCTGCAAAGTCGACGCCAAAAACCAACAATTCCTTAAGTGAGGTGCAGACACGTTAAGAGATTTATAAAATTTGTTGAAATTTAAAATGATTGCTATCTACGAAAGGTGATTAAAGGTGTTGTTTGTTTATTTTCTGTAAGCAAAAACTTGGATATCATTTTGAGATTCCCGGGCCCTCTAAAGCCCGGGCCCGGGGCAATTGACCCCCTCAGCCCCCCCCCCTCTCGTCCGGCTGCTCAAGTAAATTTCATTCAATAAATCTTTCCACTCGAAATTGCCAATAAATTATCAGCGTAGTTTTTAAAATCCAAAAGCATGTCTGTGCATGCACACATTTACATGTAAAGCTTTGCATGTGTGTGTGATTGTCGGTGTGTGCCTGCGTGCTGAGGCGAGAGTGCAAATTAATGCCGGCTGGCATAGTTGTGGCATACAAAGGGATCACATACATTTTGTTGACTTGAATTGAGTTCGGCAAGGACGAAGGACGAAGAAATATGGCGCACATGAAATATAAATAAATAAAAGCAAAAGAGCAAAGATTAAATGGAAAAAGGGAAATTCTATAAAATACACTTGTCTATGCTTTTACGCCCACCGCAGCAACGGCACCAACAACCAACAACAACCAACAACCACCAGCAACAACAAAAATGTATAAGTAAATGGTCGGAGGCACAGAAGCGAAGAATTTTGCATGTTAAAATAATTTTTATGCGGTCTGAATATTGTACGTTGTTGTGGTAAAGTAAAAGTCATCTAGTTTGCAAAAAGCTGAAGCTCAAGTAAGCGAAAGGGCAAGAAAAGGAAAGGAGGAAGGAAAAAAAGGGGGAAAGGAGAGACAAAGAAGAGACAAAGACGAAGGAAAGCAGATCTGTCTGGTCAGTATGTTTAAAAAGGATTGGTGCTGGTATGAAATAAACATGTAATTTTAATGTAGGTATGCCGTTTGGTGAGGGTGTTAATGGTGTTCTAGGGTTAGAGTGGTTCGAATAGGATTTTCGAAGTTGAAATTTATAACAAAAACGAAATGGAAAACGAAATTTAAAATGAAAATAAACTTGAAAGTAAAATTGAAAAAATTTCGATAGTTCGAATTCGAAAACCAAATTAAAAATGAAAATAAAATTGAAAAAATTTCGAAATTCGAACTCGAAAAAAAAAATTGAAATCTGAATCGAAAACGAAAACTCATCTAATATTGCAGTAAGATTCGGAATCCGGGATCGAATTTGTAATAGAAACCGAAATCGAAGTCGAAATTACAGCTCCGGTCAACTAATTAGCAACGATTCGGCACTGATACTCCTTCCTTCAATAATACCGAAATTCTCTCCAATTTTTTTGCCCTTACTGTACTGAAAAAGAGCAAAAAATTTCGATGGAATTTCGGTACTATTGAAGGAAGAAGTATCAGTGCCGAAGCGTTGCTAATTAGTTAACCAGAGCTGTATATTGAAATTCGAAATAAGATTCGAAATCAAAAATGGTAAAAAAGTCGGAATAAAAATCGAAATTGTTGATAATCGAAAACGTAATCGAAAGCCAAACTGAAATCGAATTTGAAGTTCGAAATCGAAAACGATATAGAAAATCGGAGACCAACTCGAAATCGACATTCTTACGAATTCGAAATTAAAATCGAAATTAATTTCTAAAATGAAATCAAACCCGAAGTTGGAAATATAAGTCGAAATTCAAAGTCAAATACAAAGTCAAAATCAAATTCGAAATCAAGTTCGAAACAAAATTTTTAGTTTGAAATTGATCAAATTCAATCTAAGCAAACTGAAAATAAATTGCAAATCGAAATTAAAAACTAAAGCTAAAAACGAAAATCAGAATCTAAATGTGAAACGAAATTCGTAATCGAAAATAAAATTGAGCTTCAAATTGAAATTGAATTCGATCGCGATATATGCAGAAAAGCAAATCAAGCTCAAAGTTCGAAATTGAAATGGTTATGGAAAATCGTAGCCCAATTCGAATTCGAAAACTACATCTAATCGAAGTTGCAACCAAAATCTAAAACGCGATTCGACATTGAAATTTGAATTAGAAATTAAAATCGAAATTTATTTCTAAAATGAAATCAAAATCAAAGTTCGAAATGGAAGTCGAAAATCAAAATCAATATTGAAATGGAGTTCGAAACAGATATTCGAATTTGAAATCGAAATCAAGTTCAAAACAGAAATTCGAATTCGAGATTGATCAAGTTAAATCAAAATGTAAGTCGAAAATTAACTGCGAAATCTAACGCCGAAATTAAAAACGAACTAAATGAAAATCAGAATCCGCAATGCGAATCAAAATTCCAAATCGAAACTAAATTGAGGTGCAGATTTAAATTAAAAACGAAATCAAAATTCAAATTTGAAATCAAAATCGAAATTCAAAATTATTATGTAATTCGAAGTCGAAAAGAAGGCGAAAACGAAATGAAAATTAAAGCGAGAGCAAGTGTGGGAACGAAACTGGAATTTTAAGTCGAAATCGAAACTAAAATCGAATTCAAAACTAAAGAAATTTAACAAAATTTATTTCCGCACCACCCTAATCTTCTTTCAAGTATGTATACTTATGTATGTACTCAAAGGGGTATAAATAAGCACTTAACATTTGCATAGCGCCAGCAGAAGCAATACCGAAAATTGGGCTTTACCATTCATGCCAACATTTGGCACATTGTTGCCACTTGCCAAATAAATAGCAGCAGCGGACGGAGGACAGAAGACGGAGCACCTACTCATGGCAAATATCATTGACTTGAACATACAAAAATACGTACTCCTTTGTATGTGAGACGTTTTTCACCAAACAGCTGCTACTGCTTTTGCTCATTGAGTTGAGCGCAAGATGAGTGGAAGGGTTCACCGCACACCCACCAAAAAGTGTGGCAACATTGTTTCTTGCTTGCAAAATTATTGCACTAAAATGTCAGTGATTTATTTGTGTTCAGTGGAAGAATAGTTCCGTTTCCGGTTGGTGTGCCGTGCAGGCTTTGGCGCTTCCTTGGTGCTACTATCGGGGCTGCTCTGCCACCACGACTTTGGTGGCACCTCCTCTTTTGCATTTCTGGTCGATTTGCTTGGTTTGTTGCGTTTTTTTTTTTTTTTTTTTCATTTTCGCGGGCGGACAAATGGACGTTGGACTTAAAGCAAAAACAGAAGCAACAACATAGTAATAATGAAATCAGCAAAGAAGAAATGCGTTCAGCGAGCTCAGCGAATGCCTGAAAGACGTGTTTAGCATGCAAACTGGAATATAAGCAGGAGCAGGCACAGACAGACAGACAATCAATTTGATGGTGAACTAGAGCAGCGGACATAGCCATAGCCAGATTGGCAGATATAGAGTGTCAAGAAGGCAGCAATTCACTTGGCAATCTCTACAGTTGGTTTTTCGTGTTTTTGTTTTTTTATGGAAAAACGTGTTCAATGCATTTGCCTTGACGTTCTTCGTGCACGCAATAAGGCGGAGCTCACAACAAAGTTTTTACATGCTCAATAAGAAATACAACAATTGGGCATGCTTTTGTAGTGGTAAAAAGTAGTAGATTCGCTTGCGCGCATTTGCCTGCACAAACATGTTTGCATTTGAAAACTAATTTGCACATAAACAAAACACAAAAAGCTTCGAGCTCGTAGTGAATACCCGCAAACCGCCGCGTGTGGGAGTGTCTTGTGTTGGCAAAGATAAATATGGGCAATCTGTAAAAAAAAAATTGCACTTTTTACAAATTGGGCGAGTATTTCGTAGCAAAGGAGATTAACGAGTTTTTCGGGCGCTACTTCTAGCGAGTAGTTGAAGAAGTATGTAGAAGTAGAAGAGGAAGAAGAAGAAAGCCACTGAGGTGGCAGCTAACGGAAGCTAAGACAATGAATGAGTAGAACGGAAGTAGCGGTAGCGGTTGCGGTTTCGTGTGGTGGGTATAAACAAAAGTTTAACGGTAGGCATTATAAAACTGCAAGGAGGTGCAGTTCTGACTCGTTTTGGCAGGAAAAACAGCGTGAAGACCAAACGCTGATGACTCCTAAGGTCTAAGAATCCTCGTATAAAAGTAAAAGAGTATAACATTTCAATATACAGTATAAAGTATGCACTAAAAAGTGTTACCATTCAACGGTATAACAGTTCAGAAGTAGTATCGTTCAACAGTATAACAGTTCCAAAGTGCTTTTAAAAGTCTAAGTTAAAACGTATAACAGTTTAACAGAATAAAATTTCAACAGTCTAAAAGTTCAACAGTATAACAGTTGAGAAGTATAACAGTTCAACGGTATAACAATTCACAGGTATAACAGTTCAAAAGTATAACAATTCAAACAGTTCAATATACAGTATAAAGTATGCACTAAAAAGTGTTACCATTCAACGGTATAACAGTTCAGAAGTAGTATCGTTCAACAGTATAACAGTTCCAAAGTGCTTTTAAAAGTCTAAGTTAAAACGTATAACAGTTTAACAGAATAAAATTTCAACAGCCTAAAAGTCTAAGAGTTCAACAATATAACAGTTGAGAAGTATAATAGTTCAACAGTATAACAGTTCAAAAGTATAACAATTCAAACGTATAACAGTTTAAAAGTTCAAAAGTATAACAGCTTAAAAGTATAAAAGTGCAAAAGTTTAAAATTCAACAGTATAACAGTTCAAAATACAACAGTTCAAAAGTGTAACAGTTTAATAGTATACCAATTCGACAGTTTAACAGTATAATATTTCAACAGTCTAAAAGTATAAAAGTTCAACAATATAACAGTTGAAAAGTATACCAGTTTAAGGGTATAACAGTTCAATAGTATAACAGTTCAACGGTTCAACAGTATAACAGTTCAAGAGTATAACAGTTCAAACGTATAACAGTTCAAGAGTATAACAGTTCAAAAGCATAACAGTTGAACAATATAAGAGTTCAAGAATATGACAGTTCAAACGTATAACAGTTTAAGAGTATAACAGTTCAAGGGTATAACAGATCGAGGGTATAACAGCTCAAAAACATAACAGTTCAACAATATAAGAGTACAAGAGTATGACAGTTCAAACGTATAACAGTTTAAGAGTATAACAGTTCAAGGGTATAGAAGTATAGCTCCTATTTATAACAGTATAAAAGTATAAAGGTATAACCAGTATAATAGCATAACAGTTTAATAATATAACGGTAAGGCAGTATAACAGTACAACAGCATGAAAAAAAATTTCAATAAATTTATCGAACTTTTACCGCCTCAAACATGCACACATTTGCAAACAAAAAACAACAACAAACAACAACGAGTAAGCTTCTTCAGCCAAGTGCGCTTACACATTTCCAATTTGTTACTTCTTCGTTCCTACACTCAAAAAAAAATTTACTCAGATTATGGAAAAATGGGAATGATTCGGCGCTAAAGACATATTTCCATATTTTGATGTACAATTTTCTTTAAAACGTGGTTTTTATTCCTTGGTTTGAAGAAAATCGTACATCAAAACAATGAAAATATGTCTTTAGCGCCGAATCATTCCCATTTTTCCATAATCTGAGTAAGTTATTTTTTCAGTGTAGTCTTCCTTTTTTTCTTCCACTCCTTCAGCCTACTTCTCATTTACTTAGCTGCCGATATTTATGTACATATGTATGTACGTGCAACTTGTTTATTATCTGCAAAGCAATAACACGTTGGTCTTGCCACAAACTATTGCTTACTATGTGTTGCTTGCTATATGCTTGCCATGACAAATGGAGCGCATTGAGCTATCGACAAACGCCGAGAACTCAGCAGAGTTGCCACAAACTGCACTATTATTTTTCTTGTTTGCACATTATTGCACTCACGACGAACTGACGAAGGCGCAGCAAATATAAATGACTACAAAAAGGAACAAAAAATAAGATGTAATAAGGCAGATAGTTTTGTATTGCTGTGGGTGTGTGTCAGTGCAAAAGAATTTGCGTTTGTTTTGTATTCATGAACGTGTCCGTCTGTACATACGCGTTCTGCTTGTCTATTCCTGTACATATGTAGAGTGTCTGAGTTATGGGCGTTACGTATACGCACCGTGCACCCCAAATGAATTGTTAAGTTTAGTGATGGTAAAATGTATGGAGTTTTGCATATACATATGTACGACTATGTACATACATACATATGTATATGTACAAATGTGTTTATGCGTTATGCACATGGAGAAAAAATGTATAATTTTCTAAAAACAATGCAGGCGCTAACACAGCACTACGAACTGTAGAGATTTTACCAGTAAAACATCCAATTAATAACTTCGAAATAAGAATTACATGAATGAAACAATTGGCGTTTTCGATTCGCCATCGAACAAGCGAGGTCGGATCGAACAAAAATGTTCGAATCCATAATATGTAGTAGCCATACTCGCTATCTGGTCGATAAAAAATTCCCTCTGCTCGCTATCATTCACATATAAATTTGACAGATAGAAATTTACAGCGAACAGACAAATTATGAATCGAAAGCGGCTAATAATTAAATTAAAGGGAATTTTTCCGCAAATTAAAGGGAAATTTTTCCCTAAGCATAAAATTTGTGTATAATTTGGAAAAAAACGCTCCCTTTTGTGTTATTTAGAACAAAGCAATGGAAAATATAAAATTTCCAAAAGGGAAATTTTTTTATTATTGCTCTAAATTGCCTTGCAACTCGATTGTATGCTTTTGGCTTTGGTTTCCAATGTTTTTTGAAACAAGAATGTAACATTTTTAAAATTTCCCAAAAAGGGAAATTTTTTGCGGACAAATTTTGTTTCCTAATGCTTTTTTAAACAAGAATGTGACATTTTTAAAATTTCCCAAACAGGGAAATTTTTGTTGTGCACAAAATTTTATATAAGCCGCTTTCGATTCACAATTTCTCTGCTGGCTATAAATTTACTTCTGTCAAATTTATATGTGAATGCTAGCGAGCAGAGGGAAATTTTTATCGACTAGTTAGCGAGTATGGCTACTACTCATTTTTGTTCGATCCGACCTCGCTTGTGTGATGGCGAATCGAAAACGACAATAATTTGCAGAAAGCGCTGCATTTTCTATAATTTCCAACATAGCAACAGTTAAATTTGAAATTTTCCAAAAAGGGAAATTTTTTTTAAAACAAAATTTTGTGCTGATTCACAAATACAATGCGTGGCGAGCGTTTTTCTTCGCCTAAAGAGGCCGTTGAAGCATTTTTAATCACTTGTTTTGTATATAACTCGCTCATAATGGCAAACTTGCTTTGAAGATTGGTTTCATCGGATGCAACAGTGTAGGTATACTTAGATCTTAAAGGAGAATATTTTGAGAACAAATAAAGCAATTTACATAACGTAATTTGTGTTTTTCTTTAGATTTTATATGAAGCTTTGCAGTGACCCTCGCAAAAGAATCAATCTCGTCTTGGAAAATGACCAACACTCAATAAGCAAATACTTAATTTATTTTTACTAAGTAGTACATACAGGGCCGCCGAGAGAAAATCCGGGCCCGGGGTCAAAATAACTAAGGGCCCCCATACTAAATGAACAAATTCTAAAAATCAAAATTCAATGAATATATAGTTACGAACTTTAATTTATCTATACATGGCCGCTTTGGTGCAGTGGGTAGAGTGCTCGCCTGCTATGCCAGGCTTCTGTTTTAGCCACTCAAAAAAAAAAAAAATGGACGTGTTTTTGTAGCGTCCGGAACGCAGTTTAAGTGGCTAAAACAGAGGCATTAAACTAAATTTCTGTCGCTAACATACTTTAGTCATTAGCTGTGGCCTAAATCTTTCCTTTTATCATAAAACGATACAATATTTCGCGATATTTCTGCCTCAAAAGTTCAAAAAATCGTGCGAACATACCGTCCGAAACGCCCAGGATATACCCATATCGCTGTATAAGAATTTGCATCATACCGAATTTTTCTGTTGCAACAGAAAACGAATTCAAATTTATGCTGCAAAGTCGACGCCAAAAACCAACAATTCCTTAAGTGGGGTACAGACACTTTAAGAGATTTATAAAATTTGTTGAAATTTAAAATGATTGCTATCTACGAAAGGTGATTAAAGGTGTTGTTCGTTTATTTTCTGTAAGCAAAAACTTGGATATCATTTTGAGATTCCCGGGCCCTCTAAAGCCCGGGCCCGGGGCAATTGACCCCCTCAGCCCCCCCCCCCTCTCGTCGGGCCTGAGTACATAGAGACATTCCATCCATACATACATACATACATACATACATACAAACCAATGACATATTACATGCCCACCATGCCAAAAAAAAACAAAAACGATTAACTTCAACAACCTACATAATTTAAAAACTGTTTAACAGGTGCCAACCCCAGTTTGTTGCCACGGCATGGCAGCGAAACAACAACAACAAGCGTAATAAAAAAAAAACAGAAAAGCAAATAAAAAAGGTATAAAAACCAAATACAAGCGCTAGTGAACAATGAAAAATGTTTGGCTCAGCGCACTGATTTAATAAATGTTGAGAAGAAAATTGCAAGGACAAGCCGAGCAGATGACGAAGGCGATGTTGCAAAGGCGATGTTGCTTGACTGCGAGCGAGGCGATCCAATGCTGTAGTTGGTTGCCGTTTGGCATTGTGCAGTGGCAAAAGGACAACAAAAACAATAAAAGACAAGAAAGAAAGAAAAGGCAAGAAAAGACAAAACTAAACAAGAAAAGGCAGGAAAAACAAGCAAAGCTTTGGCTGTGCTGCACTCTGTTGTGGTGTTTGACTGACTCCCAGCATTTAGCGGTTACACGAAGATGAATGGCGCAAGAATCGGTCAGCTAGAAGGAGAAAAAGAGCAAGAAGAAAAGGAAAAAGAACAAGAACAAGAAGAAGCAGAAGAAGAAAAAGAAGAAGAAAAAGAAGAAGAAAAAGAAGAAGCACAAGAAGAAGAAGAAGAACAAAGGAAACAGGCAGCTGTTAGCATGTCAAAGGTGAATGTAAAGAATGTAGTACACACAAAGGAATGCAATTATGTGCATACAATTGGTAAAAACAACAACAACAGCAAAGCAAAAACAAAAACAACAAGTACAGTAGCAAAGCAAAAACAAGACCAAAAAGAAAAGCAAGACCAGCAGCAGCAAAGCAGCCAAACAACTACAAAACTAACAAAACTAAAATGAAACAAAACAAGAGCAAAAAAAAGAAACGAAAATGAGTTTACGTGCATAACAAAAGACCAAAACCGGTGAAAAGAAATGGAATAATTGCAGCAAGAAATGAAAAGAAGCAGCAACGACAACAACAACAGTGGTGAAAGAAATTAAACCGCGTTGTGAGCTTTTATGATTGAAGGCTAACAAAGCAAGGCAGCAGTAATAAAGAGCGAGTGCAGAAAATATTATTTATGTTTCGTGTTGTGTTGGTGTTGCTGTTGTAATTGTTCTTGTAAGGCAAAAATATGCTTCTTTTTTTTTTTTTTTGTTTGACTAACAAACAATGGTTTTCGATGTAGAATAATGTTTTTCGTCTCTAAGGCGTAGTAGAAAAATATTTAGAGGATATAATTGGAATTCTCAGCAAAATATGCTAGAAAATAATGAGATCTTTTTTTAGCAAAAAAAAAAAAAAAAAAAAAAATCTTATACAGTAATACTAAGGACAAAATCCCGAAATATGAGAAATCCAACGTTGTGTATGAAATTCCATGCAGTTGTGACGGGTCCCACGTATGCGAAAAGGTATATGTGGGGACTACAAAATCCAAATTAAAGACAAGGATTTCCGCTCATAAGTCCAATATAAAACTAAGGAATAATTCTTCGGACAACAAGACAGCTTTGTCATACCATTGCGGCAGTACGGGACATTATCCAGATTTTGACAATGTAGCAATTTTAGACAATGAAAAACACTATCATAAGCAATACACCCTTGAAATGCTACACATTTTGAACACCCCTAGTACAAAGAGAATGAACTTTAAGTCCGACACTGACAATTGCGCTCATGTATATAGAAATTTGGTCATTCGACAATAACAATTATAACAATGTATGTTTGTTTGTTCCAGCGCATCCCCATCTAAACTGGTTTCTCAACCAAGCTTAAGCAACAACAACAAAGAAGAGCTGCAGCGATATGTATATGTATATATTTATGTCTTACTGTTCGTCTTATTCCAATGTATTGTTGTTCCTGTATATTTTTGTTTACCATTACGGTATATTTTCAATTGTTTAGATTTTCATGTTTCTTATATATGCATTTATGTCTCCAAATTTTGTTTACATTGTTCATCTTTCCAATGTTACCTGTTCCATATTTTTTGTTGATTTTCTAGTCAGTCGATTAAAACAAGGGATTTGTGTAAGTTTCGCTTCTCTGTTTATGTTTATATTTAAGCATATGTATCAATACATATATGTATATAAATATAATCATTGTGTTTGTTTTTCCAGTCCTGATGATGATCTCAGGCTGAGATCGAAATATTGACAAATAAAGATTAAAATTAAAAATTGTTTTTAATTTAATTTGTGGCCTGGAGCTCAATAAGGAAAATATATATATTCGATTAAACGGCCAAAAAACTTCATAAAAAAAAAAAAAAAAAAAAAATGGGGGAGAGGAACTTTATCATTCTTCATAAGACTTCTCACATAACTGTAAATTTATTTATTTACATTTAAATGATTACTTTTTCGGATTGTTCCTTATAACCCCAGGATAATTTTCAAAAAAAAAAAAAAAAAATAGGGTTGCCACTTTCTTAAACCAATTTCTATTAGCTAAATTAATAAAATAAAAGCATTATAACATATCATGTATTTCTTCGAAAAAAAAAAAGAAATTCTCGTTGCAAACCAAAGTTTTTTTGAGCGTTGCCACCTGTTTGAAATTTTTTAGCACAATAAAGTTTATAAAAATCATTCAAATATTACATTATGTTTATTTAATTAAAGGCTATTTAAGAAAGCTAAGCGCTGCAAATATATACATAATTGTTAGGGTTGCCACCTTCTTAAAAAATTAAATTATGTAGTTAAATTAATAAAACAAACATTTTATTGCATATAGTGTATCTTTTTCAAAGAAATTTAGGAGCACTCATTACAAAATAAAATATTTTTTTTCGAGTTGCCACCTGCTTGAACTTTTGTTAAAACAATAAAATTGCCAAAAATAAATTATATATTACAATATGGTTAACAAATTAAAAATATAATATCGTGTATCTTTTTCGAAGAAATGGGGAAATTCTCATTGCAAAACAAATTTTTTTTCAAGGGTGGCCACCTGTTTGAAATTTTGTACCAGAATACAATTTTTAAAAATCATTTAAATATTAAAATATGGCTATTTATTTAAAGAAGCTTAAGCAAGCTAAGCGCTGCAAATATATAATTGTTAGCGTTGCCACCTTCCTAAAAAAAATTCAATTAAGTAAATTAATTAAACAAAAATTGTATAGCATATAGTGTATCTTTTTCAAAGAAATGGAGGAGCACTCATTTCAAAATAAAATATTTTTTTTTCGAGTTGCCACCTGTTCGAAATATTTTTAATACATTAAAATTGCCAAAAGTAATTATATATTACAATATGGTTAATAAATTAAAAATAAGTGAATATTTTAAAAATATAAATACATGCGCGCCATCTGTTGGAACATAGCGGCGGTTATAACCTAATCTCATTAGTAAATATGTTGCATATATGTAGACAGCTAGAAATTACATACATACATACATACATATGTACATACATACATACAGGTGAAACTAATAAAAGCGTGTTAATAAAATATCGCGTATCTTTTTCAAAGAAATCTAGGAAAAACACATTTTTTTTTGAGAGTTGCCACCTATTTGAAATTTTTTACCAGAATACAATTTTTAAAAATCATTTAAATATTAAAATATGGTTAACGAATTAAAAGAGGTTAAGAAAGCTGATTGCTGAAAATATTTTTGTTAGTGTTGCCACCTGATTAAAACAAATTTCGATTAGCTAAATTAATCAAATAACAGTACTATAGAATATCGTTTATCTTTTCGAAATAGTGCAGAAATTCTCATTGCAAAAAAATTTGTTTGAGAGTTTAGTAGAATAAAATTTCCAAAAATTGCATAAATATTAGAATATGATTAACAAATTAAGGGAGTTTCAGAAAGCAGATCGCTGAAAACATTTTAATTAAGGTTGCCACTTTTTTGAAAATTTTAAACTAAATTTACTTGTTTGAAATTTTGCAGCACATAAAATTTTTAAAAATCATTTAAATAATACAATATGGCTAACAAGTTAAAGCAGGTTAAGAAAGCTAATTGCTGAAAATATTTCTCTTAGTGTTGCCAACTTATTAAAAAAAATTCGATTAGGTAAATTAATAAAATAAACGTGCCAGCGTGTATTTTTCGAGAAACCGAGAAAATTCCAAATGCAAACAAATTTTTTTTTGCGGGTTGCCACCTATGTGAAATTTTTTAGCAGAATAAAATTTCCAAAAATTGCTTAAATATTACAATATGGTTAACAAATTAAAGCAGTTTCAGAAAGCTGATCGCAGTAAATATTTTTATTAAGGTCGTCACTTTTTTGAAAATGTTTAACTAAATTTAATAATAATAATAATACAATGGCGCTATTATAACTTTGACGAGTTTTATGGCCGAGCTTCTCTCCCAATACGAGGTGTGCTCCTTCAGTTTTTCCTACTAATTTGGTGGACCTACAGTTTTATGCCGACTCCGAACGGCGAATGCATTTTTTGTGAGAAGCTTTTTCGTGGCAGAAATACACGCGGAGGGTATGCCGCCCACTGCCGAGAGTTGACCGCTGCTCTTAAAAAACCCAATAATTGGATTTTTACTAATTATAAAAATTTTTGATGTGTAAACATCTTTGCTGTAGCTACGAGTGATTTCGAAAAACAGGTAAAGTTTACGCGTAAACGTAAATGACCTTTGTGTTAGTGCACTGCTGTGTCCGTGTGAATCGCTTGGCACTGTCAGTGGTAGGTAGGTAGATAGACATGTACTTACAAATGCTTGCATGCATAGCCGTGCAAATGCAAATATCAACAACAACAGCAACGAAGCGAAGTGAAGTTGTTGTTGTTGTTGTTTTCTGCAACAATGCGACAAATAGGCAAAATAAAAAGGACCAACCTGTTTGAACATGTATGCAAATGTATGGATATGCACACCTACATCTACCTATCTAATTTTCTATGCAATATTGGTATCGAATGAAAGGTTTTGAGCAGGACTTCGATATGAAGCTCTTCTCATTGTGATCCCTAGCCCGGGTCTCCAGATATGGGTCAAAAGAAGGACCCGGATGATCCTTGAATGTTTCTGAGCAACATTGGTATCAAATGAAAGGTTTTGAGCAGGACTTCGATATGAAGCTCTTTTCATTGTGACCCCTAGGCCAGGTCTCCGGATATGAGCAATACAAAACAAAACAACATAAAAAATCAAAAGTCAAAAACCAAAAACCAAAACAAACAAAAACAACAAAATAGTAGCAGTCTCAATGACAACAAAAAATTATAAAAACGATAGTCGCCTTTTAATCCATAGAAAACCAGGAAAAAAGGAATAAGGAAAAGGGAATAAATATCCGATTTCGAAACAGTTTACACATCAATATTCATGAATACCCGTTATTCACGCTTTAATTTTTTTTTTTTTGGTGTTTGCTCGGACTGGGGTTTGAACCCGAGACCTCTGGCATGGCAGGCGAGCACTCTACCCACTGCACCACAGCGGCTTGAACATAAAATACTACGTGGCATAAAAAGATGCTCTAAAATGTGTTGGAGGGAGATACAGAGTATCGTTCCTCATTTTGAATGCATATAATATGTAGCTTATACTACATTATAATAGTTATACATAAGTATCTATGTATGTATATAATTTTTCTTACATCTCATGAAAAATTTATTGACTTAAGTAACCACAAAAGCAACTAATTACGCATACACACATCCATCCCTATTAACTAGTTAACTAGAAACCAAATCCATTCTATAAAATATGTATGTATGTATGTATGCACATTGATATGGAAATACATTTCAAATAATCTTTTAATGTCTTTCATTTCAAATCAAACCACAGCTGACTAAACATGAGGTGCATATGTGTTCTCGACACTTTACATTGCAGGAAGGTCAAAAGGCAATGCCATCAATCAATTTTACGCACATTTCAAAGGAAAATGCATACATAGAAACATACATACTTACATAGATTAGTAGTTACGTAAAGGCAATAAGTGAATTTGGCTTTCATTTTAATTAGCAATTCCCTTTTTGACTTAAATGGCTCATACGCAGCCACAAAACCAACACGCTGCTATCAGCTCAACGTTGCTTTTTGCTTTCACTCTACATATGTACATATACATATGTGTGTATATCTCTCACGCCATTTTTTTCTATTACAAAACGCATTATCACATTGCAATAAATGCAGTCGAAAAATCAGCAAAGCCTCAACTGCTCCAACGGGTTACTCATACGCCACGGCCAACCCGAAAAATACTTATGCATGTATGTATGCATGAGTAAAGTAATTGGTATGCCCCACCAACCATCGACCAAACAATCAATACTTAGTACAATTGAGTTGGTGCACTGAAAATGGGAGAGTTGGAGAAAGCACAGCAGTGGAGCAGGTGAAGGAGAGAAGCGAAAGAGCGGCGAATTTGTGAGAGCAGTTGCTTTTTGTGTGCGTTTAAAGCGCGCTCAGCCAACCGCCAGCCAGCCAGACAGCAAAGCCAAGCCAAGCCAAACATGATTGTGGCAACGACTACTACTACAACAGCAATTACGGTTAATTAAGAATAAATCGTAAGCTATCAATTGTTGTTTTTTGTTATTTGCTTTTTGCTAGCAAAAGGCTTTAAAATCAATCAACAAATAATTAACATACATATAAAATGAATTTAATTAAAACAACCAACACAGCCAAGCAAGTGCTTGCCAACAGAGCTGGGTAGTAATCATTACTTTAGGAATTAAATTACTCCCAATTCCCCATTGCATGTAATTGGGAAAAGCAATCAATTCCTTTCATCAAAAGAAAAAAATACCAAAAGTATTTCATCGTTTTGAGGCTCAAGTACAAGGTATTTTTTTTTTTGGAATTGAAAAAAAATTACTTTGTGAAAATGTAATTGCCGCGCCATTACTTTTGAAAGGAATTGAAAATGTAATTGAATTTTTTCCAATTACATTACAAGGAATGGAAAATGTACTTAAGGATTTCCCATTCCTCAAAGGAATTGCAAAAGTAATTGAAAAAGTAATGAAGGTCCATATGCGTATACATTTTCATTTGCGATTAGAAGGGTGGTTGTGTGTAGCCGAAGAGATATCGTCTTTTTAGAGTCTCCTAAATGATATATCCAAGTTTCAGCCTTTATAAAATGGCGTAAGTAAGGTGTTATTTTTGGCACCTTTGGCGCCTAATATCTCCGAAACCCCACATGGCCCAAATGTCATATTGCATCATCATTCATAGATGCGTTGGAAGTATGCGCTCAGAAAGTTTCAGCCTTTATAAAATGACGTAGGTCTGGCAGTCACGGGCTCTTGGTCTATATGTATATTTTCTTTCTATTTCTATTTTTTGTGGTTATTTGTGGCCATTTTGGGGTCAAATGATCGCAATTTAGTAGCAAAATGATATCAAAATAACAAAAAATTATCCAAAATTTACCCTAACATGATCCCAATATGAGCCCAAACTGATCCTAAATTGACCCGAAAATGACCCCAAGCTGAACCCAAAATGATCCCAATATCGCCCCAAAATAATCCCAATATTGAGCATGACCCGCAAATTCCATTTACATAAATGCAATACGTTTTTATACACCAATTAACATTTAGCATTTCAATAACTTTTTCAATTCCTTTAAGGAATGGAATGGGAAATTCTAAAGTACATATTCCATTCCTTGTAATGTAATTAGAAAAATTTCAATTACATTTTCAATTCCTTTCAAAAGTAATGGCGCGGCAATTACAATTACACAAGGTAATTTTTTTTTCAATTCCAAAAAAAAAATACCTTGTACTTGAGCCTCAAAACGATGAAATACTTTTGGTATTTTTTTTTAGGAATTGAAATGTAATTAATTCCTTTCCTTTTCATGGAAGGAATTGATTACATTTTTCAATTACTGAGGAATGTAATTGTGATTGTAATGGAATTAATTTTACCCAGCTCTGCTTGCCAAGCAGCGAAAAGCGAATTGTCTGTCAAGCGTTGCGTTTAATTCAATGCACGTGAGCAATTACTTGCTTTTACGCGCTTTAGCTTGAATGCCTGCAAAGAAATAAGCAGTGATGGGCAAAGGTAGATGATGGATAATGAAAATGATGGCGATGAGAGGCCTGCTAGTGCGTGTGGGTGGAGATTCACCATCATCTGTGGACTACATAAAGGATTTGAACGAAGCTGCGCAGCAGTCAACCGCATTAACCGCAAATGCGGAAAAATGTTAAAGCCGCGACGCGCGTGCAAAATTTTATTGATAATTAAATATTGTACATAAATATGTATTTGCTTATAAATATAAGCATACAGAGAGACATAGTATATATCTATATAGGAAGCTTTCGACATTTTGACTTTAAACTGCAACAGTAAATTAATTTCAACGTTAAAGCAAAGCTAAAGCAGCTGATAAAACTGAAATTTTATACCCAGTACTTCAAAGGAAACACTTAAATTCTATAATTCACAAATATTTATTAATAAGCTTACTTAATTACGCTGTGCAAAATTGTTAAGCAAAGTTGTTGCATGCTTCAGGGCGCGATTTTGGTTTATTATTTGCTGTGATCTTTTAGGTTCTTTGTACAAAGATTTTGGAGACCTCTAACGAAATTTTATGGCGAATAATTTTCTAAAACATTTTAACTCTCTAGCGATCTTCAAGATACTATTTTTTTCAGACTATCTAAAAAAGTGACCAAAATGACCTCATCGCGTGGGTGTTAGAGGGTTAAACTGTTCTACGAAATTAATGCTCGTGCTAATTTATTACATGTTTTCTAACAAAATATTTCTATACGTTGTGTATTTTAACATTTTTCATTTATAAAAAAAAAACAAAAAAAGAAGAAATTTTGCTAATTGAAAAAAACGAAAAAGTTGACCAAATGAGGCAAGGCAGAACTTATTAAAGGTTTAACTCTATGGATAGCGTGGTCTTCCATTCTGTTAAAGAAACTTCCATACCCAGAGAACAAATCTCAAATTGTGTCGCAGTTTAATTCATTGAAAATTAACCGATATTAAGTTTTTTTTATTCACTGCCTCGCCCTGTGCATTGCTTGCAGCCTAAAAGTATGCTACATTTACAAGTTCATTTTGTACTATCGAAAAGTATGCTTCCTAATCCCGCTCAACTGCTTTGCTTGGTTTATAAAATGTGTTTTTTTAAACAAAATATTTCAAATTAAAAATTCATCACATACTAAATAATTTACTAAATTTACATTAAGTTAAACTATAAATAGCTGCACAAATCTCAGTACAGCGTGTCACATATAAATCAGAATTAATATTTCCTATAAAAATTGGCAAATAAAATTAGCAACACTTTACTCAAAGAAACAATGCTTCCCTGACTGGAGAGCATTTTATTTTTGCTCTGCTTTACGCGAGTTATGCTATTCATCAGCTGCGCCTAATAGTATACCACAAATGTAAAGCATCGTTCTGTTAAAAATCAGCCTTACTTGAGTTAACATTTATTTATTTATTGCTTAAATACGTGTTCTTAAAGAAGTAATTTAAGCCACGAGGACTTGGAAAGCTACCTTAGTAACTTTGTTTTAAAGTCGATGCAAAATCATTGCATTAAATACAGTACAGGGATGACAAATAACACATATCACACTGAAAAATTTCTATTCAGTGTATGACTACACACGCTTTCGCCTAAAGGTATGCAATGTTTACATACATAAATACATACATACATAAATACATGCATACATAAATACATAAATACATACAGGTGAAGCTAATAAAAGCGTGCTAAAAAGCGCCCAACTGCAAAAGTTAAAAGTCTTTCTGTCGTGTAATTAAGCACACTTTATTTATACTTAATCTCTAATACTAATTTAATTCGATTTTATTTCACTTCGCGATTTCATTTATGCCCAAACGTATGCTACACTTGTATGAGCAATCTATTCTAGACACACAAGCTGTCACTTGATTTCGGAAAACTCATAGTTTTTCTTAGATATTTCTCAGCGAATCTATAGAGCTTCATTTGCTTGAAAATCAGCTCCACTTGATCGAAACCACAATTTCTGTAGTACACATAAACACAACGGGTTATAGTGCCATACAACAAAAGAAAGCAAATCAACTACAGCAAAATTAAACACTTCCACTCATTCATTAAACAAAAAAGCGAAATAATTAACCCTTAACGCTAGCCAATTCTCAGCTCGGGCAAATAACTAGTAATTGCATTAAATACTCGCGGCTACGGAGCAGCAAAGCAGAAGAGTCAGTCGATAACCCGAACGTCAGCTGCAGCACAGATTCAAAGCGCCGTCAACCGCAGCATTGATTTGAGTCTCACGAAGGTATACATACAATACACGTTTCGCCTAAGGGTTGTTGTATAATTTCTTTTTTTTAATTTCATTGCATTGAAAATTTTTGCAAGGCAACAGGTGAAGCAAAAAAAAGCCGAAAAAAGGCATTCAATTTGCATTTATTTAACTTAACCATTCGACTGGCTAATGGCTTCTACTAGGTACGCGGCGTCATTACGCATATATTAAGCGGAGAAAGAAGGAATAATGAGCGAAGAATTTGTAAAAAAAGAAGGAAAAAACAAAATCATTATAATAGTAAAATGCGTGAAGAAGCAAGAAATGTAAAAAAATGAAAAAAGAAAAAAACTGTCTGTGTGTTTTTGTTGCGAATAAAAAAAATGTTGGCAAATACTTTGCGGTGATTTTAATTAATCAATTTACATAAATTAAAGTTGAAATGTGGGTGGTGCACACACTTACATGTGTACGAGTTTGCATGTATGGGTGTTTGCATTTAAATGAATAATTATAAAAATTTTTTAAATTTTATTTTACTGCATTTTATTTTATTTTATCACTCATGCGGAAGATGCACAGAAAGTAGGTACATACATATTTGTGTAAATGCACATGTACATACTTGTGTATAATTACGCTTGTGTTCAATTGAATCTATATATTAATAGGCTAACATTTTTTCCATACAAGCAATTGCCAGGCTGTTTAGCACATTTAACATACTCATACCCACATAAAATTAATATGGATGTGTTCGTATGAGTCAGCAGCAGTGCATAGGCATATAATTTTTTTTATAAATTATTTAATTTGTTTATAATTAATAAATAAAATTTTTAGTTGAGAGAAATAGATATCGTAAACGTGTTTACAAATATCGTAAACACAGTTGAAGATTCGCTTTAATTTAAAAGCGCTCTCTCTATTTTATATGCATTGGCCCAGTTTACGCTCAGATCAAAATCAACGCGGCCAAATATCTCCTATTGCTTTTCCATTAAAGCGAAAAATGAGAGAGAGTGCGGGAGATCACACTGAGTAATTTTAATTTTGACCAAGGCATATCTAACATGTAGGCTCGGCGGCGAATTGAAAAACTTCTTTTTTTATTTACAAAGGTAGAGTGTAATGTCAAAATCAAAGCGAATTCACATCATGGCCAATAGGAATGGACGAGTCCCAAGCGAATTCAGATTTTAACCACGACGAAATATCATTTTGGCATTACACTCTACCAATTACAATAACAAAATACATGGGAAATTTCTGAATTCACCACCGGGCCTACCTTCCTAGATCTGCCTTGATTTTGACCATGATTTCGCGTCGGACCGTGATCAAAAGGGCAAATCAGGGTTGCGGTACAACTGGAATTTGGAAAGTGTTGCTTATCTCCGCGAAAATGAATAATTTTTGTACCAATACAAAGTTGAAAAAATAAATTGCATGGTCGAATTTCTAGCACCGGCGATACTAGTATTAATTAACAGTTTCACTGGCTTGTTATATGATAAACATAACGTCCCCAAAAACACATTCCTGAGGGCACCCCCACACAAAAGCGTTATTTTGACTCCTTTTTTTAGAAAGTCAGGAAAAAATAGTATTTTTAAGCTCGCCAGAGAGTTAGAATGTTCTAGAAGATTATTTGTCATAAAATTTCAGTAGGGGTCACCTCAGAAAATATGTTTGTAAAATGAACCCAAAAGACCACAGGAGGTGGTAAGGAATGCCTGTCGTAAGAGGCGACTAAAATCCACCGGCCTAGAAGGTTGATTATGGCCAAAAAAATCGCTCGCACGACAGTCGGGCTAGTGTCAGAAGGGACTAGTACTCGAGCGTACCGGATTGATCCGGCAAAGGACTGTCACATCCCCAACACTCCCCAAAACCTTCGGGGAGTGTCTTGGTGGCTACAACAACAACAACAACCACAGGAAGCGAAAAGAATTTATATATGTATAAATCTGTTTTATTTCGGGTTCTACTGAAGCTATCGAAATAGGTACTTCTTTTGCGAAAGATTAATGATTTTTGAGGTCTGGGTGGTAGTGACCCCAATGGCACATATAGAGTTAATACGATTACATAGTAAGAATCGTCCGCTCAAGGCAAAGACTCTGGTGTAAACTTAAACTTCACGATACGACTATAAATACTAAAGGTTAGGTTAGGTTGGCCGGATACAGTGATCCCTCACGTGGACCACATATATATCGCACCCTAACTCATAAAGTGACAAAACTCAAAATTCATAAATTTTCAGGAGAGCCAAAAACTCTTTATTTTTTGTAGGCAATGATATGGGAATAGGCAACGTAAAATAAAATTTCAGTTATAAAATACTCTGATGGAAAAGATTTTTTGACAGTCGCTAGAGATATATTCTGTGTACCGATTTATGAAAGAAACCCGATTTCGAAAAATTTTGAGTTGTGTCACTTTATGATTTAGGGTGCTATATGGTCCTTTGGAGGCGTTATAGTAAACTTGGAATGCAAAACTTCGCAAGTTTTGGTATCTTTGTGTATTTATGAAGAGTATTTGTTTGCCACTAGATTCCACAACAGGAGTGAGAGTACTCCTCCTTGTGAGGTGGCCCTGTGTGCCCTTCTTGACATCGTCGGAAAGCCCCACCCTTCCGTCACCGTTCGACAACTCAAAAGGTCCTCGATCCAGCGCCGACTGATTGGGCTTATTCCGATCCATTCGAGCCCCTCCAACAGCGCCGCAGCAGAGACGTTGCTAAAGGCATCCGAAATATCAAGAAAGACACCTATCGCATTTCCTGTAGTGAAGGGCCTTTTCGATATGTTATTGTTGTTGTGATGCTTTATCCTGTTTCTCCTCCATCACGACAAGATAAATGCGTTTTATGTCTTCCGTCAGGCATCTCGAACCATTACTGAGGCCATCTCGCACCGCCCCCTCCGCACTGGTCCCTCGTACAAGCACCAGGAACAGGCAACGGTGAGAAGAGATGGAGCTCCATTGCCCAGGCAGCAAGCCCTTGAAGATTTCAGCCGAGGATTTTTCCGTCCTATAAATACTACAGATATGAAGTAAAATGTATTTGAGCGACATCTAGCGGTGTCGAAAAACAAACAAAAAATTGTCCGGAAACATTTTCGAAAAAGACATCATATGGTCCAAATAAGGCGAGAAAAATGGAAAATTCTTGCAGGCAAAGAATACATTCAAAATCAATAAAAAAAATTAAAAACTTTGTTGTGGCTTTTGTGAAAGATTTTTTTTTTTTTTTAATATTTACTACTGGAAGTTACTAAAATCTCATTTTTTACGGGCCAGACATACGTCTTGTTCTTTGGGTTGTCTTCCAAGTGAAATGGTTCAAGGAGCACAACTTCTAGTTTTTGAAGTAAACTAAGTTTAGATACCGATTGTAAGCCATTCCAGAACATTAAGAACTGCATCAGACACAAAAATTATGGACAGCGACGGCAAGAACACCAGTAACAACAGAATCTACTAAAACTGCAGTTGGCCATTAAGGAAGCTCTTGAGGAGATTTGCTTTAGAAGCTCAATTTGCAATCGCTATAACATCTCAAATACGCGCCGCCACTACTCATTTTGACATTCTACAATTTCCTGATACATAATTACATTCTTACATTTATTGCTAACTCATTAGCCATTTCTCTCGTTACTAATGTGCCCTTTATATCACCGGATATGAGCAATAATTATCTGGCGCATATGTAACTAACTAACTAAGCAGCTAACTAGCCAGTTTGAGTTGAGGTGCCAGAGGCCACGTGGGGTGCCAAAGGACCAAAGGAGCCACTGCAGCTGGTGGAGGTGACTTTGCTGCTGATGGTGGTGGCGATGATGACGGTGGAGGTGTTGGTGTCAGTGGTGCGTTGATTGCCCATCAGTGCTAATTACAAATTCCATTCAGCCTTATCATCTAATTGCAATAGCGCGGCAGTTCGCGCCAGAGGACCATCCAATGCCACACGCTAATTTGCATATCATGCGAAAGTGAATGAAATTTTGTTTTTGGACAGACGGACAGACATTACGACTACTCATTGCATGCTTAATATTGTTATTGCTTTTGTCTTCAACTAAAAAAAAAAAAAAAAACAAATTGCACGCCAGCAGCCAAATTTTTGATGATTTTAAGTGCAGAAGTTAGTTATGCTTTAAGGCTATTATACTTAGAATGAGGTTGAATGGAAAATTCCAATTAAGCTGGCAAAAATATGCAAGGAGCACATATTACATATATACATATATACTCGTACACAGAAAATCACTCAAAATGGCGCGCTTAGCATGTGCGTGTATGCGTGTGTTGGTGTTGATGCTGGCTAGTAGCTTAAATTAAATTACGCTGCAGCGTCAATAATAATATTATTGGCGCAAACAAAGCGAGCAAGCGTATGATTATTAAAAAACAATAACAACACAATTAAAATGAAAAAATAATTTAAAAGCAATAAAGTTGAAATAAAGCTAGAAAATATTTAGAAAAAAAAAAAATAAAAATGCATTAAATGAATATTTAGAAATTTTTCTAGTAGTACCGAATACCACAAGTGAATACCGAATTCCGAATTTGTGGAACCGGTTAATGCCACAAAATAGCCAAAACCGGTGTATTATGGCAATTGGTGAAAGTGCTAAGAACTGGTGGAATCGATGAATGCAACAAAATCGATGAAATCAGTGATTTATCGCATTTGGTGGAAGTGCTAATAACTGGTGGAAGCGGTGACGGCAACAAAAACGGTGAAACGAGTGAATTGTCGCAATTGGTGAAAGTGCTAAGAACGGGAGGAACCGGTGAATACAACAAAATCGATGAAATCTGTGATTTACCGCATTTGGTGGAAGTCATCATAATTGGTGGAAGCGGTGACGGCAACAAAAACGATGGAACGAGTGAATTGTCGCAATTGGTGAAAGTGCTAAGAACTGGTGGAACCGGTGAATACAACAAAATCGATGAAAACGATGGATTATCGCCATTGGTGGAAGTGTTCATAATTGGTGGAACCGGTGAATGCAACAAATTCGATTAAAACTATGGATTATCGCCATTGGTGGAAGTGTTCATAATTGGTGGAACCGGTGAATGCAACAAAAGCGATTAATCCGTTGAATTATCGCCACTGGTAGAACCGGTGAATGCAACATAATCGATAAAAGCGATGTATTATGGCAATTGGTAAAGGTGCTCATAATTGATGGAACCGGTGAATGTAACAAAATCGCCGAAACCGGTGAATTATCACATTTGGTGGAAGTGCTAAGGACCTGTGGAACCGGCGAATACAACAAAATCGATGAAAACGGTGAATTATCGCCATTGGTGGAAGTGCCCCTAATTGGCGGAACCGGTGAATGCAACAAAATCTATGAAATCAGTGACTTATCGCATTTGGTGGAAATGTTCATAACTGGTGAAACCAGATGAAGGTGTTGAGATAGCAGTAGATTTCTATAACGAAAGAGTGAGGTGGTGAGAAGAGACGAGAGAGGAGAGGTTTATAGACGTTGACGGGCTGCTGGCAGCGGCTGGTGCAGGAGACTCTCGGCGGAGGTTGAGCAGCGATGGATACAGGGATATCAGAGCAGCCAGCGGTCGTAGTAGCAGAGGGCGACTAGCGTAGATGAGAGGGGAGCAGTACCAGGCGTATGGCAGCGAAGAGACGGAATTGGTGATAGCTTAACTCCTATAGGCTGCGGGTTTAATCTACGGAAAAACTACGGAGACGACTACGGTTAGTATACTGGCTCTAGTGTTGGACACCCTCGGCCCCATGGTTACACACTACTGGAAGATGCTGAAGCGAGGGCGGAGCTGTACCAGCCTTAACCTTAAAGCCCATCCCCACATAAATTGATTCGCCAGCGAAACATCTCGCTAAATAACCCGTCTCCACGTGGCTGATCGTTGTTCAGTTTAACATTTCTCTTTCTTGTTCTTCTTAAATGTTTGGATGTTTGCTTATTTTTGCGTTTTTGTTTTGGTCTGTGTGAGATTTCGATTAGATTTCGATACAAAATTAGAGAAGGCATCGATATCATCGCGTTTGGCAAGAGGATTGAGAACGAAACAAGTGTTTTAATCTTCATTCGCTCTCAGAAATTTGTATGGAAATTAACGAGTTTCGGCACTGGTTTCGAGGTCGAACGAAGATTGAGAGAACGAATGCAGAAAAAAGAGCGAAACACGTTATGTGGAGACATCGTATTAGAGGGTCGGAGTGTCATAAAGGCTGCATGGCCACCATCACTTAGCCGATGTGACGGGGAAGATATCCCTAAAAGGCTTCACTCCGTTGCCCTCACTAGGCCATGGATGGTTAGCTCCATTACAACACCTCATCCACCAGGCCAGATAGCGGGAGGATTAATATGCCTTAGAGGCGTACACTTCCGCCGACTTACCTACGGAGAGTGATTCGATGTCACCGTTTCGGCCTTTTTATATGCCAGCAGTTGTGAAACGGCTGAGAATTATAGTGCTTGCTATTGGTAGGCATCGGAATGCTATTGGTTGTTGTTGGCGTATTTGCGCTAGTTTCATAGAGAGCTTTTAGGCGCAAGTTGTGGGATGTTACAGTGGGAGCTGTGCTATTGTGACGCTACATTACAAATTTTCATCCAAGAATTTTCCATCACTCAATTTTTACAAAGAAATTCTATGGAAGCCAAAATTTTGGTACGACGATATGTACATTAGACCGTATCGCAAAAAATAAAGTTCGCCGTACGCCCCCGCATATGATGTATTTTTGGAAAACATTTCCGGAAAAGTTTTTCATTTTTTTTTTGGACGCCGCTAGATGTCGCTAAAACTTATTTTTCTCATATATTCGGTATTTATAGTCCGAACTCAAAGTTTAATACACCAATGTCTTTGGCCTTAAAGGGCTGTTTATACTATGGAATATTATTAACCCTATGTGCGCCATTGGGGTCACTACCACATAGTACTTAGTTTATACCACCCTAATGTACCTTTTTTATTTCTGTATGTTAAACGTAGTCAAAATCATTAATCTTTTACAAAATAAATATTTCGATAGCTTGAGCAGAACCCGAAATAAAACACGTTCAACATTCCGAGGAATATAGGTTTTTCGGTTCCTTTGGTCTTTTAGGTTAATTGTACAGAAAAATTTTATGAGGAGACCCCTAATAAAATTGTATGCCAAATAATTTTCTAGAACACTTTAACCCTCTAAAGACCTTAAAAATACTATTTTTCCTGATTTTCTAAAAAAGGGGGTCAAAATAACCCTTTATTGGCGGTGCTAGAGGATTAAAATGTCCTAGAAAATTATTCGCCATAAAATTTCAGTAGGGGTCTCCTCAGAAGAAATCTTTGTAAAATGAACCTAAAGGACCAAAGGAAGCGAAAAACTTATATTCTACGGAATGTTGAACGTGTTTTATTTCGGGTTCTACTGAAGCGATCGAAATAATTCTTTTGCAAAAGATTACAGATTTTAGACTATGTTTAACATGCAGGCATAAAAAATTGCATTAGGGTGGTATAAACTAAGTACTGGGTGGTAGTGACCCCAATGACGCACATAGGGTTAATAATATTCCATAGTATAAGGCGTCCTTTGAAGCCAAAGACATTGGTGTATTAAATTTAGAGATCGGACTATAAATACCGAAGTTATGAGAAAAATAAATTTTAGCGACATCTAACGGCGTCCAAAAAAAAAATAAAAAACTTTTCTATGAAGTTTTTGGCCGTGTAATCGAATATATTTATTTTCCTTTTTGAGCTCCAGGCCACAAATTAAATTAAAAACAATTTTTAATTTTAATTTTTATTTTTATTATCAATATTTCGATCTCAGTCTGAGATCATCATCAGGACTGGAAAAACAAACACAATGATTACATTTATCTATATATATAAAAATGGTGTAAAAAATGTTACTAACCTCATCAGGTGAGAACGGCTGGGCCGATTTCTGTAAAAATTTTTGTTAGTTGTTCGTATTCTCGAGGAGAAGGTTCGTACGGAAGAAAATTTTGGAAAATCTCTTCGGAAAAATCCGAAAATTGGAAAAATCGGTGTGTATGTGTGTATGTGTGCATGTGTGGATGTGTGTCCTTTATAGACTCCCAAAGTAACCAACCGATCTTTATGAAATTTTCATAGCAGATTCATGTGGTGTTAGCGCGCATAATAGGGTATATAGAATTTCGAAAAAGGGGGAGCTTCCCGGAAAACATTCCTAAATGTGGACCCAGATCGACCCAGCAAGTCTTCAAGAAAAATTGGTATCAAATGAAAGGTATTTAACAGGCCTTCAACACAAAGTTATTTTCATTGCAATGCCTAGGCCGGGTCCCCAGATATGGGTCAAAACGTGGGACCGAGTGACCCTGGAAAGTTTCTGAGCGATTTTGGTATCAAATGAAAGCTGTTGAGGAGGACTTCAATAAAGAGCTCTTTAAATAGTGATACCTAGGCCGGGTTCCAAGATTTGGGTCAAAGCGTGGACACGGATAACCTCTGAATGTTTTCGAGCGATATTGGTAGAAAATGAAAGGCGTTGAGGGGCTTCCACATACAGCTATTTTCATTGTGATTTCTAAGGCTGTTTCCCAGAGATGGCTAAAGTAGTGGGCCCGGATTGTGATGGACGGCTCCGGTAAGGTAAAGGTAGATATGTATAGGGATAGGGATAGGAATAGGGATAGGGATAGGGATTGAGATATAGATTGAGATTGAGATTGAGATTGAGATTGAGATAAAGATTGAGATTGAAATAGAGATAGGGATTGAGATAGAGATAGAGATCGGGGGCAGTAGGTTTGTCGCGGCGAATATAACTATAACTTTTATTCAGAGAATATTTATTATTCGCAGTAATTAAGATGGACTCTAAGATAATGGTTAGCAATACGGTAATCAAAGACTTTTCTTTAGGCTTCATAGGAATAGATTTTAGCAGAACAACGTCTGCCGGGTCAGCTAGTATACATATATGTATTGATACATATTCTTGAATATAAACATTTTCGCTTTTCTGATGATGTTTATATTCAAGAATATGTATCAATACATATATATATATATATATAAATGTAATTATTGTGTTTGTTTTTCCAGTCCTGATGATGATCTCAGACTGAGATCGAAATATTGATAATAAAAATAAAAATTAAAATTAAAAATTGTTTTTAATTTAATTTGTGGCCTGGAGCTCAAAAAGGAAAATAAATAAAAAACTTTTCCGGAAATGTTTTCCAAAAATACATCATATGCGGGGGCGTACGGCAAACTTTATTCTTGCGTCCCTATAAGGCGAGTCGGCCTAATGTACATCCACAAATTCTACCTTTTCAAAAAGTCATTTAAAATATGTATGAATGCATTGAATTTAAAAAAAAATTAGTAGTACATATTTATGTACACTAAACTTGTATATTCCAGAACAATATTTAAACGTTTAGTTCTAAAATATGCACATGCATAAATAAATAAATGCCAAAAATGGAGCTATCAGTGCACTCTACCAACAGACCAATGCCGCCGCAAACGTGCCACCCGCCATTTCCAACTGAGTGACAGTCAATAGATGACATTTTCAACGCCAAAATGGCGCAAAAAAAAACTTTGAAATGAAACTTCTGTATAAACAAATAAAACCACATTCGTTTGTATATCCAAAATGCCAAATGCGAAATACAAAATTGTATATTATTTAGATTACGTTTTGTCAGCGAATAAAATTTGATTTTGCAGAAAAACAAACGAGTTACGAGCACAGCAAACATTTGCACAAACATGAGTAAGGGTGCCGACAGTCAACAACGAGTTGACGACCCGTTTCCGAAGCCCGAGTTCGTTCCGAGTTAGACAAAGTGCGTGCCCGTATGAAAAGACAAAAATCAGCTGTTTTCTATTTTGAACAGCCTTGTGAGTGTTGCCGTATTTGAAATAATCGGAAGACACAAAAATTTCACATGAAATACCCAAACTTAGTACCGATGTTTATTCTCAATTTAAATTTTTAAATATATTGTTTTCTTTAAGAAAAAAAGCGACACAGGCGAAAATTTTTAATAAAACAAGTAAGGAAGCCTAAGTTCGAGTGGAATCGAACATTAGATACTCAGCTGTATGCTTTCATTGTTTGTTTGCGTTTTTTCGATATAGGGTGTATTTTATATGAAACGAGTGCTGCATAAACAGGGCGCAGCCACGCCCATTTTCAAAATTTGTATCAATCATCCAAATAAGCATATAAATATTATTGTTAGTGCAAAATTTCATCCCTCTATGAGTTAGTTACAAAGACTTCACGTTACAAATTCCAAAAGGGTGTTCCAGAAATATCTTTGTTAAAAAGTAGGCGTGGTCATAAACCGATTTCAATACATTTTTGCGTGTCTATTAACACACGTTATAAAAGTGTATAAACCAAGTTTCGTCATAATATCTCAGTTATTTGTCGAGTAATAGGCTCGTAGATTTCTTTGTATAAAAAGAGGCGGTGCCACGCCCATTTTATAAACTTTTTTTATTTTTTGTTTCCGGTCTATTGTAGAACTCATGTCACAAAATTTCAGTGATAGATCTTTATATTTGACAGAGATATCGCTTAAAATGTTTTTATTAGGCCCCTTTATAGTTCCCATATATAAAAGTGGGCGTGGCCGTCAACCGATTTTGATAATTTTTCGCCAAAACATTTGTCTAGGTAAGCAAATTACGCATACCAAATTTCATCGATATATCTTCAACGGTTTCTGAGTTATGACATATAAAACTTTCAATGTTTGACCCTTAATAAGTGGGCGTGGCACCGCCCATTTTCCAAAACTTCATCAAATTTCTTCATAAGGGCCTGAGCTCAATACGTGGGTAAAATTTTATCACTCTAGCTATATTATTGGCTGAGATACCAAATTTCCGATTTTTTCTATATAGGAAAAGTGGGCGTGGTCATGGTCCGATTTCGCCCATTTTCAATACCGACCGTCCCTGTCTCGATACCAACTTGCATTTCAAATTTCATCAAAATATCTCAATTTTTACGCGAGTTATCGTGCGTACGGACGGACGGACGGACGGACGGACGGACGGACATGGCTCAATCGATTTCTCTTTTCACCCTGATCATTTTGATATATATAAGTCCATATCTATCTCGATTATTTCATTATGTTACAATCCACCGTTATGAAATCAAAATTATAATACTCTGTGTACTAGTACAGCTGAGTATAAAAAATGCGCGATTTTGTATTCCAAGTTTTGGTAATTATCTAGTTTAGGTGACAACGGTGAAAATTGGTAAATTTTCAAGAAGTGGGGTGTCAATCGACGCGTTTTGATGACATGAACACGAATCCGAAGCGGAACTTAATTTTTTAACGCAACAACAAAAGACGGCGGTGTAAAAACGGGTTTTTGAGTGGCGTGGTCCTATCCCTCCTCAGGAGTCAGAGTTGCAGTTCTGATGTATTTTGTTATTTTCTTGTTGAAAAGTGAAAAATAAGTAAAAGAAAATACACTTTTTTGGCAATGAATAAAGGAATAACCATACGCAATTTTTATTTCGTGCAAACACAAAAAAATTTCTAAAAGCTGCCATTGTCGCAATTTTGTTTGCCTGTGTGAATTTTATGACGGAAAATATCAGTTGTTCACTATCCGCTGGCCCGCTATCCGTTGACCCATTCAAAAATGGTAAAAAGGGATAATTTTGAAATAAAAATTACTTTTATTTATCGTAAATTACTAGTTACTAACATCATTTATGTAACTTTTTTATTTCATCTTGTGCGAATTTATGCTCCGAAAAAAGTTATAACTGGATAATCTCGATTTTAAGTTTATTTGAAACTAAAATAAACGTATTAAAAATGGTTTCATGTGAATTAATAACATATACATAAATGATAATTATTTTCAATAAATGAGCTAAACAATTATCTAATAACTCATATTTCGCTTAAGTAAACTTAAGCTGTTTTTCCTATGAAGAAAGATATACAGCCTTATCGTGAACTTCATGTGAACAAAATGTTCCCAAAAATTACAAAGCAAAACAAAAACAAAATGTGAAAAATTGTTATTGTTTTGCTTTATATTTTTCGAGGGAAATTTTTCACATGAAGTTCATGATAGGGCTGATATTCCATTACATTTTACACTCGCATTGATTTCGTTTAATAATACAATGAAAAATACCGTTCAAATGTTTTAGTGGCTAAAAAAGTTCGTTCGGCAACACCGCGTTGAGCAAAAGCAATCAGCTGACACGTTTTCCGGCAAAAATCAAAATGCTCGTTGATTTCTGCGGTACGGGCTGCGTACTCGTATGTTTCGGTCGTTGGTGAGTTTTCATTTATATGGCACTCTCATAAGGTAGATCGTGTCAGCTGACACGGGTTGCGGCAACTCGTTGTTGACTGTTAGCACCATAAATCGAGTGTATAATAAATAAATAAATACGAGTATGTGCTCTGAACATGCGAAACTACACACATAACAAGCGTAACCACGAAAAACCCATTACGCAGCGCTAATGCGCGCCGCGTCACACATTTTTGAAGCGGAAGGCAAACGGAAATTGAAGTTTTGTGCGGAAGCGCGACGCGAATGTGTGTGTGTGCATGTATGTGCTTGAGCGCGCAGGCAAATGTTCTGCAAACAGTCAAAAACTTTGCATTTTACAAACATGCCCACAAACGCACGCACATGCTTGCCTATGTATGTATGTATGTAAATGATTTGCAAAACTTACTCGCATTGATTGTGCGTGTTTGAACGTGTGTGTATGACTTTGCATTAGCACATTTTGGTGACGTTGGTGCCGTTGGTGCCGCGTTGCGCCGCCACCTCGCCTAGCGAATGTCAAAACAGTCATATTTTGCATGAATTTTGCATAGCAAATCGATTACTTGCTGTTGCTGTGCAACAACAATACAAATAGAAATCTGTGTGGCGGCAGCAGCATAACGATGAAAATGTTTACGATTATCGTTATAATGTTGTTCATGTTCGTGGTAATGATGATGGTGATGATGATGATGATGGCAGTGACAGCCGAACTGCAATTACCGGCAACAATAGTAATGCTTATGCCGCAAACAAATATAAGCAACAACAATCAACAACAGCAATTGGGACAGTACACACACAATAGGGTGGCATATGCATGTTATTATACCCAGTGGTAGAGCTGCAAAACTATCGATGGTATCGATAGTTTTTTTTTCGTGTCACTATCGATAGTTTTTTTCCACTATCGATGGTTATCCCTATTCATTCATGTAGTTTTGTCCCAAGTCAAGAATACTGAATGTTAGGGAGGAGTTGGATTTCGATATCAAATTGGTCAAATTAATACCAATGGTAAGGAATGTCTGTCGTAAGAGGCGACTAAAATCCACGCTTCTAACGATATAGAACTTGTAGTAATTGAACCACACCTCGCTAAATGACAGCTGGTCAATGTCAAAATTATTAATTTGTATTCTACATTAATGAAATGTATAAACAATGTTTCTTATGTACAAGTCAGCGCCAAAGATGCTAAACAACAAATGTACTACTTTTAGTCTTATTACTATAGCGTTTTCAAGTCAAATGAAACCTTTTTCAAATCAAGTGCAAATTTTAAATTGAAAAAGGTTTAATTTAACCAAAAAATGCTATATATATAAGTGAAGTATTTAATTCCCATTTGTTGTTCTTTTGTTAATTAATTAATGTTATGCGTTAAACAAAATTAAAGACTTTGAAAAGGAAAATGTAAACAAAACCATGCCTCTTTTTAAGGTTTAATTTAACCAGAAAATGCTATATACATACACAGAGAAAAAAGTACAATGGTTTTTTCAACCAACTTCTTGGTTAATGTTTTATTGGTCGATTTATTTATGTCAAAAGGAAAAAATTTAATATGTACATTTTCATTGTACCATTAACCAATATTTTGGTAACAATCAATATCAAACAGAAAGTTGGTTTCCCCAACATGTATATTTGTTATATTAACGAAAATATTGGTTAATTCATATCTAACAAAAAGTAAAAATATTTACGAAGCTTTATGGCTTCGGCTCTGTTGTTACCATCGCCTTCAACACCGTTTGTGCTTGACGAAGTTGAAAGGCTGGACCCGAATTGCAGAGAGCGAGAGAGTGAGTATTTGAAATTTTCTTTGTTATTCAGTTAACATATTAACACTCTCTTATAGATCATACATAGCAGTGCTGCTACTGGCATAAAAATATAACAAGAAATTGGTTGAAGATTTGAACGAACATTTTGTTATATCAACAAATATCATGGTTAATATAACCAAAAACACTGTCTAATATATCAACAATGGTAATGGTAATATTAAATAAAATTCACATTGATTCCATTTCAAGTGTGAAATTAGTACTATTAACCAACTTTTGGTTGATTTTTCTCTCAGTGTAAATGAAGTATCTAATTCTTATTTGATCTTTTATTTAATTATTGTTTTGCGTAAAAAATTAAAGACTTTTTGGAAAGAAAACTGTAAACAAAACCATCCCTCTTTTTATTTTAGTGAAATACTCATAAAAAACTATCGATAGTATCGATAGTTTTTTTTCGACTATCGAAACTATCGAGTGGTCCGACTATCGATGGTTTTGCAGCTCTACCCAGTGGTACATAATTTTACTATAAGAAAAGTTGAGATCGAAATTGGAATCGAAAAAAATTAAAATCAAGATAGAAATTCGAACTCGAAGACAGAATTTAATTTGAAATAATATTCGAAAACGAAATCAGAATTCGAAAAAAAATTGAAATTGAAATCGGAATCGGAATCGAGTTCGAAATTGAATATCGAACTTGGACTCAAAATCGTAATTTGAAAGAAAATTGATATCGCAAACGAAATCGAAACGCAAGTCGAAATCATAACATAATTCGAAGTCGAATTCTAAGTTGAATTCGAAATCGTAATATAATTCCAAATAGAAATTCGATCTTTGAATCGAAATGTTAATTCGAAAATGAACCATAAATCGAAAGCAAAATCGATATCGAAACCGAAATCGCTATAGAAATCGAAATCGGAATCGTGAAAAAATTCGAACTCGAAGAAAAATTTAAATCTGCAATTGGAATCGCAGGTTAAATCGAACTCGAAGTTAAAATTCGAACTTGAACTGGAAATCATTACTCGAACCTGATCTCACAATCGACAGCAAAATCGATATGAAAAACAAAATCGCTATCAAAAGAGAAGACGCATCGTAATATATGTACATACTATGTAGTTCGTAACCGAAATTCGAACTTGAATTCAATTTCAAAACTAAACTCACAATGGAAAGAAAATCGACATCGAAATTCGGAATCGTAATATAATGAAATATAATTCGAAATCGAGATCAGAAATGAAGTTAAAAACGAAATTCGAATTGAAAATAAAAGCAAAGATTCGAAATCGAGCTCTAAATGGAAGAGAAATAGAATTCAGAATGAAACTTCGAATGGTTAATCGAAATAGAAATTAAAATATAAATCGAACTCGACATAAAAAGTCAAAATGCGAGCTCGAAATCAGAAGCAAAATCGAATTCTAAAGCGTATCTAGAACGAAATCGAAATTCGAGCTTGAAATCGAAAATCGGGCTTGAACCTGTAATTCGAGTTCGAAATCGAGATAAGAAACAAAATCTAAATTCGAACTCGAAGATAAGATAAAAGTTGAAATGATTTTCGAAAACGAAATTCGAACTCGAAAAAAATTTTAATCGAAATTGGCATCGCAGACTAAATCCAACTCCGAGTCGCAGTCGAAATTGAAATTCGATCTTGAATTCGTAATCGTAATTCGAAACTGAACTTAAAACTGAAAACAAAATTGTTATTGAAACTGAAGTTGCTATCGAAAACGAAAAGAATTCGTAACCGAAATACGAACTTGAAACTGAAATTCGAGTTCAAAATCGAAATCAGAAAAATTCGAACTCGAAAGCAAAGTTGAAATTGAAGCAAAATTCAACTAACAAGCGAATTCGAAATCTTAATATACATATGTATATGTATGTATATGTAATTCGAAACCAAATTTCCAACTTTGAACCGAAATCACAATTCGCAACCGAAAATCGAGATCGAAATTACAATTGAAATTAAAATCTAAATCAAAGTAAAAAATCGAAATCAGAATTCCAATTAGAATCGAAGTTCTTTTCGAAATTAAAGTGCAAGCTCGAACTCCCATTGGGTATAAAAATAAACAATACCCACGAAAAATTGCTTTCGATCGCCTGCGCCGGTTTATCTGTATGTCCTACAGCCCGCCAACTCCACCCACGCTAATGCCTGTCAGCTGCACCGGCTTCTTCTGTGTCAACGTCAACACAACCGCACAGCTGTTGCGCATATTTGAATGTTGCACTTGCCCCACTTATGCCCCTCTTGCCATTCCTCACAACACCAATCCCCTTCGCTGCACCATCTGCCAACTGCTTCGGCAAACATCGAGCTGTCAATGCGCAACAAAACACATTACACACACACACACACAATGCGATGTATGTATGTGGAAATGTGTGCGTTTTGTGGAAATTTAATTTTTCAATTCAATGCCATTGCTGTATAGCGGAAAATGTATGGAGCAGAGCAAGCAGTGGCAAATATGTGCATTACAAAACACAACTCAGCAGCAAACCAACAACAATTACAACTACATATAATAAATAGTAACTGCATTTCGATAGCAGCAACCGCAAAATTGCAACCGAGATATAAAACAACAAAACAAAACCAAAAAATTATTCGAATATCGAAATCAAAACTGAGTGACATTTTTGGTTTGTGAAAGACGAGTTGCACTCAAGCGTATTATGTTTTGGCTGCAGTGTGTGGGAGAGAGGGAGTAGTTATGCGCTACGCACCCCAGCTGCTGTGGTTACGCAGTAACCCACTGTGCGGTTCGCCTTATTTGTTTGGTCATTTGCAGCGATGCCCACAGTAAGTTATCACATGCCACCCATCAACGACCAGTTAAACTAAACAACCAAGCAACATTTGCTACATTTTATGCAATTTGTTATTTTTTTTTTTTGCTTAGCACAAATGCAAATGGAAAATGCAAATTATGGTAGCAACATATACACACAGTAAGTAGCTACAGGGTGTTGCGATTAGGTGCGCTCTTCTATGGGGTAGTACACCCAGAGAAAGAAAAAGCTGCTCTCTCCCTTTCCCTATTATTTCCATTTCTTTTTAATTCCCCTTTCGCTTTGCTGCCATTCTTCCCCTTTCAGGACCCTTTCGCTATCGCTCTCCCTTATATAGCTCTCCTTTTCTCTCCTTTTCCGTTTCTTTCTCCTACTTACTCTCACAGCCATTCCATTTTCATTTCCTCTTCCCCTCTTTCCTTTCCCATTTCCCTTTCCCTACGCATTCTTATTGCTCTTCTCCTTCTTTTCTCTCTTCTCTACTCTTCTCTTCTCTTCTCTTCTCTTTTCTCTTCTCTTCTCTTCTCTTCTCTTCCCTTCCCTTCTCTTCTCTTCTCTTCTCTTCTCTTCTCTTCTCTTCTCTCCTCTTCTCTCCTCTTCTCTTCTCTTCTCTTCTCTTCTCATCTCTTCTCTTCGCTTCTCTTCTGTTCTCTTCTCTTCTTTTCCTTTCTCTTCTCTTCTCTTCTCTTCTCTTATGCTTCTCTTCTCATCTCTTCTCTTCTTTTCCTTTCTCTTCTCTTCTCTTCTCTTCTCTTCTCTTCTCTTCTCTTCTCTTCTCTTCTCTTCTCTTATCTTCCCTTCTCTTCCCTTCTCTTCTCTTCTTTTCCTTTCTCTTCTCTTCTCTTCTCTTCTCTTCTCTTATCTTCCCTTCTCTTCCCTTCTCTTCCCTTTCCCCTTCCATTTCGTTTTTCTTTTTCCTTGCCTCTCCATAGAGAACCAGGTTGAGCAGTACATCGAACACAGCTCTATATTGAAGCCCTAGATTCCACCTTTCATTTGATGCCAATATCGCTGAGATATATTCCGGCTTCATTCGGGTCCACGTCTTGACCAATATCTGGGGACCCGACCTAGGAATCATGAGTACAGATTTATGTACAATATCTGCTCAATAGCTTTCATTTGATACCAATGTCGTTCAAAAATATTCAGGGGAAAGCCGGGTCCAGGTTTTGACCCATATCTAGGGACTCACTGCCGTGGGATTGGACTGCATAAATAGCCCATCTGTACTTAACGAGCCAAGTTATGCTTCAGTTCATCTGTCACGTAAAAGTACATATCTGTCATATAAAATGTATACTGATCAGTTTAATGAACCATCCCAGAAAGCAACACATTATATGTGCCTAGGTAAGGGTCCCAACTAGGGCAAGCTAAGTCGGGGACAGGCTAAGTTGAGCGCGCTAATGTCTGGCAATCAGACTTTCCTTCTATTCGCCTTCCTATTATTAAAAAAAAAAAAAACACGCACTTTTCGCAAGCTAAATAATCTTGAAAAGCTTGCAGTTTTTTGTGAATAAAAGCACCGTCACGCCCTGTGTATCAGCTTTTATTAAGCACAAATTTCAAGGAGAAGAAAATAGAGAGAGAGAGAGAGAGAGAGAGTGACAATCCCTCTATACAGGAAATTTGCTAAGGCACACAGTTCATATTTAAGCTAAAAAAACCCATCAAGATAGTTTCAGCTTACGATTAGTTCGTAATCTCTATTGCAAAATGTTATTTTTCAGTCCTCAAACAAATTCAAGGCACCCTGTAGTATATTATGCATTAATATATGCTTCCAGCAATGCCCTCACGGAAAAAAAAACTTAATTGCAAAAATAAATATATTAAAAAGTGGTTTATATTCAACTAATTTTAAAGTAGCTTTAAACAAATGCAGCACGGGACAGTTTCTTGTATATGTACATATTTATATGTAAACACATGTTTTCAGATCTAAGTATGCCAAGATTGTTTTTTCCTTTTTTTGGTTACCGTTTTTCAGCTTCACTTCCCATTAAACACTGAAAACGAAATTCTCAAACGGAGAAAATATTGTTTCATATTTATCATTTGAAAATTAACATAAATTCAATTGTTTCTCAAATATTGTTTATCAACTTGAGAACAATTTGCGAAATTTGAGGAAAATCTGTTTCGCATTTTTACCATTTCTTGAATTTCGACATCAAATGCAGGATTAAGTTATTTATATTAAACTACAAGTAAAGTAGTTGAAAAGAAACTCAAGATAAAGTTAATTATTTTAAACTACTAGTAAAGTAGTTGAAAACAAATGCAGGATAGGGCAATTGACTTCTTGCTATGACATCGCCGTGTTAAAAAAGTCAGTTCATTGCAAAGGAAAAAGTCACATTTTCAATTAGTTGTTATTGAAAATAAAGTAGTTTATAAAGTGATTTAAAATTAATTAAATTTCCTACAGGGTGCGTACTGTACTCCACACAACCAACAGCCAACCTTAGTGCTGCTGCAAGTGTTGCTGTGCCATTTGTTGGGTGTTTTTATATTCCTTTGTTGCTGTTGTTGCTTGCTTTCTGTTGGCCTATTGCCACCCTGCACTCGTTCCAACAACATCACATGGCAAATTTTTCATTTGTAAACAGACAGACAAACACATGTGCACGCACGCATAAATACGCTACACCAAATAATAATTAAATGTCAATGAAAAATAAAACATAAAACAAATTACAAAAAAGGAAGAAGTGGAAAAAGTTCACTGTCACTCACTTAGTCAGCGGTTGGCAGTTCGATTTCCATTTTATATTGCTGGCATAAATTTTTACATCTTTTTATTTATTAATTTTCAACAAAATTTGCGAATTGGCATGAATATTGAGCACATAAATTGCATGCAGATAAATAAAATGTTCAAATTTTTTTTACTATTTCATGCATTGTGACATGGAGCATAAAGAGACAGAGCGTTGATGCACCGGAACACTTACATATGTGCCTGAGGGTGGCTCTTAAATTATGGAGACAAATTTTTTAACATATTTCCTAAACCTCAACCTCACCTTCTTGGCCGATGCTAATGTAGTCGAAAGAAACCACATATTAATTTTTGTTCCGATCGGAGACGGCTAAGGGTTAAAGTTCATTTTGCCATATGTGACCCCTGTGTGACACCGCTTAACAGTCACGGAGCGGAAGCCAAATTTATATGTGATATATTTGAATGTGCTGTTACCGATGGAGAAGTTGAGATCGAAGAAAATAACTAATTTGACTTTGGGGACCACCCTAATGTACATACATTTTTACATATGGCTGGCTTAAATTAACTTGTGCAAATAAAATATAATTGGAAAATTGATTGCCAACTAAAAACTATTCGGAAAATGGTACATACATATGTATGTATATGTTTTTATACTCAGCTGTACTAGTACACAGAGTATTATAGTTTTAATCACATAACGGTGGATTGTAACAGAGTGAAATAATCGAGATAGTTATAGACTTATATATATCAAAATGATCAGGGTGAAAAGAGAAATCGATTGAGCCATGTCCGTCCGTCTGTCCGTCCGTCCGTCTGTCCGTCTGTCCGTCCGTCTGTAAACACTCTAACTCGCGCAAAAATTGAGATATTTTGATGAAATTTTAAATGCAAGTTGGTATCGACACTGGGACGGTTGGTATTGAAAATGGGCGAAATCGGACCATGACCACGCCCACTTTTCCTATATAGAAAAAATCGGAAATCTGGTATCTCAGCCACTAATATAGCTAGAGTGATGAAATTTTACCCACGTGTTGAGCTCAGGCCCCTAAGAAGAAATTTGATGGAATTTTGGAAAATGGGCGGTGCCACGCCCACTTATTAAGGAGCAAACATTGAAAGCTTTATGAGTCATAACTCAAAAACTGTTGAAGATATATCGATGAAATTTGGTATGCGTGATTTACTTACTTAGACAAATGTTTTTACGGAAAATTGCCAAAATCGGTTGACGGCCACGCCCACTTTTATATATGGGAACTATAAAGGGGCCTAATAAAAACATTTTAAGCGATATCTCTGTCAAATATAAAGATCTATCACTGAAATTTTGTGGCATGAGTCCAACTATGTACACAAAACAAAAAGCACAAAAATTTTGGAAAATGGGCGGTGCCACGCCCACTTATTAGGGGGCAAATATTGAAAGTTTTATGAGTCATAACTCAGAAACCGTTGAAGATATATCGATGAAATTTGGTACGCGTGATATACTTGATTAGGCAAATGTTTGGACGAAAAATTTCCAAAATCGGTTGACGACCACGCCCACTTTTATATATGGGTCTTATAAAGTGACCTAATAAAAACATTTTAAGCGATATCTCTGTCAAATATAAAGATATATCATTGAAATTTTATGCCAGGAGTCCACCTGCGGACATACAACGAAAAACGCAAAAATTTTGGAAAATGGGCGTGGCACCGCCTCTTTTTAGAAGCTGGAATATACGAGATTTCTGAGCCCATAACTCGACAAATAATTGATATATAATGACGAAACTTGGTATGTACACTTTTATTACTTGTGGTAATACATGTTAAAAATTTTAGCGAAATCGGTTGACGACCACGCCCACTTTTATATATGGGTCTTATAAAGTGACCTAATAAAAACATTTTAAGCGATATCTCTGTCAAATATAAAGATATATCATTGAAATTTTATAGCAGGAGTCCACCTGCGGACATAAAACGAAAACCACAAAAATTTTGGAAAATGGGCGTGGCACCGCCTCTTTTTAGAAACAGGAATATACGAGATTTCTTAGCCTATAACTCGACAAATAATTGAGATATTATGACGAAAATTGGTTTATACACTTTTATATCTCGTGTTAATAGACACGCAAAAATTTATTGAAATCGGTTTATGACCACGCCTACTTTTTAACAAAGATATTTCTGGAACACCCTTTGGGAATTTGTAACGTGACATCTTTGTAACTAGAAGTCATAAAGGAGTGAAATTTTGCACAAAGAATAATATTCATATGCTTAGTTGGATGACTGATAAAAATGTTGAAAATGGACGTGGCTACGCCCACTTTATGCAGCACTTGCTTTATATAAAGTACCTACACCGTGTTTCCATCAAACGCAAACAAACAATGAAAGCATACAGCTGAGTATCTAATGTTCGATTCCACTCGAACTTAGGCTTCCTTACTTGTTTAATTTAAATTTAATGGAATTGAGAAAGAGAAATATTTTTATTATAAAATTGATGGAATATATGTTTTTGGAGATACAATGATATATACTGGAAATTTGCGATGGGAAAGAAGAAAAAATTTCTATTACAATGAGATTAGGAAAAATTACAAAAAAAAAAGGTATTTGTTTCTAGCTTTAGTTTTGAGTTTTCGGAGTTTAAAATTCGCTAGAGAGCTGAGCGCAAACTCGCTAAATTTGTGAGCGAGCGAGTTACCATAACGAGTAAAATTTCGTTATGTATAGAGTAGTCAAAACGAGTGCAATTAATGGTGAGTATATCAAGGTTTTCACGGACGGCTTGAAGATGGCGGGCGGAGTGGGAGGCGGACACTTCAATATCATCAATTAGGCTTCCGGACACGGCGACCGTTTTTCAATCCGAAGTTTTTGTCATACATGAGGCCTGCAAGTCTCTGCTTGCAGCGGAAAGTGCCGGTTTCGGAAACAGGCTAGGAAATTTTCTCGGATAGTCAGGCGGTTCTGCAGGCCTTGGGATCTGTAATGGTATCATCAAGCCGCGTCAGGCAGTATAGAAAAAAGAAATGGCTGATGAGTTAGTCATTGAGTGGGATCGGAACGTCTATCGAGTGTTTTATGATCCGTGGCGCGCAACCTTCTTTGCCAGCTCATTTAAGCCTAGCTATACTATCTTTTCCATTCCTATCTATCTCTTATGGCCTGACATCCAGTGTAGTTCTACATATCACACCATCAACGCCTCATTGCAATCAAAAGATTTTATGGAAATGTAGAAATAAAACTCTTTAGCACCAATTAGGTTAAGTAACTAAACAGCACAAGAAAGTAGCAATAAAAAGGAGTTACGATTACTACGTAGACCTAAAAAAAAAACAAAACGAAATAATTAAGGCAAAACTATTGCACAAAAACAAACAAAAAATATAAAGCTCCAAAAAGCTAAAAATCGTAAAATACCCAAAAACTCTGCAGGGCTACGGCACAACAAAGTACCACCACCCTGTAGCCTAAAGTACAGGCGGTAGGTAGTCATAACTACAGGGTGGTAGCAATAACAAGTGCAAGTAAGCGAGAGAGAGAGAAAGGAATGACTACAACAAAAGAAATAAAAACATTGTAGTGTATTCAAATTAAAACTTGTTACGAACTAGCCGAGCGTATACACTAAATAGGAGGAGCTGCAATGGAAAGTAAAGTCAACACGCACAGGAAGACGGAGCAGAAGTGGCAGGAAGAGGATATGGTAAACATAGTGCTATGGAAATTAAATACGAATTATATTGCTTTAGAGTACACAAAAAATTTGCAACATAATTCTTTGTAAGAACTTTCAGACATATTTAGTTTATAGCAAAAAGAGAAGGTTAACCCTTATATAGGCGTGCAATTGGAAATGAGAAGCTCAGATGTCAGAAAAGTCAAATGAATTGCAGTAACATTTTTAAATAATTCGAAGGCATAATTAAGGGGACCACTTAGGGTTAATAAAGGCAAACTCTTTGTCAGTCAGACATTATACTCAAGTGTATCCCAAAACTAGTACTTTGCTACTCCGGACTAAGTAGGCAATTGAAAAGCAAAGTTCGCACTCTCGACGAACAAAAACCTAGTTCGACAAGACGCTCATTGTTCCAGTCCTAGTGTAAGGCGCAAAGAAGGATGAATGATGTCAAAATCAGAAATGACACTTGAACTATTCGAGAGAAAAGTTCTTCGGAAGATTTATGAACCTTAGCGCTTTAGCAACGGCGAGTATCGAAGGAGATTAAATGATAAAATGGGTGAGCTTTACGCAAGCATAGACATCGAAAGCGAATAAAAATCCAGCGACTGCTTTCAGCAGGTCTTATCGTGAGCATATATGAAGGTGCTTTGGCCAAGATAATACTTTCATCGAAATCCACTACAGGCAGAAGAAAATGGAGTGGAGGCGTTGGAAAGATTAGGTGAAGAGAGATTCGGATTACCTTGGCATTTCCAATTGGCGCCAGGTAGCATGAAAAATAAAGGACTGCCGCGCTTTATTGCACTCGGCCAAAATGGTCTAGGCGATTAAGAAAAAGAAGAAGTTAGGGTACAATTAGGTCCAACGTGAGATAAGCTGGGGATAGTTTATTTTTGTTGTTGCCTTGGTTATAGTAGTCGATAGCTCTGCTTAGTCTGTTATTGTAAAACTGAAGGTCCAATAGACGTGCTGTTTCGGAGGGATTGGACCAGAACGAAGTTGCGGTTGGTGTCATTCGGAAATGTCCGTATGCTGGACATATTGTACATACGTTTGGTATGTTTGGGTAAATTTGGTATCCGTAGGAGTTAAGGGCGTTTACAGAAACTCAAACATGTGATGAAAGATTTTTCCCTTAATGATAACTGAATACCTTTGGGTTTAATGGATAGTTTATAAATTTTTGAACAATATTTCTCTAGCTCGAAGAGGTGGCTGCTAATGTGTATGGTGGCAATTCGGCTTCAATAAGGTGGCTTTTGGGATGGTTGGCCAGATACAGTGATCCTTCACAGAGACGAAATATAGTCGTTAGTGTTACCAACATCGTATTCGAGGCGTTATAATAAACTTGGGATGCAAAAATTCGCAAGTTTTAGTATTTTGTGTATTTTCCGAAGAGTATTTTGTGTATTTTGTTGACCGCTAGATTCCACAACAGGGGTGAGAGTACTCCCCCTTGTGGGGTGCCCCTATGTGCCCTCCTTGACATCGTCGAAAGGTCCCACCCAGCCGATAACTCCAAAGGTGCTCGATCCAGCGCCAAATGATTGGAGGTATTCCAATCCAACCGAGCCCCTCCAACAGCGCCGCAGCAGAGACGTTGCTAAAGGCACCCGAAATATCAAGAAAGACACCTATCGCACTCAGTGGCGGACCTAGCATAAATTGTCTGGGCAAGCCTATGTGTGAAGCATAACCATTAGTCATTTATGTAATTTTCTTTGCTGCATTATCTAGAAGTCTGATTGCGTTCCGTTATTGAATTTGATTTAGAGCTCTCGCTTTTTTTAACATTTTCGAGTAGCCCGAATAAATGCTTTTCAAATTCTCGAACACTCCTTTGTTTGCTTATTAACCGTATGTTTGTACGGGCATTCGAACAATTCGGGTATTTGAAGTTTGTGTTTTCTCGTTTATTTTTTTTTTTTTTGTTGTCTTCATATGTTTTTTTTTATCTTTGTTTTCCTGATACACATTTTTTTGTTTGTACACTCAGAGAAAAGGAATTAAAAATAAAATTTTTATTTTTATAATACCCGATTTAAACCAAGTCATTTTTATTTTAAAAATGAAAAATTTTTAAATTACAAATTGAATTTTTGAAATTAAAATATATTTAGGATTTAAAAAGAAACATGTTTAAATTAAAAATGAAAATTAATGGAATAAAAACGAAAGTTTTTGTTTCAAAATCTCATAGCGCTTAAAATAAAAATAAATATTTTTAAACTTAAGATATTTTTTCTTGATAGATATAAAAACGTGTTTAAAAATAATGTAAATACAATACATTTTTAAATTTAAAAATCTTTATTTTTATTTTAAGCACTATGAGATTTTGAACCAAAAACTTTTGCTTTTATTCCATTAATTTTAATTTTTAATTTAAAAATTTTTCTTTTTAAATCCTACACATTTAATTTAAAAAAATTTATTTTTTAAATAAAAATGACAGTTTAAAACGTGCATTATAAAAATAAAAATTTTATTTTTGATTCCTTTTCTCTAAGTATAAGCTCGAATGTTGGTACGGGAATTTGAACAATGGGCTTCAAACAAACACGATCTGTTCGAATTGCTCGATACCCGGGTATCTAGAGCTCTACTTTGATTATATTCGGTTTGCATATTTGGTTTGTTGTTTATATTCATAACATATGAAACTGAATGTATTGCATTAAATCGAGAAAATGAGGATGATAAAGAATTTTTAAGTTTTTATAGGTATACAATGAATATTATGAAGATATGTAGGTACATATGTTTTTGACTTTTGGTATTTTAGCTCTAGCTACTTTTGGTCAGCATATCAACAAGCCTGGCTAAGTCGAAAGTAAATTCAAGTTTTTTACCATCAGAATTATCTACAAAAGCAGAGAAGAAATTATTAGAATAAATTGGGAAGAACTCAATTGAATTGATTGATGACGCCAAACTTATAGGGAAATCTCACACGAAAGCGCAGAGGTATTTTTAGTTTCCTTATACCGACGGAAATTTTAGTAGTAGCAAGTGTATTTACTTATTATCTAATATCTAAAAAAAAATGGGTGCTTTAGTGTTTGAAAAACTGAGGTCCAATTACCAAAAGTCGTGAAATTTTATTTGATTTCCGTCGCTTTTTAAAATTATCTTGATATTTTGCCAATAGTCGCCAAATATCACAATCAACGCTTTTATAATCTGGTATTTGATACATGCACATGTAAGAAATTACGTGCACATGTACATGCACATGCAAGAAATTACGTGCATAAGTATGTATGTACATGCAAACGAAAATCAAATCAAATATGCATATGGCTGTGAATACTGAATGCCGAAGCCAGCTTCACATTCGCATACAAATTTAATGTGAAAAATAAAAAAAGTGCTTTGCTAGTTTTTTTTTTTCAATTTAAGTCTGAAAATAAGCAATTGATTTCTCCTTAGAGAAAGCGAGAAAACAAGCTATGTTATTCTGTTTTGAAAGCCAAGTAAAAGCCAATGTGTGGAAACGTTAAAGCATGCTCACTGTGTCGTGATTGGCTGTACAAACAAAATACACATTGTGAGGTGGATTGGTGCTGTATTTGCGCTATTTTCTTAGCATGCTTTTAGGCACCGGATGTACAGTGGGGGCTATATTATTGAGAACTTAAATAGTAAACGCATTTAAAACGTAAAATAACCAGATTTTAAAGAAATTTGTAAAATGAAATGAACGAAAATATGTACGCAAGCCGGGCTTCTCAGCTTGTATGAAGCGCCCGCCTCTGATCGCACTCCCTGTAGTGAAGGGCCTTTTCGATATGTTGTTGTTGTTGTGATTATTTATCCTGTTTATGCTCCATCACGAGAAGATAAATGCATTTTATGACTTCCCCAAAGCACCTCGAGCCATGACTGAGGCCGTCTCACACCTCCCCGTGGCTCGCGCCTTGAGGGGACCTACTCGACCGGACAACAGCCTTTGCTAGCCCTCCGCGGTCTCCCTCCGCAGTCTGCCCGGGTGCCGCCTTTATATGTACTAGAATGACTGACAATTTTTTCCACCAAAAGTTTCAAACCCTGTTTAGTTGGATAGATCATAATCGATTTTGCGGGTTAAGGTATTTTCGCGTATAACTATTACGAAATGCGACTGGTCGCAGAGGTAAAAAAAGAGAAAAAGCGACTACTGATAGAATAAATAGCAATTTTATCTTACTTGATGATATTTAGAGGAAGTGTTGTGCGAGTCCGACATTTTTTAAACATCTCGAATGCTCTCGCTGATTTTCATTCGTATTCGAATACAGTCACGAATAGCCGTTAATCGAAACACTCGCTAAATATCTCGGACTCGTCTCGCTCTTCGCTAAGCAACCCTAAAATATCTCCGATTCGCTCGACACTAATCGAAACAACCTCCGACTTGGAACAATCGCAAAAACCAAATCGAGTGTGTAGTCGAGAAGAGAGTACGCTTTTGACTGCATTTTGATTTTGCAACGATGGCGATTCTCTCGCTTTTCTAAACATTTCGGACTCGCCCATCACTACTGGGTGATATTTTTAAGGGTATTGCTTTCCACAACTACGCTTTTAAAGATATGTGTGTGAATTATTTTTGTTCTAGAGAAAGTTCTTCCAAATATAAGTTCATTGCCTTAAAAAAAATTTTAATAACACTTAAACTCTCTTTAATTTAAATGTAAATTTAATAGCAGATAGTAAAATTAATAGTTGTTACTCACCCAACAAAAACGCCCGTATCCATATAATGCGTATAGTAAAAAATCGTAACGACCGTTATGGCGAATAAGGCCAACACGCAGCGACGCACATTGATGGCTTTTAACAATGGCAGGCCAAAACAGCAGCGAGAAATTAAATTGCTGGAACAATTGCACGCCATTGCAACGGCAAAAGCAGATGAACCCACCGATGAACTGGAGGAGCAGCAGCCATGCGGCGATGGCGGCGGCGAAGCTGTGCCAAACGGCGAAAAGGCGGGTGATGACGACGCAGAAGACGAAGCAGAGGCTGAGGAACGCTTTGCTAATGGCGGCGACGACAAGTGCAAATTGAACGCCGCTGACGCTGACGCCGCAGTTGCTGCTGTTGTTGTTGTTGACGGCGTGTCATAAAACATTGCAGGCGTGTGTGATGGTGTTGTGTGTGATTGTATTGAGTGTGATTGTGTTGAGCGTGATTGTGTTGAGTGTGATTGTGTTGTGTTTGAGGTGTTCGCGGCGGCGGTGGTGGTGGTGGTGGTGGTGGTGAAATCATCAAATCCACCATCGCTGGGCACTGCGGTGTAATAAAAACCTTTACTCAGCCTACTACTACTACTACTCGTTGTGGTGGGTTGCTGTTGTTGGTTGTGTTGATGGCTGTTGTACTCGTCGGCGTCATCGTCGTAGGCTTTGTTAACAAAATTTGTACTCGCCAGCAGCGCATCCGTGTCGGAAGCAGAAGCGGTGCTATTATAGTAGTCGTTGGCGGCGAAATTGTCGTCATCATTGCCAAAATATTCAACTTTATTACCAACGCGGAAGCAATTTTCGTGGCTGCTGTGATGGTGATTTTTATTGTTGTTGGTGTTGTTGTTGTTGTTGCGGCCATAACTATTGCCATTATCGGTCACAAAGGCAACAAAGGTCGTCGCATCAGCACTACCATTGTTATCACGCTGACTTTGTGTTGGTGACGTTTTCGCTGTCGCTGTTGCTGATGCTGTGGCTGCTGCTGGTATCATCGTCGTCGGCGCTGCTCTTATTGTCGGTATTGCTGGCGACGCCGGATGCTGCTGTTGATAATTGCTACTACTCCAACTATTCGCAGCACCATCAGCACCGCCAGCACCAAAATTATGTTCACTTTCCGCTTTGCCAACAATTTTGGCATACGCATTTGCATTCCCATTCCCACTTGCATTTCCATTCCCATGCAGCATATCCACCGTCGCCGCCTCCGCCACTTTGGTTGCGTTTGAGTTTCTGTGGTCTGTGGCGACTCCGTCATTTGCGGCTGTTTGTGATAAATGCATTTCCGCGCCTTTCAACTGCGTTTGCCATTTACTCAGCGGCGCTGGTGGTGGTGCTGTTGGTGTTGTTGTTGGTGTTATTGTTGGCATGCTGTTGGTGTGCTCTTGCCAGCGTGCTGGCTTTGGTGTGTTGGCTTGTTCATCTTCCAATGTTAGCCAACGTTCTCCGGGCAGCCACTCATTACTGTTGTTGTTGGACAGCGATTCGCTATTGCCATCACTGGCTTTCAATGCTGACTTTGTGCGCATTTTTATTGGTGGTGGGTTGTTTGGTGTTGTTGTTGTTGATGGCGTTTTTGGTGTTGTTGTTGTTGTTGTTGCTGTTTCTCTGTTTGTTGTTGCGGTTACGCCATCACTTGGCTGCGCTTGATTTATGACGAGTCGCTCATATTTATGCGATTTAAATGGCAGAAAATTATTCGTGTGACTCGTCATTGTTGTTGTTGTTTCACTCGCTGGCGCCGCCGTTCTCTTCTCGCTGCAATGTTCTGCTGCAACACTTGGTGTTGTTTTTGTTATTTGCTCTTTAATTTTCAGCTCGTCTGCTCTGTTCTGTTGCTCTCGTTCTCGCTTGTTAAGCTGCTGTTCTGTTGTTGTTGTTTTTGTTTGCCGTCTAATCAAACGTTTTATACGCGCGCCGCCGTCGGCGCTAGTCGTTATTTTAGCGGCGTTGTTGTCAGCGCTGCTTTTTGTATTGTCCAAAACTCTAATGAAGCCTAGATTTGCTTTAGTTTTTGGTGTTGTTGTTGTTGTTGTCTTGGTTATCAGCAATAATTCAGTGTCAGCAATGTCACTGCTATTGCCGCTACTGTTGTTGTTGTTGTTGTTGATATGGCGTCGACGATTTAAGCGATTTGATATTGTCATTTGGTTGTTTGTTTGTTGGTTGTTGTTGTTGTTCTTATTGTATTTATCAATTTGTAGTTGTTCTTGTTGTATTTGATAATTTGTTGTTGTTTTTATGTGCTGATGCTTATTATTATTTTTTTTTCTTAATTTTAGTGATGGCTTCAAGGTGATTTTACATTTCTTCGTAGTTTTCTATTATTTGGAACCTTTAATCGGTGGTGGCGTTATTTTATTGTTAATTTTTTTTTTTTTTTTCTTTTTTATAAAATTACTGCTAATACAAAATTGCGTTTGAGCTTAAATTGGCAGCTACAAGATATGTATGAATGTCCTTCTTTATTGCAATTTATTTTACTAAAGTTTATACTAATTTTTGCTTATGAATTTTTTTTTACTCTCATGGCACTGCAAATACAAGAGAAGAGTTGTTAGTTTGTCTCAAACAATGTTAGTTTCTGCTAGTGCAACTCTGATGAGTACCATTTTATGTAGCGACCGTTATGGCGAATACATTGGTCTAACATGAGTCTAAGTTTTTGGGTCTCAAAGCCACGCTTTGTTCACTTAAACGACACACACTTTTGTGGCCGCAAGACCACGGCTGGCTACGACTGTACCGCAGACTTCATACCTTTCATGAAACGAGGCAATTAAATGTTAGCTACTTGGTACAGAGCAGATGGTTTTCATTAATTTATAATATATGTACATTCGGAAGGTGACCTTTATGGCAAAAAAAAACTACAGACTTGAGATATAATCTGAGTGTGTGTTAATCTGCTAACGGGTCATGGTCCGTTGAATGCGTTTTTGCATGTATGTGAGACATTTGAGTGAAACTGCGGCTTGTGTGTGGGGTAGTCCGAATGAGGATTGGATGCATGTGTTGTATGAATGCCTGATTTACTCAGACATTAGGAATCTTGGGAGTTCCCCAAACTCAGCTGGATAGACAGACGAAATGATGTGAGTGATGCATGTACTCTCCAATAGTCGCAATGCCGAATTACTGAGTGAGCTTGCAAGAGAGGTTTTCAGACGGCGCACAGTGGTTCGGCTCCATACATTTTGCGGAAAAAAATAGAAGGCGTGGTCCTAGGCCATTGAAATTTTGCACAGAGGTTATATGTGAGCTAATTAAGAAATTTTCAAAAAATGGTTGAAATCGGTCAACCCCTAGGGGTACCTCCCTTGGACCTATAAAAAAATGATTTAAATACAAATTTTGGTTTCAGCTAAAAAAAAATTAAAATATCTTCACGAAACTTGGTACATGAGTTACCCTCATTAAAGGCATTGACAGCACCAACAATTTTTGAAATCGGCCACTCCCTAGGGGTACCTCCCCTGGACCTATAGTAAAAATTTTTAAAGAAAAATTTAAATTTCAGCTCAAAAAATTAAGATATCTTCACGAAACTTGGCGCATAAGTTACTGTCATGAAATATATCGACAATACCAGATATAGGCGTGATTGGCAAACACAGTTTACACCTTTTATTCAAAAACAAATGAAGATGTACATTTTCAGTAACTGAAAAGAGCCCTTGTAAAAATTTGATGTACTTAATGATTATATTTATAATACATATAATCGAAAATATAACTATGTATATATATATGGAAAGAAAAAAAAAAGCAAATATAAGAAAAATTTTTAATTATTTAGCATATCCTTGGCAACAAAATCCAATTCCACACACTTTTTGTTGGGTTGTCGTCTTATGGACTTTATATAATGACCAGAACTTGCCAGTAATCGATTAATAACATCTGTATTGGTAGAAATTCTATCACTTTTCCTAGAAAACATAAGCCTATAAATCCTAAGTCCCATTTACTAGTAAGGGTTAACTCAGAACATGATAAGGTGTTCAACTTTTCTGCTGAGAAAGTATCAATAAGTCTTCTTGTTGTGTGATCAAGTTAACTTTGCAAATTAACAGCAGCATATGTATGTGTCTGTTACTACAATTTCGTCGGGATAACATTTTTTTTTTCATCTAATACCTTAAAATAAGCTGGTAAAATGTTTAAACAAATGTGTTTGTTGCTATTGTTGTTTGCAAACCGCAATGTTATGACGAATGTGTTTACCGTTATTTTTGTTTGCATTACCATTGATTCTAACAAATTAGGTGTATAATTTACCAATCTGCATTTTTATCTAATCCTCTCTGTGCCTTCATATTCGTAAACAAAAATCTCACATAAGATGTAAACGTTCATATATACGCATGAGCCTAAAAGCATGCTACATTTTGTCAATTTTATCAAAATTTGATGGGACTTTCGACATTTAAATCAAGTTTACATCGATTGGGGAAAATATGGGAAAAAACTTTTTACAGAAATCGATAGAAGACATTCCAAACTTTCATTTTATTACAGTTAGCGAGTGTAGCACGCTGTAGCACACAAACTTTTTGTCCATCGAAATTAGAAATGGTAGCATTTTTGAAGTACCATTTTTGCTGGCCTATATTTTTTTTAATATTTGGCCGATTGCACTGATTTTTTCTTTAATTAGTCAAGGAAGTGCTATATTTTCTTTTAAACTCACAACAGGGACAATAGAGATATAAGTTATAAGGAAAATTTATAGCTAAACTTAGCAAACATTTCAAGCAGTTTTTGTTGAATAAAATTTTTCTGACTTCTGATACCATTATTTTGTAAAAAAAATCAACTTTTTGCAAAGTAGTCATGAATTCTTCATATTTGGACATTTTTTTATAAGACTACATCATTAGAATCTGAAAATTAGGTATTGAAAAAAATGAATTTTTTCCGCGGCTGAACCACTGTGCGGCGTAGTGGCACTTGTTGAGTTGAATAGGCGAATGGTTGTACGACTGGTGGGGTTTGTGATCATTGAGAGAATATTTGTATGTTGCTGGGGAAGAATGTATTGGTACGAGGAAATTGAGTCGTTTAACCCCTCGTCACCAGTACAGACCAGTATGAATTATCAACTGTTGGTAGACATTTGGCAGCTAGATCTAACAACAGACTTTATGCTGGTACCACGGAAAAGTACGAGGTATTGGGCTTTATTTATTCTAAGTACTTTTTGAGGCGGGCCATTTTGGCGAGTTTCGTGGTGGTTGTGGTTTATACCTTATTAAATGTGCGTAGAGTTATTTTCGAATAACTCTTTGTGGGCTTGCATAGCAACTGGGTTTCGGACCCGTAGTACGCCAAAAGTTTAGATAGGCCCCGAACCCCATCAAGATGGCCAATAAGTTCGACCCATATACAGTTCGGTAGTGAGACAAACAGTACAGACATGGCTTAATTGACTGCAAACATGATTCTGATGTAACAAGAACAAATTCCCTCAAAGTTAGTAGTAGTCATAGGACATAAAACCGACCTTTTCTTCCTCATAAAATACCTCAAGTAGATCTAAGTAAGAGAAACAGATAACCACTACCCGACAAAAAAAATCCTCGACATTTGAGACATGACTCCTATGTAGAATTTTCTGCTGATTCCAAATATGTAATCAGATCGTTCAAAAGTAGAAAAGTTTTCGAGATATTTTGAAATTTCAGTTTTTGAGCTAAGAAAAAAAAGTATGGTTACTCATTTGTCAATATCTCCGCCATTACCGTCTCGATTTTTAAGCCTATATGACACTACATTTTTTTCCTGGTTTTTTTGGTTTGGAAAACCCACCGAAAGTCAAAAAACAAAAACAATTCTTCCACAGGTTGAAAAGAGACAAATACTCCCTCAAAAACTATTTGATTGACATTAAACTTCAAACTAAATGAAAATAATATTTATTTCAAAAATTATTTTTTTTGGAAATTTGAATTTAAATTACTGAAATAAAAAATTTATGAAACCCAAAGGGCAGGATAGCTGTGCACTCCATGTTATAAAGGGAAGCCAGTACGCAATATAATTTTTCTTCCGGACTTCTTCTTTACCCTTACGGCCAAAGCAGAAGCTTATAAGAGGCCAATTTAAAACTTGTATTTCCATATATTTTTTATTTTAAATATAATTTATTTTCTAGTTGTCAAATTGAAACAATTGTCAGAAAAAATGACCGAATGCCAAAAAACCTACCGAAATACAAGCTGGTTCGTTGGTTTTTAATCACCTTGATGGTATTTTGTTTGGTTTTTTTCAATATAGCTTACTCGCTTGCACCAACGCAAAACTGTATTTGACCATCTCCTTCACACAAAAAACCTGGTAGAATACCAGAAAAAAAATGTAGTGTCATATGGGCTTTACGTTATTTAATTTTGTTTTGAGAGGATGAAATACCCTTTCCAACAAAGCAAAAATAATTAAACTCGCCGTTAAAATGACGTAGTTATGACGAACAAAAGATTTTTTTTAATGAAAATTTTCTGGTTTATTTCGAAATTCATCTTGTTTTTTGTAATTTTTTTTTTTTACGAAATATTAAATATCCTCCTGTGGGCATATTCTGTAACCAATTTGCGACAATTTTCGGATCGACATCGTAAATTTGCGATCATTTTTGCGATTATGCTATTCTGTAAGATTTCTCGGTCGAGTTTCTATAGTATATTTTGACAGATGTTTCCGATAATCATCGCAGAGGTATCGAGGGAAATTTTTGTGTCGGTAGATTTTGCGATTATCGGTCGCAAAATAACTTACAGAAATCCAGCACTGGTTTCACATTTTGAGTCAATAGCCTATTTCTTAGTGAACATTTTGGCACTTTCCAGATTATAATCCGAAGAAAAATTATGATGCTATAAGAGATTTAATGAACAAACCTATGTTTATTTTTTATCACAATCTTGTACTTAACCTCCATTTTTTTATTTTTATGTATATTAAAAGTGTTTAAATGTTGATAGTTTTCGTCGTTTTGGTACATTTTGTTCTCCTCGAAGAAGGAACCAGCAAAAATGGCTCATCATTCCTTGTCCCTGACATTCCAATGGCTTTGGCATCGCAATCCCATGTTTTTTTTATTTCTCCGTGAGAACACTCACCGTTGTAAAAGTCATCACTTATATATGAAGCTATGTTGAGAGGGTTTCGGAACAATTTTTTTTTTTTTGAAATTTTGTCGGGTAGTGTAATTATTTGAAAATTTCATTGCGTCTATTGATCTATTTTATTCTCTAGTAATCACATTATCTAATCTAATGCAAAGTACATAGGTACTTACTACAAAAATTTCAGTAGAAGTAATCAGTTTTTCCATATTAGATAGAAGTAAATACCAGAGCTGGGCGATAAGGATTACTTGTGCAATCGATTACACGTAGGATTACGATTACATTAATCGTAATTTCAAGTTTTTTACGATTACGATTACAGTAATCGTAATTTTTGTAACGACGATTACGATTACAGTAATTGTAATTTCAAGTTTTTGACGATTACGATTACAGTAATCCTTATTTTCTGTAATCTTAAATTACAAAATTTAAGAATTACATGTAAAAAATTATTAAAATTGCTTTTTGATACTAAACGGTGTAGGGAGGAAAATATGCTTGGCTCTGAAAGAAGTGCTAAAAACTACAAATAATTATGTAAAGCTTGCAATTTCACACATATTATATACATTTTGAAATATTTGCGGTTGAGATAGCAGCTTTTAGTGGGCTGGAGACAATGGCCACATGCATAAAAATCGAGCTGTAGCTCACACTAATTTTCTTCGTAAAATTTGGATTTTGCATGTATAAAAAATATGTATTACAATTGCTAGATTTTACTAAACAAATTACTTAGGTTTATCTCATAACAAAATTAAAAAGTAATAAAACTCCACTGCAACTTTTGAAGATGTAAATGACCATAACTATGAAAAGCCAATATTAGATGAAGATTTTTTTGACTTCGGCGGTAAATACCTAACTACATATCTATATAACAACTTAATATATATTTTATTTAAAACTCAATATACCTTTAGAAAACACTGATTTACCTGAAGTGCTTCCTGGTAGTGGCTCAAACATTATAGGAGAAGAATTTTTTAAATATTTGAACGATGCTGATAGTAGCCATGGCTGTTTTAAAAGATATCCTCTGATAAAGAAAGCATCTTTAAGATTCAGCACCCCGCTTACATCGTCAGCACCTGTGGAAAGGCTATTTTCGTTGGCGGGCATTATAAACAGTCCTCGACGCCATGCACTTTCCGATGTTTCTTTTGAAAAATTAGTTCTGCTTAAGGCTAATATTGAATATTATTGAATGTAAATTATCCAAACAGCAGTCTTAATTTTGTATCTTTATTATTTCCGCTAATTTTCTCTCTTCTTAATACACATCCCAGTTTTAATTGTTTACTTAATGTGTGAGAAATAAACACATATGTATGCATGTATGTAAAAATTATTATTATTTCTTGGAAAATGATGTTGGGTAAGTATATCACTGTTTTTTACACATTGTAATCCCAGAAAACGAGAACAGTAATCGTAATTTCAAGTTTCTTACGATTACGATTACAGTAATCGTAATTTTTGTAACGACGATTACGATTACAGTAATCGTAATTTCAAGTTTCTTACGATTACGATTACAGTAATCGTAATTTTTGTAACGACGATTACGATTACAGTAATTGTAATTTCAAGTTTTTTACGATTACGATTACAGTAATCGTAATTTTTGTAACAACGATTACGATTACAGTAATCGTAATTTCAAAATCTCTAAGATTACGATTACTGTAATCGTAATCATCTTGTAATCGTAATCCTTATCGCCCAGCTCTGGTAAATACTTCATGATTTCTTGCCCCTTGAAGAGTCTAAAGTTTGTAGTAAGGGTTTTCTTAGAAATTTGGGTTTTATTAAAATTATCTCTGGGAATTGAGCGAGCGAGCAATACTACCAGACCCAGAGCTACATACATATATCTCCCGTCTCTGTTTAACCAAACAAACATAATATCGAATGTCAGAGAATTCATGTAGACTACATTAGATAACTACTCTGAAAAAAAAAACGTTGTAAATCTAAAGACTTTCGCTGTTAAATCAACTACTTTCCGCAGTTGAAATGTGCCCAACAACGCTCCGTTGTTGTTTCAAAGGTGCGAGCGTTGTTGATTTAAGTCAATAACGGAGATTGTTGGAAAAAATTTTCACCTAAAAAAAAATTTTTGTTTGCATTTTACTCTTCATCTTCTCTCCGCCCGGGTCCCAACTGCAAATATGTAGCCTCCGCTTGTTCTCCTATTCTTCTCTCCTTCTTATCATTCACTGGTTGCTAGCTTTATTTCTCATTCTGATTTTTCTTCTTTATTTTATATTCTCCTCCGGATTCGAACCATGACATCAACCTGAAATTCTATCCAATCATCACATAGTGGAACATTCAACATTATATTGAATTGTAGTAACCTATTTATACTTCCATTTCCTAAAAAGGAATCCATGAATTATTTGAATCATTGTAAAAACAAAATTTAAAAAAATTTGTTCTCATTAGTTTTGTTTACAACGGAAACTGTTTGGTCAAATACTTTTGCCTTTAAAACAACAACGGGGAGAAAATTGTTGCTAAAAATAAAGTTTTGTTTGCATTTTTCTCTACATCTTCTCTCCGTCATTATTTTTTTTGTTGGTTTTCTCACAAAAAAATATTTTCTCACAAAAAAATTTCTAAAAGCAAGCAAGTTTTTGAAACAACAACGGCCGTTTTTGAATAAATTGTTGGATCAAACCTTTGCTGTAAAAACAAATACTACTTTTGCTGTTGAATCAAAGACGGAGACAGCCGAAAGTTGTTGGTTTAAGTACGGGTATTTTTTTCAGAGTAGTTTATTTCTCTATTCTCTAATTGAGAGCGTAGAATAATGCATTAGAATTCGATTGGAAACTAATTAGAGAAAGAGCACAATCTCAGTGTGTATGAAATATATGCAAATTCTCATAAGAATCTCACTAGAGAATTACATTCGATTTCTATGCGAGAATTACAATTTTCTCGATTTGAGAACAACATATGACCCATTTTGTTTGCGAAGCCTATGATTCTCGACAGTTTCTCGAGTCGTCCTATAATGTTAGAGATTTGAGAAAAGGGCCAGTATCGAACTTCAGTGTTTGTTGGAAAGGAATAGCCGCTTAGCAAAGTAGACAATGTAGATGTTTTACGCGAATTGTTAGGCTCTCTTTAGATATTTTCTTTGGTCTATCAGCACTACTTCTGGCAGCTAAACGTGCTTTGAACCAAAGTTACAAATTCGCTTCATATTCATGAAAGGTATGTATACAAATTTTATCACATTTTAGATGGCTAATTGTTTTAATTTTTGTTGTTGTTGTTGCTTTTGTTTGACTTTAAAAATATTGCAAACTGTTAAGCTTCATTTATCATAATCATGCGAACGTGAATACATGCATGTTTATATAGTAAAATGAAATCCGCTTTATCTGGAGCGAGCAAAGATATATTTTTGTTCTGTTGTTATTTTTATTTTTTATTTTTTATTGTTTTTTTTTTTGTTTTAACAGATACGGCTTTGCAGTTTTAACTCAAATACACTATTTATTGCTAAAGTTATTGTATTGTTTGTTTTTGTGAGTTGTTAAAGCAACTGCAACTGAAACTGTCTGTCATGCATTGTCACTTTTCATTTCATATCACAAGCGTATTGCATGCATTTTACGCGTACAGACATGCGAGATTATTTATTTGCACAAAATACTGGGTTGCACTGGGCTTTTGGATTTTAGCTTTTATGCGCTGTTTTTGTTTTTGTATTTTTGCATTTTTGTTTTGTATTTTTGCATTTTTTGCATTTTTGTTTTTATTTTTGCATTTGTTTTAATTTTTTTTTTGTTTTTGTTTTTGTATTTTTGCATTTGTTTTTATATTTTTGCATTTGTATTTCTGTTTGTTTTACTTTTCATATTTGTTTTCAATTCCCCACACTTTCAATATGTAGCAGCTGATCCACACTGTCTGTCTGTTCTACTCGCATGTCCGTATTTGTTTGTGTTGCTTCACTTTCAACGCTTCAACTGCACAATCGGCTTGTCAATTGAATACTGAAGCCAAGCTTGGCCTTTCATAAATAGTTTTTCGCGCGCGCGCGCCTTTTCGCAACGACCACAAATGCCATTTTCCATATTCGCTGTTATCTCTGCAAATACAAAAAGAAAAACGAAAAGAAGTGGGAATAAGTTATGTGTATGTATTTATGTATGTTAAGGTCGGGCGATTTGTATGGAGGGAAACTAATCGATACCGCGCCATCCAAATTCGGATTCCTCTCATTTTTCTGAGTAGAGTAAATCGCCCCACCCTAATGTATGTATGTAAATATTTCATTTGAATACTTTGTAGAATTTTTAAAATGTATATGTTATTTGCTATCACTTTCAATATTCATTGCGAATAATATTTTTTTTCTATTTTCTATTTTATGCTCGTAAATATTTCCTTAGTTTTGCATATGTTTGTATGTATGTATATGTAACTTTGATACTTTGCATAGCCTTCGAAATTGGAGCAAGGGTGAATGGGTGATAGTGGATTAGGTTGAATATATGTACCCTGCAGGGAACTCAATAACTAGTGAGCAAAATTTCTAGTTCCGAACTAGCGAAAAGGTGTCAAAAGGGAACTAGATCAATTGTATTTAGACCCTCACCAGTTCAGGAGGAGTGAATTGAGTGACCATTATAAGACACACTTTGATTTGTATGCAATTTCGAAGTGACAAAAATTCTATGAACATTTTTCGTTCGTTCAATTTCCGTCGGGTTTGTATATTTCTGCAATTCTCAGATGTTTAGTGAAGCATTTTATAAAAAAGTTTTCTATTTGCATCTTAACTTGTATGAAATGAAATGTTCCCCTAATTATGCTTTTCCGATCCTTCAGGCTTATTTTTAATTTTTTTTACTTTATTACTTTTTAAATATTATTGTAAATTTTTATTAAATAAATAAATAAAAAATATTAGTTAAAAAAAACATTTAAAAAAAATGATCATCCCGATAGGATTCGAACCCGCGCCCCTCAGCTTGAAAGGCACATGCGTTAGCCAGTCGGCCATCTCGCCACTTGCATGAAGTGTGTCAAAGGCTGCACTTAAGCGGCAGATGTAGGTACTTGTAGCTAGTTCAGAACTATCGAAAATGTGCCAATAAACGAACTAGTGTAAACTGTAGAATTTAGTACTAGTTCGGAACTATCGAAAATGTAGTGCAGAGAGGGACAATTGACACCGCCTAGGACATCGCCGTGTTAAATTCGCCAGTTGATAACATGCAAAAGAGATTTAGCTCGCACTAGTAGTGTCGAAAAATGCACTAGAAGCGACCAAGTTCGGAACTAGAGATTTTCCCTACAGGGTAAGTATGCATATGTACGTACATACATACTGCCTATTCCCAATGCCCTTATTTAATAAAAAAAAAAAAAAAAAACAAAGCCTACTTTTTACAACATCAGAGCGCTAAGTCCATTTTTTACAGTGTAAGTTTTTTTTTTTATCGATTTTTATTGCCTACTTTTATTTTAAAAAAATTTATTTAAACAAATTGGAAGTCTACTTTTTACAACACATAAAAGGCTCTGTACACTTTTTACAGCGTGCAATTTTTTTCTTAATAAACAATTTGGAAGTCTACTTTTTACAGCTAGAAAACATTTTCCACTTTTTAAAACGCGCAATTTTTGGTATATTTTTTTTATTGCCTGTAAAAAACGCCTGTATTTAATAAAAAAAATCGAAGTCCACTTTTTACAATACCAAAGCGCTGAGTCCATTTTTTACATGGTAAATTTTTTTGTCCATTTTTACTGCCAATTTTCCATGCCTTTACTTTACTAAAAAAAAATTGGAAGTCTACTTTTTACAGTACCAAAATGCTCTGTCCACTTTTTACAGTGTAAATTCTTTGTCGATTTTTACAGCCTATTTTCTGTTCCTTTATTTTATAAAACAAAAAATTGGAGGTCTCCTTTTTACAGCACCAAAAATCTACATATGTCCACTTTTTGGAGCGTGCATTTTTTTGTCTACTTTTACAGGCTATTTTCTAAGACTTCATTTCAGTAACAAAAGTTACACTTTTTACAACGTAATTTTTTTTTTTTTGTTTTTTACCGCCTATTTAATTAATTTAAATATGTAATTAAATTTCATATTTTTTATTATCAACAAAATTGAAAGTCTACTTTTTACTGCACCAGAATGCTTTGCCCACTTTTTACAGCATACATTTTTTTTGTCGGTCTTTACTGCCAATTTTCCATCCCTTTTTAACACGCTTTTATTAGTTTCACCTGTATATATGTATGTATGTATGTATGTATGTAATTTCTAACTGCTGTCTAAATATATGCAACATATTTACTAATGAGATTAGGTTATAACCACCGCTATGTTCCAACAGATGGCGCGCGTGTATTTATATTTTTAAAATATTCACTTATGTTTCATTAAGAAAATGTGAAGTTTATTTTTACAGCATCAAAAAAAACTGTGTCCACTTTTTAAAATTTTTTTTGTCTGTTTTTACTGCCTATTTTCCATGCCTTTATTTTATATAAAAAAATTGGAAGTCTACTTGTTGCAGCGAATTTCTTTTTGTCTACTTTTTACAGCTTATTTTCTAACCATTTATTTCAACCATAAAGGAGTCTACTTTTGACTGATAGCCTTTCATAGTCTACTATTTACCGTCAAGCTTTTAATGGCATGCAACGCGTTACCTCTCGCAGAGTATTCCAAACATGCATGGACTTCGTTCTTTACGTAAGCATTGCTCATTGAACAGCCAACCAGTGGCGGATTAAAGGTCCAGAGCGCCCTAGGCAGCCACTTTCTCGGCGCCCCTGTACCGACCATAAATGGCCATCATAATACTATAAATTTTAACTACCTAGTTGTTTTACACCCTAACAATCCAAATCTTTCCTCTTTATAATATTAGTGTAGATGTAGATATAGATGATGTAAAAGCTTAGATAACACAGGCCAACAAAATGAGACCGATTTTTTTGACCATAAACCAGACCATACTTTCCTAAAGGTTTTCGATGCGCTGAATTCAAATCTGGACGCAGAATTGCTCTATCACGTCAGGATTTTGAGATATCCTAACCTAAATGTGCAAAAACACCGTTTTTCCCTATTTTTGACGATATATATAAACTACAGATTTTTTTTGTTAAAAAAGCACACATATCATCTTAAAGAAGAAGTCTTTCTTTTACGAATGGCGTTGAGTTTGCTCAAAGATCTTTTTTTTTCGCTAAGATAGAGCAATTTAAAATTTATAAATGCTTAAACACCACAAGCCCACAATACACAATCCCACAAACTATGAACACATAAACTTTAAATTGCTCTATCTTAGCGAAAAAAAAATATATTTGAGCAAACTCAACGCCATTCGTAAAAGAAAGACTTCTTATTTAAAATGCTATGTATGCTTTTTTAACAAAAAAAAAAGCTGTCGTTTATATATAACCTCAAAAAATAGGCAAAAACGGTGTTTTTTGCATAGTTAGGTTAGGATATCTCAAAATCCTGACGTGATAGAGCAATTCTGCGTCCAGATTTGAATTCAGCGCATCGAAAACCTTTAGGAAAGTATGGTCTGGTTTATGGTCAAATTTCTTGTCGGCCTGTGTAATTTGTTAATCTCTACATATAATAAAATTGTAACAGGTCGATGTCTGTACATTGCAGATATCGAGAAAAAAATGATTGGGGGAAGCATTATTAAGCCAGTGGAATCCAAATCAACCATTTTTAGAATTTTTGTCTGTCTGTCTGTCTGTCTGTCTGTCTGTCCGTATGTTTGTGGCTGTATCACTCAAAAAGTGCTGAATGGAATTGAACGAAATTGTTTTATTGGATTGCTAGACGCTCAACTTAAAGTTTAAGGTATTATTTGTTTCGATATCTCGACCGGTTTCGGAGTTATCGGCCAATATGTGCACCAAAATGTGTTAGTACAACATGGGTATCAAACGAAATGTGTTTATGAATGCTGCCATAAACCATTAGATTAATTTCAATACCTAAACTGGCTTCGGAGATATCTCATAAAATGTGAACCTTCTTAATCTCAAAATGCTTAATATGGCTATTTTGTTATAAGAAATAAAATAATGGCTACCTGGTAACCGACGTACAGAGTGTACTTATGTTATGGAGCGATAAATTCTCCTCATTGATAAATTGCGAGGGAGTCGTCGAACCCGCTACCACAATCCCTGACGATGGAAAAAACATTCCACCACCCGACTATGATGAAGTGAGGACAGCTATACCCCGCGTCCAAAACAATAAAGCTCCTGGAAAAGACGGACTACCTGCCGAGCTGTTCAAACACGGACGCGAAGAGCTGGTTGAAAGCAGGCACCATCTTAGAGTTGAAATCCAGTCTTTTTTGTTGGTACTTATTATTTACCAACAGAGTTGAAAAATAGAAGAGAAATTATACGCATACTTTTTTGCCTTGTTTCAACAGTTCAATTACTCTATCCGTAATATCTAAGGTTAGGTTAGGTTGAGGTGGCTGTCTCCGCAATTCATGAAAGCGGGGACACACTTAGGCCGAGGTGGCCCATTGTGATACCACACGGGAGCCCTAGCTTCCTTATCCCTGTTTACAAACCTTTCCGGAAAAATTAGATTCGAAAGTATGATAAGATTAGATGCCCGTTAAGCTAAACCAGCGCGTTTGTTTCATGAAGCGCAGAAAATCTAGTGTCCTTGCATTTTCCATCTCCGCCAGGCACTCGAAAAAGTGTTTATGGAGAAAGCGGTACCTGGATTGCGACAGTGCGGGGCAAGTGGCATAGATAGTGCTCAACACTCTCTATTTCCTCCACGTCCCTGCAGCTGCGGCAGAAGTCGTTTTTATATAGGCCCATGCGAGAGGCGTGAGTGCCCATAAGACAATGGCCTGTTAGAAGTCCCACCAGCGGACCTATAGAGAGCCGATTCAGATGCAGCACCGATACAGACCTAGCCTCATCCAGTCTATGCCAGATTTGCCTAGAAATCACACAAGTTGACTCCCTGGCCCATCTAGCGTTAGCCTGTTCAATGGAGCGAGATCTCAACCAGTGCTTGCATGAGTTAAGCGGGGGGCCAACCCATGTCGCAGATGTGATATCCTGCAAGCTTGTGCCCTCCCTTGCCAACTCATCTGCAATGCAGTTGCCCCGAACGTTACTATGGCCTGGAACCCAAATGACGTTCAGGTCGCACCTTTCGGCTAGTTTGTTCAAAGACTCCCTACATTTCATTGCAACTATAGATGTAGCATTGTTACTCTGTAAGGATTTTATGGCAGCTTGGCTGTCAGAGAAGATTTTGATAGAATTTATGTCTGGCAGATCTGTCAGGCGACGAGCTGCTTCCCATATGGCTATGAGCTCAGCCTGATAGACGCTGCAGTGATCAGGTAGGCGCAAACTTACTTTCAGATGAAGCTTTTCGCAGAAAAACCCACTTCCAACTCTATTGTTCAATAATATCTAACGTAATATCTAAACTTGTTTGTCGGCCCATCTTTGCACATTAACATCAAAACTACAACTAATGCATCTGTTGGCGCACTTGAATTAAATATAATACAAATTTTATTAGCAAGCAATGTGTTTTGTTCAACTAACGAAACACGATTTTTACGCCCTCTAGCGTATGTTGTATGATAAGTACACCTTCTAAAAACGGAGGAAAATTGCCCGATCTGGTTTTTTTTTTATATAATTAAAATAAAAATAGGTAAAAAAACTTTTTAAGTTAAACGGTTTTATGTTATACATACATTGCAATGTTTAAGATAAATGTACTAAAAACCAAAAAATAATAAAATAGATACAGTCGTGGGAATTATAAACATTTGCATAGACTAGACTAAAATAAAACCGTGGGGCACGTCAATTGTCTACAATCGTTGATTAAAATGTTTGTTTTGTAATGTTACACTATAATTAGGCAGTTGTTCAACCGACAACGATGGACGTGTGATAAGTAGGGCTAGAATGTGGAAAAAAGCTAGCAAGCTCGATTATAAGCGAGTTTTAGGGTTTCATAGTGGTGAGCGAGTAGTACTTTTATCACATGTTTTGTCGATTAAAGACAAACTACGAGCAGTGAAACGATTCCTCGTGTGAATGTCCAACGATAAACTAGTTGAAACATCTCTTTTATTAACATGGAGTGTATAACTATTGGAATTTCCATGAGCAAGAAAATAGTAAGTATTTTCCTCACCGTCTGCGGGCCAACTGCCTAACGACGAATTAAACGATTCTTCTATCGCACATTAAGTCGATAATTTGTAGACAATTGACGTGCCCCCCGGTTTTATTTTAGTCTAGTCTATGCAAATGTTTATAATTCCCACGACTGTATCTATTTTATTATTTTTTGGTTTTTAGTACATTTATCTTAAACATTGCAATGTATGTATAACATAAAACCGTTTAACTTAAAAAGTTTTTTTACCTATTTTTATTTTCTAGTTTTTAGTTTTTATTTCGCATTCTGTTTAATTCATTTAGTGCTTCATTATTGCAAGGTTTCTTGCCCGTTAGTTTATTGCAGTCCAACGCCTCTATAGCGACCCACGCGCCACCTATCGGAAGTTTTTTTTAGGAAAATATTTCCTTTCAAGGTAGTAATACATGTTCCGAATTTCAGCCAAATCGGACCATAAATGCGATTTTTGTAAATATAGCGACCCACGCGCCACCTAGCGGAATTTTTTTTTTTAAGAAAATATTTCTTTTCAAGGTAGTAATACATGTTCCGAATTTCAGCCAAATCGGACCATAAATGCGATTTTTGTAAATATAGCGACCCACGCGCCACCTAGCGGAATTTTTTTTTTAAGAAAATATTTCTTTTCAAGGTAGTAATACATGTTCCGAATTTCAGCCAAATCGGACCATAAATGCGATTTTTGTAAATATAGCGACCCACGCGCCACCTAGCGGAATTTTTTTTTTAAGAAAATATTTCTTTTCAAGGTAGTAATACATGTTCCGAATTTCAGCCAAATCGGACCATAAATGCGATTTTTGTAAATATAGCGACCCACGCGCCACCTATCGGAATTTTTTTTTCATAATATTGCATTGTCATCGGGGTTATACATGCGTGCAAAATTTCAGATTAATCGGTTGACAGGAAGAGGGTGAAATTTGAATTACTAAATTTGACCCAAGAATAAAGAATAAATAATAAAACAAACGGGGTGAGCTAAATAAAACCGTTTAATATAATGTGGCCGCTGTGGTGCAGTGGGTAGAGTGCTCGCCTGCTATGCCAGAGGTCTCGGGTTCAAACCACGGTCCGAGCCAAACACCAAAACAATTTTTCTAATTAGTAAAAATCCAATTATTGGGTTTTTTAAGAGCAGCGGTCACCTCTCGGCAGTGGGCGGCATACCCTCCGAGAGTACTTCTGCCATGAAAAAGCTTCTCACAAAAAATGCATTCGCCGTTCGGAGCCGGCATAAAACTGTAGGTCCACCCAATTAGTAGGAAAAACAAAAAGGAGCACACCTCGAATTGGGAGAGAAGCTCGGCCATAAAACTCGTCAGAGTTATAATAGCGCCATTGTATTATATTATAAAATATAATGTAAAATGTGAACTGTAAAAATATATAAGAGAAAAATAATAATCGGTGTTCTAGAGAGAAACCTTAAGTATTTAAATTGGAGTTGCCAGAAAGCTTACTTTGATTGTGACGCGTATATATGTGTATGTTTTTGTTTTTCATAATTTCTGGCATGTTTTTGAAAGTTTTCCGTCGCAAAAAGATTAGGAAAGTCAAGTAATTGTTAACAAAGATATTTAATAATAAAAATTTCTGAATAAATGATGGCTCACTTTCACTGTGACTCACTGTATTCCCATCAAAACAAATTTCAACCATGGGAATTGTTGTTGCAAAAAGTGACAGGCACATTATGTGTCAATGGGAGAATGGGAAACTAAATAAACCAAATATGAAGAAGAATCGACCACAGTGTTGTATTCAAACGTAGCAAAATCTTCACAAGAAAATTGCCAAAATTCCTAATAAAATCAATTAAAACTCAAAAATATGTTAATTTTTTGTTATTATTGCTACAATAATAGCATTAGAAATTCAATTCACCCAATAATTTTAAAGATTTAACGATTTCAAAATTCATTTCAATTTTTTTTTTTGTAACTTTTGCACAGCACTACATGGTGACAGGCACATGCCAAACGATCAGCTGAGAGTGTCGCAACTTCTTCTAGATATAAACTATGCTGCTAACTAGAGTGCTATTGTTTTTGATCACTTGTGATTGGAGTAAAAGAGACAAACCTATTTTGAATAGATAGCCAAAGTACATAAGAGAGAAGGTGATGCCAGATCACACGTACGCAAAACCAGGCATCACTTTTCTCACAAGGCCCTTAAGAAAGTGCTGTCGACGATGCACAAAACATATGTCAGCGATGAACAGCACGTGCGGTGTCAGCTGAAGCTCACTGTCCCGTAGGGTGTCAAAGTCGTACAGACCGTCGTATCGTGGATAGGCGAGTGTGCAGACCAAAATTTTGGTTTGCACTCAAGTGTGCAGAAAATGGTTGCCAGAGTATGTAGTATATATTTATTTTCTCAATAGATCTCTACATATCGTAAGATTTATTGGCAAAGTGGAGATAATGGGTCGTATTAATAAACAAAAAGCAATTGCTATTTCTCAAATTTTTTGTAATTTGACAAAAATTTGTATGAAGAAACTTTCAAAATTTGTGAAAAAGGCTTGAAAAGGTAATTGCTTTTTTATTAATATAATCTAATATTTTGATAATCGCCAAAAAAAGTCGCCATCGCCAATTTTCATAAATTGGTCGCCAAAGTTTGTAAAAAATCGCCAATTTGGCGACAAATCGCCAGTACTGGCAAGCCTGACGACGCAACAAACCCGCAATATTGCACAATATATCGATGCTTGTGCAATATAATCGATTTATCTATTATCGATCTATTATAGATCAGCTTTAATTCTTAATCGTCGATATGTTATTTTCTTTATTTGTTTAAAAATTCTGAGCTCGCGCGCCCCTTGTACTATGCGCCCCTAGGCAAGTGCCTAGTTTGCCTTAGGGATAATCCGCCTCTGCAGCCAACATAGCCATTTTAGACTCACGTGCTAAGCAACAACAAAAATTTTGCACCATCAATTGAAAATAATTAAATATAAAAGAAATTATTTAATCAAATAAATTTTTGATAAGAACCGCCAATACTAAGTGACAATAAGCAAAACATGCTTTACTTGGCAAATGACTGCTAGCAAGATCTAATGGACCGTGTAGAGAAGGGCAGAGAGAGTGAATAAGAGAGAGGAGACCAACAACTAGCTGACGTAGTTAATCGCTTGTATCGTATGAGCAGCGTTAATTCAAAAATTTTATTCTGAAACACTGCCTGGAATTTTATTACTTACTCTGAAAAAAATACCCGTAGTTAAATCAACAACTTTCCGCTGTTGAATCTCCGTATTTGATTCAACAGCAAAAGTATTTGTTTTAACGGCAAAGTTTTTGATTCAACAAATTTCCGTAGTTAATTCAAAGACGTGCGTTGTTGATTCAAAAACGTGCTTGCTGTTAAACATTTTTTAAGTAAAAAGAAAGAAGGATTTGAAAGAAAAAATCAAAAAAAAAAAAAATAAACAAAATTTTTCAAATTCGTTCAATTCGTTTCAATTTTAAAATAAAATAAAGAAAGTAATATACATACATAAATAAAAAAATTAATTAAACAAAAACTAATATCTATTGATAAACTCAGCTTTTTTTGATGTCGTGAGAGTTGTCTGCAGATGTACTGATGCGTTTGGAAATGGTGAATGGATGAATGACTAAAGTTCGTTTGGTGACGGCGGGCCTTAGTATTAATATTTCTACATATCGAGCCCTAACCGCCAAAAAGTGTATCCAACAAAAATTAAATTTTACAGGTCTTTTTTGTTATTTTCTTTTCATACAGTTGGTAATCAGCCTTGAAGTTTATTTATGGCCGGTTTCACAATCTGCGGTTAATTTAATCGCTGGTTAGTTTGACGTAAATTGTATGACGAGCTGTCAAATAAATTGGTTCACCGGGCAAAAATCTCTGGTTAAGTGCTTAACCGGAGGTGGTGAAACCGGCCTTAAGTCTATGAAATTATGGGAGTTGATTAAAAACGCTAAAATTGATAATTTTGTTGGATACACTTTATGGCGGTTAGGGCTCGATAAGTAAACATACATATATTATATGTATAAAAAAAATAAAATAAAATAATATCTATTATATTAAAAAAAATACCATTTTTACAATTTTCTTGAGGTTAACTTAAATGCGTAAGTATTTGATTCAATGGTGCCCGTTTTTCGACCAAAAACTTTTGCGGTTAATTCAAAACTAAACGTTGTTAGCTTAAATACGAAAAGTATTTGAATCAACAGTGCTCGCTTTTGGACTAAAATTTTTTGCTGTTAATTCAAAAGCAAAAACTGTTAACTTAAATGTAAAAGTATTTCATCCAACAGTTTCTGTTGTTAACTTAAATACGAAAAGTATTTAGATCAAACACGCTCGCATCTTTGAAACAACAACGGAGCGTTGTTAGGCACATTTCAACTGCGGAAAGTTGTTCATTTAACTGCAAAAGTCTTTGTATTTACAACGTTTTTTTTTCAGAGTATGTAATTGCTTTGACAGCATTTTAATGATGATTGTCTTTTTGTATTGACAATTAAATTTTACATACTATGTATGTATGTTTGTATTTATGTAATTTCACTGGTTTATATGCAGATGTATAAGTATGTTACTATCAGGGAAGGGCATTATTTAAAAATTGAATAATTCAATAACGAAAAAATAATAGTAAATTTTTATTCTTCATTCAGAAAATTTTAAATAATGAATAAATTTTTATGCACGTTCTTCAATTATTCTGGCTCGTGACACAAGTGAATGGTTTTGTTGGGTTTTTTTTTTTTCAAAGTGATTTTTCGAATACTTTGCCGAATCCGAACTTTGAAAAAAAAAAACACTTATGTGACTAGCAAGAATAATTGAATAACGCGAATAAAAATTTATTAATTATTCAAGATTATCAGAATGAACAATAAATTATTTTTTTACTTCTGGTTTTTTTGTCGTTTTTATTTTCATAACTGCTTCATTCTTGAGCTCTGAAGACCAATTTTTTTTTATTAATTGGTCTTGAAAGCTCAAGAATGAAGTAGTTATAATTATTTTTTTTTTTTTTTGTTTAATAAAAATTCGTTCAAAAACGCCCATCCCTGGTTACTATAGCCACTTTCATTCGCATGCAAGATCGAAAAAAACACTAGCTCACTTAGCGAATAACATAGAAAGCAACTGAGCTAATTACACTGAGAGAAAAAAAATATATGGAGGGGTCAAAGAAATTGTTTACCTATTTTGAACACTACTTTCTTTGTTTTGAGTAAATTTTCCTTAAAACATGTTAAAAGGTTTATAAAATATTGTTGTTACATGCATTACCATGGTTTCATATACTTGTTTTGAAAAAATTCATACATTAAAATAATGAAAAATTCTTTAAGCGCCATTCCATTCCCAACTTTCCTTGTTTTGAAGACTTGATTTCTTTAATTTTGAGAAATTAAATTCCCATACAAATTCCCATGGCAACGAATTTGTTTGAATGTTTTTTTATGTTTTTTCCACATTTTTGAGAAAATTTACACAAAACAAAGAAAATTTTGTATTGGAACGCGTGTTCAAAATAAGGAAAATTATGTCTTTGATCGAGAGAAATTTTTTTTTTTGAATGTAGCTAAGTTAATACCATGTCTCCACATAACGTGTTTCGCTCTTTTTTTCTGCATTTTCTCTCTCAATCTTGTTTCGACCTCAAAACGAGTGCCGAAACTCGCCAATTTCCATACAAATTTCTGAGAGCGAGTGAAGATTGAAACACCTGTTTCATTCTCAATCTTCTTGCCAAACGCGATGATATCGATGCCTTCTCTAATCTTGTATCGAAAATCTATCGAAATCTCACACAGGCCAAAACAAAAACGCAAAAACAAGCAAACATACAAACATTTAAGAACAACAAGAAAGATAAATGTTAAACTGAATCACGACCGGCCACGTGGAGACGGTCTTTTATTTAGCGAGATGTTTCCCTAGATGTTTCGCTGGCGAATCAAGTTATGTGGAGACGAGCTTTAAGAGCCTTAAGCTGTTAGTCAACTTGAACATCAGTGTAAAATAATGAACTGTGAATAGAAAATTTCCACTAACATACCTATACTTATTCTTGCAACGTAAACATCAACCAATCGCATAAACATTAACCAATCGTATGCTTTTGTGCAGATGCTACACCAGAGGACTCTACCGCTAACTAGCTCAACACTACCGAACTCTGTTGGTGAATTCGATCCGTCCGAAACCATCTAACGTGGAGTGCTTACATACATAAGACTAACTAGCAATATTATAAAAAAAATAAAAATAAAAATAAAACAAGTAAGGAAGCCTAAGTTCGAGTGGAATCGAACACTAGATACTCAGCTGTATGCTTTCATTGTTTATTTGCGTTTGTTCGATATAGGGTGTATTTTATATGAAACGAGTGCTGCATAAACAGGGCGCAGCCACGCCCATTTTTTAAATTTGTATCAATCATCCAAATAAGCATATAAATATTATTGTTAGTGCAAAATTGCATCCCTCTATGACTTTTAGTTACAAAGACTTCACGTTACAAATTCCAAAAGGGTTTTCCAGAAATATCTTTGTTAAAAAGTAGGCGTGGTCATAAACCGATTTCAATACATTTTTGCGTGTCTATTAACACATGTTATAAAAGTGCATAAACCAAGTTTCGTCATAATATCTCAATTATTTGTCGAGTAATAGGCTCGTATATTCCTTTGTCTAAAAAGAGGCGGTGCCACGCCCACTTATTAAGGGGCAAATATTGAAAGTTTTATAGGCCATAACTCAGAAACCGTTAAAGATATATCGATGAAATTTGGTACGCGTGCTATATTTACTTAGCCAAATGTGTGAACGAAAAATTACCAAAATCGGTTGACGACCACGCCCACTTTTATATATGGGTATTATAAAGTGACCTAATAAAATCATTTTTAGCGATATCTCTGTGAAATATAAAGATAATTCATTGAAATTTTGTGACATGAGTTCTACAATAGACCGGAAACAAAAAATAAAAAAAGTTTATAAAATTTGCCAAAATTTTTATACTTTTTGTTTTATGTCCGTAGTTGGACTAGTGCCACAAAATTTCAGTGACAGATCTTTATATTTGACAGAGATATCGCTTAAAATGTTTTTATTAGGCCCCTTTATAGTTCCCATATATAAAAGTGGGCGTGGCCGTCAACCGATTTTGATAATTTTTCGCCAAAACATTTGTCTAAGTAAGCAAATTACGCATACCAAATTTCATCGATATATCTTCAACGGTTTCTGAGTTATGACATATAAAACTTTCAATGTTTGACCCTTAATAAGTGGGCGTGGCACCGCCCATTTTCCAATGAAATTTCTTCATAAGGGCCTGAGCTCAATACGTGGGTAAAATTTTGTCATTCTAGCTATATTAGTGGCTGAGATACCAAATTTCCGATTTTTTCTATATAGGAAAAGTGGGCGTGGTCATGGTCCGATTTCGCCCATTTTCAATACCAACCGTCCCAGTCTCGATACCAACTTGCATTTCAAATTTCATCAAAATATCTCAATTTTTACGCGAGTTATCGTGCGTACGGACGGACGGACGGACGGACATGGCTCAATCGATTTCTCTTTTCACCCTGATCATTTTGATATATATAAGTCCATATCTATCTCGATTATTTCATTATGTTACAATCCACCGTTATGAAATCAAAATTATAATACTCTGTGTACTAGTACAGCTGAGTATAAAAATTGTCTGATGAGGGGATGTGGTGGTCTCCAAAATGGATCCATAACTTTTAACAAAAATTTATTTTTTTTTTTCAATTTTTCTTAAATAAAACTGGCCAATAGCTCATATAAAATTCACAAAAAATAATTATTATTGAAAGAAACCTAATTTAATAGCCTTTCTATAATATTTATTTTTGAGATATTTTCTTTAAGTCTTTTTGTAATTATTATGAATGAGAAATTTTGTTTTACATATCGCACTCTAAATCATAAAGTGACACAACTCAACATTTTTCGAAATCGGGTTTCTTTCATAAATCGGCACATAAAATATATCTCTAGCGACTGCCAAAAAATCTTTCCCGTCACAGCCTTTATTAACCGAAAAATAACTATTATACGTGGCCTTTTCCCATATCACTGCCTATAAAAAAGAAAGAGTTTTTTGACTCTTCTAAAATTGTTTGTTTTTGTGTCACTTTATAATTTAGGACGCGTCGATATAGAAGAAAAAAGACGGAAAGTGTTTTGTTGAGGAAGAAAGGCGCAAACTTTTTTTTGTCAAAGAAAGACGTATTAAAAATATTTTTCGAGAGAAAGACTCTTTATTTTTTTTTTTTTTTTGATAACGAAGAAAGACGCTTTTTTTTTACTATAAAGAAAGACGCATTTAAATATTTTTTAGAAAAAAAACACGTATTAAATGGTTTGTTATATCTTCGATAAAAATTTTTCATACAATTTTAAATTGGAAATGTTTGAATTTTGAAATACTTAGGGTACAGCCAGACGACGCAATAAATCACTTTCAGAAAGTGAAAAATTAAAATTTTTGTATTTTTTTTAACACAAACAAAAACAAAAATTTGAGTTTTTCACTTTCTGAAAGTAATTTATTGCGTCGTCTGGCTATACCGTTATGTATGTATATGAAAGTAATTCTTATATTATACTTATATGAAAGTTATTGAAAAAATAAAAGAATACTGAAAGACTTTTTTGAAATTTGTCTCAATGTACAGCCAGACGACGCGACGCAACAAAGTACTTTCAGCAAGTGAAAAATTCAAATGTTTGTTGTTGTTTCTTTTAAAAAAGGCCATTTGAAATTTTAATTGTCTGCTCTTGTCGTTTATTATCTTTAAATTTCTTCGAATTAATTTATGCTTGAGTAAAAAATTGGAATCTAATTGAAAGCTGTTTTCGTATAAGTCAATAGAAATTTTTTATTGAATTGAACCAAACAACTCTTTTCATAATTTATTTCACTTAACAGTGCATAAGAGCAAAAGCTATCCAAACGAAAAAATCGAAAAAAAAAAAAACAAACAAAGTGTGTTTAAGTTACCGTTTCATTTGACTTCAGCGCGACTATATCATTTTTTCTTGTTAGCTCTTTTTTCTGAAATCAAACACGAAACACAGCACGTGTTCATTAAGGTGGAGTGAAAACAATTTTTTTTGGAAATTCAATATGTTCCAAAGCCAGAACAGCACCTTTCCAGCCCAGAAATAAGCCTGTAAAATTTTATTGACCTACTCGCATGTTTAGAGGTGCCCCCAGCCCCACAAAGTTGAAAAAAATAGCACGATCTGGTACAAATGTGAAATTTCTCAAATTATAAAATCAAAAAACGAGGTATGAGGATTGATACAGATGGCTAAGCTGAGTCTTAAAGTGAATTTTTTTTTTTTTTGGAAACAACAACAACAAAAGTTATTAAAGGTCAAAGTTTATATTATGCATTTTTTAAATTGCAATTACTTAAAAACTACTGAACCGATTTCGAATATTTTTATACCATTCGATAGGTATTTTGATTCCCTTTAATTTGATATACAATTTTCCAGCGGGTTCCATAACACCCCCTGCGGGGGTCAACCCCCCTTTTACCCCCCTGACTTTTCATATATAAAATGTATATGAAATTAAAGGGAATCAAAATATCTATGGAATGGTTGAGTAGTTTTTAAGTAGTTGCAATTTAAAAAATGCATAACATAAGCTTTGACCTTTAATAACTTTTGTTGTTGTTGTTTCCAAAAAAAAAAAAAAAATTCACTTTAATACTCCGCTTAGCCACATTTATCAATCGTCATATTTCGTTTTTTGATTTTATAATTTTCAAAATTTCATATTTCTACCAGATCGTGCGGGGCTGGGGGCAGTTCAAAACATCATCCTATCGCCATAAAATTTTTTGGGGTTCATTAACTCGTATAAAGGCAACTTTTCATTGCTAGTACGTTCAAAAAAAAAAAAACAAAAAAAAATCTCCATATGTTTTCACTCCACCTTAGTGTTCATATTTCGAATTGTATGAATACTATTCGCACGAAAATTTATACATATGCATATTTGTTTTATCTAACTCATGGTATAAGCATGATACAAACAATCAAGGTAGTTCCATTTCACTTTGACTTTGTCATTTTTGATTATAATATGGATTTTTGACGTCTTATTTTAAGTCAAAAATTTAGGATAGCGTTGCCCAATCAAAATTTTTTGGCTGAGGGTATATTTGAACAAAATATTGGGTATTTGAAATGAAATGGTGTTTTTCACATATGCTAATGAACAAAACAAATGAAAGACAACAATCAGCCGATGTAATGAGTATATTTTAACATTTTAAAAAATGTATTAAAAAAAGCTTTCCAAAGAAAATAAAAAATAAGTTATTCATAAAAAATTAAATAGATTTATGCAGTTATTAAAGTCGAAAATATTATCAAAACGTCCATTATATTTCAATATTTGAAAACTGTTCGATTATTTATGAATAAGGTAAGAGTTCTTGATTTTCTTTATATCGTCGCTATAGAAGAAAAAAGACGCAAAGTGTTTTGTTGAGGAAGAAAAACGCAAACTTTTTTTTTTTTTCAAAGAAAGACGCATTAAAAATATTTTTCAAAAGAAATACTCTTTATTTTTTTTGATAACGAAGAAAGACACTTTATTTTTTTTTACTATAAAGAAAGAAGCATTTAAATATTTTTTAGGAAAGAAAGATGTATTCGATTTTTTATTTTTCTTTGTCAATATTAATGCATATGCGTCTTTCTTCGCAGTTAATAATGCTAATGCGTCTTTCTTCGTCGAAATATTTTATAATGCGTCTCTGTTCGTCGAAATATCTTTAATGTGTCTGTCTTCGTCGACATGTTTTGTAAAGCGTCTTTCTTCCCCGACATATTTTTAATGCGCCTTTTTTCGTCGACAACGTCTTTCTTCTTCCGGATCGACGATATATATAAATACATATTTGGTTTCAATGTTTTATACAAGAATATTTCCACATTTAAAAAATATATTTATTAAGAAAATTGTTTAGCAGTTATATAAGAATGTAAATTTAATTTAAATTTTTATGTTGCAGTTTTCCTTAGATTTTACTTACGTTACTAATTTTATTTTCCTTTATTTTATTATTTACCTAATTCTGAAATAGATTATTCGCAAAAAAAAATCTTTTTACTAACTTTTCATCTAAATTAAATATTTTATTTACTAATAAATTTTGCATATAACTAGAGCCCTAGATACCCGGGTATCGAGCAATTCGATCTGATCGTTTTTGTTTGAAGCCCGTTTGTTGTTCAAATGCCCGTACAAACATACGGGTAATGAGCAAACAAACAACTGTTCGAGCATTTGAACAACAATTGTTCGGGCTACTCGAAAATGTTCAAAAAAAATCAGCTCTACATATAACCATGCCATCAACCGCACTTGTTTTTTCGGTTACAAGTAGTACATAAGTCGTGCCAATATTCATAATTTCTAAACCACTGAAGTTTTTCAACTTATTTTAAGAATAAATCTTATTTTTTATATAATTATTTGTGATCTGATATTATGAAGAATTTAATACGTAAATATACGTATTTATATATATATATATCAATATTCAAATTAAAAAAATTCGTTTTGTTGCAATGGATACCATGGTTACCATGGAAATAAAAAATAACATATTAACCACCTGACAATTAAGCAGATTATGACATTTCGTGCTGCCATACTCAATGATAAAAATCCTCCATTAATGGCATTTTTCACTGCTTTGTTTTAAAAATAAATTGTAACCATGGTATTTATAGTAACGAACTTTTTCAATTTGAATTGAAAGAAATTTTTTCAATTTGAAAAAATTACACATCCTGCAGTAAATTTGTTTCACTGCTGAATGATCATTGATGATTCTTCTGAGTAAAATTTTTATTATTATTATTATTATTATTTTTTTTTTTTTTGAAAAAAGCAAACCATTTATATGAAAAATTCAGCAGTCTTTATTTGAGAAAGTACTCACTGATGCCTCCTCAGTCATAGATAAATTTCATCAGTGATTCATAAAATATTCATTTCGGATTTTTACTTCACGGAATATCAGTTTGGCCGTACTACAAAGTAGCCCCTTTCCGGTATTCTCGGTGAGTTTTTAATTTAGTTTAGTAGTTACGATCACTTTTAATTTAGGCTTTGTGATCACTCTGGTATATAGTTTGGGGAGGTTTTGGAGATTGATCTATTATAACTCCATATCGTCGCATAAAGTGCAATACCGCGTATCCGCTATCACTCAAATTTTACAGGAGACAGTAAGAACCGTTTTAATTCAAAATGGTTCGGAATTTTGCAAACCCACATCAAAACCAAGGTAAATTTTTGGATTATATTCTTAATCCAAATATCATTTTGGCGAAAAACAGTTAAATGTGCAGTTATTGGCTTACTTATGTATTTATAAGCGGGTTTGCGTCTTTTATTTTGTTCAATAGTGACGTATAGGCGGTTTTTCAGGCGTACATAAAAACTTTTCTTCAATAAAGCAAAGTTGTAATCCATTTCGTGTTTATGAAAGTATAATCAACTTTAGTACATTACAGTACAGTTATAAAGCAATAACACCTATTATTCGCGGTATTGGTTCGAAAAATTTCCTTAAAAAAGGCGGTTTTGAAACTGTGTCAACAATATGAGTTGCTTATTTCCGCGGTGCAATAATACCAAATATGGCTCCAAAGACGGTGATATAAAATTTTTCCAATTTCCGACGATACCCTTTATTCGCGGAGAGTGGATGAAGATTTGTGGAGTGAGCGAAAAGGAGCTACCGGAAGTTCCACAAATCTGCTCACTAGTGCAATTTCTCTTTCTGTCCTTTGATTTCTGAAATACCCAAACTTTCAAACAAAAATCTACGCATTAAAAAAATAAAAGTCTGGCATCGCTATACTCCAAAACTGACATAAAGGTTCAGACATTGGTGACTTATAAGTATTTCTGTATCGTTAACCTTATAGTAACTTTATCGCTATCCATGTGAGCTGTTAGTGGTGCCGTAAATCTGTAAACAGCTGACACTTGTCGAGGCAGATCTTGGAAGGTAGGCGCATAGGCGAATTCAGAAATTTCCCATGTATTTTGTTATTGCTATTGGTAGATTGTAATGTCAAAATAATATTTCTCCTTGTTAAAATCTGAATTCGCTTGGGACACACCCATTACTATTGGCCATGATGTGAATTCGCTTTGATTTTGATATTATAATCTACCTTTGTAAATAAATTCAATTCGCCTATGCGCCTACCTTCCTATATCTGCTTTCACAAGCGTCAGCTGTTTACGGATTTAGGGTTGCTAACCAAAATCCAATTGGTCTGTAAGTTAACGATACAGCTACAGAATTACGATAAGGCACCAATGACTAGTAACACAGCTTGTCGTAAGGTTGGTTGAATCAGCTGTTTTATAAGGTTACAGATAAGTCACCAATGTCTGCACTTTAAGATCAAACTTCAAAAATCTGCTTTTTAATCAAAAAGACAGCGTCAAAATGACAATGCACATACCTGTATTTTTTATACCATGTATCTGACTACTTTTTTGACAACTTGTTTGACTTTCTTGACAAACATTTTTAATTAGTTGTTTGCGATTACGTGTGTTGGAATGGATAATAATTTAACTGAAATTTCGCTATAAAAGGGGCTAAGATCTCAAGAGCTGTCATAGTTGAAATCAAAGTTTTTAATCCTTCTAAACATAATAAGTGCGTGATAAATAAAATGCAGTGCGCAAAAATTCTTTTGACTCTTCTTTTGGCAGCGTGGCTTTCATCCCAACAATGTACTGCAGAGGACAATGCTAGAAATGTGCAAAATACCAGGATTGAAGGCGAAATTAATAATTTGCACAACGCTCCGCATGATGGGGTCGAGTTTCGCGGTAAAGGTGAAGGTGGTTGCTACACTAAACCTGTTGCTGATGGTGAAGATGTAGGAAGAATTTCAACTGACGCTGTATATGGTGGAGAAACGCCACGTACACCACGCACGCCACTAGGATCTTCTTCGAATTCTTTTTCATCAACGGCTGCTGTACATGGTGGAGATACGTCACGAGGATCTTCTTCAAATTCTTTTTCATCAACGGCCGCTATACATGGGGGTGATACGCCACGAGGATCTTCAAATTATTTTCCTTCAACGGCCGCTGCAGTTAGTGGAGATACGTCACGAGGATCTTCTTCACATTCTTTTTCTTCAACAGCCCCTGCACTTTCATTAAACACTTTACCTTCAGTTTCTTCGTCTAGAACGCCACCAGCACAACCATCTTCAACTCCATCTTATAAAGCGTCTCCGAAATCAAAATCTATTCATCGTAAATAATTTCGCTTACAGGTGTAAGTGATTTTGGCCAAACTCAGTACATTTGATAAAGCATTTCCAAAAGGGAACTATATAAAATAGTACATTTATGAATAGCCCCTTTTTGGAAAAACTTGTACTTTTCATAAGGCTTTTTCTTTTTTGGTATGCTTGCGCTTATTTGAATTGAATGAACTGAATTACTTTTTTTTAAATTTTGATATATTTAATCTGTTTAAAGTTTGGTTTAAATAAATGAAATTAAATAATTTTAGCATATTTCGTTTTAGTACTTTACTAGAAAATACCCGTCCCGCTTCGCAGCGACGAAAGAAGTGTTTATGTTATAGTGGGTCTTTCCCTTTACCTTTACCTTTCCTTTACCTTTACCGTTACCGTTACCTTTACCTTTCCCTTTACCTTTACCTTTACCATTACCTTTACCTTTACCTTTACCTTTACCTTTACCTTTACCTTTACCTTTACCTTTACCTTTACCTTTACCTTTACCTTTACCTTTACCTTTACCTTTACCTTTACCTTTACCTTTACCTTTACCTTTACCTTTACCTTTACCTTTACCTTTACCTTTACCTTTACCTTTACCTTTACCTTTACCTTTACCTTTACCTTTACCTTTACCTTTACCTTTACCTTTACCTTTACCTTTACCTTTACCTTTCCCTTTACCTTTACCTTTACCTTTAATAATAATATAATACAATGGCGCTATTATAACTCTGACGAGTTTTATGGCCGAGCTTCTCTCCCAATTCGAGGTGTGCTCCTTTTTGTTTTTCCTACTAATTGGGTGGACCTACAGTTTTATGCCGGCTCCGAACGGCGAATGCATTTTTTGTGAGAAGCTTTTTCATGGCAGAAATACTCTCGGAGGGTATGCCGCCCACTGCCGAGAGGTGACCGCTGCTCTTAAAAAACCCAATAATTGGATTTTTACTAATTAGAAAAATTTGTTTGGCTCGGACCGTGGTTTGAACCCGAGACCTCTGGCATAGCAGGCGAGCACTCTACCCACTGCACCACAGCGGCCACGGCCACCTTTACCTTTACCTTTACCTTTACCGGGACCATTCATCACCATCCGGGCCCACCACTTAATTCATCTCTGGTAATCCGACTTAGAAATCACAGCAGTGATGCCAATATTCTTGGACCAAAAATCCCTACGGCATGCCAAAAAATTCCCTACTTTTCCCTACGCTAACAAAATTTTTCCCTACAAGTTTCCCTACGCCGTATTTTCTCTATATTGACCTACACACACACAAAATTGATGCAAATAAAGTTTTTATTGAAGAAGCCACGTACGCATACATAGAAATTTTTATGTTTCTAAGCATATTTTCAAGAACCTTCTTTTCATGTTCAAGGAAATGAAAAATTTCCTTTCTTCTTATTCGCTCAGAAGCTGATTTCGGAAGAGTATTTAGAAGCTCGAGACATTCAGGTCCAATATACATATCATCGACTGGCAATGTTTCGTGAGGTGACCTAATCAATCCTTATTTCGTTTTTTTTTTTTAATAAAATTTTGAGTCAGCTTATAATATATTTTAGTTTACTCCAAATAAATATCATGTATTAACGGCTTTTCGGTTACCCCTCACTGCAAACAATCTAATGCGACATAAAGACAAAGAAACCCTTGTCGCAACATACATACAAAGCAATCGGCCGGCTGGTCTTGAACTATGCATCGCCAATATGGTCGACGGAGACTTTCAGGACGCAGTGGAAGAAATTTCAAGCCTGCCAAAATTCGGCGTTACGTACCGCTACGGGAAGTCTACTCATGTCGTCGGAACATCACCTACATCACGGGGCACAGGTGCTCCCAGTTGAGAATCATAATATCACGCTTAGCAAACAGTTTCTCCTGGGATGCTACCTCTTTGCATGCCACTTGAAACCAACTAACTTAACACCCTTGACCCTCTGGACAAGCCCAAAAGAAGCTGCGACATTCTTGGGCCTTCCGTTAAGTGAAATTGATTACAATTTGTGAGCAGAACTCGTTGGCTAAGCAGGGCTTAGTAAAGCTACAAAAAAAAACAACAACAACCCTGGATTAGGTGTTTTTGTGTGAACGAAGCTAACGAAACAAAAACTTTTGCTCCGAGGCCCTGTAAGCAGGTAAACGAATATATTGCCAGATCAGGGCTGTAACTTATTTTGCGACCGAAAATCGCAAAATCTACCGACACAAAAATTCCCCTCGATACCTCTGCGATGATTATCGGAAACAACTGTCCAAGTATACTATAGAATTCGACCAAAATATCCTACAGAATAGCCTGATCGCAAATTTACAATATCGATCCGAAAATTGTCGCAAAGTGGTTACAGAATAGGCCCACAGAACAAAGTACAGTTTTGAAATATTGCATTCAAGCATGCAGAAACATTTTATTTGTACGTAATAAAAAATATTAGGTTCTTAGAAAAAATAAATTCGTTGCAAAGGAAACGAAAATTTTTAACTTCAAAAATTCCCTACATTTAGCTAATTTTTGAAAATCAGTCCTTTTTCCCTACACTGCAAATTTGAGGTCGAATTTCCCTCCATGTAGCCTCTTTTCCCTACACTTGGCATCACTGAATCACAGTGAAAATAGATGTATGTTGAAGCCCTGCTCAACACCTTTCATTTGATACCAAAGACTTGCTGCGTCAATCTGGGTCTGGGAAGTTCCCACTTTTCGAAATTCGCCCTATCATGTGAGCTAATACAACATTAATCTTCCGAGCAGACCCTTAGAGAAATTTCATGTCGAATAATTTTCTAGAATATCTTAACCCTCTAACGACCTCCAAAATACCATTTTTGAACACCTCTTTCTGTGAGTAAGAAAGAAAGAGAAACCCATAATCTATGACTTCTGTATGTAATCTCTTGTATTTATGAGCCGCGTTAGTTAATTCAAAAATTTTATTCTTTAACGCAACCTGGAATTTTATTACTTACATAATTGCTTTGACAGCATTTTAATGATGATGAATGAATTTTGAATTGATAATTAAATTTTACACATGTATGTATGTACTTTCATTGTTTAATACCCTGCAGGGAACTCATTAACTAGTGAGCAAAATTTATAGTTCCGAACTAGTGAGAAGATGTCACAAGGGAACTAGCTCAATTGTAGTTAGGCCCTCACCAGTTCAGAAGGAGTGAATTAAGTGACCATTATAAGATACACTAATTTGTATGCAATTTCGAAGTGACAGGATTTCTATGAACATTTTTCTATCGTTCAATTGCCATCGGGATTGAATATTTCTGCAATTCTCAGATGGTTAGTGAAACATTTTATATAAGTAGTATACTATTTGCATCTTCACTTGTATGAAATGAAATGTTGCCCTCTGCTTGGGCAAGTATTACTAAGTAGTTGACTAGTTTTTACGATCTCCAGCAATATTTTTCTTATTTGTTTAACTTTTAAATATTTTTTTATATTTTTATTCAATAAAAAAAAAATATTGACATAAAATTAATAAAAAAAAAAAACAATTAAAAAAATTATTGACAGCGACAGGAATCGAACTGCGTTCGCCCGATTCCAACTCAGAACTATCAAAATTGTGCTAATAAACGAACTAGTGCGAAGTATAGAATTTAGCACTAGTTCGCAAATATTGAAAATGCAGTGCAGAGAATGACAATTGACACCGACTAGGACATCGGAGCGTTAAATTGGCCGGTTGATAACATGCAAAAGAGATTTAGCTTGCACTAGTAGCGGCGCAAAAAGCATTAGAAGCTACCTAGTTCGGAACTAGAGATATTCCCTATAGGGTGGGCACACGTCCATATGTATAAGTATGTTACTAGTAACACCACAGTCATTCATTCACATTTACTTATAAGAGTAATAAAATAAATTTATACAATTTCATTGTAATTCAATACTTAAAGCCAAGTATTAAAATAATTTTCTTTTTTTGTGTGATTAAATGTCAATGAAAATGAAAAATGCTGATTGGAGAGATTTTAAATTGAAATTTCATGCTTTTTGTGTTGTAAATAGTATTTTTTATTTGTTTTTGTTTTCCTTTATTTTTGTTGTAATGAAATTAGTTTTTGTAATTAAATTTGTTTTTGTAATAAAGTTTGTTGTTGTGGTCTTTTAATACCGTTGAATTGTGAATGAAATGACAGTTTCGCATTTGCATAGAATCAGAGTAAAGCCCAACAGATGGCGCTGTTGTAGAGTTCTTCATTAAAAAGCAATTGCTCTGTATTACAATGAGTTTCACATTAAACATGTATATTGTTGGGGGAATAATATCACAACAAACACTGAGTATAGACAACGAATAGAGAATGAGTTGAGAACTAGCCCTTTTCTCAAATCTCTAACCTTGGAGGAGGTTATGGAACTATACCAGTTATCTTATATACCGCTACAAAATCCATCACCGTTAGGGGCTGTTTTCTGGAATTTTTTCATATAAAAAATTTTATAGCGCATCTTCTAGTCTCTCAATTCCGAGAAATAGAATGCAGGAACCAGGGATAGAAAATAAGAGTTACAAATGTTTTAATTTTTAACTCAAAAAGTCAATTGATAAGAGTACCGTATACACGAATACCGTATATGAATACCGAATACCAATATCGAAAACCGAATATTAATACCGAATACCGAAAATCAATAATAATAATAATAATATAATACAATGGCGCTATTATAACTCTGACGAGTTTTATGGCCGAGCTTCTCTCCCAATTCGAGGTGTGCTCCTTTTTGTTTTTCCTACTATTTGGGCCGGCTCCGAACGGCGAATGCATTTTTTGTGAGAAGCTTTTTCATGGCAGAAATACACTCGGAGGGTATGCCGCCCACTGCCGAGAGGTGACCGCTGCTCTTAAAAAATCCAATGATTGGATTTATACTAATTAGAAAAATTGTTTTGGTGTTTTGCTCGGACCGTGGTTCGAACCCGAGACCTCTGGCATAGCAGGCGAGCACTCTACCCCCTGCACCACAGCGGCCACCGAAAATCAATAGCGAATACCGAAAATCAATAGCGAAAACCGAATATTAATACCGACTACCGAAAATTAATACCGACTACCGAAAACCGAAAATTAATACCGAATACACAATGTTACTACCGAATACCGGATATCAATACCCAACACCGAATACAGAGTATTTTTTACTGAATATCAATACGGAAAACCGAATATTAATACCGAATACCGAAAACCGAAAATTAATACTGAATACCGAATACAAATATCAAATTTTAACACCGAACGTTAATAACGAATGTCGAATATTAATACTGAATATCGAATGTTAATACGAATACCGAATACGAACGCTAATTTATTCACTGCAACAACAAAATCAATAAAACCGGTGAACCGGTGAATGCAACAAAATCGATGAAACCGGTGAATTATCGCAGTTGATGGCAGTGCTCATAATTGGTGGAACCGGTGAGCGCAAAAAAAAACGATAAAATCGTCTAAATATTGCAATAGGTGGAAGTGCTGATAACTGGTGGATCCGGTGAATGCAAAAAAAACGATGAAATCGGTGAATTATCGCAATTGATGACAATGCTCATAATTGGTGGAACCGGTGAATGCAAAAAAAAACGATGAAATCAGTGAAATAGCGCAATTGATGGATGTAATCAAAAACGGTGGATCCGGTGAGCACGAAACAAACGTTGAATGCGGTGAAATAATGCGGCTGTTGGATGTTTTGTATATTGGTGGAGCCGCAGTTCGACATATGCAATATAAATATAAATCATATTTCTGATAACAAGCTTGTACACCCCCCGCGATTCCCACATCATAAAAAAATGGAAAAAAGTACATATCGTCGTACCATACGAAAACTAACATCAGATTTTTTGTGGCTGACGAAAAGTAAAAAGTTCAAGTTTTGGCCGACGAAAAGTAATAAAATCGAGTTTTGGCTGACGAAAAGTAATAAAATCCACTTTTGGCTGACGAAAACTATCAATTTCGTTTAAACAACAACAATTTTAATGTAAAAACAGTATATAATTACTGATACTTTTCGTCAGCCAAAACTCGATTTTATTACTTTTCGTCAGCCAAAACTCGATTTTATTACTTTTCGTCGGCCAAAAGTCAAATGTTCTACTTTTCGTACAGAATTTTTTTATTGATAGCTTTCGCCAGAAATTTTAAATATGTTAGTTTTCGTATGGTACGACGATATTATCTTTTCTTTTAATTTAATTCTCACGAAATGCACGAGCGCATTTAACGTGTTTAATTCATTAATAAATTTTAATTTAATTGTTTTCAATTATTTATGCGTAAAGGGCGAATTGCAAATAAAATAATAAGCGTATAATTAATGGAAATGTAATAGCACAAAGTATGCTTGCATGTTTGTATGTAACAGAGTTGCAAGTAAGCTGTAAAAATGCCATAAACAAATAGTGATTGAGATGGTAAATGAAATTTTATTTATGTATTTTTTTATTATTTTCTTTTGAGGGATTGCATTTTATGCCATAAATCACCTTGGGTACATATGTACATATGTATATATGTGAGTGTGCTTGCGGATTAAAATTATCATTTTCACTGTGTTTATGTACAAACATATTAAAGAATCAGTAAAAATGAAAGAAAATATCAAACAAGAAATATGCATGAACATGAGCCAACACAATGAATGCATTCAAGTGAAAATTGCAGTGAAAATGTGTTTAAAGCTTAAAGCTACACAAATCCCATAGACTTGTCACAAATCCTGACATGTGTATATAATGCAACAGCAAAGCCAGTAAAAAAATTAAAGAAAAAAGTAAAAAAAAAAATTAATAAATAAAAAAAGAAAAAAGTTAAAAAAAAAATAAATAAAAAAAGAAAGAAAAAAGAAAATAAATAAGGAAAAAAATAAAAAAAATAAAAGGAAAAACTGAAAAATGAGCAATGAAAAAAAATTTAATAAAAATAAAAAATTATAAATGTAAACAACAATGAAAAAAAAAAATCAGCATAGAAAAACGACGCTTGCTCATTCAAGCGAATTAAACAACCACATGCAAGTATAAACGCGGAGGCAGTGCAGCAAAAAAAACCAATAACAGTTCTTGGAATATGTAACCAGGAGAGTAGGCGGCTGAAGCCTACATTTGCCAGGCCAACCAAACAGCAACCACAACAACAACGGGCACAATTCTGAGGAAGCGAGCACGTAACAGTGAGCTCTTTGCATATATGTAATACTTCTATATTGCTAACAACCTATCTAATCAATGTGTTTCAGTTACGCTATTCATGAACTCGGTTCCGACTACATATGTAATTTGTGCGCATGCGTCAACACAAGCAAAAGTCGTGTATGTGAATATATGTCACATACACATTTGTAAAATTGTAGTAGCATTACAAAAAAAAAAACATAAGGGGGTTAAAAAGGGGTCGTTATTCCCTTCATATAAAAGTTTCATGATCGTTATAAAAACACAAAGCAGTAGATTAAACAATGAAATGCCAATCTTTCGAAAACAAAATAATGTATTTATTATTTCAACGTATTTCACAACCAAATAACTTACGCACTTTTACTCTTCACAAAATACTTACGCATATAGGGATATATTATTATTTTATTTCTTTTTTTGTTACAAATCAAGCATCGATGCGACATTTTTAATACAATTTTTCTGTTGCTTTCAATATTTTGGTCAGCAATTCACTCAAACGAATAATTATAATATGCCACTCTCTCACGAACGCAAATACACAGTGACAATACATTCAAAAACGAAACGTACAATGCCTCGCACAAATTCGCGAATGCAAAGGAATATTCGCGAACGTTCAATGGGCGCTCTTTGAAAACTCATTTTATGCGCTCGTGAGCGTCCAATGAGCGCTCTTTGAAATTTCATTTTTATTCATGCATATGTATGTATGTATGTATGTACATATAATATGTACATATAAAATATATGTACCTATTCATACCCAATATGCAGAAGTATGTATGTATGTACATATGTACATATGTACAAATTAATAAAATCTGGACTTATTTTTTGAACTCATGCTCAATTGTTGAAATCCAGTTTTCAAGTAAAATGTATCCAAATATCTTTGTTAAATAAAATACTTATTTCATAGTATCAACATTTTTCTGCGGTTCCCTTTGTTTTTGGAAACAAAAGTTTAACGACGCCCATGGAATCTTGCTTCCCTTTCTAACAGTATATCGTTACTGTGATGTTTGACGAACAAAACAGTTGAATACTAGCAATATAGAAGTATTACATATATGGCTCTTTGTGAAAGCAAAAAAAAGGAAAAAAGAAAAACAAAAAACTAAAAACAAAAAACAAAAAGAACTCAACGTAACCTAAGTAAGCAAAGAATGTAGAAAAAATAGAAGTAAGAATATTTAAATAGAAATTAAATGGAAATAAATGAGCATTATGGGCTTATACATATGTAAGTAGGCCAACGCTTTTTATGCCAGAAGTCGGCATTTTCACACATGCAAAGAGGTATTCGGTACGGATTCAAGAAGGTATTCGGGAAAATATTCGGTTCGGATTCGGGAAAGTATTCGGGAAAATACTCGCTTTGTATTCCCAAAAATATTCCGGTTAGATTCGGTTAAGTACTCGGGTCGGATTCAGTTAAGTATTCCCGTTGGATTCGTTTAAGTATTCGGGTTAGTGCTCAGGTTCGGATTTGGTATTGGGTTCGGGAAATTATTCGGTTCAGATTACAGAAGATATTCGGTCAGATTCAGGAAAATATTCGGCTCGGATCCAGAAATATTCAAATCAAATTCGATGAAGTGTTCGATCGGATTCGGGAAAATATTCTGTTCGGATTTGGAAAAGTAATCGGCTTAGATTCGGGAAAATAGTTGGTTATGTATTCGGAGTTGATTGGTTAAATATCCAGGTCGGATTCGGTTGAGTATTCGGTCGGATTCGGGATAGTTTTCGGTTTAGATTCGGCAAAGTATTCGGGTAAGTACTCGGGTGGTTCAAATTTGGGTTCGGTCTTGGGTTCGGGAATGTATTCGGCTCAAAATCCGGAAGCTATTTGGTCGGATTCAGAAAAATATTCGTTTCGGATTCGGGAAAATATTCGTTTCGGATTCGGGAAAATATTCGATCGGTCAAATATTTGGTATGAATTCCAGAAAATATTTGGTTCGAATTAGATTCAGTATGCGAGTTCGGATTCGGGGAAATATTCGGTCCGATTTGAGAAAATTTTCGGTTCGAATTCAGGAAAATGTTCGGCTCGGTTTCGGAAAAACATCCGGTTAAGATTCCGGATAATATTCGGTTCGAATTCGGTTAAGTACTCGGGTCGGATTCGGTTCAGGTATTGTGGTAAGTATTCGGGTTAGGAATCGGTTGCGGTCTTGGGTTCGTATTCAGATTCGCATTGATATTCTTTTATTTTTGAAAAAAAAGACATACGCTTACTGGTGTGACGGCCAAATTTGAATTCATTCAGAAACGCCCATCCCTGATATACAGTTAAACCGCTCACTATGCAAGTAAAGTGGGCGATCTCGCCGCTTCCCGCGTATTAATAGTAAAACGCTCAACAGGGAGAAAAATCTATTTCCCAACTGTGAGGCCATCTGCTTTCACGGTTACAGTAGTTATTGATATTCATACTGAGCTTGGATTGCTATTTCAGAAAAAAACACGTTATCAAGGGCTTTCGAATTCGCGCCACCCCAGCCAAGGCCGTTGCACGAAAACATGAAACGAAATGCTTTCCAGCCACTTCGCCACAATTTATATCTACTACCTTTTTTCGCTTTTTTATCTTCGTTCCCTGTCTAGTAAAGTCAAACCGCAAACATGCAAAAAAAGAGGGCAAAAATGTGCGTGCACAAACATGCAAAGCGCAACGCTGCACATAGGGGTATTTTATCAATCTGGGCGGCCAAAACCTCATTTCCTAAAACTGGCCCGATTTCCAAAAAATACAATTTTTTAGTAGGCCAGGACCCTAACGCATCATTTTCAATAAAAGTTTATTCTCAAAACTCAAACACAAAGTTTTTACAGTCAATGAAAGTTTTGTCATTCGTGTATTTCTCGCGGCATTTTATAACGTTCTTAAAGTTTCAACATTTCCAATTAATATTTTTACGGTTTTAAGTGAAGTTTTTTAGAATACTGTTATGGATTCTTATAATACAGGTAATCGAGTACAAAATTCATGTTTATTGAGATTTAGTTAGTTGTTAGCGTCTTCTTAATTACGTTTTTAAAAAATGATGTATTAAAAAAAAAATTCCCAATTTTTTGTTTTCAAAAAGGTTTTTGTTTAGGTGCCCGGCATTACCCGACACTGACTCTTTTTTTTTCTAGATAGTCTGTTCCCTGTTATTTTGAGTTCAAGAAAGATCGGTTCCGGTTTTTTCCGGTTTTAAGAAAAACAGGCGATTTTTCACGTTGGGAAAAATGACCCCACCACACAAAAAAAAATTAGTTGTTTGTGGATTCGAGAACACCCATCTAGGAACATATAAATCGACGTGCTCCGAATCCAAAGTCCGCTTGTCCAATATACCCCCAAAACTTCGAGAAAATTGCGAAAAGCTAAAAAAGCCCCAAATGGCACATTTCATCGACCTAACCTACTAACATGTATTTCGACGTTCTGAATCCAAATCTGAGGTCGGTTTGGTCTCACTAAATCACTTTTTAAAAATGTAAAGCCACATTATTTTCTATTTTAAATCGAATTGAAATCACAGTGGGTAACATAATTAACAATTTAAAGCCAAAAAAGAGTTTTGGCCGCCCAGATTGATTAAATACCCCAATGTGCGCTGGAGCAAACGTTAAGCGATCGCTTACGCATTTACAATCGCAATTACTTTACGTTACACAACTAACCGCTAAAAGGGAGTAAACAAAAAACAAAAAAGATAACAATTCAACGGCAACACAGCTACACAGTTACCCTGCAGGGAACTCAATAACTAGTGAGCAAAATTTCTAGTTCCGAACTAGCGAAAAGGTGTCAAAAGGGAACTAGATCACTAGTTAGACCCTCACCAGTTCAGAAGGAGGGAATAGAGTGACCATTATAAGACACACTTTGATTTGTATGCAATTTTGAAGTGAAAATTTTTCGTTCGTTCAATTGCCGTCGGCTTTGTATATTTCTGCAATTCTCAGATGTTTAGTGAAGCATTTTATATAAAGAGTTTTCTATTTGCATCTTGTATGAAATGAGATGTTCCCCTAATTATGCTTTTCCGATCCCTCAGGCTTATTTTTAATTTTTTTATTACCTTTTAAATATTATTGTAAATTTTTATTAAATAAATAAATAAATAAAAAAAATATTAGTAAAAGAAAAAATTAAAAAAAACTATCATCCACCTTGACACCGACAGGATTCGAACCCGCGCCCCTCAGACTGAAAGGCGCATGCGTTAGCCAGTCCGCCATCGCGCCACTTGCATTAAGTGTGTCAAATGCTGCACTTAAGCTGCAAATGTAAAACTGTAGAATTTTTAGGTACTTGTAGCTAGTTCAGAACTATCGAAATTGTGCCATTAAACGAACTAGTGTAAACTGTGGAATTTAGTACTAGTTCGGAACTATCGAAAATGTAGTGCAGAGAGTGACAATTGACACCGCCTAGGACATCGCCGTGTTAAATTCGCCAGTTGATAACATGCCAAAGAGATTTAGCTCGCACTGGTAGTGGCGAAAAATGCACTAGAAGCGACCTAGTTCGGAACTAGAGATTTTCCCTGCAGGGTATATTCATATATGTAGATAGCATTAGGTGCATATATATGTATGTTTGTATTCACATTTAACCCATAAACACATAGCACAAATGCCGCTGCTGCTGCTGCTGCCGCTTGTAATCGTAAATTTAAAGTCGTACAAAGGCGATTATCCGCGCGTGTGCAATGCTGCACAGCAATTACTTAGGCTAAAGGAAAATCCCCAATGCTTTTTTTGAGCGCGCGCGACCAACCCCACACAAAAACCGTGGGCAAACGGGCAAGCGGCGAGCTACGAGCGAGTGCACGAGTGCTGCACCGCAGTTAGTCAAAGCGAGTGAACAACAAACAACAACAAAGCAACAACAAACGACAAATAGAAACATGCAATGCAAGCGGGTTTGCTGCAATGATAACAACAAAAACAACAAATGTTCTATTGTTTTTGTTGCTTTTAGCGGCTTACACAATTTTGTTATGGATTCGTTCTCTGGGTTCTTTGTGTGTTTTTTACAAGCTTTTATTTAACTTCACTTTTTGTATGTATCGGGGTATGTACATATGTCGTGGAATTTTGCAACGAATATTTAAGATACTTCTAGTTGAGCTAGGTACTTGAAATTTGGAACATAGTTCAGGACCCGAAGACAATGCAATGTGAAATAAAAAAAATCCAATAGATGGCGCTGGTGTCGAGATATTTGTAAAATTCGTATTTACCGACCGAATTTGTTCATATTCGGTATATATATTGCCTATGAGAAAGTAAATACATCTGTGAAAAAATCGCCGATAGGTGGCGCTATTGTCAAGATATTTAGAAAATTAGTATTTATGAACCAATTTTGTTCCTATTTTGAACACGTATTACCTAAAAAAAATAGAGAAAATCCGTAATAAAATTTTGCCGATAAATGTCGCAGGTGTCGACATATTGAAGCAAGTTTTATGAATAACGGAACAGTAGCAGAAAAAACTATAAACACGGAAAAATGCCGACAATCTTTAAACATTGGAAGCGTTAGCAATAAAAAAAAGTTATAAGGCCAGTCTATTGATTAAGATTAATCTGCGAAAGTAAAGAAACTAACAAGAGAGATTCTGAAACACTGATACAAAGCCAACATACATATGTAGGTAAGATTGCACGAAGTAATCTATTCACAAAAGAGTATAGTAAAACCACTTAAAAGACTCCACAGTAATTGGATAATAAAAAATCTGGCTGAGCAGAAACCATCAAAATGTTAAACATGGTGCACTTCATATTAAAAACTGTTGGACTATATTGATAGTGGGAGTGTTGACAAATATTAGATGTAATATGCATTGTAAAACTAAAAAGGCAAAAATAAAACAAAGTAAAAAAAAAATTTTTTTAAAAAGCTTTTATTTAATATTAATATAAAAATTTACTAAAAAGGAAAAAAATAAATTTTTAATATTTTTGAACAAGATTTATATTAGTCCTTAGTTCATTTGGATCTTAATTTCAATCTTAGCATACATTTAACGTATTTCTTCAAAGCATTTCTGTATATGTATCAACACAAATAAAAGCGCGGGTACTCATTAGATGTTCATGTTATAAAACAGTATTGGTGAAATGGAAAGAAGCGATAAAAACTTTAAATTCCAATTACGTAAGATATGCATTACGTAGAGAACAACCACCGTTTTATTTGTGTTGATACATATACAGAAATGCTTTGAAGAAATACGTTAAATGTATGCTAAGATTGAAATTAAGATCCAAATGAACTAAGGACTAATATAAATCTTGTTCAAAAATATTAAAAATTTATTTTTTTCCTTTTTAGTAAATTTTTATATTAATATTAAATAAAAGCTTTTTAAAAAAATTTTTTTTTACTTTGTTTTTTTTTGTTGGGTTCGCTTGTAAGCTCGTTTGTTAGCAAAGAATTACAGCAGCGCATAACAGTGCGCGAATAACAACAACAACAACAACAACACTTACTACATATAATAGCCTTGGCAATAACACAAAAGTGCTGAGGCTTAGCCCAAAACACTAAAGCAGCGCGCGCAAAGCTTAAAATTCGTAGTGAAATTGGAAAATCTAAAATAAGAAAAAGCAAACCATGCGCCGTATGAGCCGGCCAAAGTGCAGCAAGAGCAAAAATAACAAGAAAAAAAGAGAAAACACCAAAGAGCAACACCAACGCCGCCCACACATTCAATTTGATGTGGGTCATTGCAAGCGAGATTTATCTCAGCAACAACGAGAATAACAACAACAACAACAACAACAACAACAACAACAACAAAAACAATCCAAACAACTAAAGCAACCAAAAGTAACAACAACAACACTAAAATCAACCAAAGGCAGCAACAATCAAACCAACCAACAGCCCAACCATGGCAACTACATACTTCAATGGGGAATTACAAATCGAAAAATCAAGCCTTTTGCACTTCAGCCTAAAATGCTTTGAATCAAACACCTAAAACACCAAAAAAAAAAACACCTGTAATTCCACACACACACACACACACACACAAAATCTAAAGTGAGGTGAAAGAATTTTCGTTTGAAAATTGCATGATTCGCGGCTGGATTGGTTGGAGAATTCATTTGGAAAGGTTGCAATCATGTGAGAATGAAATGAAAAGTTTTAAATTTTGCTGGCCGTAAGTGTTTTGCACACACGAAAAAGGCAATTAAATTAAGAGAGACTTAGACTGCGGATATTATACAACTTATGATGCTAGAACAGCAGAAAAGTAGTGTCAAAGGAAGATTAACATAAAAAACGAGTTCAACAAAGGCACTCTAATCCCTTAAGAATAGATTTGGATACCTACTCGGTGGTTGATACGAATCTACCGTGCCCTCCAAATCATTATAATACCTCCCGCAGGCCAATCTCATACACGCGACTGAGTATTTCGTTTGGTCTTGGGTTTGGTATGTGTCTACACTCGAGCCCGATTGTCCTCTGTCTCCCTTCTAGTTATGCCAGCGAATTTTCGTGGAGAATGTGCTCAGCGATCTCAGCTTCCATAGCACAGAATCGGCACAAACTGATTGAGTACTAAAATTCCAAGTTTGTACATGTGACTTTTCAGACTGCAGTGAACTGTTAAAAATCCGGTCAAGATACTCAATTTGCTATTGGGGAGGCCCATTTACGCTTTTAAGGGGTTTCTTTGAACTCTCCAGCAACAACAGATTCCAACCGATTGCTGCCAGTGCTGCCCCCTAGCTATATTTTCCTCAATCCTGAGCTCTAATCTCCCTTCTCTTATCATATGTGTCCCTATAACTAGAAATGGCTCAGGTCCTATTGATTTTGTCGCCGCTGCCTCTCTGGCAAGGCCGTCAGCTACATACATATCTCATTTTCTAGTACACTTCAGAACTCCAAGCCAGATGTGAGTTTTGTGGCACCAAGCTTGTTAAAATTATCCATGCACTCTAGGACTAGCGAGTAGCTAATCTCACAGGCTGCTAGTGCTCTAAGTACCGCTTGGCTATCGCTCAATATGCTGATACTCTCACGGAAGTATCCACTCTTCAAGTTTAACTTTGCACACTGACTAATAGCAAATACTTCCACCTGAAAGATGCTCAGAAAACGACCCAGAAGTAAGTATAACCTTGCTATCGGACCATAGAAGCCGGCAGCGCTACCCTCTGGTGTTTTTGAGCCGTCAGTGTACCATCTATCGTGTTGTTACTTAAGATATCCTCCAGTCTGGAGTCCTTCCAGTTTGATTTGTTCGCGAGCTCTATACTAAACCGTTTCTCAAATTGGATGTACTTAGTCATGTCATATGGGGGAAGCAGAGAGATTGACAGTCTTTCTCCCAACCCCTTCATGCCTTGAGATGATAGCACCCTTTCCTCGTGCATTTCCTTCGCTTGCTATGTTTTGAAGGGTGCGCTTTAATATGAAAATGTAGTGGGGTTAGCTCGAGTAACACTTACATTGCCGCTCGCCCATTACGAAGTAATTTAGAATCACTTAAAAGTCTCATTGTTTTCATACGCAGTAATGCAGAACGAGTAAAGGAATTCATTTTTTTCCTTTAGAGTTACCATTTCTTCACCCCTCATTTATTGCAATTTCTTACACACTTCGTGTGTAAATTTGATTATCATAAGACATGAGACACAGTCCCAAACGCATTCGGCCTTAGGGCTCACATATTCAATTAAATCTTAAGCCGTTTGATATATTTTTCTATTGCCGATGAGATTTAAATTCTATATTCTACCCATCCAAAGCATCAACAGAAAATTAAAGCGCAAAGCTTTACAATAAAAATAAATCCCTTTTTGCAAACTCATATCAAATAGAAAAGGAATATGCATGTAATGCATAGATGTACAGCTCACTATACATACAGACATGTATAGATACATTTTGTATGTTTATAAACATGTATATTAAACTAATAAATGCTTGAGAAGAGAGTAGATAGATATAATTGAGTATTCAAATAATCCATTTTCTAATGAATTCCAACTTGAGTTGGCACTGCAATGGAATATTTGTTGGATTATTTGCAGATTAAAAGAGCAAAAGGAAAAGCACAGAAAAAGAGGAAAGCAAAAGCAAAGCATGAATCCGGTACACGTATGTATGTATGCATATGTGTATAATGAAATGGATTTGCAAAGGATAGCAAAGCAGGAAAAAATGAAAAGTAAAATAATATGTATTAAAAGAAAATATAAGTTAGGTTAGAGTAAAAGAAAAATAAATAAAACAAGGTAGAGTGAAATAAAATGTAAAAAAGAAAACTAAAATCAATGCAGAATAAAATAAATTAAAGAATAACAAATTCAAAAAAAATTAAGTTTTAAAGATTTCCCTTAGTGGGATTTTTTTGTAATGCGCATTATTTTAAGGAAAAATGGGCAGAAATCATGCTTAATTTGGTCATAGCTGCTATTTTATTTACTTTAAAAAAATTTCCCTTAAAAGCATTTTAGTTTAAAAAATTTCCCTTTTGGGAATTTTTTTGTAATGCGCGAGATTTTCAAGTAAAACGGTCAATAATATTTCCTAAATTTATCATAAATTGCATATAATTTAATTTAAAAAATTTCCCTTAAGAGCATGTTAGTTGAAAAAATTTCCCTTTTCGGAATTTTTTGTAATGCGCATTATTCTCCAGTAGAATGGTCAGTAAACATTCTTAAATTTGTCATAGTTTGCATATTATTTAATTTAAATACTTTCCTTATATAATAGTTCTGAAAATTTCCCTTTGTGGATTTTTTTGTAAAGCGCATGATTTTGAAGTAAAAAGATCAGAGATCAAGATGTATTGTGGAACGATCCTCCGTCATCCCTTGTCAAGTTTGGTTTGGAGACAAACCGGTTTCGGCTAATATGCGCCATCTTCAGTGTCTTTTTTCGTTCTCCAAACCAAACTTGACAAGGGATGACGGAGGATCGTTCCACAATACATCATATTCCTACCCTGTCGGAAAAACAAGCAACCAAAAAGTATCAGAGATCAACTTTAAATTGTTCAAAGCTGCCATTATTTAGTTTAAAAAATTTCCCTTAAAGGATATTTATTAGTTAAAAAAATTTCCCTTTTCGGAATTTTTGTAATGCACCTTATTTTTAAGTAAAATGGTCAACCATTATTTTTAATTGGTCACAACGTCTATTTTATTTAGTTTAAAAAATTTCCTTTAAAAGGATATACATTAGTTTTAAAAATTTTCCTTTTTAGAATTTTTTGTAATGAAAATTATTTCCAAGTAAAATGGTCAGAAATCATCCTTAAATTGGGCATAGCTTCCAATTTATGTAGTTTAAAAAATTTCCCTTAAAGGTATTTTTTTTCTTAATTGTTGGTTTTGTAGAAAATCTTTCAAAAATGAGTTTTAAAAAATTTTCGTTGTAAATAATGTATGGTTTTATGCGACAAATGATTGATTTCTCATAAAAAATGCTCTCATTTCTAACAAATTTCAGGCAGAACACTTAAATAAAAAGGAACTACATGTATGTACAACACGAGCATCAAGAGAAATAGTTATCATCTTACTACGTGATTGGATTAATATATTGGTGCACATACTACACACCTACTTAGGCATGTATATCACAATCTACATTACAAGCACATGACTATCAATATACGCATTCTAATCAATATAATCTAAATCTTTTGTATGTTCATTTATTTATTGTATAAACTTTTTGGTTATTGAACGGAAGAGAAGAACAAACAGAAATAATTTTTAATTGATTGCATATGAGTTCATAAATTATAACTACACATCTGTACAGCTACGTGTATGGCTTTTACAAAACAAACAATATGGCCACACAACAAAAAACAAGCTACTTGGTAAGCAAACAAAAGAGGCGCAAAACGATTGATGAAGAGAAACTAAGTTAGCTAATCAAAGGCAGTGGTGGCCAATGAAGAGGGGATTACTCAGCGGAAAGTAACATCTTTGGAATGTATAAAAAATACTGCAAGCCAAAACGAATTGCATATATTGAGAGCTTCAGCTTGAGCTTCAAACGTCGATCGGTTTTATAACTTTTGTAATCAATGACTGCTTGTCAAAATGATTCATTATGTGAGTCCACTACAGAGCCACTACTGCACACCTCTGCCTGTGACCCTCACACAAACACTCAACATATGCTTCGCGAGCAAAAAATCAAACCTACCAAATTTTGATAACTTTTTTCCCCAAACATATGCTCCCAAATTACACCGAATTTCTTTGCCGCCATCCCATAACCCAGAGCGCGCAGAAAAACTATTGCTGATTATATTCACAAAGCAAATCAGGCAGTGAATGTGGAGCGAGTGATATAAAAAGGAAGCGCGTTGAGATTAAATCAGATATTTTTAGTGCTTAAATACGCGATTTGTGGGGTTTCAAGCTCAGTTGTTGTGCCAAGCAAAGCAAGTGGCGATTGAGTGGCTTTGCAGTGGCGGTAAAACATTTTTTTTATTATTTTTTTTTTTCTCCATTTTTTTCTGTATCTGGTGGAGTAGTGATTTGATTCCATTTGAACTTTATATGCACAGCTGCAGCAAGAAAAGAAGCCTTTTGATTAGTACTTAAGCAATGACCTAAACCATTTATAATCAGCTGATTAGCAGTGACACACACCTTGTGCTCATCTGACATCAGCAATGACATAAACCTTCTAAGCAAAAAATACGTTGAATGTACGTTGAATAGCCTTCAATAAAACTGTGATACAATTTGAGGCTGTTGTCTGGAGATGGCAGAATTCCTATTGACACTTAAGTAACCTACAAAACTATTAACCACAATTCGTCAAAATCATTTCCAGGAAATGCAAACATGTTTGTTGAAATGCAGAATCATCACTAAATAAAAAGAAATCGGAATTAATTAATTTTGCCAGTTGATTCTTAGGAAATTTTTAATAAATTTTTTTGTTAGCACATTCACATAAATACATATATTATCTTTATACATACTCACACTTAAGCTGTTGTAAATCAATATATGTACATACATATATGTAACTATATCAGCCTTTCTCCACATCACATAAATCGAACTTTGAACAAATGAAAAAAAGTGCTAAATATACAAAATAAAACTTTAGTCATAGTTCGCAAAGGCATTGCTGTAATTAATTATTATAAGCTTAAGCTTAAGCGCCAGCCAGTTTGTAGGAAGAGAAGGTAATATTTTGCACAAGCACACAATTCCATACTTAATTGGGTACTCTGATTAAAAATATTTTGTTGCTTCAGCAAATCGCGCTGGTTCAAAGCCAGTGCCGAACTAGCTCATGAAGTTGATACTCCATCTATACCAATGCAATGCTTTCAACTGTCTTTTTCAACACGGTGATGTCCTACTATAGTAGATCGTTTTTTCGATATTTTCATGCAACCTTTTGTTGCTTACCGCCCACCGTGCACCCCTAGCGCGTATTTCAGCTCTAATTCTTTTTAATATTAACGTATAGATATGTAAGAATGAGAATTGGATCATTAGATTAAAATATTTACATAAACTAGAAAAATATTTGAACTTAAAATAGCACCATAAAAAAGTACTTTTTTTTTGAAATTTTTACTTTAGATGGACCAAAGTGCATTAACCACTGCAGGTACAACAAAATTGTATATCAAAGAAATATTCCCTTATTTATTCTGAATGAAACATATTATAAGGAATTTTCACGTAGAGTTAACATGTTAGGAGTTATACGCAAATTAAAGTGGGTACTTTTTGTGTTATTTTATATTTCAGTGGTTATCCTTTAGGTCCTGTTCACATTGGATTTTTCCACTACAGGTGTCCTTTTTTCTTTTTAATACCTTTTTTTGTATCCCTTAGCGACCAAATAATGTATTGAAATCGGAAAAATTTGGACGGTGGCGAATTTTCGATTTCCTCAACATTTGATCCTTTCAAAAAAAACAAAAAATGTGGATATCCTTGAAAAAGGAGCAGCTCGGATTTTAATTTCAACGGATGTTTCATCTATAAACATCACATAACACAACCCCAATTTCCTTTTTTCTCGACATTTTCATGCAACCTATCGTCGCTTCCTGCCTACCGTGACTAAGAGGCAATGGCTTCCCTTAGCAGAAATCCAGAACCCGTTCTGAACTGTCTCTAATGTGAAGAGTTATGTAGTAGTTTAAAAATTAATGTTTCGCAGATAGTTTAAACCTTTTTTTGTAATCTTATTCAATTATATACAAATTTTCCTTTCGGAGAAGTTTTTGTAGTTCGTAAAATTGCATTAAATTAATCATAATCACTCGCTGAAGTTTAAGGCAAACCATTTTATTACATTTTAAAAAAAATTCCCTTTTTGGGAAATTTTGGTAATTAGCGTAATTGTGCGAAATTTGTCATTTTCACTTGGTATAGTTTAAGGGAAACGATTTTATTCGATTTTCCCTTTCGGGAAATTTTAATTTGAGGTAATTTTTTTTTAATTTCTCGATTTGGTTGATTTCAGAAAATTTTCCTTTTTGGAAAATTTTGTATATTAGTATAATTGTACGAAATTTACCATTTTCAGTTAGTATAGTTCAAGAGAAACGATTTTATATACATCATATATATGCAATTTTTTTTATCCTATTTGGAAAATTTTAATTTGAGGTATTTTTTCTGAAATTTCGCCACTATAACTCGTTTAGGCATTAAGGCGACAATTTTGATTGATTTAAAGAAAAATCCCTTTTTGGGAAATTTTGTATATTAGTATGAAAGACCACTGCCCATAGAGTAAAACCTCAAAGCCTTTCGCCTCATTTGGTAATTTTTTTTATTTGCCATTTTAAATTTGGCAATTTTTTTTCATGTTTTTTTTTTTAAAGAATTGGAAAAGGGGTTATAATACATAACTTATAGAAATAAGTTGTTAGAAAATATATAGTAAAATTGCACGAGCATTAATTTCGTAAAATACTTTAACCTCTAACAACCCTACAAAGAGGTCGTTTTGACCCTTTTTTAGAAAGTTCGAAAAAATAGTATTTTGAAGCTCGCTAGAGTGCTAACTAGCTCACTAGCTCTCTGCTCAGACAAAAATTTTGTACAAAGAATATAAAAAACCATAGAAATCAAAAACATACATATATTCCTTGGATTCAGATGATTAGCAAAGACACACACCTTGTGCTCATATATCGTAAGTAATGACATAAACCTTCTAAGGAAAAAAGTGTCAACGTCTCAAACATAGTGAAGTTATCTACTGATATCCTCTCCAATCAAACTTTAAAGTGCGCAGGTCGAGTCTAAAAAGTTTTTTATACCTTTCGTGCAAACGAAACGGTATTATAACTTTGTGCAAAAAGCAAATCTTGGCCAGAAGTACCAGAAGAAGAAGTGGTAGATCCACCAAAATATATACCGATGTGATCAGGATAATGAGCTGAGTCGTTTAAGTCAGACCATTTATCGTTTCATTTCGCGATTAATGAAAGCTATGAGGTCCTCGGTACGGCCAAAGACAACCGCGCTCTTACTTGTTTTCGATTGTCTTGATTGTTCCAACATCTCGATTGCTTTCGATTATTTTCATTCGTAATTGGAGTCCAGTCGCACCAATAGGTGTCAATCAAAGCAATCACTAAAACAACTAGGACACGCCCATCACTAATAGAAAATACCACTGACTCGAAACAATCAACTCGATTTTGTGGTCGAGGAGCGAGTCAACTTTTGACTTGATTTTGGTTTTGCAAGCGTGGCGATTCTCACGAATAGATAAAACATCTAGAACTTGCACAAATCCTTATAGTACTCTATCGGAAGCTCATTGATGGCTTGAAGTTAATTCTTGCTGCGAAATACTTGCTGTATTGCACTCTGCGCCTTACATTACGGCAAATCTATTATCTCGTGCTTAAATTAAATTTAGCTGGCTTGGGAATTCCTACTAACTTCTTTCAGTGACTTCAAACAAAGTGAACTCTGTGCAACCTACTGTGCTTCATTCCTTATCAACCTTCTTGCACAACTTGTTCACCATCCAAACTCCCTTTTCCTCCGCCTACTTGCAACATTATCCCTGCACATTTAAAAGCATATGCGCATAATTTGTGCCCTCATTTAAAATAATGTTTCGTCGTCGTTGCTTGTTTGTATTCGACGACGACAATTCGATTACACTATAAATTTTACAACATTATGTCTTTTATGCCAAAAATAGTTTTTTCACGAATTACATACTTATGCACGAATGTTGGAATGCTGCGCTTGTGCCACCAAATTCATAGCTTTATTTGGACTTTTCGTGCGTTTTGTGCTGAAATTTCAATTGCTTTTTCATAACTATCGACTATCGAGATGATGCAATTGACAATGCAAAAGTAATAACAACAATAATAATAAAAATAAGAAATTTGCAACGCTGTTTGGCCATAACAAGCAGCAAACAAACAAACAAACGTGTGTACGAGTTGGCAGCGACGCGCTCACGCCATTACCCCGCGCGCCGTAGCATATGCACTTACTAGCACATAACCTCAATTCAATGAAACGTATTGTGCCAATAAAAAAGCTTACATTAAACTTTATGCCCCCCAGAGAAGTGTCATGCGAAATACGTGCAAATATACGTGAAGTTGATGCCGCAAGCATTCGAAGATATTACTTAGACAGTTAGGTATGCTATGGATGGGCATATTAGGGTGTGTTGAAAGGAAATTTTAGGTGAGTTTAACTTTTTCTCATTTTTTGAATAGGCATGGAAAGCTGTCAGAGAGAAAAAAGTTTGAGGTTAGGAATGGCTACAAGTGGTAATTACTTCCACGAAGTGGGGATTTTGGAGATTTCAAAGGAGCATCTCAATGAGTTATAGAAAACTGTAGGAGGTGTATACCACAGGCTGGTAGTCGTCGCAATACAGCATCACGGTTCTCTGAGGCACGTACAGTAAGTTTGCGATTCATAGCATGTAATCTGGAGCAAGCGCAAGATCTTAGGCAAAGTCATAGAATATAACGCATGGATGAGATAAACCCTAACACTAACAAATCCATTTGTTCTTATTTTTCCATGTCCTCTTTGTAAACAGCCATAATCCAAAAGTGAAATACATGTTGGGAAGTGGACAGAGTCGATTGGAATTTCCGTTGCTTCGTCACGTTTTGTATGAAACATAATAATAAAATTTGATAATCATAGCGAAGACTGGAAGGAAAGTGGATGTGAACAAAGTGAAAAAGCGACAATTGAAAATGAGAATAGGCAACAAATTTTTAATGAAAACGCAATAATTGGAAATGAAAAAGCGACAATTGAAAGTGAGAATAGTCTTCTTTAAATGAGGAAGAGATAATTGAAAAAGAGAATAGTCAATTGTAAAAGAAAAAGCGATAATTCAAAATGAGAAGAGTCAATTGAATATAAAAACAACAAATGAAAATGAGAGAGAGAGAGAGACAATTGAAAAAGAGACTAATCAATTTCAAATGACTGTGTAACCTAAATCAAACGCACGCCGTCAATTTACTGTCAAAAATTTCTCATGCCCATACAACTTGTATGGGAGTAACCGAAATTGAACGGCGTGCGTAAAAAGCAAATTCGACACCCAATTTTTGTTTTGCGTGACAGTTGAAATTAAGCATTGTGGGTGATTGTTTGCAAAAAAATTGACACTTGTTTTTGATATCGTGTCTGTTAGGTACATATTCCACAAAATAACAAGATTTTCTCTGATTTTCTGTATTTTTCTATTTCTTTATCTGAACACGCACGCAAGTCAATTTCGGTTCAACGCATATGAAAAATTTGCGTGCGTGCGTTAAATTGACGACTTGCGTTTGATTTAGGTTACACAGTGAGAAAGCGATAACTGAGAATGAGAAGAGTCAATTGAATAAGAGAACAACAAATGAAAATGAGAGAGAGAGACAATTGGAAAAGAGAATAGTCAATTTTAAATGAAGAAGCGATAACTGAAAATGATAAGAGTCAATTCAGAATGAGAACAATCAATTGTAAATGAGAAACCGTCAGTTTTAAATGAGAATAGTCAATTTCAAATGAGAAAGGGATAAGTGAAAATGAGAAGAGTCAATTACACTGTACAGCACTCGGCTGGGTATTGGACCAAACCAATTTTTTCGAAGAGATTGAGACATAAGAAAAAAATATGTATACGCCATTTTTCGAAGTTAGCCTCCAAAATTTAGTAATGCGCATTCGAATTTCGAAATTCGACCCTCCCTAATTTGATTGCAATGTTTAAAAAATTGAAAAATAAAAAATGTGGGTGTGATCCGCCTTATTTTCGAACTCGACTGGTATAAATTTTTTTTTTTAAAACTTATGTAGCAAATGTTATAAGAGGTCAAAGGTCAGATCTTCGAAAAAATTAAAAGTCGAATATATCCATTTTTTTCCAAACGATTTCGAAAATCTTCATAGCGTTGTAAGCGTGATTGAATTCCCTTTCTTCTGATCTGCTCACCTTTATCCTTTTTTAAATAAAAATTTTATGAAAAAACACTTTAAAGGAAAAAATGCCCGAAAAAAATGTTTTAAGTAGTATATTTCGAACTTTTTGCCAGCGATTTCGAAAACCTTCACGCTGTTATATAGGTGCTTGAATTCCCTTGTCTTTGATATGCACAGCTTTATGGTCGATGAATGAAAATTTTATAAAAACTACACTTAAAAAAATACCAAAAAAACTAAAATATTTAAACACACTGTACTCACCAACAATGTCAATTGATGCCGGTCAAGTGTGCCGTGATTTTAAATGTGTAAATGTGTTAATTGTGTAAATGCGGACAAGGATATGTAGTATTAAATCAATAGCATCCGATTTTACTACGAGTTAATATTAGCAACTTTTTAATTAAAAAAATGGCGGATAAAGTATGTCAAGCAATTCTGCAATCGAATTTTTGTTTTGTTTGTGCTAAATTTAATATAAAAACAAGCTTGATTAATATGTAACTCCAGTTGTGGAATTAATTTATAAAGATTATTTTGATCAGCCGATTATCAAAGGTGAGTCTTGGGTTCCCGGCAAGATATGTAGAACCTGTTATAACCATTTACAAAAATGGTGGACGAAAGAAATTGAGCAATTGCCGTTTGGAGTTACCTGGTTTATACCAATTGTAGCTTGGTTTTATATTAAATTTAGCACAGACAAAACAAAAATTCGATTGTAGAATTGCTTGACATACATTATCCGCCATTTGTTTAATTAAAAAGCTGCTAATATTAACTTGGAGTAAAATCGGGTGCGATTGATTTAATATTAAATATCCTTGTCCGCATTTACACACTTTAAAATCACGGCACACTTGACCGGCAGAAATTGCAATTGTTGGTGAGCACAGTGGATAAAAGTATGTGTTCAAATATTTTAGTTTTTTTTGGTATTTTTTTAAGTGTTGTTTTTATAAAATTTTTATTCATCGACCATAAAGCTGTGCATATCAAAGACAAGGGAATTCAAGCACCTATATAACAGCGAGAAGGTTTTCGAAATCGCTGGCAAAAAGTTCGAAATATACTAAAACATTTTTTTCGGGCATTTTTTCCTTTAAAGTGTTTTTTCATAAAATTTTTATTTAAAAAAGGATAAAGGTGAGCAGATCAGAAGAAAGGGAATTCAATCACGCTTACAACGCTATGAAGATTTTCGAAATCGGTTGGAAAAAAATTGATATATTCGACTTTTAATTTTTTCGAAGATCTGACCTTTGACCTCTTATAACATTTGCTACATAAGCTTTCAAAAAAAAATTTATACCAGTCGAGTTCGAAAATAAGGCGGATCACACCCACATTTTCTATTTTTCAATTTTTTAAACATTGCAATCAAATTAGGGAGGGTCGATTTTCGAAATTCGAAAACCCATTACTAAATTTTGGAGGCTAACTTCGAAAAATGGCGTATACATATTTTTTTCTTATGTCTCAATCTCTTCGAAAAAATTGGTTTGGTCCAATACCCTGAAAAAAAGTTGATTTTGTCGTATAGTGTTATAAATAAAAAAGAGATAATTTAAAATGAAAAGAATCAATTGATTACACTGCTCTACAGCCAAAAAATACTCTGAACGCGACCATCCTATTTATATGTAAAATCGGTCGCTGATTCCGAAAATCGGGCTCATTTTTAATTCTATGGGAAGGTTTTTGAGATATCGGCAATTTACCGTTATTTGGCCAATGGCTCCACTTAATCCTGTATACCTCTTTAACGCAGTGAGCTATCTTCCTTGGAGTGACACTCAACGAAAGAAAATTAAATTTCCTTTTCATCCCTGCTACAACATTTTTCTGTAACTCTTATAGTTTCTGAAATATTGACGATTCAATTTGAATTTTTTCGATTTTTTACGATTTTTTGAAGAAAAAATTGACTTTGTCAGGCAATATCTTTTAAACCAATGTCTTCACCTTCGGTTTTACTCCTTTACGTGAAGCTCCATTCTATTGGGAAAAAGATAAGCTATCAACGAAGAAAATCCATGGTAAAATAGAAAAGTTATAGGCGATCAAGTAAATACATCCAAGTCGCGCAATGCCTCTGCACGGGTATATTCTATGCATATTGTACCAATACCTACACATCTGCAGTAGCAGCACATTGGCAGCGCAGTAGATAAAAGCCCATTTACGGGTATAACATGCATAGAATATACCCGTGCAGAGGCATTGCGCGAGTTGGATGTATTTACTTGATCGCCTATAACTTTTCCATTTTACCATGGATTTTCTTCGTTGATAGCTTATATTTTTCCCAATAGAATGGAGCTTCATGTAAAGGAGTAAAACCGAAGGTGAAGACATTGGTTTAAAAGATATTGCCTGACAAATTCAATTTTTTCTTCAAAAAATCGTAAAAAATCGAAAAAATTCAAATTGAATCGTCAATATTTCAGAAACTATAAGAGTTACAGAAAAATGTTATAGCAGCGATGAAAAGGAAATTTAATTTTCTTTCGTTGAGTGTCACTCCAAGGAAGATAGCTCACTGCTATCAAATGAGAAAGCCCCAGTTTACGCCAAAATCAAAATCAAAGTGGTCAAATACACTTCTTCTCTCATTTTTCGATTTTTACTATTCGGAGTCAGCGTCGATTCACGGTCTCTCTCATTTTTCGCTTTAATGTAAAAGCAATAGCAGTTATTTAACCACGTTGATTTTGACATCGGGGTAAACTGGGCCAAAGTGATAATTGAAAATGAGAAGAGTCAATTATAAATGAGAAAGCGACAAATGAAAATGAGACGAGTCAAATTTTAAATATCAATTCTCAATTGTAAATGCAAATCCGTCTGATTGAAAGTGAAAATAGTAATAATATTAATAATATAATACAGAGAATATATTGAAAGTGAATTCTCATTCCCATGCACTACCACTCTTTTATTTTCAATATCGTAATTTGTCACTTTTCATTATAGAACCAATAGAACACTTTTGAATTAGGACCCAGATACAAACCCGCTATATAGTGTGCAAGTCTCACTTGCAGCAAGTTCTTGGCCTCGCAGGGTCTACTCTGAAAAAAAAAACGTTGTAAATCTAAAGACTTTCGCTGTTAAAGCAACTACTTTCCGCAGTTAAAATGTGCCCAACAACGCTCCGTTGTTGTTTCAAAGGTGCGAGCGTTGTTGATTTAAGTCAATAACGGAGATTGTTGGAAAAAATTTTCACCTAAAAATTAATTTTTGTTTGCATTTTACTCTTCATCTTCTCTCCGCCCGGGTCCCAACTGCAAATATGTAGCCTCCGCTTGTTCTCCTATTCTTCTCTCCTTCTTATCATTCCCTGGTTGCTATCTTTATTTCTTATTCTGATTTTTCTTCTTTATTTTATATTCTCATCCGGATTCGAACCATGACATCAACCTAAAATTCTACCAAATCATCACATAGTGGAACATTCAACATTATATTGAATTGTAGTAACCTATTTATACTTCCATTTCCTAAAAAGGAATCCATGAATTATTTGAATCATTGTAAAAACAAAATTTAAAAAAATTTGTTCTCATTAGTTTTGTTTACAACGGAAACTGTTGGGTCAAATACTTTTGCCTTTAAATCAACAACGGGGAGAAAATTGTTGCTAAAAATAAACTTTTTTTTGGATTTTTCTCTTCATCTTCTCTCCATCATTATTTTTTTTGTTGGTTTTCTCACAAAAAAATATTTTCTCACAAAAAATTTTTTAAAGGCAAGCAAGTTTTTGAATCAACAACGCCCGTTTTTCAATAAATTGTTGGATCAAAAACTTTGCTGTAAAAACAAATACTTGTGCTGTTGAATCAAAGACGGAGATTCAACAGCCGAAAGTTGTTGGTTTAACTACGGGTATTTTTTTCAAAGTAGATACGTCAAAAGGTCAATTTAAAACACACAATTTTTAATAAACAGAATTAACTTTTCATTATTGTATCATAATAAGCCTTTTTTATTTTAGCTCACTTATTAGAAGGATCTTCTGAACCCAGGACCGGCGGAAAATAATCTCTCTGAATGTGCCAAAGGACAACGATGATTGCAAATTATTTTCAGATCAGGAAAAGCCCAAAAACAATAACCCACAAACAACAAAACTGCATTAAACTTAATTCGCTCACATTCACATTAACTCCTCCTCGCCCCAAATACTAGCATTACATTTACTACATACATATATGTATTTTTTGTTATTTTTTGGTATTCTTTGCTCGATTTGCTGTATGTTTGTTTTCCATCCACTGTTTCGCTGTTTAATGCTTTGCTTTATGTTCGCTCGCTCAGTCGCTTGCGGCTTTTTTTTTGGTAGCATTCCAAAAAAAATTTTACTCCAAAAATGTATATTAGCCTTGGCTGTCGTTTAGTATTTGTCAAAATTAATTATTTGAGGTCAATTTACTTATGCCGTTTTGTTGGCGGGGGCACAAGCCATAGCACATTAGCAACTCACGCCCCTTTTTGCGCACACTCGACACGATCCCATTCGATTTGACATTTATTATTCGACTTTGGGTTTTCAGCCGGCGTTTTCAACGGAATTTATTATTAGTTTTACTATTTGTCTTTTGTTAGCTATTAGTTGGCAGCGCCACGCAGCATAATTTGACATTCCATAGCAAGCTTTTTGCGTACCCAACGCTCGTATGTGTAACTAAATTAGTTTTGGTATGTATTAACTCAGTTTTAGTTAACACAACGCACTAACAATAATTTTTGTCTTACTTCATAAAGGTAAAGTTGGTGTTGGTGTTCGTGTTGGGGATTTTAATGGTAAACAAGTGAGAATGAGTGTCAGAGACAAGGGGATTTGAAAGTTTTTGTGTTTAGAGAAATATATGTATTTAGAAGTTTGTTCATTCAGATGAACTCCGCACTAGTCCTGCTATACACAGAAACCCTAAAACTTGGTATTAACTCCAGTAACTTGTACGGAGCACATACTACTGGAGTGTCTTCAGAATATGTGCATGAAAGGCTTAAAATTCATAATGGATTAACATGTGGATTTATAGTCCATTTAGTAAAATTGCGTGAGCAGTAATTTCCAGGAATATTTTCATCCATCAGCTTTCTCAGAAAAGGTTCTTTTGAAACACTTAATCTCACTTTTCTGGGAAGCTCAGATAAAAAAGCATTTGGTAGGCAGCTAGAGGGTTAAAATTTTCTAGAAAACTTTTGGCGGAATATTTTTACTAGGCATACCTACATACTTTCGGGTAAGGTCTGTATATTGACATTTATCGTCGTCTTTTGCTATATCTTCAAAATTTAATGCACACAGTGGAGCTAAGTATCTAAGGATAACAAAAACTTGCAATTAATTTTTCTATTAAAAATTTTAATCTTTTCAAAATTGTTTTTGTTTTTTCGGAAAAAATTAAAAAAAAAAAAGTTTTTTTCAATATTTTTTCAAAATTTTTTTTGATTTTTTTTTTAAATTTCTCTTCAAATTTTGTGTGTTCAATAACTATTTTTTAAAGAGTTTTTAGTGCTTAGCACGAAATTTTTATTTTTAATTCAATTTTTAATTGTTGGGGTAAGTGGAAAAAAATTCAACAACTATTTACAGCGAAGGTTGAGTGTATAGCTATTTCACGAAAAACCATTTTCGATCATCAGCACTCTTTTCGGAAGTGGATGCACCGGGGATTGAACCCGAGTCCATTCCAACTTCAGCCGCAATGACCCAACGGATAAACACACTCGGCCATTGAGACTCTGACTAGACTATTTTTTAATTTTTTTTTTTTTTTTTTTTTCAAAATTCAAATTGAGGAGATTTTCCAAACTTAGAATGGCAATAAAAATAAATACTTTTTTGGCCAAATGAGGCAAACCTATTTTTGAGATTTTAACGCTATGGCTAGCGGTCTTTCATTCTGTGTGTGAATTATCGCGCCCCAAAAATGCTGTTGCACAGTGTTATCTCTTTTCCTATGGTAATAGTAAAATGCAAATCAATTTGCAATCAAAATCCCAAACACAAAAGAAGCAAACTCCTTTGAATAAAAATCATTTTCCAATATCGCATTTTAGTCACGCAATTTTACAACATAGTAAACACTTACATACAAATTTACAAATAAATAGATATGAATGGTATGCATTTCAGCAAAACTAAAATAAAATGAAATTTTTTCACTTTTAGGAATTTAAAATATTTGTCAATGCTTTTAAATGCACTAATTGACTGCATTGTAAATACCAGCTAATTGTGATGGTAACTAAACATGAACATTTTTTCATTCAGGGATGTTTTAATGGAATTTGAAATGTGTTTAGATGTTTTGAATGTGTGTTCAGTACAAAGGCAGAGAGTTTTTACAAATAAAATAACATTTAATATAAAATTAAATTAAAAAATAAAAAAAATTAAATTAAATTAAATTAAATTAAATTAAAAATAAAATAAAATAAAATAAAATTAAATTAAATTAAAAATAAAATAAAAATAAAATTAAATTAAATTAAATTAAAATAAAATAAAGTAAAAAGAGAATACAAAAAAAATTAAATTAAAATAAAATAATATAAAATTAAATAAAAAAATAAAAAAATTAAATTAAATTAAAAATAAAATAAAATTAAGTGAAAAATAAAATTAAATTAAATTAAATCAAAAATAAAGTAAAAAAAGAATAGAAAAAAAATTAAATTTAATTTAAAATAAAATCAAATAAAATAAAATAAAATAAAATAAAATAAAATTAAATTAAATTAAATTAAATTAAATTAAATGAAATTAAATTAAATTAAATTAAATTAAATTAAATTAAATTAAATTAAATTAAATTAAATTAAATTAAATTAAATTAAATTAAATTAAATTAAATTAAATTAAATTAAATTAAATTAAATTAAATTAAATTAAATTAAATTAAATTAAATTAAATTAAATTAAATTAAATTAAATTAAATTAAATTAAATTAAATTAAATTAAATTAAATTAAATTAAATTAAATTAAATTAAATTAAATTAAATTAAATTAAATTAAATTAAATTAAATTAAATTAAATTAAATTAAATTAAATTAAATTAAATTAAATTAAATTAAATTAAATTAAATTAAATTAAATTAAATTAAATTAAATTAAATTAAATTAAATTAAATTAAATTAAATTAAATTAAATTAAATTAAATTAAATTAAATTAAATTAAATGAAATTAAATTAAATGAAATGAAATGAAATGAAATGAAATGAAATGAAATGAAATGAAATGAAATTAAATTAAATTAAAAATAAAATAAAATAAAAATATAAAAAATAAAAGTAAATTAAATTAAAAATAAAATAAAATAAAAAAATATAGAATTAATTAAATTGGTTTTTAGATCTTCTGTCTTAAACTACATACGAAAATTCGACATATTAGCGCAGGGTCAACATAAAACGACGGGTCGCGACTGCCGCCGAATTATATTTTTCCTTTTTTGGTATAGGTACTTTTGTAAGTCTAACGAGGTTTGTAAACAGAATTATAATCAGCTTTTTAAGCAGTTATAAACCAGAGATAACCAGATTTTAACTGATTTACAAATTTATTTCTCAAAATTAAAAAAAAATAAAATTTTTGATTTAAAACTTTTTTCAATTTTTTACTTATTTTATTTTTAACTTTTTTTTTTCAAAATATTTTTTTAACATTTAATTCATTTTTTTTTAATTTTTTTCTGATTTTTATTTTTATTTTATTTTTCGTTTAAACATTTTTTTTTTCAAAATTTCCTTTTTTTTTAATTTTATTTTTCAAAATTGTTTATTTAATTTTGTTTTCAAAATGTTTTCAACATTTTTTTTCATAATTTTTTTTTCAACTTGTTTTTAACATTTTTTTAATTTTTTCCAAAACTTTGTTTTTCAAAATGGGTTTCAATATTTTGTTTGTGAATTTTTATCAAATCGAACTAGTTTTGTAACCACACTTTTACCAGTTTTATAATCACATTTTTAACCAGTTTTATAGCAAATTTTCCAACCAGTTTTTTAACCCGTTTTACGAGTATTAACGCTTTTCCTTTAACACAACGTATGAATTTCTCGAAACAATCACAAGCAACAAACTGACTCTAAAATCGATTTCTTTATTAAACAGCATTTCTCTTAGCGGTTTTCCCATGCCACAATTTCAACAAAATTTCTTATCAGCGTCGAACATGCGCGCAAGCAAACTTTGACTAGCACATAATTTTAAAATGTAGATACATATATGTAAGAGTATATTTAAAAATACATAAATACATATGTTTACGCGCATAAATTGCAATCAATGTACAAACATACATACTCGTACAAGCGACAGGTGATGATTGAGTTGTAATCGAAACAAAACAAAAACAAACATGCAACATATGCGTGTTGTACGTTCATAGACACGATGCGAAGTGTTGTTAGACATGCTCATGTACTCATCCATAGTATTTCTGCTCCCCCACATAAAATCGATGATTTACAGAGCAACCAAGCACAAAACACTAAAAAACGCCTACACTTCGCACGTAGTACCTACACACATACATACGTATCGTTTACCCAGCTCCCACATTATATGCCACTTGGGGGATTGGGTTGGTGTTGCTGATGATAAGTTGGCTGAGACTGAGATAATACATAGCACCTACTTTTTGGTGGCCTCCTATGGGTTAACATAGAAAAACATGCACTCACACACTCACTGGCAGTTATATGTACTTTCTTATCTACACTAAATATATCGCTAGCTTAGAGTGCAAACTGTGTAAGTCCATTTTTATGAAAAAGTGTATTTTTATGTAGAACGCTAGAAAAATCAAATACGCACTGCGCGACTCTTGTTATATTTCTACTCGTTGTTTTTCAGTGATACGCAAATTATGTAAGTCCAAAAATCGAAGAAAATATTTAAATGAACGGACATTTTTTTTTCATTTCGAAATTTTTTAATTTTTTGTTTTTCGTCTCTCCTACAAAGTTTTAAAAAAGGACTTACACAATTTGCACTCTAAGCTAGCGATATGCGAAAGCTGCAAGCAGACCGAAAATATGTGGTAAAAATTTCTCATTAAGTGTTTTTAGAATATGTGCATATGAAGTTATGATCTGTGTAGTGTTCTAAGTCATTAGCTCTCTCATAAAAGCATATATGGCCACTTTTTTCATTTTCAGAAATTTTGTTTAAATTTTTTTGCTTGTTTAAAACCTCTTTTTCAAATTTATTTTTAAATTTTTTGTTCACAAATTTTTTTATTTTATTTTTATTATTTTTCTCGTATAGTTTTTCTAAATTTTTATTTTTTTCAAAATATTTTTGTTAACAAAATTTTATTTTCATTTTTTTTTTCAAAATTTTTGTTCTTAATTTTTTTTAATTTCCTTTTTTTTATTTTTTTTTTTTTTTTATTTGGCGAAAAGCGAACAAGTTCAAAGCTGCGTATTACCAGCGATGGTAGAAATGATAGCTATCAAAACAATGATAGCTATAATTTCTACCATCGCTGGTAATACGCAGCTTTCAACTTGTTCGCTTTTCGCCAAATAAAAATTAATTAAAAATCTTCTGTGTCCACACAATAATTCAACAATTTTTTTTTTTTTTTCAAATTTAATGTTCAATTTTTTTTCGCAATTTTTTTTTTTGAAAATTTTGGTTGACAAAATAATATCTCTGATTTGGTCTTTCAAAAATTTTCCCCCATTTTTTTAACTTTTTTTATTTATTTATTTTTCAAACCTGTTTCCAAACAATTTTTTTTTTCAAAATTTATGTTTTAAATTTTTTTTTTCAAATTTTTTGTTCACATTTTTTTTTTTTTAATTTTTGTCCAGAAAATTATTTTTCTGTTTTGGTTTTCCAAAATGTTTAAATTAATAATGTTAAATTAATTTTATTTTTCAAAACTGGTTTCCACAATTTTTTTTTTTTTTATTTATTTTTCGAATTTTTTTTAATTTTTTTGATTTTTTTTTTTAATTTTTAAATTGTTCTTCAAGTGTGTCAAAAACTTAATTTTCATATTTTTTGTTTTGAAAATTGTTTTTAATTTTTTTTTTCAGTTTTTTGTTTCTAATTTTATGAATTAAGTCACTTATTTTTTCCGAAAAAGTCACAATACATGCATGCCCTGCCTTTCAATCAATTTCGCATTATCAACTAAACCGTATCGAGCGGCAGCAGCAGCGCCAACAGCAACAGACAAACGAAACGCATCAGCTGGTCTGACAAGCTAAAGTCAACAAAAGGCAAAAAAAAAACTCTACACTCAGCCCTGCTCAACTCGGTAGTCTAACGGTTCTCTTTTTTACCTCTTTTCCCTCTTTATGTAATGATAGCCATGCATGCATGGCCTTTTGTGTGTATGGAGCGTCTGATAACCGATTATCAGTACATACCCTGCAGCGAAATCAACTAGTTGTAAACTAATTGACAACTAGTTGGCCATACAGCTCAACTAGTCAGCCATCTATCTTTTTTTCATATTAGCAACTGGTATTTTTAACACGGTGATGACCTAGGAAATGGCAATTGTCAGTATCCACACCAGAGTCATACCACTTGACTGACTAGTCAGTATCCACACCAGCATCATACCACTTGACTGACTAGTCAGTATACACACCAGTATCATACCAATTTGCTGACTAGTCAGTGTAGATATCAGAACTATACCAGTTGACTGACTAGTTTTACATGCTACTCCAATGAAAATAAAAGTTGCAAAATAAAGCTTCTAATACATTTATTTAGTTATTAGAATATAATATTTAAATTAAAGAATTCAGGCACATTAGATTGTGATCTTGCATATTAAATATTTAGGTAAATTAACATTAACATTGTGAATAAGGAACACGTTGACCATTCTAAGCTTGACATTTATATTGATGATTTTCTGACTTTATACAAACATATCGTGTACTTTTTTCTATGGCTGAAGTAGTATCTAATGTACACGGCTACATTAACATCACAAACTATGTTATATTTGTGGCATTCACCTGATTTAATGATCTACCAATTTGCAACCAACTAAATCTACAAGGGGCCTACTACGCAGGGTTCGAATACTACAACAATAAAGTTGCTTTACTTTTACTGCATACGTGTTCATTGCAACCTCCAGAAACCCCGGATACATTCGTTTTTAATTTAAAACGCTTTTTTTGGCAAAACTTCTTGTTTCATAACTAATCTCAATTTGTCCCCTATGAATCTAGTTGGGCAACTCCCATAATTTATCTAGTCAGTTAACTGGTAGGTTGGCTGACTAGTTTGGACTTTCGCTGCAGGGTAACGGCCATGCACTTTCCCCTTTCATGCTCCCACTCCTAACGCACACGCATGAACCAGCCCGCAATCTGGGCGGCAACACTTGGCTTCACATTCAATTTGATATTAAACTCTTTTTTTGCTCGTTTTGTTGGCTTGTCTGGTCGACGACGCACAACTGACTAAGTGACTGATTGTTTGGCTGACTGAGTGACTGACTGAACGGTGACTGTGTGGGAACACCCACAGTCTGGCACGACATAAAATGAAATGTGTTGCAACAGCAGTAAAAACAACAAAAACATACATACATATGTATGTACATATGTGGCACAGAAATATAAGCTATCAATTGTGCAAAAGCTATAGAATAAAGAGATGTGAAAAATTAAACCTTCAGATGGCATTGAATAGGATATATCCAGTAGCAGGAATCTCAATAGAAAAAGCAGAAGTAGGAAGCACTAACTGCACGATTTCGTTGAATGTCTTTTATTCAAAAAAAGCCAAATTGCGAGGTCTTCGGCTTCTGATAGAAAAGTTGAATGTCTTAGCTGTTTAATTGCAGGGATTAGACCACAAAATGTATATCCAAACATTTTTTTTAATTTTGGGATTTTTGTAGCATGTAAAATTTTCAAGGAAGCTGAACAAAAATCCAGCGCTACTAGTTTCAAAAATTTCCCTTTTTGAGATTTTTTGTAATACGCACTATTTTCAAAAAAAGGGTCAGAAATAATCTATAAATTGGTCATAGCTTCAGTCTATTAAGTTTGAAAAATTTCACTTAAAAGAATATTACATTTAAAAATTTCCCTTCTGGGATCATTTGTAATACGCATTACTTTCGAGTAAAAAGTTCAGAAATCATCTTTAAATTGGTCATGGCTGCATTTTATTAAGTTTAAAAAATTGCCTTTAAAAGAATATTAGTTTCAAAAATTTCCCTTTCTGGGATTTTTTGTAATGCGCATTATTTTCAAGTAAAAAGATCAGAGATCAACTTAAATTGGCAACAGCTTATATTTTATTGAGTCTAAAGAATTTCCCTTAAAGGGATAATAGCTTTAAAAACTTCCCCGCTTTGTAATACAGATTATTTTTAAGTAAAACAGTCAAAAATCGCCTTCAGAAATCATCCTTAAATTGATCACAGCTTCCATTTTATTTAGTTTAAAAAATTCCCTTAAAGGGATATTTGTTATAAAAATTTTCCTTTTTAGGATTTTTTGTAATGTGCATTATTTTCAAGTAAAATGGACAGACATCATTCCTAAATTTATCATAGCTTCAATTTTATTTAATGTAAAAAATTTCCCTTAAAAGCACGTTAGTTTCCAAAATTAAACTTTTTGGGATTTTTTTCCCGATACACATTATTTTCAAAAAAAAAATGGTCAGAAATCATCCTTAAATTGATCACAGCTTCCATTTTATTTAGTTTAAAAAAAGTTCCCTTAAAAGGATTTTCGTTTTAGGTAAAAATTTCCCTTTTTGTGATTTTTTTGTAATTGGCACTATTTTCGAATAAAAAGTCAAAAATCATATTTAAATTTGTCATATACATATATGCATGTAGTTTCAATTTTATCTAGTTTTAAAAATTTTCTTTAAACGGATTTTTCCCCTAAATTGAGGGCTATTGTGCAAATTGTACTTAAACTAATGGGTATAAGAGCGACTTAACCTTTAACATACGACGTGGTGGTAATATTTACACCGACTTACAGTTTCTTTAAATATCTCTTTTAACTTACCATCCAGCAAGTTTACTCTCTTAGTATCTTCCCATCTCGTTATAGTTATTGACCCCTTTTGTTTTTATGGAGGAAGGTGTAACATTTGACGAGAAATGATGATGGTGGGGTAAAAATTACCCCACGTCTAGGGTAACGTTAGTTTTTCTTCGAATGCAATTTTTGGAAATTTACCACTTCTCACTTCTCTGCAGCATTTTGATGCGTTTGGAATCTACTCATGTCATCATAATTATCGATCAGTATAGTTTCTATGGTGGAAGATCTCCAATAACGGATAAATTATGATATCGGGGTAAAAATTACCACACCTCGACGTTAACGTAACTTTTTCTTCAAAAATAATTTATTTCCATTTAAAACTTCTCTCACTGGCAATTTGAATAACATGGGCTATTAATTTTACCACTTCTTCAAATGATTATTGGAAGAAAAATTAAAAAATTCGTTTCGTGATTCATTTTATACGCTCACGTTATTATGAAAAAAACTTCAAAAAGACTGGCCAGCATTTTCCACAAAAAAATTTTTTTAAATAAAATTCCTATTATATATTTAAAAATATATATTTTTTTATGAAAACCCGTCTCTAAAATTTAAAGAAAGTTTTTGTTTTACCTTTTATCTATAAGGTTCTCATGTGATGTTTTCGCTATTTTGAAAGAACAAGGCCTTGTGAATTATAGTAAAAACTTTGTTGATTTAAAAAATTTAATTAACTTTTTTTATTAATTTCATTTGAAAAAGGACTGGCCTCTTTCCAATGCAAAAATTATTATAAAAAAATTTATTTTTTATTGAGAGTTTTAAGTAAAATGCGTAGAAAAAAATTTACCACCACGTCGTAAACTATGTCACAAAATTTCACCTCGTCACTTAAAGGTTAAATAGAATAATATGTCATTGTTAATATGCTAAATAGGCGATGAATAGAATAATATTGTCAGCCATAAAAAGCAAAGATGTAAATTATTATCAACAATAATAACAATAGTAACAACAATAAAAATTAATAGAAATCAACAAACTGCAACAACAACTGCAACAAAATACATACAATGCAAGACAGACGCACAATAATAAACGACAAAAATAAAGCGTCCAACAAACCGATAAATTGACAGAACAGAGAGAAGACATGTCTATAGAACGTAAACAAAATGAGCGAAGACGGCAATAAAAATTAAAATAATAATAAAACTAACAACAAAAACGAAAAAAAAAACTTGATATTACTTTTAATTTATTTTTGAAGCATAAATGAATAGAAATGTAAAAGAAAACAGCCTTGAAACATTTAAATTTTCAGGCATTGCGCACATCAGTCTTTAAATACTATGTACTACCATGCCGGCTAATTCTATTGCGTACGCAAGCTAATCTATTCCATAGACCTATAAACATACAGAAATACAAATCTACAATCACCACACACAACACAACATAAAACGTCAAAGCTTTTCATTTGTTCAATTTGTATGCCAAACGTGCGTTAGCGATAAAGAGATTGAAGGGCAATGGTTGCGGTAAAGATATGGGCCAGACAATGTCTGCATGAAATGACATATGTATGTACATATGTATGTTTGAATAATACATAATACATACGTACATAAGATGAATGATTACACATTCATATGTGTTTTATTGTTCATAGGAGGACCAGCTTAGCAGCCGTCATAGAAATTGTTCTTCTGCTACATAAGTAAACGACAGCAAGAAGTTAGCGCCATGCGGAGAATGTGGAAAATGATGCTTTCATACTACATTGGAGTTGTCAACAATGACCTCCTCGTATGGCAAACAGAATAGACACGCCGATACGCATGTTTGGAAGGGAGTCGAGAAGTTAGAGCTATTTAGGTACTGTGTGTTAAGGATGTGGAAAAAGTGCATACAATTGAAATTTCGTCCGACCTTTTTTTTTTTAAATAAATGTAAAGAAGGGTTAAAATACATAAAGTATGGAAGTATGTTGTTAGGGTACATATCGCCCGTTTTATGCAATAGGGATTTAACTCGAAATTTTCGATTTCTGGGATTTTGCCATATTGTTCAATAACTGGGTCGTGCCTTTGAGTCTAGCCTTATAAAATACTCAAAAAGATAAAAATGGCGGAAATAAAAGTGATTTTGTAGTTAGCCGTAGAAGGAAACTATTTGAAATTATAAAAGTTTATTTGCGTTTTCCCAAAAAAATTTTTTTTTTAGTTAAATCCCTATTGCATAAAACGTGCGATATAGTAAAATTGCACGAGCATTATTTTCGTAGAATACTTTAACCCTCTAATATCCTCTAATACCCCCACAAAGAGTTCGTTTTGACTGCTATTTTAGAAAGTTTGAAAAAAGTAGTATTTTGTAGGTCGTTAGAGGGTTAAATGTTCTAGAAAATTATTCGGCATAAAATTTCACTAGGGGTTTCCCTAGAAAAATCTTTATACAAAGAACCTAAAAGAGGGTGTCCGGTACTTCCTCGTCTCTGCAACTCCTACCCCATTATAAAAGGGTTAAAAAGGCGTATAGAAGTATGTATGTTGTTAGGAAACATACTAAACTTGCACAAGCATTAATTTCGTAGAACATTTTAACCCTCTAATACCCCCACAAAGAGGTCGTTTTGACAAATTTTTTAGAAAGTTTGAAAATAAATAGTAAATATTTTGAAGGTCGTTAGAGGGTTAAAATGTTCTAGAAAATTATTCGGCATAAAATTTCACTTGGATTCTCCTTAAACAAAATCTTTATACAAAGAACCCAAAATGGGCAGTAAGGGGGAAGTAGATATAGCAATGTTGAGGACTAAAAAAGGCGGATATGGAAAGGCTAAAACATTGTAATAGGAACAAAATTCTTTAGATATGCTCGCAAAACTACTCCGAAAATAGCGTCGAACTAGTTTAAAAATTTTTAAATCATTCCACTATGGCTTCCTAGAAGTTTCCGACCTATTGCTGTAGTATATTCTAATAATTTTTTAGACAAATCGATTCATTAACATGAGTTCTATATAAATCTAGACAACTGGGAATATTCCATATAAGGTTGCCTAGAGAAAAGCCACCGCTATCAAAGGAGAATTAGTAACTCTAAGAAATTCGTTTAAGAAATCAAATTAAGTATGTAATATTTCTAATAATCCTTACAAATAGTAACCCAAAGAGAAAACCTTTACCAACCAAAACACTGTGCGTAGTGCCCGAAAATAACTCAAGATTTCGTGCCGTCGCCCGTGATGAATCTGCGGAAAAATTGACTTTGCGCCTTATCATTAGCAACAACAACAATAACATCAACAACAACAGCAGCAGCAGTATCCCTGTAGGGAAAATCTCTAGTTCCGAGCTAGGTCGCTTCTAGTGCATTTTTCGACACTACTAGTGCGAGCTAAATCTCCATCAACTGGCGAATTTAACACGGCGATGTCCTAGGCGGTGTTAATTGTCACCCTCTGCACTACATTTTCGATAGTTCCGAACTAGTACTAAATTCTACAGTTTACACTAACTCGTTTATTGGCACATTTTCGATAGTTCTGAACTAGCTACAAGTACCTACAAATTTTACAGTTTTACTTCTGCCGCTTAAGTGCAGCCTTTGACACACTTCATGCAAGTGGCGCGATGGCCGACTGGCTAACGCATGTGCCTTCCAATCTGATGGCTCGGATTCGAATCCTGTCGGTGTCAAGGTGGATGATAACACTGGATCACAAAATGAAATTTTTTGTCTGTACTTTCAACGTGACTATCCTACCTATATGTAAAATCGGTCGCTGATTCCGAAAATCGGGTACATTTTTAATTCTATGGGAAGGTTTTTGAGATATCGGCAATTTACCGTTATTTGGCCAATTGCTCCACTTAATCCTGTATACCTCTTTAACGCAGTGAGCTATCTTCTTTGGAGTGACACCATACGAAAGAAAATTAAATTTCCTTTTCATGGCTGCTATAACATTTTTCCTAAACTCTTATAGTCTCTGAAATATTAACGATTCAATTTGATTTTTTTCGATTTTTTACGATTTTTTGAAGAAAAAATTGACTTTGTCAGGCAATATCTTTAAAACCAATGTTTTCACCTTCGGTTTTACTCCTTTACGTGAAGCTCCATTCTATTGGGAAAAAGATAAGCTATCAACGAAGAAAATCCATGGTAAAATGGAAAAGTTATAGGCGATCAAGTAAATACACCCAAGTCGCGCAATGCCTCTGCACGGGTATATTCTATGCATATTATACCAATACCTACACATCTGCAGTAGCAGCACATTGGCAGCGCAGTAGGTAACAGCGCATTTACGGGTATAACATGCATAGAATATACCCGTGCAGAGGCATTGCGCGACCTGGCTGTATTTACTTGATCGCCTATAACTTTTCCATTTTACCATGGATTTTCTTCGTTGATAGCTTATCTTTTTCCCAATAGAATGGAGCTTCACGTAAAGGAGTAAAACCGAAGGTGAAAACATTGGTTTTAAAGATATTGCCTGACAAAGTCAATTTTTTCTTCAAAAAATCGTAAAAAATCGAAAAAATTCAAATTGAATCGTTAATATTTCAGAAACTATAAGAGTTAGGGAAAAATGTTATAGCAGACATGAAAAGGAAATTTAATTTTCTTTCGTTTGGTGTCACTCCAAGGAAGATAGCTTACTGCGTTAAAGAGGTATAAAGGATTAAGTGGAGCAATTAGCCAAATAACGGTAAATTGCCGATATCTCAAAAACCTTCCCATAGAATTAAAAATGAACCCGATTTTCGGAATCAGCGACCGATTTTACATATAAATAGGATGGTCGCGTTCAGAGTATTTTTTGGCTGTAGAGCAGTGTAATTTTTTTTTAATTTTTTTTTAACTAATATTTTTTTATTTATTTATTTAATAAAAATTTACAAAATATTTAAAAAGTAATAAAATAAAAAAAATTAAAAATAAGCCTGAGGGATCGGAAAAGCATAATTAGGGGAACATTTCATTTCATAAGAGATGCAAATAGAAAACTCTTTATATAAAATGCTTCATTAAACATCTGAGAATTGCAAAAATATACAAAGCCGAAGGTAATTGAACGAACGAAAAATTTTCATAGAATTTTTGTCACTTCGAAATTGCATACAAATCAAAGTGTGCTAATAATGGTCACTCAATTCACTCCTTCTGAACTGGTGAGGGTCTAACTACAATTGATCTAGTTCCCCTTTGACACCTTTTCGCTAGTTCGGAACTAGAAATTTTCCTCACTAGTTATTGAGTTCCCTGCAGGGATCAGCATCAGCACGTACGCAGCAATGAAACGTGAATTTTTTTTGATTCTCATGAGATTTCCTGCTTTCCCTACAAGCAATACAACTCAAACAGTTTTACTTGTAGGGTGGGGAAGCTCATTTGAGTATTGAGGGCCGCTGTTGTTAATGTTGTTGTTGTTGTTGCTGTTGTTTTTGTTGCTGTTGTTTTTGCTGCTGTTGTTAATGTTGTTGCTGTTGTTTCTGCTGCTGCTGTTGTCGTTGTTGTTGCTTTTGATGTAATGAAGAGAAAATATCGTAAATCAAATTGTGCTGACACACACACACGCACCAACAACAACCAAAGGGCGCGCACGCATATGGTGTATGGGGCGGCAGGCAAACACACAGCAGAACAGAGTAGAGTACATGACGCGTGAGGTGAGAAAATCTATGGGGCTTGAAATGTGAGCACATATGTTTGTACAAGTGTGCCCCGTTCCCCACAAATTGCTTGTAACAAAAAACGACAAAAACGCTGCGTGAATGAACGCGTTGCCTTGGGTCCAACAGCTCCAACAGCATGAGACATATCGTTGGCTTCGTGAGCAAATGTGCTAAGTCCATTTCTGGTAACTTTTCAGGAGAGACAAAAAACCTCCTAACTTTTTTTGTTGTTACTATTTTAAAAATCTGAAAATGCAGTTTTCTTCCTCAGATAGTGGTGCTAAAATACCAGTTATCGGCACATTTTAATATAAAGCTTGTTCAAAGTTATGAGCTTCTTTAGGACTTAGCACATTTGCTTTCTATGATTTTGTTTTTTTTAGGTGGACTTAGCACATTTTCTCACAAATTATTATACTCAACTGTACGTAGTAAAATTTAAATATTTTGATGAAATTTGGTACAGAGGCTCCTAACTAGACAGGAAAGGTTGGTATTGAAAATGGGCGAAATTGGATTATGACCACGCCCACTTTCCCTATATAGTATATATCTAAAATCACTCAAAAAGTTATAATGGATGAAATTCAATCCATGCAATGAGCTTACGCTTTATAAAGAAATAAATTAAAATTTTCGAAAATGGGCGGTACCACACCCACTTATGACAGGATAAATTCTAAAAGTTTTATAAGTCATCAATAACTCAGAAACGGTAGTAGATATATAGCTGAAATTTGGAAAGCGTGATTTACTTGCTAAGGCACACGATTGGATGAAAAATTTTCCAAATCGGTGGACGACCACGCCCACTTTTATATATGGGAACTATAAAGTGGACTAATAAAAACATTTTAAGCGACTTCTTTGTCAAATATGAAGATAATTCATTGAAAGTTTGCGGCATGAGTCCAACTATGGACAAAAACAGAAACCATACATGTTTTTGAAAATGGGCGTGGCATCGTGAATCTAAGAGATTTCGGAGCCCATAACTCGACAAATAATTGAGATATTATGGCGGAACTTGGTATAGGTACATATGTAATTTTATTACTTGTAGTAAAATTTTACCAAAATCGGTTTGTAACCACGCCTACTTAAAAAAAATTGTAAAACTTCCTTTGGAAACTTGTGACGTGTAACGTGGCATCTTATAAAGGGATGAAATTTTGCACTAACGAGAATATTTTAGGCTTGGTCTGATGAGAGATAACACTGTTGATAATGGGTGTGGTCGCGCCCACATTATGCTGTACCCTCTCTATAGAAAATACAATAAAATGTAAAAATGTATAATAAAAATGTAAAAAGTACCGCAAACTAGTTTGCATATCAAATTGGTGGGAAAGCTAGCCACTCCCACAAATTATTAAGGATTACAGTCCCAAGCCATGCTTATTAAAGCAATGTAGTAATAATTCTTTATCATTCTACAAAACAAATTAAAACAAATTAATAATTTCTCATTTTCACCTGGACTTAGCACGTAGATTTTTGAAAAAAAAAATTTTTTATGGACTTAGCACATTTGCTTAACACTGCATTACACCATGAAAAACAGACATTATGGTAACTTTTTTTTGGCAGACGATGTATTTTTAGTTGTACTATCTTACTGCATTAAAATCTCAATTTTGAAAAAAATTGGACTTAGCACATTTGCTCACGAAGCCAACGATATATGTAACTGTGTGTCCGTTTGTTTGTATGGAGTGTGAGTTCCGCTATTTAAGTGCTGCAACAACAAAGCTAATGTTGCAGCGTTGCTTGCTGTTATGCAGCTAAACAAAAAATTATTTTTTATTAGGCGAATTTCTGTCGTACCCAAGCATGAAAAGAATACTCGCTTATTCATAAAATTACCTTCAAAGCAACAACACCAACTCGACTATTTTTAAAATATGCGCCTATTATTGCTAATTATAAGGCATTTAAGTACCACAGAAGGCCTTATTATCCGAAATTATCTAAGTCTTATTTCCTATGTCGAATAAGCCTTGGAAGTAAGATTTCCTCTCAGAGAGAGAGAGAGAGTAGTCCTTACAGCCTGATGACATCAACAGGAAAATCAGCCTTATTATAAGCCTTTGCCCATACAACTTTTGCTCGCTTAAAAATTCTAATTAAGCAAAATTTCGTAAGCCTTTATATCTTCTGGAATAAACATGAAAGAAGGCGTAGCTTTTGTTTTGGAGGGAACATGCGTGTTATAGATATGCACGTTAGTAAGTATGTGCAATGTGCTTAAGTAGGTGAGGAAGTAGAAATGTGCGTTTGAGAAAGTATTTGCGTAATGAAAAAAAAGGAAATGATTGAAAGAAGAATGTAAAATAAATATTTATTTACACTTCATTTATTATTCACTATTGTTTATTTGTTTAATGCGATTGTTTTCTTACAAATGCACAAACATTTGTACGTGCGTGGGTGTAGGTATTGTGTGGGTGCCCCCCCACCAATTCATTCAGCAAAAATGCAGTGTTCCTAGAACACACTTCCAGAGAAATTAAGTTATTTCTTGTATGTAATTACTTAAGTCTTAAGAAAATGCGCATTTCCTGTGCTACAAACATACATATTTATTTACGAGTTGTTGTTCTTGCAAGATGCACATTTAAAAGTATTAAAGCTACAGATTTTCGTGGGTGTTGGGGCAGCATTAGGGCTTTGAGAGGTGTGAAGACAATTAAAATACTAAACACCTAAACAAATGCATGTACAAATGATTGTATGTACAAATGTATGTGCATAAGTATGTATGTATGCATTTACATAAAGATATGTACATATGTTTAATGGCGCTGTTGTTTGTTTCGTTGCTTTTAAAAATCTTTTTCTCTGAATTGGTATATAAAACGTGTATTTTATGGCTAACGCAACAAAATTTATGGCGCTAAAAGCTTTTTGGTGGCATTAAATGTGTGTGTATGTACAATCTTCATTTGCATTCATGCGGCAAAAGCTAAATTCCTAAGGCTTTTTATTGCGCTTTTTGTGTATTTGGAAGGAAGCGACTCCACGGGGCACTGCTAAAGATACCGCCAAAATAAGTGATTCAAAATGCCTCAACGGCTTCTGTAGGCGACGAAAAACGCTCGCCGTGCATTTTATTTTTGCAGCAGCACAAAATTTTTTTTAGAAAAATTTCCCTTTTTGGGAAATTTTAAATTTAAGTATTGCTATGTTAAAAATTATACAAAAGTATGCGCTCTGTGCAAATTATATAAAATTTTGTACACAACCAAAAATTTCCCTTTCTGGGAAATTTTAAAAATAGCATATTGTTGGTTTGAAAAACATTAGAAAATAAAGCCAAACACACACAAATGAGTTATAAGGCAATTTAAAGTGAAAATAAAAATTTCCCAAAAAATTTCCCATTGGGAAATTTTATTTTACACTTGCTATGTTCGACATTACACAAAATAAAACACTTTTTCTAAATTAGACAAAATCTTATGCTTAACAAAAAACGCTTACCACGCATTTTATTTTTGAATCAGCGCCAAAATTTTGTTATTAAAAAAATTTCCCTTTTTGCGAAAATTTTTAATTTAACTGTTACTATGTTGAAAATAACACCAAATGCAGCGTTTTTTTTGCAAATAAGATCAAATTTCCCTTTTTGCGAAATTATAAAAATGTCACATTCTTGCTTTAAAAAAACAAAAGCAAATGAATGTGTTACAAGGCAATTTAAAGTGAAGATAAACATTTCCCAAAAATATCCCTTTTGCAAATTTTATATTTTACCATAGCTATGTTCGAAATAACACAAAATAAAGCGCTTTTTCTAAATTGGACAAAATTTAATGTTTAACAAAAATTTCCCTCTTTGGGAAATTTTAAAAATGTTCTTTACTTGTCCTGAAAACACTAGAAACCAAAAGTAAGGGCACATAAATGAGTTACTAGAAATTAAAAGCAAAAATTAAAATTTCCCAAAAAATTTCCCTTTTGGGAAATTTTCGAAAAAATTCAGAAATTGGTTTGTATCGCTTTAAGGTGAATTGTTTCTGTTTTATTGCTATACTGCTAAATAATTTTCATCAACTATGTATTAAATCTTACAAATGCGGTTTTAAAACAGTTCTTCATTGAAAAATGCTTCTTTATCAAAATTAATTCCGTCCTTCGACTGGACGTCCTTTCAAGTTTACACACGCACACACATACATCGAAAGAACTCGTGATGTTTGAGAACCAAACTAAACAAAATACGATATTCAGAATGCAGCACACACTGCTGCCAGGCACGTAGCCAGGGGGGGGGGGGGGCTAGAGGGCTGAAGCCCCCCCCCCGAAATAAGGAAATTTTTTTAAATAAATCGCAAATAAAAAAGATTTATCACTGACTGAATCTTTTGAAACTCTTATACACATCTCAGCTCAAACCTATAACAGTCGTACGCAACTACACTGGACGGTGACTGACTGTCGCCGTTTCGTCAGCGTTAAGATCTATGCGAAATACAAAAAAATATGGCACGCGCCAAATAAAACATTTACATTCAATTTATGTAGTGAGTATTTTAGATCAGTGATGCTCAATTGCGAAAGACGCAATAAAATACCAAACACTAGTGTTTGAGCGATAATTCTGCTACTGCGAAAAATATTACACAAACACGAAAGCGACTGAACACGTACGCTAGGTCTAGACAAAGAATCGGCGTTTGTTGCTGTTGTTCTACAACAAACATACAAATTTGTCCAGCGTACTTGGCGGCGAAAACGTGTAGTAGTATTTGTGCAGCGCAAACGTAAAATGTAGTAGTATTGAGGCTTGCACACGACCCTGCAAAAAAATGTGCGATCAATCCCGAAAGAGATTTGTCCTCGATTGATCTCTTTCGAGAACAATCGGTCCACAATTAGTCCCCAATTGTTCTCGTACGGGTATAAATGTAGACTAATTGTAGACCAATTGTTCCCGAACGGATATAAATGTAGACTAATTGTAGACCAATTGTTCCCTAACGGGTATAAATGTAGATTAATCGCTTTCATCCCGAACGGGTATAAATGTAGATTAATCGCTTTCATTCCGAACGGGTACAAATCTAGATTCCTTAAATATAGACATTTTACAAAAATATGCAATGTATTTAAAAAATTGTAGAACAACCGGTAAAACGAATTGAACACCCTTTTTTAATAACAATTTTAACAAAATGTTGCCTAAAATATCCTATGAAAAAATCCTTTTCATCACGCTCATATCGTCCCCTCAATATAACAATAGCGTACGTGCTCATACGCCATTATTTTTTTATTGCATATTTAGAATCTCCATCATTGATTCTATATCTGGTCAAAATTTCGTCAAATTCTACTTCCACAAAGTGGGTCAAAATGTCATTGGAAAAAATGGTGTATAATTTCTTGTTCAAAAATTTAATAGATATGTATCTGATTTGACAAAAACTTTAAACTCGATTTTCTCAAAACCCAAAAAAAATTATACGCAATTGTTCAGCTTAACGCTGCCACTGTCTGTGCAACTCCAAGAAAAATCTATGGATTTTGTATCAGCAATGAACCGAGCCAAAGAATTAATAAGAACTCTGCACCAGATAAGAGAAACAGCGGATGGTTTTTTCAACGATATTTTCCAAACAGCATCACAAATGTCTAAAGATCTTTTTGACACAGATCTTGTAGTGCCTAGAGTGACTTCGCGTCAAACTACTCGTGCTAATCCACCTTGCACAACCCCTGAAAGCCACTTCAGAGTCACAATATTTATTCCATGCGTTGATGCGTTGATTCAAAACATGACAGAACGGTTATTAGTGAATGAGGATATACTCTCGTCATTTCAAATTCTACTCCCAGGTTTTGCTGCAATTGATAATCCCGAAGAATTAAAAAATTTAACTATTTACTTCGAGGAGCAAATATCAATGACAGCATTAAAATCAGAGTATCGATTGTGGTGTGCCAGCTTATCAACAATAGATCCAACCATAGAAGTGTTGAAATTACTGCAACATTGCGATGCAACGTATTTTAAAAATATTCACTACCTGCTTACAATTTTAGCAACTCTTCCAGTGACGACCGCTTCCGTTGAAAGAACTTTTTCAACCTTAAAAAGAATAAAAACTTTACCACGCAGTGTGATGGGCAATGAGCGGCTGAGTGCACTTGCTGTTATTGCAGTGCACTGGGATATTAAAATAGATCCAGATGAAGTAATTAATGATATGGCAAACAAGAAGAAAAGAAAGATATTACTTATTTAAGTTACAACTACCAAATAATTTAAGTAATATATATATGAATTTATATTGTTTTTTTTTAATAAACAGAAAATTTAAAGTTTATATATTTTTTTACTTCAGCCCCCCCTGAAATGAAAAGCTGGCTACGGGCCTGACTGCTGCTCGTCGTCCTCGAATTGATTGTCAGCATACTAATTAAACTTGCCAGGACACAAAACTCGTCGAAGCAGCAGACCAAACTCAGGAAGAAAGTCAGAGCACAACACATGGCAAGCGCAAGCAAACCGTGCATACAAACTACGACTATTGCAGCAACATTTTGAGGATAAAGAATAACAGAAACAACCATACAAAAAGGCAGCAACAACAAACAAAATAGCTGCAACAACAAATAAAAAAGCAGCAAGAAAAAAAAACCAAGAAAAAACTAAGAATATATTTTCCTAAGGAAAACCACAAGCTTTAAGTAAACACAAGAACATACAGCAAGTTAACCAAAGCAAAAATAATTTACAAGTAACCTTACATTGTTTTTGGGTAGCACATGATGAAGCAACAGGCGCGATGAGACGAAGCACCATGACGACATGCATGCTTGTGCATGTAAGTTTGTGCATATGCAGCACATGCTGCAGCAGCTTTTCAGTTTTACGAAATATTGTTGAATGAATGCAGAACAGAATTTCAAGTAGGCGATAACATTTTGTGGAATGCAAAAAAAAACAATAAAAAAGGGAACAAAAACAAACAAAAAGTCGAACAAAAAAACAACAAAAACATCAAATATGTAACAACAAAGTTGCCAATGTGCTCATTAGGATGGAGTGAATTGGGACTTTTTTGAAATCATTATTGCCCTACCTGCAGAAAGTTGCCTTTCTAGTACAGAAGTAAGACTGCAAAATATTATTGGCCTAGTCTTTTATTTGGAGCTGCCCCAATTCCATTAAAGAATGTACAAAATGCTCCAGATGCATAAAATTCATTAGCTAGATAACATTAATTTGCTAATTTCTCATAAAAATATACGTAATTTTTCGATGGAAATTGTTTAAATTAGTGTCTCCAAGCTTATACAAAAATTATGAAAATTCGAGGAAATTGCAAAAATTTTCAAAAAGTTGCACCCTAGTGCTCGTACATATGTACATACATTAGGCCGTCTCGCCTTATATGGACCAAAAAAAAAGCCCACCGTACGCTCCCCTATATGATTTCTCTTTCGAAAACATATCTGGAAAAAAATTTTTATTTTTTTTGGGACGCCGCTAGATGTCGCTAAAATTCATTTTATTCATATCTTCGGTATTTATGGTCCGATGCCTAAGATTGATACACCAATATCTTAGGCGTGAGAGGAGGGTTTCCACTTTCTAATTGCATTAACCCTATGTGCGCCATTGGGGTCACTTCCACCCAGTACTTAGTGTATACCACCTTAATGTAACTTTTTTTCCGGAATGTTAAACGTCGTTAAAAACCATTAATCTTTTGTAAAAGAAGTATTTCGATCGATTCAGTAGAACCGGAAATAAATCACATTTAACATTCCGAGGAGTATAAGTTTTTCGCTTCCTGTGGTCTTTTAGGTTCAATTTACAAAGGTTTTTTCTGAAGAGACTCCTACTGAAATTTTATGACGAATAATTTTCTAGAACATTTTTACCCTCTAGCGACCTTAAAAATACTATTTCCTGGCTGTATAAAAAGGGGTCAAAATAACTCTTTTTCAAGGGTGCTAGATAGTTAAAATGTTCTAGAAAATTATTCGGCGTAAAATTTCAGTAGGAGTCTCTTCAGAAAAAATCTTTGTAAAGTGAGTAAACATCAACTTATGTGGGCAGCCGGACACCGCGGTATTCAAGGTAACGAACTGCCCGATGAATTGGCAAATTGTGGATCGGCGGAACGCCCAACGGACCGCAGCCCATCATAGGACCAAGTAAACCCAGCGGAAAAAATATTGCTTACAGAATCGATTAAGTCATGCACACATGTAAGGCTGTAATGCAAACCACCTCATATACAGATCTGTTATAAATTTTCATATACATGGTCGCAAATGTAGAGTGAACGCCTACACGTTACATACAAAGTAATTAGGGTAGTAAAGTGTTCATCCAATGAGCATATCACTAACTAGCATACATTGTAAGCTGTAGGTAGGCAGTTCGAATCCTACTTCGCCAACGTTGTAAGGTGGATGTAGGCGGACTGAATACAACTCCGTTTACAGGGTAAGTTGTTGGTAGGCACCTCGAATCTACTTTCGCTTACCTTGTAAGGTAAACGTAGGCGGACTGAATACAACTCCGTTTACAGGGTAAGTTGTTGGTAGGCACCTCGAATCTACTTTCGCTTACCTTGTAAGGTAAACGTAGGCGAACTGAATACAATTCCGCTTACATTGTAAGCTATAGGTAGGCAGATGGAATCTACCTTCGCTTACCTTGCAAGGTGGATGGATGCGGACTGAATACAATTCCGCTTACATTGTAAGTTGTAGGTAGGCAGCTCGAATTTTTAAGGAAACGTGCATAATTAGGAAAACTCAAGAAAGAATCACATAAAACACCAAAAGAAAACACCGAAATCCTCCAATAATTCAATATATCTGCATAGAGAGAATGTCCATGAAGAAGTAGAGCATTTTTTTAGCACACAGATCTGTTTTGGTTGTTATTTTGAATGCTTTTGTTATTTTGTTTCTATGGAATTTCCGAATTTATTATACATACATAGCAACACAACATACATGTAGGCGGACTGAATACAACTCCGTTTACAGGGTAAGTTGTTGGTAGGCACCTCGAATCTACTTTCGCTTACCTTGTAAGGTAAACGTAGGCGGACTGAATACAATTCCGCTTACATTGTAAGCTATAGGTAGGCAGATGGAATCTACCTTCGCTTACCTTGCAAGGTGGATGGATGCGGACTGAATACAATTCCGCTTACATTGTAAGTTGTAGGTAGGCAGCTCGAATTTTTAAGGAAACGTGCATAATTAGGAAAACTCAAGAAAGAATCACATAAAACACCAAAAGAAAACACCGAAATCCTCCAATAATTCAATATATCTGCATAGAGAGAATGTCCATGAAGAAGTAGAGCATTTTTTTAGCACACAGATCTGTTTTGGTTGTTATTTTGAATGCTTTTGTTATTTTGTTTCTATGGAATTTCCGAATTTATTATACATACATAGCAACACAACATACATAGCAACACAATTTAATGCTTGACAATTGCAGCGAGTGGCAGTGAGAGAGTGAGATAAGGAGTGTGGAAGAGAGAGGGAATGACAAAGAGAAATGGAAGCAGAGTGAAGTGAGGAAGACAGATATAATGTGAGGCAGAGGGAGAGGGGAACAGCGAAAGTTATATGGATACCGAAAGAGTGAGAGAGATAGATATAGAGTAATAATGCAATTTTTATTTATTTATTTATTGTGCGGTTAATTAAGAATTTGCATGACAACGAAACGAGTGCGACTTTAAACTATTTATGAAATGCAACAAAAACGCAACACTCAAAAATTAGAGCAAATAATTTGTATTATTATTTTTTTTTAATTGAGAATTTAGTTTTTAGTGTTGCAGACATTATCTACTATAAAATGATTTAGATAGCAAAAATATTTCAAATAAATTCGATTAACAAAAAATTTAATAAAATTTGATAAAGAATGCCATTTCACATACTTCTGGTAATTATCAACAAACCATACCAAAAACTCCACACAAATTTGCATATAATTTTGCCAAATTTATTTTGACATTTTATTAGCTTAACATTTAACAATAAATTTTATTACTAAGCCATGCTTTGTGTGACAGCTTTGGACATTCGTGCAAAAATAAATAAATAAGTAAATAACTGCTTCAAGTGAGTAAAATTGTCATTGCTTCAGAATTTATTACATTTCAATGGAATTTCGTAAACTTTTCAACAACTCAACTAGCTGCATCTCGCTCTAACACACTTTGTCACTCCTTGTAGCGCTTTCAACAGCAAGCAGCACACTGTTGCATTCGACTTGACTTTAGTTGTTTCCGTGCGAGAAAGTAAGTAGTAAGCTTATGATTGCCTTGATGATGATATTGATAATGACGGTGAGATGTGTGTTTGTCTCGTAGCACAAAGTTTCCTGCTCAACAACTAATAATAATTCCATTTTAAGCCCAAATGAAAGATGGGCTCAACCTACTAACAGAACAAGAGCAAGAGCGAGTGGGTGGGTGGATGAAAGGGTGGTTGCATGGAAGCGATGGCAGAAGCGGCAGTCTTCATCATCTTACGCACTTACTAAATTCCCAGAACACAAAACAAAATAATCAAAGAAAAATTGAAAGCACATTTTACTAAGTGTTTTATAAATTTCTAAACAAACCCAATTCAAATAAGCTTTTTGCCTTGGATTTTGTGACCTGAGTTTGAATGTCTTTTGCCTAGATGGCAGTTAGATAAACAGGCGCATTAGTTGAATTAGGGTGGTACAATTAAATGTGGCACTTAATTCAATTCGCAATGAAGCTCAGTAAATCTACATTTGAGGCAATGTGTGAATATTTTTAAAAATGTCACTTTTTGGGATTTTTGTAATGCTCATTATTTATAGGTCAAGCTCATAGCTTTCATTTCGTTTAGTTTAAAAAATTTCCCCCAAAGAGATACTAGTTTGAAAAATTTCCCTGTTTGGGATTTTTTCATAATACACCTTATCTTCAAGTAAAAGGATCCGAGATCAATTTAAATTGGCAACAGCTTACATTTTGTTGAGTCAAAAGAATTTCCCTTAAAGGGATATTAGTTTCAAATATTTCCCTTTTTGTAATACACATCATTTTTAAGTAAAACTATCAATAATCATCTTCGAATAGGTAATAGCTTTCGTTTTGTTTAATTTATAAAAATTCCCTTAAAAGGATGTTAGTTTTGAAAAAAAAAATTTTTTTCGGATTTTTGCAATACGCATTATTTTCAAGTAATAACATCAGAAATCATCTGTAAATTGTTTACAGCCTGCATTTTATTTGGTTTAAAAAATTTCCCTTAGACGGGTATTAGTTTAAAAAATTTCCCTTTTTGAAATTTTCTGTAATTCTTATTATTTTCAAGTGAAACAGCCAAGAATCATCTTTGAGTTTCTCATAACTTTCACCTTATTTAGTTTAAAAATTTCCCTTAAAAGGATATTAGTTTTAAGAATTTCCCTTTTTAGGATTTTTTGTAAATCGCATTATTTTTAAGTAAAATGATGAGGAGACATCCCTAAATCTGTCATAGCTACCATTTTATTTAGTTTAAAAAATTTTCCTCAAAGGAATATTATGGCGTTTTCGATGCTGGCAAAAATGTCGCACTTATTCTGCATTTTTATCGGGCTGTCAAATTTGTTTGTTCTATTCCACATAGATTCCACACATTTTTTCAGGGTTGCTTGTTCTATTGACAAAAATGTCGCCCTCTGCCCGACCACAGGGCAGCATTTTCTGCTCTTAATATGACCAAGGGGTTGCATTATTTTTGTTTCATACATCACATGAAAAGTGCAACATTTTCTTAGGGCTCAGGACGCATGTTGATAATGTTGCCTTGTAATAATGCAGCATTTTGGTTCAGAATCGAAAACGCTTTTAGTCTTAAAAATTTCCCTTTTTCGGATTTTTTACAACACGCATTATTTTTAAGTAAAATAGCCAGAAATCATCGTTAGATTGATCAAAGGTTCATTTTCTTTCTTTTAAAAAATTTCCCTTCAAGGGATATTAGTTTTAAAAATTTTCCTTTATAGTAATACACATTATTAAAAAGTAAAGAAGTCAAAAATCGCCTTTGAATTAGTCATAGCTTTCTTTTAATTTAGTTAAAAAAAAATTCCCTTAAAAGGATATTAATTTGAAAAATTTCCTTTCCATAATTTCAGTCAGTCGTTGACACAACTAATTTGAACCAGCTTAATATCACAACTCAGTTGCTGCCAATTCACATTCATTAAACATTTAAATATACAAGTATACTAAAATAAATTGTTGGATCGGCAGGCAGACACTTTTACTGGTGTTTGGCATTTGTCGTTTTGCTGTTTTTCCGATTTGTTCCTGCTTCTGGAATTGTTGGCATTACTCTCGTTGCTTGCTCTTGGTTTTGTTCTCGTTCATCTTGTTGTTGCTCTTGTTTTTCCTGTTTTCAGTTATACTACTGTTGCAAATGTGTCCTTAAAATTTCATTTCTAAATATTCAACTTAAAAAGTTATGTAAATATTTTGTTCGGAAAACAAGTTTTTAAATAACTTTGTGATTGCTTGCAGTTTGCATTTTGGCTGGCATTAGCTATGTACATAACTAACAGCAATAGTGCTAAACGAATTTCTACAGATATGGGCAACTAGATATACATACATATGTACAGCGTAGGGTTAAAGTGCTTTAATATCTCTCGCACCACGCGCAGCAAACTAACACTCATGTATGTGTGTATGTAGATGACTATCACACTCTCGACGATTTCATATCCTTTCTCTACTCCAAAACTAATACAACAACTTTTCTCACATTTATGTATTGTTGTTGTTATTATTGCAATTGCAATTTCCTTACTAGCCCTTATATTACACAGAAGTTTTGTTATCAATGCGACACCACTTTGCTGAGCTTGATTTTATATGTTCAATGCAGAGACCGCAAATGATTGTTATAAAAAAAGGTAAATGATAAATTTTTCGAAAATATGGAAATAAGGGAGAATGAAATAATTCGCAAACGAAATCGAAATTGAAATTCTACAGCGTAATTGAAAGTCAAATCGAAATTCGAAAGCTGAATAGAAATTTTAAAACGCAAACGAAATCGAAGCCGAAATTGAAATCAAACAAGGTAATCCAATTCGCAATCAAGATTCGAATTCGAACCCGAAATTTATCTAAATTGAAATCAAAATCGAAATTCGAAAGCAAAATCGCCATTTTAAATCGCAAACGAAATCGAAATTGAAATTCAATGTCGAAATTCGAACTCGAAATTGTAATCGAGTACGAAATTGTAATCGAAATCGAAGTAGAATTCAAACTCGATATTGAAATCGAATACGTTCAAATTCGAATTCGAAATTGAAACTGAAATCCAAATCGAAATTCGAAAGCGATATCGAAGTTTTAGATTGCAAACGAAATCGAAATTGAAATTCAATGTCGAAATTCGAATTCGAAATTGTGTTCAGGGACAAACTTGTAATCGTAATCGAAGTCGAAGTTAAACTCGGAATCGAAATCGAATAGGGGTAAACAAATTCGAAATCAAAATTCGAATTCAAACTCGAAAGCGAAATTCAAATTCCCGTTTTGAATCGAAAAATCGAAGTGGGAAGTTGAAATGGAAATGGAAACAAGATTCGTAATCGAATACGTTATCGAAATTCGAAAGCGAAATCGAGTAGAGAAGTGAGATCGAAAGCGAAATAAAAATTCGAAAATCAAAAATCTAAACTGAAATTCGAAAATGAAGTCGATAACGCTAAATTGTAAACGAAATCGAAAATGAAGTCGACAACGCAAAGTTCAAATTCGAAATTTACACTGAAACCCAAATCGAAATTCGAAAGCAAATCGTAATTTTAAATCGTAAACGAAATCGAAATTGAACTTTAATGTCGCAATTCGAACTCGAAATTGTTATCGCAATCGAAGTCGAAGTCGAATAAAAGCTCGGAACAAATTCGAAATTGAAATTCAAATTCAAACTCGAACTCGAAATTCAAATTCTCGTTTTGAGTAGAGAAACGAAGTCGAAGTTGTATACAAAAGTGAGATCAAAGGCGAAATGGATATGAAAATTGGAAAATTAAAAATCGCAATCGAAATTCGAAAATGAAGTCGATAACGCAAAATTGCAAACGAAATTCGAAAATGAAGTCGAAAACGCAATCGAAATCGGAATCGTTAACGCAATCGCAAAAATTTAAATCTCGAAGCGAAGGTTTCTCTCGTTACTTGCTTTGATATTTGACTACGATAGAGTTCTTTTTTTAGCAGCTATCGCTTTCATGCATATACATACATATATAGATATATGTAAGTATGTTAGCAAACAAAAAAATAAGGAACGAAAAAGGTTATAAAAGTTCAGTTACCAAAACTCCATTCACACATACGAGCGAAAGCAAGCAAAGCGTGCGAATATTTGGAAACACTTTTTTCCTGCTCATAACTAAACTAAAACCATACCGAGTTCAAAGTTTGAGTTTGCAGGAACAATTTTGTGAAATAATTTCCATACACTTTTTCCGTGCGCAGCATTTTGCATGTGCGTGTTTGTGTGTGTGTGTGTGCAGCGGAAATATGCTACTAAAATAATTTCCGTTCCAATTTCTATTTACACTAATTGTTTTTAGCCAGTGCATATTTAGTATAACTAAGTTGATTACAAATTTTCACTTTCGTAAATTAATGCTTAATGCGAGTAAATGTTTGTTTATTTGTTGGTTTGTGTGTGTGTGTCAATTCAGCCCTTGCCACCTCCACCGACCAATGCGACTCGAACCGGAAACGTGAAAAGTTTGGTAGTTCATTTTATGAGTATGAGCTGGTTGTCTCCGGCAAATGGGTAAACTTTAGATCGAATTAAAAAAAAAATACCAATTGCGGCAGGAATCGAAATTAATTTGAATAAAATTAAAAACAAAAAAAAACGAAAAAAAAACGTTTAAGGTAGCGCTGAGTTTTAAGGAAATTATGCTCTTTATTTCAGACGAGCATCCTCACAATTACCCTCAGTTACGCAGAACTCTTCGAATGACTTGATAGAAGAGTTATTAGCGGCGAAAGACAGGATATCATAACGAAAACAAAACAAGATGACACAACGAAAAACAAGGCTCTCATCTAATTGGCATCATCTTTGAGATCGTACAAGTTTAATTCTCATATTTATGTCTAAAATTCATCCAGAAATTATAGCAAAATTGTAATGTAAAATAATTTTACAAAGAGGATTGAGAGAATGAGTGAATGGAATCAGATGGTATGTGGTCAAATAGTATGTATAATGCTTTCGTAGTCTTATAGGGTTCCTTCTGTAACATCTCTCCTCTTAAGAGAAATTTCACGCAGAAATCGTACAGCCAAAGTGTGATGCTAACATTTCGGATAAGTAGAAAAGATCACTCTGATGGTGGATAGGCAGGCAGTTTAGATGAAAGACCATCTTACGGAATGGAATGGAATTGTTATAGGCCGGGAAAACTATGCATTTCCCAAGCACCCTGAAGACGGACTACAGATGCCAGCCGAATCCAGTACCATAATCTGTTTTTGATCCGTCTGGTTTTCTTCGATCTTCACAGTACATTTTCTGGATCTCTAATGGGAGAATCGAGTATATCGTATACGAAGAAATACTCGGTGCCCTGAGCTTGTCAGTTGGGGCCAGAAACAAAGCGAATTGCTCTGACAACCTGCTACATAACTCGCGTGTCCCAAGCTCCAATCCTCATCCCACAATCCGAAGAAGTGTAGTCGGTACGTCGTTTTCATAGCCTTCCCTTGCATCAACAAATCACCAGAGCATTCAGGGCGGAACCTGATGTTGACACTCATTGCACCCGTAATGGTATCTTATAAAACCGCTTTTTTCGGTATTTGTCTATGACATATGCGATTTTTTCGAGTCGGAGGTTGTTTCGATTGGGGGAGGGGCATGAGCACGAGTAGTTTTGGGGTTGATTTGAAGGCGCGAGCAATCGTTAGCGAGTTTGAGATATTTTAGCGATAACAAACAATGAAAGCTGTTCCTTAGTGGATCGCCTGATTGCTGTTCATCAAGAGAGTGCTCCAGATACTTAATTTCCACTACTAGGCTTCTGTTGGTTTATTTGTATTTCTTCGCTGCTATTCGTCTCCATTTAACTCACACTTTATTTGCTCTTTCTGCTCATTAAGCAACCAACAATCTAACACGCAAAACAAGTTCAGCTTATTTCAAATCAGATAAAAAACCAAAAAAGGTCAATAAAATGTCATCAGAGAGAACTTCATGGCTTTTCCTGATTTGCAACTTTTTTCGTTATCACAATCACCAACCATCCAAAAACAAAAACAAAAAAAGATTACCTCTCTAACCATAAAATTTGCCATTATAAATTTTAAATCTCATTATAATAAAAATTAAAAAATTGCTTTATGTTTTTTTGGTGTCATAAAACGTTTTGCCTTGATTAAGTTATTTTTGTTTCTTTGTTGTTATTTTTGTTGTTTTAGGTTGGTTAAAATTAATGCAATTTCTGTGTGAATTACATTTTTTTGTTTTTTGTTTTATTAACGCGTACTTAAGCACTTTCAATGCATAACGAGTGCGCGGCACACAAACATACATACATAAATAACACAAAATGCTGCAAAATTAAAACGTACAAATTACTTAAATTTTTTAACACAAAAAAAAAATCACACATTCAAGTGAATAATGTTTACTGGAAATATGCGCTTAATTTATTAACACTTGCATTCATTTATAAGCAGATAAAAATTGAGGAATTAATTGCAGGAAGTAAAGTTGAAGTATTAATATAGCATTTTCAGATCAAATGAAATCTTTTTGAATCTTTTTAGAAGTCAAGTGAAACTTTTTTCAACTCAAGTGAAACTTTTTTCAATTCAAGTGAAACCTTTTTCAAGTCAAGTGAAACTCTTTTCAAGTGAATTGAAATTTTTTTCCAGTGAAGTGAAACTTTTTTCAAGTCAAGTGAAACCCTTTTCAAGTCAAGTGAAACTTTTTTCAACTGAAGTGAAACTTTAAGTCAGGTGAAACTTTTTTCAAGTCAAGTGAAACTTTTTTCAACTCAAGTGAAATTTTTTTCTAGTCAAGTGAAACCCTTTTCAATTGAATTGAAACCCTTTTCAATTGAAATGAAACATTTTTCAATGAAAAAAGTTTCACTTGACCTGAACATGTTTCACTTGAGTTGAAAAAAGTTTCACTTGACTTCTAAAAAAATTCGTTTGACCTGAAAATGCTATAGACTGTTCAGCAAAGTGATAATTTTGAGGGTGATATATATTGACTAAAGATTTTGAAAAAGAAGTGAGCTCTTATTAACTAAGTTTTTGAGATTATATGATCACTTTAATCTTCCAACATATTTTCCGAACTGTGTCAGATATGTGAAGCCTTCTTCAGATTCATTTATGGCCTTAAAGGCCCTCGCAAGACACCATCCATGAGTCGAATTTGAATAACGATTTGCATACCCAAAAAATGTACAATATTGCTGGTTTTTTAGAAAAATATTAAAAAAGGAAAATTCACACTTCAAACAATTAATCAAAAGCGCTAAACTTTCAGGGTGCGCTATTATTCTCCTGTCTGTATCCATTTTGGGAACTCCATAACCCACCAAGCAATTTTTGAAAAGAAGACAACCTATCTTGGCTATCTAAAGAGTTTTCAGTGACAAGTACTTGAAAGACCCATCAGTCTACGCAACTGGGTCAGTTCATATCTATTTATTTAGGTACATAAGTCTCCGGTGCAAAATAATCGAACCCACTGATTTTTTACAACAATTCAAATTGAATTGACTTTGACTGCAATTTATCAACACTTGAGACATTGAAGTGGCAGTTGGACAAACGGAAACTGTAAATAGAACGCGATGTGTTTGCGATAGACTTGTATGATAATACTCATTCAATTGAAAAAACTACTTAATTATGGACATATACTTATACTGCGGAGGCCCACTTCAATAATTTTCCAAAAGTAGCAGCACTTGAACGCAATCCAGTACAGAAATCATTTCATTTAATCGAAAGAATTTTTCGAACTGATTCCAATGATGTACATAGTTACTAAATATTTATCCGCAGACATATTAATTACGCCTTTAGATATATGTACATATGTAGGTACATAAGTCTATTGTTAATAAAATTAACCAGTTGGTAGGGGAAATCATTTATGAGCTATGATTGATGGTGATTTTTAGCGAAATAACCAAATTAGGGTTGCCATCTCTTCGCAGATATTTAGGAAAGCTTTTTTGTTAACGTTGCCACACTCTTAACAAATTTAGATTAGGTAATGTAATGAAATAAAGATAATAGCATGTGGTGTATTTTTGAAAAAATGTAGATCTCTTTGCATATCAAAATTTTCTTTAGAGTTGCCACATGTTTGAATTTTTTTAGCTGAATGAAATTGGTAAAAATCCATTAATATTACAATATGAATATCATATTGAATGAGTTTAAGAAAGCGAACTGCTGAAAATATTTTTGTTAGGGTTGCCACATGTTTGAATTTTTTAGCTGAATAAAATTTTTAAAAATCCTTTAATATTACAATATGGATATCATATTGAAGGAGTTTGAGAAAGCTAACCGCTGAAAATATTTTTGTTAGGGTTGCCACATGTTTGAATTTTTTTAGCTGAATGAAATTGGTAAAAATCCATTAATATTACAATATGAATATCATATTGAATGAGTTTAAGAAAGCGAACTGCTGAAAATATTTTTGTTAGGGTTGCCACATGTTTGAATTTTTTAGCTGAATAAAATTTTTAAAAATCCTTTAATATTACAATATGGATATCATATTGAAGGAGTTTGAGAAAGCTAACCGCTGAAAATATTTTTGTTAGGGTTGCCACATGTTTGAATTTTTTTAGCTGAATGAAATTTCTAAAAATCCATTAATATTACAATATAAATATTATATTGAAGGAGTTTAAGAAAGCTAACCGCTGAAAATATTTTTGTTAGGGTTGCCACATGTTTGAATTTTTTTAGCTGAATAAAATTTGTAAAAATCCATTAATATTACAATATGGATATCATATTGAAGGAGTTTGAGAAAGCTAACCGCTGAAAATATTTTTGTTAGGGTTGCCACATGTTTGAATTTTTTAGCTGAATAAAATTTGTGAAAATCCATTAATATTACAATATAAATCAAGGATGCATCGTAACGTTAATATTATCGTTTACCGAAAAAAAGCAATCGTTTCCGTTGAAACTATTGAGGTTTTTACCGTTTACGCAATTATCAAAATAATTTATAGTCGCAAAATAACGATAATGAAATTATCGAAATAATACCATTTCGTTGATTATCGAAAACAAATTATCAAAATAATTTCATTTCGTTGATTAGCGTTATCATAACCAAATTTATAACGTTGAAATGCTTAGTGCGCTCGCAATGCCGTCGCGAACAATCGGCCGAGTGCTCGCATACATATGTACATATATGCATATGCACACGAACTGCTACGATTTGAGTGACAGCTGTGTATGTATGCGTCTCGTGCAGGCAATCTTTTTGTTGATTTACTTCGTTTCAACGTTACCGGTTGCATTTTGATAATTTAGTTTTGTGAATTATCGAAACGAAATGGTTTTGATAATTTAGCGTTGCGAATTAACGAAACAAAACCATTTTGATAATTTAGCATTGTGAATTAACAAAACGAAATAGAATCCGTTCGTTCGTTAAGCATCTCTGATATAAATATTATATTGAAGTTTAAGAAAGCTAACCGCTGAAAATGGGTGAGTTTCTAAGAAAAAGCTGCTCCGCAACTGTTGAGCTGAATAGTTGCCAACAGTTGTGTAGCAGTTGAGTTAAACAGCTACGTCTTAGAAACGGTTTGATGAATTTATCAGCTGTTTGGCTTTACACAACATGTTGAGCTCAAGTAGCGAAGAAAATTTGTGATGCAAAAAATGGCGAAAAGTTGCCAACTGTTGAGCTGAGCGGAATTACTCAACAGTGCGTTTCTAAGACAAACACTCAACAGTTGCACAACAGCTCAGTCTTAGAAACTCACCCAATATTTTTGTTAGGGTTGCCACCTTCTCAAAAAAAAAATTATATTATCGAGTATCTTTTCGAAAAATATAGCAAATCTGATTGCAAAAGACAAACAGTTTTTAAGGGTTGCCACCTGTTTCAAATTTTTTAGCGCAATAAAATTTATAGAAACCAATTAAATACTTATTACAATATGGATATCAAATTTCAGATGTTTGAGAAAATTGACAGCTGAAAATATTTTTGGTTCTTAAAAAATTTCGATTAAGTAAATTAATAAGAAAAAAATTATTATTATTATTAAAAAAAATATTAGTGTGCTTTTTCGAAAAAATATAGAAATTCTCATTGCTATACGAAATTTTTTAGGGTTGCCACCTGTTTGAAATTTTTGAACGCAATACAATTTGTAAAAATCATTTAAACATCACAATATAGATATCAATTTAACTCGTTTAAGAAAGCTGATTGCCGGAAATATTTTTGTTAGGGTTGCCACCTTTTTAAGAAACTTAGGCTGGATAAATTAATAAAATAAAAGTATTAGAGCATATTGTGTACTTTTGCGAAAAATTTAGAAACTCTCATTGCAAAAAAAAAAACATTTGAAACTTGCCAACTGTTTGCACTTTTTAGCTCCAAACAAAAATTTGTATATCAATAAAAATATTACAATAAGTATGGGTATCAAATTGAAGCTGTTTTAGGAGGCTAATCGCTGGAAATATTTTTATTAGGATTGCCACTTTTTTGGAAATTTTAAACTAAATTTACTTGAACATAAATCACGCTTAACGCTTGTAGTAGAGGGAGATGCAAAGTTTGTTTTCATTAATACTGCATATGTATATAGGGTGTTTGCCACAACAAAACGTGGCAGGGTACACTGAAAAAAAAAAAATTAGTCAGTTTATGGAAAAGTGGCAAGGATTCGGCGCTAAAGCCAATTTTCATTGTTTTTATGTACAATTTTATTCAAATCAAGGAATAAAAATCACGTTTTAAAGAAAATTGTACATCAAAACAATGAAAATTGTCTTTAGCGCTGAATCATTCCCACTTTTCCATAATCTGAGTACTTTTTTTTTTAGTGTACAGTTAGTTTATTTGATTATAAAAAGAAATAGAACGAAGTTTAAATTAAAAACAGAAAATCGATTTATCGTCCTTATTATCCTGTCATTAAATTTTCATTAAAGTGTGAAAACAAAAATAAATTTAATGACTTAACCGCAATTATCATGGAATCATAAATATAAATATGTACCTATAAATATATGTATGTATGTGTGCCACATTCCGCGCTTCGCAAAGCAATTAAATCGTCAACTACAAATTATAATTTTTTTCATGTGCGTGGCAGGAGAGGGTAGAAAGCAATCAATTGCATTTGAAATCTTAATTTAAATGTGCCCCTTAATTGTTGATGTTTTAATTTTAAGCGCCAAAGCTGTTAAAATTCGAGCAATTGCTTCACACGCACCAAACGCATCCAACAATGCGCTACCGCCGCACTACCGCCATTACGCCATTCGTCTGGCTGCATTAACGACGCGCAGCCTAACCTAAGTGGATTTTCATGTCATTTAATGGCAATCAATTTGCCTAATGTTGACTTTCAATTTTATGATTTAAGTGCCTAAAAACAAATAGACAAACTCACGACCAGTCGCAACTAAGTATGTATGTATGTATGTATATGGGGCGGGCAGCCAAGCAATGAAGTTGTGTTGTGTTGCGTTTAGTTGCGTTGCGCGTTGGGATTAGTTAATGGAGTTAATTGCGGCAAATACACTTGAAAGCAAATTTAAATGAAATATCCACTGATTAATATGTATTTGAGTGTTATGCGCGCTTGCTGGAGGGGATTAGTGCTGGGAGCTTGGTAGAAGTAAATTTGATAGGGAAATGGAGTGAAGATGGTTTAATTGTTTGGTGTAAGTTTATTTGTTGTTTCTATGTAGATAATAGGTCTTATCAGAGTGAATATTTACTCCACATTGGTACATATCTATGTTAATGCTAGGGGTTCCCCACTCGTCACCTATAGGGAGACCACGAGCTCGAGAAGCTATGTGCGCCAACAATCTTCTCCTTTTCTTTAGTTCTCTTAAAAAATATTTTAATATTAGGTATTTACATTACAGTCAGTCCTCAGCTTGGACAACCTTGGAAGAAACAGCGCGTTCTTATGGTATTATAAGTAATAGACTTTCTCTGTCACCTTACTCTCTCTCCCTCTCTCTTCTCTAGCTGTTTAAATCTCGAGTCTCTCGCAGTCACAATATCTTTCTCCTCATTTTCTATCTATCAATCTATTTTCTACTCACCCTTTCATAGCCACCGTTACTCTTCAGATAATCGTTCACATAAAGAAGACCCCGGCAAATTGATAAGAGAGAGAGAGTGTGCGAGAGGGAAGCGAGTTGCGCTACATTCGTTAAAATAAGTGCGATGATTCTCATTTACTCACATGAGTGTCATCAATTCTCCGAGCCCGAGATATTTTATTCAATTGTCTCGAATGCTCTCGAGCTAGTCAACTTTTGACTCGATTGCGATTTTGAAACGTTGGCGATTCTCGAGGGGGTAAATATCTCGCACTCACCTATCACTTCTCTCTAAATTTCGAATTCTCGCTGTCACTATTATTTGTTCTCCTTTTTTTATCTCTAAATCTAGATTCTATTCAGTCTTACCTATTGAGGTTTTCGTAGCCTTCATCAATCTCGTTCTCTCTAACTCTGTCAGCTGACTTTTCTTTTGAATCTCTCTCTCTCTCGCCCTCTCTCATGTAACTTGCTATTGGCCGTGTTTCCATGGGACTATTTTCAATTATTTTTACCGCTGTTTGTGGATAAGAGAGTAATTGGAGTGAGGTAAAGTTTCTCAAACCACAACATTTGCACTAATATGACGAAATGAGGAACATTACACACATTTTAAACCAATGTACTGCAAATCGCTCTGAGCTCTGCCACACAATCTCACTCATAATTTTTCCGTGGTCTGGCCTACACCTTATGGAAACACATCGGAATTTATATTCGGTCAATCGCATGTTATCAGGCCCATTCACTTTGACTTTGACTCACTCCAACATACTTCAGCTGATATCAAAGTCAAGGTCCAAATAGTCACCAAATTGAATAGATACTTCATCCTCGAGTTTTCGCCGCGAGTGATTGTGTCATTGACCTTTACCGGTACAAATCGATTCCAAAGAACACTTAACTGCATAAAAAATAAAGCTCAGAGCCTCTCATTATAATTAATAGTCGCCTCTTCAATCTTACTTAGCAATAATCCCATATACTCGTATGCATACATATACATACATATACGCGTCACATAAATGCATTTAACAGCAAATAATGATAGGCTTTTATTTTTATTTGTTTTTCCTCTTTTTTTTAATCCTATACCCATCTGCCTAACAAACATACATATATATTTTTCCAACAGCATTAAGTATAATAAATGTTTGTTTGTGACATGTGTGTGGGTTACACTTTATGCGACATTATTTGTCAAAGCACTGAAAATTTCCCCCATCAAAGCGCTGCCCTTTGCGCCCTGCCCCCTGCCCGCTTCCCCCTGCTGTCTTCAATCAGTCACCCATCGCCCTATCTTTCCGTAGCATATGTATCTCACTCATTCCCGCGCACGCAAGTGGATTGACATTTGTTAACGAGCGTCATTCGTTCATTTTCCACTAAACGCGCCCTCGCGCAGCGCCTATTGTTGAGTACATAGTGAGTAGTTGGTTGAGTTGGTTGGTGTCGGTTAGTGATGGGCGAGTCCGAGATGTTTAGACAATCGAGAGAATCGCCATCGTTGCAAAATCACAATCGAGTCAAAAGTTGACTCGCTCCTCGACTACACAATCGAGATGTTTTTGCGATTGTTCCCAGTTAGCGAGTCGGAGGTTGTTTCGATGACATCTTGACTACACAAGCGAGATGTTTTTGCGACTGTTCCGAGTCGGCGAGTCACAATTAAAGAGTGTCGTGCTTAATAAATACAATTAATTATTTAAACATTAATACATTAATAAATTTTCTGAAGTGAGACGCTTACGAAACAAATTAATTTTACGAGCGGTAACAACGGCAATAGATTTGTACCACTGTATACTTTTTTAAGCAATTTTGATATTCAAGCGGCAACAACAAATGTTATGTAATTTTTGCAGCGAGTCCGAAATGTAGGGTTGCTTTGAAAACGAGAGGAATCATTGGCGAGTCCGAGATGTTTTAGCGATTGTTTCGACTGACGGCCATTTACGACTTGACTCGAATACGAATGAAAATCATCGAGAGCATTCGAGATGTTTCAACAATCGAGAGAATCGAATAAAACATCTCGGACTCGCCCATCACTAGTGTCGGTCGTCTATGTTTTTGATTTACAATCTACACATTTTTGTTGTTGTTGGTGTTGCAGTGGAGTGGAGTGAACGTCACGACTCGACACGCTGACACTCTGATTCTGACACGACAGTAATTACAAGTGCCGATTGACTATACACACACGCGTCAAACATGCAAACATTTTTATACAAAATACAAAACAAAGCAAAACAAAATCCAGCAAAACCAAACAAAACAAAAACCAAGCAAAACCAAACAAAACAAAACATGACGCACGCTGAGTATGCAACTTAATCGCTGCCAAAAGCGATGCACTCCAATGGCGGGCGAAGGCGTCGCTTTGAATGTATTGAGTGAGTTAGCGATGTGGGTAGCTGACGGAGCGAGACCCCAAGCGTGTGAGTTATTATTTATGCGGACGATGGCATTTGCCGGCGAAAAAATGGGTAACTTGATGCGCCAGCTGGTCTGTAATGTTTTTTGTATAAAAAGGCGAGTAAAATAAGCGCTAGTTTTAGTTTGCAACAAGCCAAATCATATAACCAGCTGGCAGCAGCAAAGTGTTAAATTGTAAATGAGAACGAAAAATGGCACTGGAGATGGCACATCGCCGAAAACGTTTTATATTCAAAATAAATTTTGTCAAGAAATGACGTTAAATTGTTCCACAATACACAATCAATGAGAACAATTACTTAGTTCGTAATGAGTTATGTCGATGTAACTCCGAAAGCGTCAATTGATAATGCGAATAATCAAGGGTGCCCTTAAGTATGGCACTATTAGTGGTCCGGCATCGGTTTCATACTCCAGAGTTGACATTTTCAGCCACTGCAGTGGCAGAGTTATCGCGAGCATCTTGAGTATACTTTATCCAGGTCCACTCTCTCTCTCTAGTGTCAAACTGATACTTTTACTTGTCATTTGAACATTAAACGGCCTTTAAATAACTCGTTTTGAGCATGATCATCACCATTAAGGTTACCTGTATATTAGACTGACCACAAATGCAAAAGTGCTGATTTTTTTTGCTACCCGCAATTTAAATTTTTTTTGTTTTTGTTTTATTTTATTTTTTTTTTATGATGTGTAAAACTACTTTCAATAACCTATTATATGATGTATAGTTTATACAATTTTCTAGTTTTTAAATATTTATTTTTGCCTTTTTAACAAATAAAAAAATTTAAATTTCACTTTAAGGACTCAATATGTCCTGAAAGGATAACGGTAGGCATAAATATCATGTGGAGAATATGTTCCCAGTTTCATTTTGTATAAAAATGATTATTACATTATTTCTCCGAAAAACATTGTTTAAAGAGATATTGGTCTCTAAAGCCATGCATAATTTTTGGGTCAATTTTTGAACTTTAGGTCAAATGCGCGTGGCTATTTCCCACTACAGGTGGTCAGATTTTTATGCAGATCTTATTTTCTATTGTCAAGCTATTAAAAAATGCGCGGGGAGCGAAAAAATTCAATACTTTTGCAAATCCCATATGTTTTGTGGTCACTGTACTGTATATGCTGTTCAAAGTTTTCGCGCTCTCGGCTCCAAGCATGACGTTAGACGGAGAGATTTTTTCACACAGCGACACAGCCTTTTTACAAGCTTTTATTTAACTTCACTTTTTGTATGTATGTCGTGGAATTTTGCAACGAACATTTAAGATACTTCTAGTTGAGCTAGGTACTTGAAATTTGGAACATAGTTCAGGACCCGAAGACAATGCAATGTGAAATAATAAAAAATCCGATAGATGGCGCTGGTGTCGAGATATTTGTAAAATTCGTATTTACCGACCGAATTTGTTCATATTCGGTATATATATTGCCTATGAGAAAGTAAATACATCCGAGGAAAAAAATCGCCGCTAGGTGGCGCTGGTGTCAAGATATTTGTAAAATTCGTATTTACCGACCGAATTTGTTCATATTCGGTATATATATTGCCTATGAGAAAGTAAATATATCCGTGGAAATAAATCGCCGCTAGGTGGCGCTAGTGTCAAGATATTTAGAAAATTAGTATTTATGAACCAGATTTGTTCCTATTTTGAACACGTATTACGAAGTAATCTATTCACAAAAGAGTATAGTAAAACCAGATATTAGATGTAATATGCATTGTAAAACTAAAAAGGCAAAAATAAAACAAAGTAAAAAAATTTTTTTAAAAAAGCTTTTATTTAATATTAATATAACAATTTACTAAAAAGGAAAAAAATAATTTTTTTATATTTTTGAACAAGATTTATATTAGTCCTTAGTTCATTTGGATCTTAATTTCAATCTAAACATACATTTAACGTATTTCTTCAAAGCATTTCTGTATATGTATCAACATAAATAAAAGCGCGGGTACTCATTACATATTCATGTTATAAAACCGTATTGGCGAAATGGAAGGAAGCGATAAAAACTTTAAATTCCAATTACGTAAGATATGCATTACGTAAAGAGCACCCGCGCTTTTATTTATGTTGATACATATACAGAAATGCTTTGAAGAAATACGTTAAATGTATGTTTAGATTGAAATTAAGATCCAAATGAACTAAGGACTAATATAAATCTTGTTCAAAAATATAAAAAAATTATTTTTTTCCTTTTTAGTAAATTGTTATATTAATATTAAATAAAAGCTTTTTTAAAAAAATTTTTTTACTTTGTTTTATTACTGTTATGTGCTCATTTGTTCTGCTCTGAAAATTTTAAAACTTAGTTTTCTGTCATGTGCTCATCTGCTCTGTTCGTGGAAAAAGGCTTCTCTCGTTTATTTGGTATTGTAACACTGCTGAAAATACTCAGCCTAAAATCATGCATTAATTAACCGATATCTACATATGTTACTAGCAGAAAGAGGGAGAGTAAAATCTGCACTGCTCCATTCATACAAACCAGAAACTTTACCGTATGTATAAATAGGTGTTACCTGTATATTACCAGGAGTTTTTACCTACCAATGGCTGCCAAGGTAATGTCTCAGCCTGCAAAGATATCGGAGAACGTGGAGTTCTCTAAAATGATATCGTCTTTGGTAATAAGTTTCTATGCCGCTAGATGGCGCTTGAGCTTCCACAAAGAGGAAACCCAGTACTGTGTCAAAGAGCGGCAGTTGGTTATATTAATATGTCAGTTAATAGCAGGCGCGGATCCAGGATTTCGGCAAGGGGGGGGTTTTGAAATTTTCTTTTTTTGGAAGATGTTTTTTGAGGGCAGACGCTGCACATAGGTAGATTTTACGAATTTATGCGGCCAAAATTGAAAATTTTAAAATTGGTGCAAATACAAAATCCAAAATCGCTCTACGTTTATAATAGACCGGGCGATAATAAACCGGTCTTCTCGGCTTTTATAGACAACGGGGGTGTCCCTGCCGCTAGTCGAAACTTATTATTCTCCCACTTTTTCGATTTTTTATTTTTTACGTATTTTAAGTAACCCGTTTTTAGTTTTAGTTTTAAGACAGTTATCAAAGTAAACATCATGGATTCGAGTGCTTCAGGTAAATATCATTATTTATTGAAGAAATCGTCAACCTAGCATAATAAGAGACCCACCATTTTGAAGCTTTTAAGCATATTGGCCTTTCTTGAAAAAATATTCTTAATTTTTTAATTCAAAAGCATTTTAGTTATATTATCGCCTCCGATCGATTACCCGTCAATTTCTCTACGGAAAAATGCAAAGCCAGAAATTATCTACAATGGATTAAAAATTGGCCTATTTGGAAAATTACCTGCTTTCGTATTTTTAGTATTTCCAATTTTTCAAAGTCAAGGAAATACTTATCATAAAAAGGGGCTAAGAATCCTAAAGCTACATTTTTTAGAAGAGTTTTGAGTATGCAGTTTTGCAGCTCATTCAATTTTAATATAACAATATGCAACATTCAACTTTTTGAAAATTTTCATTGGCTTTTCGGAAATTTTAATTCTAAAATTGACGGAATTTTTCACAGCATTGAGAATTTAACTTTTTACACTAAAATTTGTTGGCTACATAACAGTACACTTAGAAATCTCCTCAAAATCTTCTATAAATTATGGCCTTGCTTTGAAATTTTTAATCCACTTTCAGAAATTTCTACGATTTTTCAGATTTTTTCCATAAGCTCAGAAATCCTGCTTAAAACGATTTTTATTGAAAAATTTTATATATTTTTAAACTAAAATAAGAAAGTAAAATTTTCGACAGAACTCTTTGAAATAAATTTAAAAACTTTGGCGTATGATTTTTTTTTTGAGTCACTGTATATATTTTTCAATAAAATCGACTTTTAACTCAAATTATTAAAATTTTGCATTAAACAAGCAATTTGGAATAGATGTAGACAATAAAATATTTTTGGCCGCATAAAACTTGAAAATCTACCTATGTGCGCTGGTGAAAATATGGACTAATACCACCTACTATTATTATTCTATATACTAGTTGCGCCATTTCCCGCACCTTAAAAACACCGAACTCAAAACCCTCCAAATTAACAATATGTATGTCATCACATAAAGTGCAGGAGATTTCAATTGAAGTTCTAAATAACATGTATAACGTATGTATACATATATATTTTTGCATTGGTACGTGCGAATGAGTATCGTATCGTATTGGTGGCAAATTGATCATCAATTTCACTTACCCTTGCATTTAAAGCCAAAATAATTCTATATGTATATGTATATGTATGTAGTACTTTTTGGTTATATTTATATTTTTAATACATAGAATTTTTACTTTATTGAAGTTCTTGTGTTTATATACTCAAATTTTTAAAAGATAAATTTAAACAAGAATTGCGAAATGCCTCTGAAAAAGGCAATTTCTCCAACGATCCAGACATTTCTGACCAAATTAATTCTGTACAATCCCGATAAAAATAGGGATAAGAAAGAAAAGAAAATAAATTTGCGATTTGGCAATTTGCGAATAGCATTTGACAAATTTGATTTTATGCGCGTGCGTCCAAAGGTACCTACATGAACTTTTTTCGCATGTAGGTACATATTTTGGATGTTATGTGGTCCAACCATTGCTTTTGGAATCATAGAGTTTTCCTTGATCACTTTGGGAAATTTGGGCGCAGAATCTATAAAGGCATTAATTTGGGATCTATGATAAACCACAAGGGGGGGTTTGAACCCCCAAAACCCCCCCGTGGATCCGCCACTGGTTAATAGTCATGAATGAATGTATATAATTGAATATTTATGTATGTAAGGAACCTAAAGACCCATATATTTCATATGCTATATATAAAGCTACATATATATATATATGCATTTACATATATATGCTTTAGAATAAGTAAATACAGCAAATGTAGACTTTCGTGGCCGTTAAATATACATCATACATACATAGTTAAGTAAATACGGTCTACATACGGCTGTATAAATATATGTATTTACTATCTATTACTACTGCTACGTACTATATTATGTATGCAATTATGTATGTATGTATGTAAGTATAAGTACTGAGCATCGGAGAACAATGCCTGACAGCTTGAATTTCATGACATTTAGCATGATGCGCATATTCTAATATTTTGCCGTTAAGTTGGAGGCAAGAAAAAATTTCTATGGACAAACAGTGCCAAATGAAACTTTACATACAATAACGTTTCTGAATATCTATACTTACGATAGATAGTAAAAAACTAAAGGTACATATGGCAGAAAACTACAAAAACAAGAGCTGGGCTGTAGAGTGTCCCAAACTATGTATAAACAAGCAAAAACCCGTCCCGCTTCGCTGCCACAAATCACACTATGCCACGGCCTATCAATCTCCATAACACTCTCCATCTCTCGTTCCTTTAATATCTCTTCCTCGCCCTACACTACTCTTTATCTCTCTCCTCCTCTTCCGTTCGCTATCAACAACAACAAATCCGTGGCCATTGGCGTCCACATATCGGCCTATATCATTTGAATCAGTTTAGGTATCTCAGGAACCGCTTCAAATATCCGCATAGCATGAACTAGATATATATGAAAACACAGAGCGGCTCCTTTAATTTGATACCAATATTACTAAAAAATATTTCGGCGCCATCTGGGGTCCATACATATATATTTGGCCACGAAAGGGTAATTTTCACCAATTTTTTAGATATTCAGGAAATAATGTTTTTTTAAGGTCTCTAGTGGATTAAAATGTTCTAGAAAATTATTTGTCCCAAAATTACAGTAGGGGTCTCCTCACAAAAATTTTTATAAAATGAACCTAAAAGACCACATATCGTCGCTCCGGAAGAAGAAAGACGCATGTCAGTAATTTGTCGACGAAAAAAGGCGCATTAAAAATATGTCGGGGAAGAAAGACGCTTTACAAAACATGTCGACGAAGATAGACGCATTAAAAAATATTTCGACGAAGAAAGACGCATTAGCATTAATATTGACAAAGAAGAATAAAAAATCGAATACGTCTTTCTTTCCTAAAAAAATATTTAAATTCGTCTTTCTTTATAGTAAAAAAAAATAAAGCGTCTTTCTTCGTTATCAAGAAAAATAAAGTCTTTCTTTCGAAAAATATTTTAATGCGTCTTTCTTCCTCAACAAAACAGTTTGCGTCTTTTTTCTTCTATAGCGACGATATATTCCTCGGATGTTGAACGTATTTTATTTCGGTTTTTACTGTAGCGATTGAAATACTTCTTTTGCAAAAAATTTATGATTTTGGACGACATTTAACATGCAGGCATAAGAAATTTACATTAAGGTGGTACAAACTAAATACTGTGTGGTAGTGACCCTCATGGCGCACATAAGGTTAATACGATTATATCTGTGTGCATATAGAACAGTAGCTTATGTCGAAACGCAAATTTTCAAGATACTTACTCGTAAGTTTGTTCAATTTTCTAGCTGTTCCCCACACAGGATTATTAAGTAAAATCATTTAGACTGAAGCTGGTTGAAAGCCTGAGAAAGATTAAAAAAAAATGCAGAATATAATCTCTAGGATGCATTATTTCAACTTTTTGGAAATTAACTCATTTTTTCCTCAAGTACACTTAAGCTTCTGTTCCATATGAAAACAGATATAGTCGAACCCTTACTTTCAGGCCAAGAACGTTGGTGTCAAACTTTATTATCGGACTATAAATACCGAAGATATGAAAAACTTTTTGTAGCGACATCTAGCGGTGTCAAAAAAATTTCTGAAAATGTTTTCCAAAATAACATCATATGGGGAACGTACGCTAGATTTTTTTTTGGTTCATATAAGGCCTAATGTGTAGCCGAGTAGCTTCCTGGAGCTCTTGTGTGCATGACCGGTGTAGATTGATCAACCGGATGTTCACAGGGCACTGTCTTCTAGCATTGGATGTGTAAAAAATGGGACTAGCGTGTAATAGTGAATGCAGGGTATTCTAGGCTAGGGCTTTGGCTACTAGGGCCAGTATTATTTAATGATCTAGAATCAGTAATCAAATTAGGAGTAAAGAAACTCTTGATACTTGCCAAAGGGACGGCATTGTTTTACAATTAGGGTCCAGGCATTTATTTTATGGGAGTTTATGTTCGAGAGAACTTATGTGGTAACACTGCGGACTTATCTAGTCAATGTGAGGCCATCACCGGCCAGCCAGTCAAACCTAATCTAATCTAACTACAAAAACTTTGTTGTATAAAAACTTTTGCATGCCACTGTATCTCTATGATTTATATATGTACATATGAATGTGCATAGAACACATATAGAAGTAGAAAAATTAAATCAGCATAAAATTATAAAAAAATCACTTATTTCCGGTTTAAATGACAGCGCAGCAGCGTAAAAAGGTCGCAACACACTCTATATAAAAATGTATCTTTATGCACGAGTGCGCTTCTCACGGTATCTGCCAGCCCTTAGGTGAGTAAAAATGGATATAGTAAATTGTATTTTAAATGCATTTACTCGACAATTATTTCTCATGCTCCAGCAGCAGCTCTAATATCATATCCACATCATTTCCATCATTATAATCATCATCCACATCGTTAAAACGACTTGCTACACGAATATATAATTTTGTTACATTAAACAGAATGCGGGTGCAGATTTAGTAGAATGAAAGAAAATATAAAACGAATATGAATAATAATAAAGCAAAGAAGAGGAAATGCGGAACTTGAATGGTTTGTGAAGTCTTTGTTGAGCATTTAGAGCATTTTTAGAGGCAATGGTCATGGTGTTGAGTGATTATGATGGTGGAGTAGTGAACTGTGAGAGAGACACAATCAGAGGCATTTCTATTTTTTCTAATTTTTTCAAGCATTAGCGATGACATAAATCAATTATTTTCTTTCTTTTTTTTTGTTACACACATCACATGCAAACGGAGTGGAGCAATAATAATGACGACGCTGGCAATTCAGATTTATGCTGCTGATTATGATATAAAGATGGCAATGGCTATGGTGATGGCGTGAGCGATGGGAGACAAGTAAAATGCATGATGCGGTGATTATTCAAAATTAAAAAGATTTTTCATTGACACTTCGCTGTCTGCTTTAGAGAAATATGCGGCGTGCTGTCTTCTTGCTACATGCATACATACATATATTGCTAGATAAAAGTATTTATTGAGATACTAGCTGTACCCTATCACGCTTTGCTGTGTGCTTCTATTTATTATATGCATTGGTAGTAAAAAAACAAAAATAATACTTTGCGTCTCCCTCTACTAAGCACATTGTAAAGCATCTTTTTGTATGCCGCGTATTTTATGTTCAAGTAAATTGAGTTTAAAATTTTCAAAAAGGTGGCAACCCTAACAAAAATATTTTCAGCGTTCAGCTTTCATAAACGCTTTCAATTTCATACCCATATTGTAATATTAAATTTGGTTTTACAAGTTCTATTGAGATAGAAAATGTTCAAGTACATTGAATTTAAAATTTTCAAAAAAGTGGCAACCCTAGCAAAAATATTTTCAGTGTTCAGCTTTCATAAACACTTTCAATTTCATACACATATTGTAATATTACTTGTAAATTGGCTTTTGCAAATTCCATTGAGACAGAAAATTTCAAAAAGGTGGCAACCCTGAAAACAATTTTGTTTTGCAATGAGAATTTATATATTTTTTCGAAAACTACATGATATGTTATATTTTTATTATATTTATTTTTCTAGTATAAATTTTTAAAAGGTGGCAACCCTAAAAAAATATTTTAAACGATCAGCTTTCTTAAACACCTTCAATTTGATACCCATATTGTTATATTTATGTGATTTTAAAAATTTTTATTGAACACAAAAAATTTCAAACAGGTGGCAACCCTAAAAAATATTTTTATTTTGCAATGAGAGTTCCCTATACGAAAAAGTACACAATATGCCATAATAATACTTACATTTTATTAATTTACCTAATCGAAATTTTTTAAGAATGTGGCAACCCTCAAAAATATTTTTGTTTTGCAATGTGTGTTGGTACATTTTTTTTTTTTTTTGAAAAATACACGATATGCTAAAATACTTTCATTTTATTAATTTGCCTAATTTAACTTTTTAATAAGATTTTATTGAGCTAGAAAATTTCAACCATATGTTTTGCAATGAGAATCTATATTTTTTTCCCAAAATACATGATATAATATATTACATTTATTTTGTTAATTTTTAAGATATATGTATATTACTTTTATGTATTTTAATAATTTAACTTATCTAATTTTTTGAAGTGGCAACCCTAAAAAAAAATATTTCAAGCGATAATTGTTTAAACACCTACAATTTGATGCACATATTGTAATATTTAATAGATTTTTACACATTTTATTGAGATAAAAAAATTTCAAACAAGTGGCAACCCTCAAAAAATTATGGTTCTCCAATTTTAGTTCCTACATTTAATAATAATAATACAATGGCGCTATTATAACTCTGACGAGTTTTATGGCCGAGCTTCTCTCCCAATTCGAGGTGTGCTCCTTTTTGTTTTTCCTACAAATTGGGTGGACCTACAGTTTTATGCCGGCTCCGAACGGCGAAAGCATTTTTTGTGAGAAGCTTTTTCATGGCAGAAATACTCTCGGAGGGTATGCCGCCCACTGCCGAGAGGTGACCGCTGCTCTTAAAAAAGCCAATAATTGGATTTTTACTAATTAGAAAAATTGTTTTGGTGTTTGGCTCGGACCGTGGTTTGAACGCGAGACCCCTGGCATAGCAGGCGAGCACTCTACCCACTGCACCACAGCGGCCACGTACCTACCTTTACCTCTACAAAAAATACACGATATGCAATAATAACTTCATTTTATTATTAACCTTATCAAAATTTTTAAGAAGGTGGCAACGCTATTTTGTTTTTACTTGCTAAAAATGATTCTGGACTATAGGGAACAATCCGAAATAGGAATCATTTAAATCAATTTAGCCGCTTCCGAGTTTAAAAGCCTATAGAAGATTTATACATATTTTTAATTAACCCATACTGTGCCGGAACACCGCTTTGTCAACCATCAGTGCTCTTCAAAAATAGTTTTGTTATACATTTATAACTATTTGCAATAAATGAAAGTTCGGTAAACCTTAAGCTCATACGCCTAAAAGTATACCATCCAACACCACTGTTATGCTCCGCCCATCATTTTCCACAGCCCCAATTATCTACATAAATAGCAAGATTCTTATCATAACCGCATATTTTTTGTCACGTTAATAACCAATTTATATTTTTGAAGCGATGGCGGCTAGTGATGGGCGAGTCCGAGATGTTTAGACAATCGAGAGAATCACCATCGTTGCAAAATCACAATCGAGTCAAAAGTTGACTCGCTCCTCGACTACACAATCGAGATGTTTTTGCGATTGTTCCGAGTCAGCGAGTCGGAGGTTGTTTCGATGACATCTCGACTACACAAGCGAGATGTTTTTGCGACTGTTCCGAGTCGGTGGGCCGGCTGTTGTTTTGATGATTTGTTTTAGTTGATAAAATAACAGAATTAGTGTTGTTGATGAAGAAAGTATAATTGTCAATGGAAGTGAGGCAAATACATATGTAAATAAATGAACCAAATTGAAAAATATGCTATATATAGACGCTGCATTTTTGCAATCACAATTAAAGAGTGTCGTGCTTAATAAATACAATTAATTATTTAAACATTAATACATTAATAAATTTTATGAAGTGAGACGCTTTCGAAACAAATTAATTTTACGAGCAGTAACAACGGCAATAGATTTGTACCACTGTATACTTTTTTAAGCAATTTTGATATTCAAGCGGCAACAACAAATGTTATGTAATTTTTGCAGCGAGTCCGAAATGTAGGGTTGCTTTGAAAACGAGAGGAATCATTGGCGAGTCCGAGATGTTTTAGCGATTGTTTCGACTGACGGCCATTTACGACTTGACTCGAATACGAATGAAAACCATCGACAGCATTCGAGATGTTTCAACAATCGAGAGAATCGAATAAAACATCTCGGACTCGCCCATCACTAATGGCGGCGCACATGAGCACATAAAATTGACATAAAAATGTAAAATGTTTTGTTAACCCTTCTGTTACATTCAAAAAAACTTACGCATGTGACATTAAGGTCACGGAATGACCTTACCTGTGTTTTTCATATATATCGATATGGAAGTATAATTTCAATGGAAATTTTAAAAATGTATTAGTTCAATTGATTATTTATCGGATTACACACTTATTTAAAGGCATATACTTAATATATTTTTAATTTTTATGTTCAAGACCAAAAATTGTACGATTTTCTCCATACATTGGTTTGTCTTTTGTATGTATATGTTTCAACAAGTTGGTCAGTTGTATGCACTTCTGATTTTGTAGAATTATAGAAGCTGTTTCGGTAAATTATATTTTCTATTGTGGTCCTACCACTATTCTGCCTAATCGGCTACGTTGGCCACTCAATATTTCTATCTGTGGAATAATACACGGGAGTGGGTACTACCTTCATTTTCCGATACAAGGTCAATTAATTCGTCGTTATCACTTCCTGCATATTCGTAAGAAGAACCATCGGGCTCAAACTAATCGACTATATTGTCTTCGCCCTCAACTTCGCTACACTCATCAACATCCATATCATTATCAATGATATACTTTATTTGGCTTTGTGTCAGGCGATTTGGCTCTAAACCATACATATATTAATCTGCAAATATATCACAAATAATAAAATATTGGAATTAAAATACTTACCGAAGCTTTCACTCTTTCATCTTTATACGAATTTAATAAAAATAAGCTTTTGCGCACAAAATAACACTGACGGTCACTGAATGACCTGAAGGGGCGCACACGTAACTCTTGATGTTACGACTTGTTTGATAATGCAAAATCCTTCCTTTTATGCTTTTGCGAAAGGATTTTCCTCAATACAGAAATACATTGAGGGAAATTCTAAAATTTTGTTCATATTTGCATTTATGAGAAAATTAAACAAAAAAAAAGGTCATCAAATGACCTAAATGTAACAGAAGGGTTAAGATGGCAATAAGCAAACAAGCAAGAAGCAGAGAAAGCAAAAATAGGAAGAAATTCTGCTGTGCAAAAAATTAAGCTACTTGACAAAACCAAGTGCACACACAACGCAGACGACACAAAAACAGGAACAACAAGCAGCAGACTACATACAAGCGAACAAGGATAACGAGACGGAAAAAAATATGCATGGTAAATAACTAGTATTGTTGCCTATAAGGTCAAATAAAAGCAATAAAATAAACAGCAGGCAAAAGGAGGGAAAAGCATAAAATTGGCACACATTTGATCATAAGAGAGAAAAAAGCAATAGTGCTTCCAATTACCAAACGACCATGTCTACTGGCTTGACAACCAGACGCATAAGTAAAAATGATATTAAAAAGAGATAAAAATAGCAAAAAGCGCAGACAAGAAAATCAGGAGCAAAAGAAAGAGGGAGAAAAACAGTAACAGTTCAGCGGCAACCGCTTAGAACTTGGCTTGTGGAGTGCAGCGGAGTCACTGCCGCTAAACGTAAATGTAGTTAACGTAGGGGAGTGGAATTTCAAATAAAAATGCAAATTTCAAATAAAAATGCAAATTTCAAAGAAAAATACAAATTTCAAAAACTAAAATTGAAATTTGAAATCCCAAATTTAGAAAACCAAAATTCTTGGAATATGATTTCGAATTTTAAATATCGAATTTTCGAGTTTTGAATTTTGCAATTTTGAAGTTTTGAATCCAGAATTTTCAGTCTTATAATTTGTAATTTCTATTTTTTATTTTAGAGATGAATTTGAAAACACAAAAATTCCGAAATTTGAAACTAAAAATTAAAAATTAAAAAATTCAAATTTCAAAAATCAAAACTAAAAAATTCTAGATTGAAGAATTCAAAAGTAAAAATTGAAGATCCAAAATTCAAAATTCAAAATTGAAAAATTCAAAATTAAAAATTCATGATGCAAAATTCAAAACTCAGTTGAAAATTCAAAATCCAAACTTGGAATTCGCAAATTTCAAAATTCAAAAATTAAAATTGAAAACTAAGCTCAAATTTCAAAATTTAAAATTCAAAATTAAAAAAACAGAAACTCAAAAATCAAAATTCAAAAATCAAAATTGAAAAATTCAAAATTGAAAAATTCAAAATTGAAAATTCATGTTGCAAAATTCAAAATTCAGTTGAAAATTCAAAATTCAAACTCGAAATTCGCAAAATTCAAAAATTACAATTCAAAATTCAAAACTAAGCTCAAATTTCAAAATTCTAAATTCAAAATTAAAAACCAAAATTCAAAAATTTAAATTTAAAATTCAAAATTAGAAACCAAAATTCAAAACTCAATAATGAAAACACAAAACTCAAAATTTTTAATTTTTAATTTAAAACTCAAAATACACAATAAAAATTTCAAAATTTAAAATTAAAAACTAAAATTCAAAAATCAAAATTCTAAATAAAAAAATTTTATTCAAAATTCAAAATTAAAAATGCGAAATTCCAAATTTAAAATTCAAAATTCAAAACTCGAAAATCAAAATTTAAAATATAAACTTTTAAATTCAAAATTAAAAAATTAAAATTCCGAATGCAGAACTCAAAATTCAAAACCAACTTCAAAATTCAAAATTTAAATTCAAAACCAAATTCAAAATTAAAAATCAAAATTCGTAGTTCACAATTCAAAACTCGAAAAGTCGATATTCAAAATTCGATGAACTCGAAACTCAAATTTGAAAATAAAAATTTTAAAACCCAAAATTCATTCAAAATTTAAAATTCGACTCAAATTTCAAAAAATCAAAATTCAATAAAATGAAAAAAAAAACATAAAAGTTCGAAAATTTGAAACTACAAATTAAAAATTCGAAATTCTAATTTCGAGGTTAAAAGTTAAAAATTAAACTTTCAAAAAATTAAAATTCAAAAGTCATAATTCAAATCTCGAAGTTTAGAATTCAAAGTTTTCAAAGTAATAACATGCTGTTTGTATGTGAGAAAATGACAATTTCTACCTTAAAGTGAGGTATATTCTACGTGAAAAAAGAAGCACATAAAATGGACTTAAAAAGAGATAAGCCAACCAGTAAAAAACTGATACAAAAAAACAAAACCACAGCTGAGCTGGATGTCCCCTACTTACGCCAACTCAGCTCAATTACCATCCCTTGGCGTCACAGTGGGGTAGAAAAGGGAAAAAATTATGTGATAGCCAAACGGTGAGAGGAGTCCATGCGAGCATTTTAATCTATTTATATGCCAGAAGTGGCGATTCGCTCGTAAATGCTCGTCTGTAACAATTGTTATTATATCACATACACAGATACAAACACAGACACAATCACCTTTATGCTCGTTGACACTTTTGAAAATTCTCGCAAACTAACTTTTTTGCTTTTATCCTTTTCAACAGCCACTTTTTTGTTTGATTTTTTTTATTATTTCCTCTTTGGCCCGCGGTCACGCTGAATGCAGTCACACTTAAATCAAAATCTCGCTATTACTTCATTCGTTGTATTTCTTTGTTGTTGTTGCTATTGCATTTTTTTTTTTGGCACAGCTTTTGTTGTATGCAGCTATGCAGCGGGAACTTGTTATGATCATTTCTTTTTTAGGTCAACTTGTTTGCTTGCTGGGGACCACCGACCGACCAACGGAGGCAGGGCGTGTGAAAATATACGAGGTCACGCGCAAAATTGTTGAGTGCCCCGGCAATCACTTGACCGCTTATTTTCTTGCAATAAATGCATTTATATAGATTTTTTTGGTTTTTATATTGAAACGTGAAGTGATTTTTTTTTTGGTAAAAGTCATGCTGAGTAATTTCAGGGCAAGTGTAATGCAATACAGCCGGCGCTTTATATGTATGTATAAATTTTCGCACTCATTTGCAATACAAAACAAAAAAAAATAAAAAAAAATGCTGCAACGCCACACAAAATGTATACGCTCGCAATTTCCCTGTGTGCAGCCACAAGGCATTTTCAAAATGTGCTTTCCAATAAACTTTTATGCGCAATATTTTGGTTTATTCGATTTAACGCCAGAGGCGCTGCCATGCATGAATTTTGTATTTAGGAAAAAGAAAAATTCGACAGCTGCAAAAGCATCAAACTCACACGTGACTAATCAAGTGAAACATACATATTTATACTCATACAATATATTGTACATGCATGTTTAGTAAGTGATACAAATCAGCTTATTCATCAAGTGGCCGCAGGGGCGTATACGTAATGTGAGCCGGCTAAACCTTTTTCAGAGATAAATCAAAATGTAAGAGGAGCAAGATAAATGAGTGCATGTCATTTTTCATTATTTTTTATTAGACTATCTATTTGTAATATGTATATGTGTATATGTATGTATGTGTGTAAGTCGCTTTGCTGATGATAAAAATATTTGCTCGCAGCATAATTTCGCGCCAATGAAAATATTTTGCTTGTTGCTTTGGATTTCTCGCTTCAATGGCGCAGTTACGCTTTTTGTTTTAATCTTTGCTTCGTGATTTATTTCAGAAATTCTGTGATAGGGATATATGCATACATAAGTAGAATAAATAGAAGATTCAAAAAATTTCGAATACATAAAAGGGAGTAGGTACTAGAACGGTTGGAAGTTAGCGGAATTAAAAGTTGTAAATTGATAAATATAAAAACCGGAAAATCACTGTTCGGATATTTATTTATAAAAGTTAAAAATTGGAAATCTCAACCTGAAAATTCAATTCGAAATTCAAAAACTAAAAATTTCAAAATTCGAAATTAAAATAAAAAAAAAAAAAGAATTTGAAAATTCTAAATTAAAACCTCAATATTCTGAATTTGGAATTCAAAATTAAAAATTTCAAATTCGAAACTCAAAACTCCAAAACCAAAATTCGAAATTAAAAATTCAAAATTGAGCTCTAAATTCAAAATTCGAAGTTAAGAATTCGAAATTCAAAATTTTAAACTCTAAATTTCAACTACGAAGTTTAAAATTCAAAATTCAATATTTAAAATTCAGATTCAAAATTCTTATTTAAAAACCCAAGATATAAAATTCAAAATTAGACTAAATTAAAGATGCGAAGTAAAAAATTCGAAATTCTAGATTCAAAATTTTAAACTCTAAATTCGAAGTTGAAAACTGAAATTCAAAGCTCGAAATTCAAAACTAAAAATTAAAAATATAAAATTCAAAAGTAAACCAAACTAAACCTAATTAAAAACTCGAAATTCGACGTTTTAAACCAGGGCTGCTCAGCGCTCTCGTATTGAAAGTACAAAACTCAATACATCTACAAATTTTGTATATGCACTGAAAATTTTTTTGCTCATTTTTTTATGAATTCCAATAAAATATTATTTTAGAATTTATTTTCAAATGGTAGTATCAAATATATAAAAAATTTTTTTATTTTTTATATGAAAATTTTTTTAACACAAATTTTTTACAGTGCTTTCATTTTTTGAATTTTTTTTTCATTACAAATTTGTTATTGTAAATTTCGATTCCTTACGGCAGTGCTCGAGCTCCTATACAAAGTGCCTTTGCTCTGCACATTCAATATAAAATCACACAATCATATAAAATTTTTTTATATCTGAGTGCTTATGGGAGTGCAAAGAAAATTTTATTTTCATATTTGAAGTGAAAATATGTATCTGTGCCTATGATTCGGAACAAAACAAAAACAATTGTGCTTTGAGAGCCTATGAGGTGAGCAGCCCTGATTTAAACTCTATACCCAAAATTCGAAATTCAAAACTAGAAATTCAGGATTCGATTTTCGATATCGAAAATTAAAAATTCAAAATCGGAAATTCGAAATTCAAAATAGATTAAAAAATTCAGATTTCGAAACTCAAAATTCGAAATTCAAACACAAAACCCAAAACTCGAAATTTAAAATTCAAAATATAAAACTCGAAATTAAACTAAATTAAAGATTCGAAGTTAAAAATTCGAAATTCAAAATTTTTAACTATAAATTCAAAAGTCGAAGTTTCAAATTCAAAATTCAAAATTAAACTAAATTAAAAACTAGAAATTGAAAGTTTCAAATTCTAAATTCAAAGTTAAAAATTCAAAACTATGTAGAAATTTATGATTCAAATTTTCAAAATCGTAAATTTAATATTCAAAACCGGAAATTAGAAATTTAAAACAGATTCAAAATTCAGATTTCGAAATTCAGAACACAGATTCATAACTCAGATTTCGAAATCCAAGATATAAAACTCAAAATTAAAATAATTAAAAATTCACTTAAAAATTGGAAATTCAAAATTTTAAACTCCTAATTCAAAACTAGATGCTCAAAATAAAAGTAAAAAATCAAAATATAAATTTCAAAAATACACCAAATCAAAAATACGAAGTTAAAAATTCGAAATTAAAAATTTTAAACTCTAAATTAAAAATTCGAGGTTAAAATTCAAAACCAGAAATTCAGGATTCGAATTTTCAAAATCGAAAATTCAAAATCGGAAATTCGAAATGCAAAACAGATTCAAATTTCAGATTTCGAAATTGAAAACACAGAATCATAATTCATCAATCATTCGAAACCCAAAATTCGAAATTGGAACTTCAAAATTGAAAATTTAAATTCCGAATTCAACACTCAAATTTGAGAATGAAATTCAGATCTCCAAATCAAACATTCAAAATCAAAAATTTAAAATCGTGAATGAAAATTCAAGATTCAAAAAAATCAAAAATTCATTATTATATATTATAAATAATTTTTTTATCAACTTACCTAGTAACTTTGCCAAATAAACTAGAGGGGATTATTGCTAATCATTTGAATATATTCAATCTGAAAATAAAAAGAAAAATTTTGAAATAAAAAATTTGCATGACTGAGCTTATTAAAAATTCAAATAACAAACTCATTTTATGTACATACATACATACATAAGTCCTGTAAAGCTCTAGTTTGGCCCAATTTCCACAAAAAGCGCCACAAAAATTAAATAATGAAAATGCGAGACAACATTTAATTGGTGCACCAACAACATTTTAATTAAATGAGAGAACGAAATAATAACGAAAAGCACACAAAAGAAAAGAAAATAAAAGAAAAGAAGCGCGTGGAAAATGCAAACAAAGCGAACAAAAGCCGCTCAAGCGCACTTCAATTAAAGTGTAGTCATGAAAAATTATGGCATTAAACAATTCAGCACATGCCAAATGTCAACAGATTTTTATCACTAAACGGCGCGGCCGGGCGACGGCGACGACTATGAGATGAATAAAAGGGGAATTTACAGATGTATACACAAATATAATTAGCATTAGAGGCTCTATGGATAGAGGCTCTGCAGACACGCAGACTAGAGCAAAACTAGACAAACAGAAAAAAAAAACCAACAAGCCAGAGACAAATGCGAGTTTATGAACCGGCATCCTCAATTGTCGGCCGAGGGCATACTGGGCGCTTTGGCGACGGACATCGTTTGGCGTCGTTTACGCACAAAACTCGCGAAAATGAACCTTGGCCCCTCATTGCATGGACGTTGCAGTAGAACGGAGAAGAGGAATACACATTTGGTGCAACAGATGGCCAGCGAATAAGTCACAGAGTTCAGTGTTGCCAGACAAAATACAAACAAGCAAAGAAGAAGAATGTGTTGAATAGCGATGAAGTGCAAGGAATTAATTCGCATGTGTAAAGTTTGCCGAACACAGAGCGCGAATCAAGCGAATGAATTGTGCCGCGGAAAAAAAATTATTAAGTGAGCGCCAAGACAAAAGCAATAAATTGTAGTGCGAAAAGCATTAAAGAAAGGAAAGAAGAGGAAAGGAAAGCTTAGCCACTTGACAACGTGAGTAATTTGAGGCATAAATAAGCGGAACGTGACCATTTTGTACACTTAGGTGTGCAGCTATGCACTAAACATTTGGCTGGATTAAGGAGGGGGAGTGAATGTCACAGAACATTACAGGAAGAAAAGAAGAAAATACACATACACACGGTAGGCAGGAAGCGACGATAGGTTGCATGAAAATGTCGAGAAAAAAGGAAAGTGGGGTTGTGTTATGTGATGTTTATAGATGAAACATCCGTTGAAATTAAAATCCGAGCTGCTCCTTTTTCAAGGATATCCACATTTTTTGTTTTTTTTTGAAAGGATCAAATATTGAGGAAATCGAAAATTCGCCACCGTCCAAATTTTTCCGATTTCAATACATTATTTGGTCGCTAAGGGATACAAAAAAAGGTATTAAAAAGAAAAAAGGACACCTGTAGTGGAAAAATCCAATGTGAACAGGACCTAAAGGATAACCACTGAAATATAAAATAACACAAAAAGTACCCACTTTAATTTGCGTATAACTCCTAAAATGTTAACTCTACGTGAAAATTCCTTATAATATGTTTCATTCAGAATAAATAAAGGAATATTTCTTTGATATACAATTTTGATATACCTGCAGTGGTTAATGCACTTTGGTCCATCTAAATTGAAAATTTCAAAAAAAAAGTACTTTTTTTTATGGTGCTATTTTAAGTTCAAATATTTTGCAAGTTTATTTAATATTTTAATCTAATGTTCCAATTCCCATTCATACATATCTATACGTTAATACTCAAAAAAAGTTAGAGCTGAGATACGCGCTAGCTGTGCACGGTGGGCGGGAAGCAACAATAGGTTGCATGGAAGTATCGAAAAAACGAAGGCCCAACGAATATGTGCCTAGCTGTGTGCTGGTACTAATTTTCGTTTAAAAAAAATGTTGGAGATGTTATTCACGCTTGCTGTGTGTTTATGAAGTATAACAGAATATCATTTTACGTAAGTTTTTAGCCGGCGATCGTTGTTTGGATATTTTCATGCAACCTATTGTTGCATACCGCCCACCGTGCACAGCTAGCACGTATTTCAACTCTAATTCTTTTTAATATTAACGTATAGATATGTAAGAATGAGAATTGGATCATTAGATTAAAATATTTACATAAACCAGAAAAATATTTGAACTTAAAATAGCACCATAAAAAAAACGTACTTTTTTTGAAATTTTCACTTTAGATGCACCAAAGTACATTAAGCACTGCAGGTACATCAAAATTGTATATTAAAGAAATATTTCTTTATTTATTCTGAATGAAAAATATAATAAGGAGTTTTCACGTAGAGTTAATATTTTAGTAGTTATACGCAAATTAAAGTGGGTACTTTTTGTGTTATTTTATATTTCAGTGGTTATCCTTTAGGTCCTGTTTACATTGGATTTTTCCACTACAGGTGTCCTTTTTTCTTTTTAATACCTTTTTTTGTATCCCTTAGCGACCAAATAATGTATTGAAATCGGAAAAATTTGGACGGTGGCGAATTTTCGATTTCCTCAATATTTGATCCTTTCAAAAAAAACAAAAAATGTGGATATCCTTGAAAAAGGAGCAGCTCGGATTTTAATTTCAACGGATGTTTCATCTATAAACATCACATAACACAACCCCACTTTCCTTTTTTCTCGACATTTTCATGCAACCTATCGTCGCTTCCTGCCTACCGTGTACAAGAAGGAGCAAATTTAGAAAATGGAAGTATGTACAAACTTCAGAGCTTGAAGCACAAATAACGAATTTCTAAATTAAATATGCAAAAAATCGAAATTCAAAAAGGCAAAATTTAAAAATTTAATTTCAAAACACGAAATTAAGAAAAAAAATTCAGAACTGAAAATGCGATTTTTAAATGCAATTTGAAATTCATAAATTTGAAATTCGAAATTCAAAACTTTATATTGAACTTTGAAACCCAACCTTCAAAATTGAAACTTCGAATTTCGAAGTCCAAATTTGTAATTCGAATCCAAAACTTTAAATTCAAAATTCGAAATTTAAAATCGAAAATTCTAGATTCATAACTGTAAATTTAAAATTTAAAATCGAATATTAAAACCCAAAATTCAAAATATAAAATTTAAAACAAAACTCGATTTCAATATTCAAAACTAGAAATATAAATCTCGAAATTCGAAATTCAAAATTGGAAATTCAAAACTAAAATCTAAAACTTCCAAATTCAAACAAAACTCGATTTCGATATTCAAAATTTGAAATGTGAAATTCAAAAAAATTTGAAATTTGAAATTCAAAATTCGAAATTCAAAACTGAAAATTCCAAATCCAAAACAAAAATTCCATTTTCAAGATTTTAATTTTAAAATTGAAAACTTTGAAAAAAATTCGATTTCGAATTCAAAATACAAAATTCAGAATTCAAAGTTTGCAAATTCAATTTAGAAACTCAAAATTCAGAATACAAAATACAAAATTAAAAATTCAAAATTCAAAATACGAAATCTCAAAATTTAAAACTCGAAATCAAAATTCGAAATTCCTTAATCAAAATTTCAAACTCAAAACACAAAATGCAAAAATCTAAATTCTAAAATCAAAATAACACTGAAAATTCAAATTTTAAAGCCCAAACTCAAAATTTGTACAAAATTCAGAATTCAAAACTCGAAATTGAAAATTGAAAATTAAAAAATCAATTTCAAAAATTCAGAATTAATAGTTCGAAATGTTTTGAAAATTTCAAAATTCAAAACTCGAAAATCAAAATTCGAAATTCTTAAATCAAAACTTATAACTCAAAACACAAAATCAAAAATTTTAATTCTAAAATCAAAATTCCAATTTAAAAATTCATAATTCAAAATTTAAAATTTAGAACTTGAAATTCGACAATTCATAATTCAAAACTTAAATTTTAGAATTTGAAATTCAACAACTAAAATTCCAAATTCAAAATTTTGAATTCAAAAGTCACATTTTAGAAATCAAAACTCATTTCGAAATTCAAAACTAAAAAACGGTTAAATAAATATCCAAAATTGAAACTTCGAAATTCAAAATATTACAAATGTTATCCAAATTTAATTCCCAAATTCAAATTAAGCAAAACTCAAAAGTTTTCGCAGCTTTCGACTACGAAATTGAAATTTTTTTTAGGTATTTAAAGTTCGAAAATATTAAGATTTACATACATACATACATAGTTGTTTGTCAAAGGCTAAAGAAGAAGAGTTATTTGTTTACCAAGCTTGACTGTTGAGATATGTAGGTACATACATACACACACATATATTTCTTCTTAAAACTTAAATGGCAAGCTTTTTGGATCGCAGCACAGCTTTGTTACGCCTCATTTAAGCTTTAAAGTTTGCAAATTGCAGTTTGTTGTTCTCCCAGAAGAGCGCAGGAACGGAAGCGCTCAACAAATGAAAAGCGAAAAAAAATCACAGTAGTTTCTGATTATCTGATAAGTTTGCTGAACAGAAAAAAAAGAAAAACAAAAACGAAAATCGTTGGCACACACTCAATTTGTCATGGCTTAAATACATAATACATACATACATATATTGTTGCCAACTCGTACTGCTTTTTGTTACAGAAAAGTTTTTGCTTTAAAGCCTAACCGTGCACTTTTGCGCAATTTATCTTTAGTCAATATTTAATTTTGTTGTTTTTTTTCGTTTTTTTTTTCGTTTTTTTCTTCTTTTTTCTTGTTGGTGCTTGTTTTTGTGTGTTTTTCCTGTTTCAAATCAAACAAACCGGCGACTAACGAACCGGCCAAGCAGGCAAATATCGACAACGAACGAGGTAAACATATCGTGAAAAGAAGCAATTTTCCGTAATTCCCCTCTTACTTTCCACCTTTTTCAACATTCGCTAGAAAACAGCAACAAAAGCAGTTTATTTTTCATCAAAGGCGGTGCAAGAAACAAACTTTCTTCTTCTTCTTCTTTACAACTCGCTATTAGAATTTTAAATTGGCCATAAGTTACGTATGTACGTAGGTAACAACAACACGGACGACGACGATGACGAATGCTCACCAGCGGTAAAAACTTGTTTGTTGTTTGCTTGATTGTTCACGTTCGTGTTTGTGTTCGTGTGCGTTTGTTTGTGCATGTTTTCTGAGAACATAATCATGTGTGGGCGTGGACAGTAGAGCTGCAAAACTATCGATGGCACTATCGATAGTATCGATAGTTTTATTTTCGTGTCACTATCGATAGTTTTTTTCCACTATCCATGGTTATCCCTATTCATTCTTGTAGTTTTGTCCCAAGAGAAGAATACTGAATGTTAGGGAGGAGTTGGATTTCGATATCAAATTGGTAAAATTAATACCCCAGCGGGTTAGGGGGCTTAGAATATACGCGTGGTAAGGAATGTCTGTCGTAAGAGGCGACTAAAATCCACGCTTCTAACGATATACAACTTGTAGTAATTGAACCACACCTCGCTAAATGACATCTGGTCAATGTCAAAATTTTTAATTTTTTCCGATTTTTCAGAGTTTTGATTTTCAAATTAAGTTTTTTTATAAAAATCAGAAAAAATATATTTTTTTTAAAATTAGCCCGCTTAATTGTTAACGTAATATCAAAGATATCTGATAAAAACATTATTTTTAGCGATTTCTTTCATGTGAAACAATAAGGATATTTTATGGACTAAAAACTAGGTTATATGACTCATCCGTGTATAGGGCGTCGTTTTACAACTTTTTTTTTGCAAAACACTATAGACTTCTTGCGCGGCCTTAATCTTCTCATGTTCAATAGTACTGCCTTTAAAATAAGAAACAATTTGCTGGCACAGCTAAATGCAAAACACGGTAACTCGCATGGAACATGGTGCAAAGTTTCCAATATATTAGCTGCGGAATGATTTGTATCTGACAGCAGCTTTTGTGTCTACAGTACAGCTACTCGCAATTTGAAATCTTCTGATATAAAATGACAAGCAATAGTTAAGTAATTTTCATTATTCCTTTTTTTGCTTGGTTTTCCGACGGGGTAGGAATATGATGTATTGTGGAACGATTTTTTCACAAGGGATGACGAAAGATCGTTCCACAATACATAAGTATCTATATCTTTAACTTAAGGGCCGTTTACTCAACCTCTGATTAACGCTAACCCTATGAGAGGGTGAAGTCACAAACAAATTTTATCTATTGTCTATACACGGATGAGTCATCTAACCGAGTTTTTCGGCCATAAAAAATATTAAACAAAATTCACATTGATTCCATTTCAAGTGTGAAATTAGTACTATTAACCAACTTTTGGTTGATTTTTCTCTCAGTGTAAGTGAAGTATCTAATTCTTATTTTATCTTTTATTTAATTATTGTTTTGCGTAAAAAATTAAAGACTTTTTGGAAAGAAAACTGTAAACAAAACCATCCCTCTTTTTATTTTAGTGAAATATTCATAAAAAACTATCGATAGTATCGATAGTTGTTTTTTCGACTATCGAAACTATCGAGTGGTCCGACTATCGATGGTTTTGCAGCTCTAGTGGACAGGTCATGAGGCGCAGCAGGCAAATTTGTTATTTCGCAGCAGCGATTGAAGCGAATGAAGCAGGGGAGCAAATGCTCAAGAAAGAAAACACTTGCAATAACAACAACAACAACAACAATGAAAAGAAAGCTATAAAAACAGAACAGAAAGCGCATGAAAAGCAGTGAATGAACCAGAGAATAAATGGTTTGTAAAGTAAGCGAAAAAAAGCGAACAAAGATTGCTTTGGAAAAAAAGTACTTGTGAAGAAATTGCGAAAAGACTTCGAAAAGCGCAAATCTTATTAAAGACGAGTGCAATGAACAACAACATTAACAGGAGTAGAGATATGAAGGAAGGCAGGAAGACTATAGGTGTATAGGTACAGGGTGGCACAATCGCCCAAGCGTTCCTGAGAAACAGAAGCAGAAACTCAGAACGCTGGGAGCAGACGGTCGTAACGGTTATGATTTTTGTCGAAAATGTCCAATTCACCGGTTTTACCAATTATGAGTATGTACTTCCACCAATTGCGATAATTCATCGGTTTCGTCGATTTTGTTGCATTCACCTGTTCCACCAATTATGAGCGCTTCCACCAATTGCGGTAATTCACCTGTTCCACCAATTATGATCACTATCACCAATTACGATAATTTACCGCTTTTATCGATTTTGTTGCATTCACCGGTTCCACCAATTGCGATAATTTACAGATTTCATCTTTTTCTTTTAATTCACCGGTTCCACCACACTTCCAGCAATTGCGATAATTCACCGGTTTCGTCGATTTCGTTGCATTCGCCGGTACCACCAATTATGAGCACTGGCACCAATTGCAATATTTCACCGGTTTCATCCACCAATTGCGATAATTCATCGGTTTTATAGATTTTGTTGCATTCATCGGTTCCACCAGTTATGAGCGCTTCCACCAATTGCAATAATTCATCGGTTTTATCGATTTTGTTGCATTCACCGGTTCCACAAGTTATGAGCGCTTCCACCAATTGCGATAATTCACCGGTTTCATCGATTTTGTTGCATTCACCGGTTCCACCAGTTATGAACCCTACCACTAATTGCGATAATTCACCGGTTTCATCGTTTTTGTTGCGTTCACCGGTTCCACCGATTATGGGAACTTCCACCAATTGCGGTAATTCACCGGTTTGATCGATTTTGTTGCATTCACCGGTTCCACCAATTATGAGCATTTCTACCAATTTCGATAATTTTCCGGTTCAATCGATTTTGTTGCGTTCACCGGTTCCACCGATTTCGAAATATCACCTCTTTTATTCATTTTGTTGTTGTTTTTTGTTGTAGTGAATCAATTAGCGTTCGTAGTCGGTACTCGTATTAAAATTCGATATTTTGTATTAAAATTTGATATTCGTATTCGCTATTCGGTATTAGTATTCGTTATTCGGTATTAATATTCGGTATTCAGTGTTAAAATTTGATATTCGTATTCGCTATTCGGTAGTATTATTCGTTATTCGGTATTAATATTCGGTATTCACTATTAAAATTTTATATTCGTATTCACTATCGGTATTCGGTATTAATATTCGATTTTCGGTATTAATATTCGGTCTTAAAATTTGATATTCGTATTCGCTTTTCGGTATTAGTATTCGTTATTCGGTAATAATATTTGATATTCGGTATTAATATTCGGTATTCGGTATTATTTGATATTCGTATTCGGTATTAGTACTCGGTATTTGGTATTAAAATTCGGTATTCGGTATTGATATTCGATATTCGTGTTCGTATTGGTATTCGTTTCCACCTTCACCTACTTTTCATATTCATATTCGGTATTCAGTATTCTATACTTATAACAATAACACTGGATCACAAAATGAAGTTTGTTGTCTGTACTTTGGACGAAACTATCCTATCTATATGTAAAATCGGTCGCTGATTCCGAAAATCGGGTTCATTTTTAATTCTATGGGACGGTTTTTGAGATATCGGCAATTTACCGTTATTTGGCCAATGGCGACACTTAATCCTGTATAACTCTTTAACGCAGTGCGCTATCTTCCTTGGGGTGAAACCAAACGAAAGAAAATTAAATTCCCTTTAATACCCGTGCGGAGGCATTGCGCGACTTGGCTGTATTTACTTGATCGCCTATAACTTTTCCATTTTACGATGGATTTTCTTCGTTAATAGCTTATGTTTTTCCCAATAGAATGGGGCTTCACGTAAAGGAGTAAAACCGAAGGTGAAGACATTGGTTTTAAAGATATTTCCTGACAAAGTCAATTTTTTCTTAAAAAAATCGTAAAAAATCAAAAAAAATTCAAATTGAATCGTCAATATTTAAGCAACTATAAGAGTTAGTGAAAAATGTGATAGGAGCCATGAAAAGGGAATCTAATTTTCTTTCGTTTGGTTTCACCCCAAGGAAGATAGCTCACTGTGTTAAAGAGTTATACAGGATTAAGTGGAGCCATTGGCCAAATAACGGTAAATTGCCGATATCTCAAAAACCGTCCCATAGAATTAAAAATGAACCTGATTTTCGGAATCAGCGACCGATTTTACACATAGATAGGATGGTCGTGTTCAGAGTATTTTTTGGCTGTAGAGCAGTGTAATCATTGGTTTAGGCCACTTAAAAAAGAAAAGTCAAAATTCAAGATTTTCGATAATAGTTAAAAAAAACACAAAATTTCGTCGGATTGTCTATCTATGGCCATCGAGCTTCACATGTTAAAAACTCTTTCCCATTGACTTTTTGAGTTGAAAATTTAGAAATAATTCTTATTTTCCATCCCTGATCGAAACAGCACGAAACAAGAGTGTGTCACCTGGAGACGAATGAAGTTAAACATAAAGCTATTCTAGGAAAAATTGTTCCAGTTCATTTAACTACACGTTGAGAATAGTTAAATTGCTCTGCTGGACCAGCCGAGCCCAGAAAACTAATCGCATTATGTTAGTGACTTAGTTGATACAAAGCGATTGCCAGCAGCTTCAACTAACATTTGTCAAACCAAAGAAGCATCTGAGCTAAGGTTTTTGCCAAGCTCCATACAACTACGCCTTGTATTTGAACACTTTTATTTTAAACCCAGATACACTTGCAAGAAAGCAGGAAATTTAAATCATAAAAAAGATTACCTTGTTCAAGCAACAATCAAACATTGACGGCCGCATAGGCACCGGCCGGAAAGTTGCAAGGTGCAGGTTGTCTGCGCTGCAGTGCCGTCATAAAAGTAGAAAAACTCGCATTTATTTATTTATGTGTTGGTTCCATAGAGAACACCTTTTACACACAACCAACCGCCCACACAAGCTCATCCAACTCTCAGCGACTTTCAAACGGCAAATCAACTTGGCCGCAGCGCAATGGCCGTCCATACCCGACGGCAGCTGCAGCCAGGCCCGACGAGAGGGGGGGGCTGAGGGGGTCAATTGCCCCGGGCCCGGGCTTTAGAGGGCCCGGGAATCTCAAAATGATATCCAAGTTTTTGCTTACAGAAAATAAACGAACAACACCTTTAATCACCTTTCGTAGATAGCAATCATTTTAAATTTCAACAAATTTCATAAATCTCTTAAAGTGTCTGCACCCCACTTAAGGAATTGTTGGTTTTTGGCATCGACTTTGCAGCATAAATTTGAATTCGTTTTCTGTTGCAACAGAAAAATTCGGTATGATGCAAATTCTTATACAGCGATATGGGTATATCCTGGGCGTTTCGGACGGTATGTTCGCACGATTTTTTGAACTTTTGAGGCAGAAATATCGCGAAATATTGTATCGTTTTATGATAAAAGGAAAGATTTAGGCCACAGCTAATGATTAAAGTATGTTAGCGACAGAAATTTAGTTTAATGCCTCTGTTTTAGCCACTTAAACTGCGTTCCGGACGCTACAAAAACACGTCCATTTTTTTTTTTTTTTTTGAGTGGCTAAAACAGAAGCCTGGCATAGCAGGCGAGCACTCTACCCACTGCACCACAGCGGCCATGTATAGATAAATTAAAGTTCGTAACTATATATTCATTGAATTTTGATTTTGAGAATTTGTTCATTTAGTATGGGGGCACTTAGTTATTTTGACCCCGGGCCCGGATTTTCTCTCGGCGGCCCTGGCTGCAGCAGAAGGACTTTTGTCGGAGGCAGAAGCAAACACACACACACACATACATATAAAACTGACACAGAAAATTAAATAAAAATTGAAAAGTTCTGATGTTGGCGTGCCAGTCCGCAATTGTTAATGTTGTATGCACAAGTAGTTAGTGACGGAGGAGACGGAGACATAAGTCAAATCGACCTACATACATACATACATATGTTCAGAAGTATCACAGCGAAAATAGACAACAGCAAATAGACAGACCGAGAGATTAATCATGTTCGATGGGAATTAAAAGGTAAAACGAGGCAAATATGTAGAAAAAAATCAGCTGTAATCCAGCGCGGCGGTGCACAGTGGGGGCACCTCCATACAAACGCGGCCAAAAATAGTAATAATTGAGCTAGAAACTTTAAACTCGGAACTTAAGCTTTCTTGATTGAAGATAGTAAACTGTGAAAATTTGAACAAAATCGGCCCACAAATACACCCCCCTCCCATATAACGGTATTTTTGAAATTTCAATATTTTGTTAACTATTATAGCTAAAATGCTCAATTTTAATAAGAGCACACATTTTTTAAATATAAATAATATACAGTAATCATTTTGGAAAAAGCGCAAAGTATTCCATGGTTTTCAAATTAAAAATATATGCACTTTTGAGCATTTTATAAGCATTCATCATAAAATTTTCCTTCAAAAAAATCACATTTAAAAAAATTTTTATACCACAAATGAAACTATACTTTTCTAAAGGCTTTCAGTGTGCTGAATCTGAATCTGAAGTCAGAATTTTTAAATTGGTTCAAGTTTTTGAGATATTCATGTCCAATTAGGCAAAAAAACACGTTTTTGACTATATTCCCTGCTTAATATCTTGTATGTAATATTTTTTTATTCAAAATCAAATGCACCGTTAGAAAGCATAAACCATCCCCCTGAATATGGCGTTTAAATTTTTCAGATATCTTTATTAGAATTGGAGAAATTGTTGTTTAAGTTTCATTAACTTGGCAAATTTTCCCCATACAAAATTATTAATACTTTTTGAAGCATACTTTTGGGGATTTTGTATGGGAAAAATGTATGAAAACTTAGAAAAACTCACTCCATAAAAAAGTTCATAAAACAAAAAAGCGCAAACGAATTTTTAAGATTTCTTCACCTGTTTATAAAGCACGTTCACTAGCACCAAATATTAAAAATTTGGAGAGGTCATATTTTGTATTTTTTTTTTATTTCATGTTGAAATTTTTCAATTTTTACACAATTTTTTTTTCTGTTCGAAAAGAAAAAGGCTGCAAAAAAATAATGATAACGCTGATAAAAAAAATTCTTTCATAATTTGAAAGTGTGAACCATTGCCTACAACACGGTGAACAAACTATTCGATTAGTCGCCTAAGAATAAGATTTTTCATAATGTCAAAAGTAGCCTAATTATTGCGTTTTGAAAAAGGCACTTTTAGTCAAATGGGAAAAAGATTATTTAAGCGAAAAGCGCAGGTGGATTTCAAGAATTAAAATGCAGTTTGATTAAAAATATATCATTTCAAAACATATGAAAAAATTGGGGAGGTCATATTTTTTATTTTTTTTATTTTTTTGTTTAAAGTTGAGCAAAATTTTTTTTTACGACTTTTTTTGTCAATATTTGAAAGTTCATATAAATCTAAGAGTTACCGCTGGTTACAAAAGGCTTATTGTTTCTAAAAGGCCAAATCAATATCTATGTAATGATGTATCACTCGATTACATACGTTAATAATTGAATGAGTTACAGCATTTTGTATAAGGTGTAATTGTTGAGAAATAAAAGGACCTATTTTTTGCTCAGTTTTTAACACCCTGTACGGCTAAACAAAACGAGACTCAAAAAATTTTATATAAGCTTTTTTTTACAAATTGTTATATCTGTCAATCACTTTCAAAAAAATTTGATTTGCTAATACTTTAATTTCGATTTTATTTTTGGCCGCTATCACCCAGTGTGCGGTGTGGCGGCGGCAGACCAAGAGAAATGCAAGCACGTAAGTATGAACATGAAAATGAACAGAGAAAATGAAAAGCGGACAAACTAATATTGACAACAATTAGCAGCGAACAATGTGAGTTGGATACAAAAATAAGAGAAACATGGAAAAGAAAAAAAGAAAAATAAAAAAGAAAAATTAAAAAGAAAAATAAAAAACAAAAACAAAATAAAAAAGTTTAAAAAAAGTATTTTCCAATTGTAAACTGTTATGTCACAGCATGTGACATGTCGGTGCATAACTTTTGCCAACACTCAAAGCCATCCACCAGATTCTCGCAGCTACATCTACCTTTTTTCGCCACACACACAGAGCGTAACAAACACAGCTTTTGGTGACAGTAAAGCAATACATTTTGCGGACAAGCCAACAACTGGGAAATCAAACTTCAAAAGTGCAAAATACATTCGATATGTCAAAAGGCAAGAAAAGTTGCTTGAAAGCACAGAAGGAGAGAGTGTGTGTGTGAATGTAGAATATGAAAGAGCGCATGGGTAGGTGTTGTGAGAAGAAAGTGCTGGAAAAAGTGCCAACATAAAAATTCTTTTAGTTTTGCACCTGCTAAGCTTGATTACTGTCAACTTATCGAAATGTCCATCAAAACTTAAGTGACAGCAAAGACGGTGTAATTGTATGTGTATGTGTATGTGTGTATGTGTGTGTGTAAATATTTTATGGTGAGTAGGACAAAGTAGAAACAATAAAGAAGAAATATGACAGCGCACAGTGGGTAAGAACATGATTGTGATTGAAAGCAAAATTGAAATTGAATGTGGAATTGAAAGTGAAATTAAAAGTAAAATTGATATTTAACTGAATGTGAAATTTAAATTTAAATGGGAAACGGAATAGAAATTGAAAATGGAAATGAATATGCAAATGAAATTGAAATAGAAATTGGAAGTGAAATTGAAAGGAAATTGAAAATGAAAATGAAAGTGAAATTTAAAATGAAAGTGAAATTTAAAATGAAATTGAAAGTGCAATTGAAGGTGAAATTGGAAGTGAAATTGAAATTGAAAGTGAAAAATAAAACGAAAATGAGAGTGAAAGTGATGGCAATAGAAAATGGAAGTGAATTTCAAAAGGAAAGTGGAATTGAAATTGAAAGTGAAAATGATTGAAAGTGAAATTCAAAATGAGATAGAAAGTGAAAGTGAGAGTGAAAGTAAAATTTAGATTTAAATGGAAACGGAAATGGAATAGAAATTGAAAATGGAAGTGAATTTGAAAATGAAATTGAAAAAGAAATTGAAAGTGAAATTGAAAATGAGTGGAATTTAAAATGAAATTTAAAGTGAAATTGAGGTTCAAATTAAAAATTAAAAGGAAATTGAAATTGAAAGTGAAAGTGAAATTGAAAATGAAAGTAAAATTTAAAATGAAATTCAAAGTGAAATTGATGTTTCAATTTAAAATTAAAATTAAAAGGAAATTGAAATTGAAAGTGAAAGTGAAATTGGAAATGAAAGTAAAATTTAAAATGAAATTCAAAGTGAAATTGAGGTTTAAATTTTAAATTAAAATTAAAATTAAAAGGAAATTGAAATTAAAAGTGAAATTGAAGATGAAATTGAAAGTCAAAGTGAAATTTAAAATGAAATTAAAAGTGAAAATTAAAATTAAAATTAAAATTAAAATGAGAGTGAAAGTGATAGCAATAAAAATAGAAATTGAAAATGGAAGCGAATTTCCAAAGGAAATTGAAATTGAAAGTGAAAATGATTGAAAGTGAAATTGAAAATGAGATTGAAAGTTAAAGTGAAAGTGAGAGTGAAAGTAAAATTTAGATATAAATTGAAAACGGAATAGAAATTGAAAATGGAAGTGAATTTGAAAATGAAAATGAAATTGAAAAAGATATTGAAAGTGAAAGTGAAATTGAAAATAAAGTAAAATTTAAAAGGAAGTTCAAATTGAAATTAATGTTTAAAATTAAAATTAAAATTAAAATTAAAATTAAAATTAAAATAAAAGGAAATTGAAATTGAAATTGAAAGTGAAATTGAAGATGGAATTGAAAGTGAAAGTGAAAGTGAAAGTGAAAGTGAAATTTAAAACAAAATTGAAAGTGAGAATTAAAACGAAAATGAGAGTGAAAGTGATGGCAATAAAAATAGAAATTGAAAATGGAAGCCAATTTCCAAAGGAAAGTGAAATTGAAAGTGAAAATGATTAAAAGTGAAATTGAAAATGAAATTGAAAGTGAAAATGAGAATGAAGTGAAAGTAAAATTTAATATGAAATTAAAAGCGAAACTGAAGTGTAAATTGAAAATAAAAAGAAATTGAAAATGAAAATAATATTGAGATTGAAACTGAAATTAGGAATGAAATTGAAAGTGAAATTAAATTGAAATTGAAAGTGAGATTGAAAGAGGAATTGAATTTGATGTTAACATTGATATCGTAAGTAAAATTTTAAATGAAATTGAAACTGAAATTGAAAAGAAAAATTATTGAAATGAAATTGAAAATGTAAATGAAAGTGAAATTGAAAGTTGAATTGAAAATAAAAATAAAAATAAAAATAAAAATAAAATTAAAAATCAAATTGAATCGAAATTGAAACTGAAATTCCATTTAAATTAGATTGAAAGTGAAATTGCACTTGAAATAAAAATGAAATTGAAAGAGAAAGAGAAATTCGAAGAGAAATTAAAATTAAACACGAAAGTGAAAGTGAAGCTGCACTTGAAATGAAGAATGAAAACGAAAATAAACAAGAAAGTGAAATTGATTTATTTTTTTTTTATTTTTTTTTTTTATTTAATTTAACACAAAAAAATTGTACACGTAAGACATTTGTCTTGGAATAGAAATTAAAATTGAAATTGAAATAAATGTTGAAAGTAATTTGAAAGTGAAACATAATTAATAATGAAAATGAAATTAAAAACAAAATTAAAATTAAAATCGAAAATTAAAATGAAATTGTAATCAAAATAGACCACTGTTCATTCCAACCTTCTTCACACAAAACAAATACAAATATGCACATCGACAATATCAAAGTTTTTCCTGTAATCGCCTTTTTTCGGCTAAACAGACTCACATACACATAGAACACACACGCGTCGTACACACATACTTTACCTTCAGCTCTGCACAAATTTGTCACATGATAGCTGCGATGACGGTCTCGTATGAGAAAACGCCTGTTGCCTGCCTGCCAAAATCGACAGTTAAGATATTTCGTGCCACTATGCTTGCACACGCAGGAAGTCGCGGCATGCCACACAATCCTAACCCAAAGAGTCGATGCTAAAATGCAACAGAGGGGGGACACATTCATGACGCAGCGCCATATCGGCAATTCGAGGCTGGGCTGACTGCCTATCGCTTTTATATGCGCATTTTCACACCATCACCACACACACTTAACACACTAAGGCATACCAACGCCATCACCACACACCATTTCCATATTTGCTTTAAGCTTTTGTTTCCACAAAATTTTTCATGGCACACACACACACATGCTGACAAAAATATCTACCAATACTCGCACTTCTGTTTCCGTGGTTCGCCAATTTTGTCGATTCACACTTGGAAATGGAAAAAGTTCGCACGCTTTTGTGGCTGAGCATGCAAGAACATGTATGTATACTGCCTTAATGCCTCTACTTACATGTGTGCGTGTGTGTGTTCGTGTTGCCACAACTGCCGCCACCGCGCGCCACCCGCAATAACGGATGTGTGTGGCTTATGTGGCGTGATGGAAATTCTTTTTGTTATTGAAAACAAAAAATGTCACTTCTAATGCAATGCGGCTGTTGTTGTTGGTGTTGTTGGACGCTTACACGCAAACGTTGTCGCATTTCCCCTGAAACTGCAGCTTGTCACACCAAAGTACACAAGCACGGAAGACAAAGCTTCATTGAACGCGGCCAGCTGAACTCTCGAACTTCCGCCGCCGGCGCCTCTACACTCTTCACTCTCTGTCTCTATCGCCAGCCTTTCGCCGTGATCCGCTTTTATGCTAAGGAATATGAAATATAACGGATTGCCGATATGCAGCAGCACCAGCAGCAACAACAAAAACAAACGGCAGTAACGGCTGCAACATGCGGCTCACGCCCGCCGGCAATTGAATTTTATGAATGTGTCAGCTTTTGCAGATTTCGCTACAAAAAACTTTTTTGAATAAAACCAGAAAAATGTAAAAGCGGCGAAAAGGGAAAAAGAGCAGCAAAGTTGCGAAAAAAAGGATTACAGGCTGAAAGGCCAATGTAAGCGGAAGTTATATACCCTAGTGCTAATTTGAATACAAAAGACAATTTGATTTCAATTTCAATTCCAGTTTGCATTTCTGAACTTTGGATTTTAAATTGAGTATGAAATTTTGAATTTTAGACTTTAATTTTGAAATTTTGAATTTTAGAATTGGGTTTTGAATTTTTACATTTTTTAATTTTTGAATTTTCAATATTCCATTTCTAATTTTTGAACTTTGAATTTTAAATATGGATTAAAAAGTTTTGAATTTTATATTTTGAATTTTTGAATTTTGAATTTTGAGTTTTATTTCGAATTTTTAACTTTGAATTTTGAATTTCGAATTTTGAACTTCTAATTTTGAATTTTGGGTTCAATTTTGAATGTTATATTTTGAATTTTGAACTTTGCTTTTTAATCTTGAATTTGACTATTGAAATTTTTAATTTTAAATTTTTGAATTTTGAATTTTGAACTGAACTTCTGAATTTTGAACTTTTGAATTTTTAACTTTTGAATTTTGAACTTTGAATTTTGAACTTTTGGATACTGAACTTTAAATTTTTGAATTTTTAATTTTCGGAATTTTTAATCTTTTAATTGAGTTTGAATTTTGAATTTTCAATTTTTGAACTTTTGAACTGAATTTTGGAATTTTAAATTTGAATTTTGAACTTTTGAATTTCGAAACTTTTGAATTTTGAACTTTTGGATATTGAACTTTGAATTTCTGAATTTTTAACTTTTAATTATGAGTTTGAATTTTCAATTTTTGAACATTTGAATTTCGGAATTTTTAATTTTTTACTTTTGAATTTTGAATTTTAAATTTTTCAACTTTTGAATTTTGAGTTTGAATTTTGAATTTCTTAATTTTGAACTTTAAATTTCTGAATTTAGGAATTTTTTTTGAACTCTGCATTCTTGAATTTTTGCATTTTGAATTTTGAACTGTGATTTATGATTTTTTTTTATCTTAAATTTTTACATTTCTGAATTTTTGAATTTGGTATTTTGAATTTGAATTTTGAGTTTTAAGTTTTGAATTTTTAATTTCGTTTTGAATTTTCGAATTTTCAATTTCCATTTAAATTTTACTTTTAGTTTCACTTAAAATTTTTAATTTCAATTTCAACTCCACTTTTCAAATTTTGAATTTTTAGTTTTGAAGTTTTGAATTTTTACTATTTAAATTTAAATCGTAAATATTTGAGTTTTGAATTTTGAATTTTCAATTTACATTTCTATTTAAATTTTTATTTCGCTTTAAATTTTCAACTACAATTTAACTTTCAATTTCATTTTAAATTTTCAACTACAACTTCACTTTCGATTTCACCTCCAATTCCACTTTCAAATTCACATACAATTTTGAATTTAAATTTAAATTTCGAGCTGGATTTCCATTCAACACACACAGATGTCGTTGCTCTCCAGCACACAACCGGGTATACAAATCACAAAAAGTTAAATCTATCAAAAAAAAAAAAAAAAATCTGGAGAAATTTGAAAACTTCCAGCAGCTACTCGCAACTTATATTCATACATTGTATCATTGCAAAAATTGGCGAAAATATTGAAGAGAATTTATTCATAAAAAAATAAGAGTTGAAAAATTGTTGCACAAAGATAAACGGTCATTGCCTCCCGACGCGTCTCGTCGTCGCCTTAAAGAAGACGGAAGCCAACTAAAAGCAAAAACTTTTATATTGTCCACTTTGCTTGTCAGCCTTCGACACACGCCATGCCTCGTCGGTGACGACGACAGCAACAGCAACAATAACAAACTCAATGGCGATCGGACAATGGCGCTGTTGGTTGTTGGAGGAGGCGGGCAACACAAACTTTTATGGCACCAAAAAGTTAACCGTAAGCCAACGGTTACTGCAGTTTTAGTTTTTGTACTAGCGCGTATGTGCGCTCGCTTCCTTTTCGTCCTTATAGCTGGACATTTGCGGTCTATCCGGGCTTCTAACTTTCAATGTGTTAAGTGCAACATTTTTCGTACTTTTTTGCTTGTTCCTTCTTTTTTTATTCGTTTGGTGTGAACATAAATAGCAACAATTTTGCAGGACACAACATAATAGTTTTGCGTGTTACTAAAGACATTTTAGGTGGTATTAAGATGCTTTTTTTGGGAATTATGATAAGAAGTGCTTTAAGAGAACTATCAAGCTGTGTGTACGTACTTTTTTTTATTGCGGAAAATGCTTGTAAGAAGTATTAAAAACGTGACAAAGTCTGTGAAACTTCTGCTTCACAGGAATTGCGGTTGCTGGTGTAGCGCTTAATAAGCTGGACTTGTCCTGCTATAGATTGTCTGAAGTTTGAGGTTAGTACCAGGGCCGTGCGCAGGAATTAGCCTTGGGGGGGGTTTTAATTTTGGTTTGCATTCGCATACATTTTTCGCTAAGATAAACATATTTGCTGAAACAGATATCCAGACCCATACACCATAAATTTAACTGTCCTCTAACTTTTCTGAAACTCATTATGATTCATCAAAACCTAGTTAACCAGGTCCTGAATAGTACACGGAAAGAATTTTTTACTAGAATCAATGCCGAGACAAGAAAAATTAGACTTGATTTTGATCTTAGAAAATAATTTCTTAATATCAAGAAAATCCAAGAAAATTGGATTTTAAATAAATAAGTAAAAATTTTCTTGCTTCAAGTGAAATTGGATTTTAAATAAATAAGAAAACATTTTCTTGCTTCAAGTAAAATTGGATTTTAAATAAATAAGAAATAATTTACTTAGGGTAAGTGTTTTTTTCTTGTTTTTTGAAATAAATTGAGAAATTATTTTTTTGTTGCAAGTAAAACTTTTCTGATACGAGCTTAAGTAAGTAATGCCAGAGACACACATCGTAGTATAGTAATAATATTTCGATCTATACCACATATGTGTCACCCTCATATTGTAGTTTAATTGAAAATTTTCATAGGATAGCCAAATCATAATATTGATATTCTAATATTCATACCACATGTGTGTCTCAGGCATAAGAAAATATTAAATATTAAATTAAGCAAATATTTTCTAAAAATATTAAAAACGTAAAAAATAAGGAAAATGAAAACTAATCATTAGGGATTATAATAATACAATGGCGCTATTATAACTCTGACGAGTTTTATGGCCGAGCTTCTCTCCCAATTCGAGGTGTGCTCCTTTTTGTTTTTCCTACTAATTGGGTGGACCTACAGTTTTATGCCGGCTCCGAACGGCGAATGCATTTTTTGTGAGAAGCTTTTTTCATGGCAGAAATACTCTCGGAGGGTATGCCGCCCACTGCCGAGAGGTGACCGCTGCTCTTAAAAAACCCAATAATTGGATTTTTACTAATTAGAAAATTTTGTTTGGCTCGGACCGTGGTTTGAACCCGAGACCTCTGGCATAGCAGGCGAGCACTCTACCCACTGCACCACAGCGGCCACTTTTAGGGATTAGAAAACCATAATTAGTCAACTAGTATTTTCCTAGGACTTGTTTATTGAAATGACAACATTTTATTTAATATAAATGAAGATGCAAATAGTGAACTCCTTATACCAAATGCTTCACTAACAATCTGAGAATTGCAAAAATATTCAGAAATATGCAAAGCGGATGGCAAATGAAAAAAAAATACATGTAACTTTGGAAATGCAAGTTCAGCAAAAAAAATTTTACTTCGCTCAAGAAAACGTTTTCTTATTCATTTTACATTTTTTTTTCGCTGTATTTTGTTGTTCCAATTCGTCGAAACACAATTTTCTTAAATTCTTCTTGATATTAGCAAAAAGATTTTCTTCATTTAAGTAAATTTAAGAAAAGATGTTCTTATTTATTTAAACATTTTTTTTCTATAGATTTTGTTAGTGTTCTTGAATAAGAAAATAATTGTCTCATTTTTGGAAAACTCAATTTCTTATTTCCAGTAATAATTAAGTCAATTTTTCTTATTTCCCTAAAAAATTTCTAAATTGAGTTCAAGAAAGCATTTTTCTTGATTCAAGTATACAAATTTCTTTCCGTGTACTGTTTACAGTACTTGTTAATTGAAACTGCTCACTGTTTTCACAAAATGAACATTTTTTGTTATCAGTGCAATTTTTTTAAAAATGCCAAACGAACATATGCTACACAACTTTGTAATTTCGGAAAGCTCCAAGTGCAATTCAAAGTGCCGAACTTATGTATTGGCCAACCTTATTTTTTGCAACTTTTACCAATTCTTCTTCCGTAAAATTATTGTAACTAATATTGTCAAGAATTATGAGTCAAAATTCAATGCAAAATTTATAAACTGTATTTTGAAAATTTTTGCAAAATCATTGCAACTTAGATTTGGTCATGGGGGGGTTTTAACCCCCAAAACCCCCCTCCCCCCCGTGCGCACGGCCCTGGTTAGTACTAATGGAATCTGTTTCTTCATATGAAATCTCCTTATAAACTTTCTTCCTTTTAAAATATCTCATATGTATTGCCTTGGTGCCGGAAAGGGTATGGTGATACGAGAACTCGATTGCCAATCCTCAGAAATGACGCATCTTACCTATGCAACCTTCGTCTACGAACTATCTCTGCTATCACTATCTTCATGTAAGTATTTGCTACGGGCTGGCGAGCTGTGACAGTCTGATACCTCAGTATGTGGGTGGGTGACACTCCACAATAAGGACTAATGTCGCAACCGTCTTCCGCCCCGTTAAAACTTGGCAAGTCTCGAAGTACGATTCAACTGCGTCGCCGTTAAGTTGGCGGCGCATCTGCAGTTTAGATGGCTCCTGATTTGTATGGATTGACTTTGGGAATTCTTCACATGACGGCAGAAGGTTCCAATCCTCGCCAGTACGCCCTCAATTCTCATTGACAACCGGGGATCCCTAAGTGACTGCACGAAACGGCCAGGGATAAAGGCTTCAAGTTGATACCCTTGTCGCATGAATAATTTCCTCAGAAATGCGATAAACACAAAAACAAAAAAAAACACCTGCTGGCATGAGATAAACGTTCTCAGTAGAACACTTTTTTTATAGGAAACGTGGCTTACGGTGTCTTAAAACATTTTGGAAGGCAGTTCGCTCTCTAAGAATATCCGAAGAAGAATATCAGAAGTGTAATACAAAAAAATATGCCTTTCTTGGAGGCATTATTCTGATAAAAACACTTCTCTGAAACCAATATAATCCGAGAGCGTCAGAATTCTAACAAACAGGAGGAATTTGGCAGAGAAATGGTATCGCTAGAGTTGCCTTCTTCTGTCTTGGGTGAAAGAAGACGCATAGAAAGCGCTGACTTAATTCCACACTGTCCTCTTGATTGCAGCTTTTAGATATGCTATTTAATGGGATCCCTAGTCCTTTAGCGTATTTGCCGAACGGCCAGTATTCTGTAAACGTAGCTGTGAGCTAGAAGATGTCCATTCGAATAAAGTTTTTGCTTCTTGTGGCATCACAAACCGGCCATTTTTGCATCTTGGCCTTAAACGTGTCCAAGGAGTTCCAACGAAGAGTGGTCTTTAGGAATTTTAGTTGGAAGTATCGTTTTTTAGCTGCGAGTGTGCAGCTTAGGTTGGCTACTCTATTAACGTCCATGGCTGCCCCCGCCAGTGTTGCCGCTCAAAAATTTCAAAAGGTGGCCCAAAAAATTAAAAAAAGTGGCCCCAATTTTTTTTTGAGCTAAAACACATTTTTATATATTTTTGTGGTTTATTTAATGCTTAAAGAAAATGGAATTTAAAATGATCGTTCGTTCGTTGAGCAGACGGAATAACCCGAGAAAGGCAAGGAATTAAAAAAAAAAAACTGTTATATCGTTCGTTGAGCCGTAGGAAAGTGCAAGAACCGTAGTAATTTTACCAAAAAAGAGCGAATATGAGTGCAAAGAACGTAAATTGTGGTAAAATTCCTACGTTTCCTAGCTTTCCTACGGATCAACGAACGCTATATGTGTTTGTGTGTGTCTGGGCTGCTCCGTGCGTTTTCATTATCTTAACGAACAGCCCAAATTTCAAAGTATTCAAGGGTAGTGTTGGCAAACAAATTAAATAAAGAACCTTTCGAAACGGAGAGTTGCCAATGCAAAGTAAAATAGTAATAAAGAGGTTTTTTTGTTCTTATATTTAAGAAAAAACTAAAAATTATTTAATAATTATAGTTTTGAAAGTAAAAACGGACCAAAAGTGGCCCGAATTTTTGAAAAGGTTCAAATATTGCATATTTTCAAAAAGTTGGGTTCAGGTGGCCTGGCTTTAAAAAAGGTTCCAATTGCCACTTTAGTGGCCCAAACGGCAAGGCTGGCCCCCGCTTTAGCCAGTTTGTCAGCCTTCTCATTGCCATCGATGTTTCTGTAACCAGAAACCCATATGATGCTGCTGAAAGCATGTTTTTTTCAGCTGCATATGGCTTTGGATGTCGTGATAGGTCTCTCTCTCTCTCTCTCTCTCTCTCTCTCTCTCTCTCTCTCTCTCTCTCTGAATATACATACATATATGACCCTCTTCCCGTTTCACCAACTGTTTCAATAGGAGCTCACAAGCCCTTTCAATGTCCAAAACATCTGCTTGGAAAATGCTGGCTGAATTGAGTAGAGGGAATTAAAGAGATACATTAAGTAGTTCGGAGAAAATCCCAGCTCCAACAATACAGTTCATTTTGGATCCGCCGGTGTAGATCACACCCCGGGCAATTTGCGCTACATTGGTGTAATGTTTCTCATTTACTCACGAGTCAAAATTACTGTGTCTGGTGTAGATTGAGACTGCTTTCCCCTTGTGTACGCTTTCTCACTTTCGCTCTCTTCTTATCTGGAACGTCGTCATAATGAAGCCGCTTACCTATTAATAAACCAAATATATAAAATATCACTAGCACCATTTCTTTGATTTAACAATCCAACCTCGTTTAAGTAAATTCAATAGACAGCATGTGTAAGAGCGAAGTAAGCAATTGGAAGAAATAAAATTAAGATAAACATGTACAAGGATCTCTGTGTAAGTGCTCGTTCCACCTTTAATACTTATGTATAAACTCAATATATGAGTATGAGCACTCAAGCATGCAGTAAGGATAACAGTAGCTTGAAGCAAACAGGCAAGCAATGCAAGGATGGATATACGAGTATGAGCATATTTATTCAAGTACTTATGTACATATGCAGGTACTTGATAAAGGACAATTGATAATGTCAATTGTTAAAGGAAATATAAATGTTATTCTGGTATGTATTCTTTTGTGTGAACGGCGGCGGAAGACAAATCATTGCTGAGTAAGCATATTTTCGCACGCACAGAAATAAGTAAATATAGAAGTATGTACATAAGTAAGTGCGCCCGCCACAAGTTTATTCGCACGCAAAGTTGCGCTAAGGATAATAAGGATAATAAAGTAGTAGAGTCGTCCACAAGTCATATCTACTTACATACAATAAATGCGCATAAGTATTTAAGTTAGTGGTAACCAAAGGCATATATAGGCGTAAGTACTTACTTGAAATAAGTAAAACAGAATTGCAACAAAAGACTTTTGCGAGAAGTAGAAAAACTGCGAACTGCGATTTACCAAGAAGTTAAGCAGACAAAGAGATGTCATGCAAACTTTTCTGCTTCTGCTTGATCTTAAAGTCCGTCTCCACATAACTTGATTCACCAGAGAAACATGTAGCAAAACATCTCGCTCAATAACCCGTCTCCACCTGGCTAATCGTGATTCAGTTTGACATTTCTCTTTCTTGTTCTTCTTAAATGTTTGTATGTTTGCTTATTTTTGCGTCTTTGTTTTGGTCTGTGTGAGATTTCGATAGATTTTCGATACAAAATTAGAAAAGACATCGATATCATCGAGGTTGGCAAGATGATTCAGAATGAAACAGTGTTTCAATCTTCACTCGCTCCCAGAAATTTTGTATGGAAATTGGCGAGTTTCGGCACTGGTTTCCGTGTCGAAACAAGATTGAGAAAGAAAATGCAGAAAAAAAGAGCGAAACACGTTATGTGGAGACATGGTATTACAAAGCAACAAAACACTTCATTGAGTTCACTCATTCATTCATTCATTCATTGCTTGCTTGCTGTTTGGCTTTTATTACTTTTATTTTATGTGTACTTAGTTTGATAGTTAGTATTTAGTAGTAGCAGAAGCAGAAGCAATGCTGGCGAATCGCTAGAAAGTTGTCCAGTTGTTTGTCGGCCCATTTAGTTTACCCTGCAAAAAAGCCGATTACGCCATGCATGCGTGTATAAAGTAATCGCTATGAACCAACCGTGTACTCCATAACCTGCCACATTTCATATAAAAAATACGGTCCATTTAACATGGCGATGTCCGAGGCAGGGATCACATACTCCGATTTCCGCATGACACCCGAGTAATCCAAGGAGTACCTACATTGGATTAATTCATGGAGTAGGTACTAAAATTAATGAAATTTAATAATCTCTGAACAGATTTGAGCGAATGCCAATTCAATTTGATTATTAGCATTATATATGATTTTCTTTAATAAAAAAATAATAACATTTTTCTAGCGCAATCACCAACATGTTGTGTCGCGTTTCAATGTCTAAATCCTGCACGTTCAAACAAGCATGCATATGTACATACATATGTACGAACTTGCTTCGTCGTTATCGCAATATACATTCGGTTTTCGTAGCAATGTTCGGCTAAAGCTGGAGTTATAGATACTTAACGTAGCATGAACAAACTCACTCAAAATTTCTGTTCAATGGGGTTTGAGTACATTTGATTATGCACACTTATGTTATGTTCAGACACAACCTTAATTGAACATTAAGAGCCTTCATTCAATTTTCAAGCCTAATGATTCTCAACAAAAATTTACTAAGTTAATGCTTCATTAGAAATTAATGAGTTCCTAATGAAGAACAATTCTGCATGCAACCCTGTTAGAAGGGTTGTTTCATAAGCAAAATTAAATGTCATGTTCAGAGAAATGTCATTAGCGTCAGGGTCCACTAAACAGGTTGTTTCGTCAGATCAGCTGAATTCTTGTTCTTCTTCATCACCTATCAAACTTTTTTTTTATTTCTGCTTATTCTATACATGCATTCGTATTTACGATTGGTAAAAGTTGTGAGCTGAATGTCAAATTATTTCGTCCTCCTTGCAGTTTTGACATTTAGGTCACGAGAGTTTGATATTCAGCTCACGGCGTGTATGTGTGCATGTATCTTGAGCCGACCTGTTAAATGGGCCAAGTAAATTAAATATGTGTGAACACCAAATCTAGAGATGTTCAATCAAGCCCAATTGACTTAATTAATTTTTATGTCTGAACATGATATTAGCGTAACATAGAAGTCTGATTCATTTAGATTTTTACGGAGCGCGCATAAAGCGGCGCGTTTCTCAACTTGTTCCATGCTATGTTAAGTATCTATAACCCCAGCTTAACTACGAGCCGATGCAGATAAACGAGTCGCTCCCTTGGGTCTATGTTTATGATCACTTTAAAAATACTCCCACTTGCCACAAAATGGATCATATAATCTAATGATTTTTGCAGGGTAGTTGTGTTTTAGCAAAGTGTTTGAAAGTAAAATACGAGAAATCTTGTATAGAAATATGGTGGCTATTGTATATTTATATGTATAATATTTGTACATTAGAGTGGTCCTTAAAAATCAAATGAACATTTTTTTCAGCCTAACTCCATAAATGGGTTAAATTAGGGTCAAAGATAACCAAAACTTTTATTTGTTATACTTGAGTAGGTGCAGCACTATCGATTTTGGGTATAGATATAAAAAAAAAATATTAAATTTTTAGTCTTTATATAGTAATCTGAACTTTGAACCCTTTGCAAATTTATGTGTGGCAACTTCGATTATATTAACATCGACCTATCGCGTGAGGTTGAGAAAAATGCGGTACAATTTGTCTCCACACATTTGGGGACCAGCCTAATGTAGATAAGAATCGCTAAAAGTGGTTTTGCGGGTAGGTAGGCATTGTTGAGTTATGCGGTTTGTGTAAACTTTGGACTAGTGGTAAAGCGCTGGTTGTTAGTACTAAGAGTACAAGCATAAGTTCTAGTATAGGGTGGTGTAAAAAGTATGGAAAGCTGTAATGAAATATATTTATTTATTGATTCTCGCCGAGTAAGCCTAAAATTGAATCGTTTCCACAAAAAAAAAGAAATTTTGTGAAAATTTCTTTAAAAAAAAATTGACATTTGAATCTTTAAAAATTATTTTGGTGCTTTTCTTCTTCTTCTTCTTCTTTTTATTTTTATTTTTCTTTTTGTTTTCATTTTTCTTTTTTCTTTTTCTTGTTCTTTTTCTTGTTATTTTTCTTTTACTTTTCCTTTTCCTTGTTCGTGTTCTTGTTCTAGTTCTTATTTTTGTTCATGTTCCTATTCTTGTTATTCTTCTTGTTCTTATTCTTATTCTTATTCTTCTTCTTCTTCTTTTACTTATTCTTATTCTTATTCTTATTCTTATTCTTATTCTTATTCTTATTCTTATTCTTATTCTTATTCTTATTCTTATTCTTATTCTTATTCTTATTCTTATTCTTATTCTTATTCTTATTCTTATTCTTATTCTTATTCTTATTCTTATTCTTATTCTTATTCTTATTCTTATTCTTATTCTTATTCTTGTTCTTGTTTTTGTTTTTGTTTTTGTTTTTGTTTTCGTTTTCGTTTTTGTCTTTGTTTTTGTTTTTGTTCATGTTCCTGTTCTTGTTTTTCTTCTTGTTCTTGATCTTGTTCTTGTTATGTTCTTCTTCTTTTTCATTTTCATGGTTTTCTTCTTATTCTTGTTCTTCTTCATCTTCTTCTTTTTCTACCACGTGTAATCTCATTCTTAAACTTAACTTTCATTTCTATTATTTTTGGTTATTTTCTTTTTCTGCATTTTTCTTTTCATTTTATATCCTTTTTGATGTTTTCTTCTCATTTTCTTTTTTCTTCTCATCTGCTTTATTTCTTTTTCTCTTTAATCTTCTACTTCTTATTCGTCTTATTCTTCTTCCTATTCCTACTATTCTTCTCTATCTTCTCTATCTTCTACATCTTCTTATTCTCTTCTTTTTATTATAATTCTTCTTCTCATATAGACTTTCATCATAACATGTGCTCTCTGTTTTTTTCTTCTTAATAACTATTCTTCCTGTTGTCCGTCTTCTGCTTTTTTTCTTCTTCTTCTTCATTTTTCTTCTTCTTCTTCATCTTCTTCTTCTACTTCTTCCTTTTCATTCTTCATATCTCACTCTTAATCTTAAATTTTTCTCTCTTCTTTTTCTCATTGTATAACTTTTAATCATTTCCTTCCTCTTCTATTTCCTCTTTTTAATCTCCCCTCTCTCTTTCTAAATTTATTACAATCTGCTCTTAGTTATTTTCAACGGTAAAAACTTTCAAGCCACCATTTATATACTAAAAGTATGTACTTCAGCCTTACTATTCGTAGTAGTGCTAGCGCTAAATGGGTTAAAGCAGCAACGGTCAATGCCTTTACAAATACAATGCAATACAACCCCACATACTTAAGCTGATTTGTGTGATCTTGTGGTCACGCCAACTTTTGCTCAGCTAAATAAGTTAAAGGTTAACAATTATGATGGCTGCAAAAGGAAATAGAAGGATTAGATAGAAAAAAGTGGGAAAGGAGGGAGAGAGAAAGAAAGCACGGAAAGAGAAAGAAAGGTGGTCTTATTCATTGACTACTTCCTCTTGCACTTCGACTTCCATTTGCAATCGCGTTGCCAACTATAACTAAACATTCATAGAACAAAGTCAAACGAAGGCGCTCTGTTGGTAGCTAAGCTAAGCTAAGCCAATGTTCAGTTTAATATGCACAAATTCTCATGTGTTTGTAGGTTTGTACGTGCGCCAAACATGCACTCAGTCAAAAGTTAATAACCAATTGTAAGTTTAAAGTGCAACAATGGGTAATTACTTATAAGTTGAATAAAGAACAAAGAAGAATAAAGTCTTGATAAAATTGAAAATGAAGAGCAACAGCAGCTAATATTCTTCGGAAGTTATTTTAGCAAACGGAAAGTTGCTACTTTGCTTGGTAGAGGAAGAAAGAACAAGGACTTTGCTGGTAAGAGTGGAGGTAAATTTTATTTAGTAAGAGTTGGTGGTAAAGTAATTGAGACATTGTGCTGGATGTGAAGGTGGAATAAGTAGGCAAGCATTTTGTAGCACAGTTAATAATAGTATAAACATACATACATACAGGGCCGGGCGCAGGGGGGGGGGGTTTTTGGGGGGGGTTTTGGGGGTTAAACCCCCCCATGACCAAATCTAACTTGCAATGATTTTGCAAAAATTTTCAAAATACAGTTTATAAATGTTGCATTGAATTTTGACTCATAATTTTTGACAATATTAGTTACAATAATTTTACGGAAGAAGAATTGGTGAAAGTTGCAAAAAATAAGGTTGGCCAATACATAAGTTCGGAACTTTGAATTGCACTTGGAGCTTTCCGAAATTACAAAGTTTTGTAGCATATGTTCGTTTGGCATTTTTAAAAAAATTGTACTGATAACAAAAAATGTTCATTTTGTGAAAACAGTGAGCAGTTTCAATTAACAAGTACTGTAAACAGTACACGGAAAGAAATTTGTATACTTGAATCAAGAAAAATGCTTTCTTGAACTCAATTTAGAAAATTTTTAGGGAAATAAGAAAAATTGACTTAATTATTACTGGAAATAAGAAATTGAGTTTTCCAAAAATGACACAATTATCTTCTTATTCAAGAACACTAACAAAATCTATAGAAAAAAAATGTTGAAAAAAATGTTTAAATAAATAAGAAAATCTTTTCTTAAATTTACTTAAATGAAGAAAATCTTTTTGCTAATATCAAGAAGAATTTAAGAAAATTGTGTTTCGACGAATTGGAACAACAAAATACAGCGAAAAAAAAATGTAAAATGAATAAGAAAACGTTTTCTTGAGCGAAGTAAAATTTTTCTTGCTGAATTTGCATTTCCAAAGTTACATGTATTTTTTTTTTCATTTGCCATCCGCTTTGCATATTTCTGAATATTTTTGCAATTCTCAGATTGTTAGTGAAGCATTTGGTATAAGGAGTTCACTATTTGCATCTTCATTTATATTAAATAAAATGTTGTCATTTCAATAAACAAGTCCTAGGAAAATACTAGTTGACTAATTATGGTTTTCTAATCCCTCATGATTAGTTTTCATTTTCCTTATTTTTTACGTTTTTAATATTTTTAGAAAATATTTGCTAAATTTAATATTTAATATTTTCTTATGCCTCAGACACACATGTGGTATGAATATTAGAATATCAATATTATGATTTGGCTATGCTATGAAAATTTTCAATTAAACTACAATATGAGGGTGACACATATGTGGTATAGATCGAAATATTATTACTATACTACGATGTGTGTCTCTCGCATTACTTACTTAAGCTTGTATAAGAAAAGTTTTACTTGCAACAAAAAAATAATTTCTTAATTTATTTCAAAAAACAAGAAAAAAAACACTTACCCTAAGTAAATTATTTCTTATTTATTTAAAATCCAATTTTACTTGAAGCAAGAAAATGTTTTCTTATTTATTTAAAATCCAATTTCACTTGAAGCAAGAAAATTTTTACTTATTTATTTAAAATCCAATTTTCTTGGATTTTCTTGATATTAAGAAATTATTTTCTAAGTTCAAAATCAAGTCTAATTTTTCTTGTCTCGGCATTGCTTCTAGTAAAAAATTCTTTCCGTGTACTATTCAGGACCTGGTTAACTAGGTTTTGATGAATCATAATGAGTTTCAGAAAAGTTAGAGAACATTTAAATTTATGGTGTATGGGTCTGGATATCTGTTTCAGCAAATATGTTTATCTTAGCGAAAAATGTATGCGAATGCAAACCAAAATGAAAACCACCCCCAAGGCTAATTCCTGCGCACGGCCCTGCATACATAGATACATAGATAGATATAGCTATCAATTTATCTACCAGAAAGTTATATTCACTTTGTATGCAATCAAAATCAAATTGAAACAAAGTCCTTGACTTGAGGGTATACGAATGTACTACAAACACATGCCCATGCATGCACGCACAATCTAATTATAACAAAATAATTCCACATAATCATTTACTAAATTATTCATAAAAGATTTACTATTAGTATATAGTGCAATCAAATTACTTTGATGATTTCTTTAGCATTATATTAAACGCCTTAATTGTGTAAACATTTTAATGACACATAGACAAAGAGAAGATTTGAGTTTGTTGTGCAACAAGTTTGAATTAAAATAATAAAACATAAACATAAATATGCAATATTAAAAGTAATAAAAATAATAAAACTCTGCACTAACACTTAAAAGAAATAATTAACTACAGTGCTAAATTTAACAACCGACTAAAGCAAAAAACTTAAATAAACTATTTATTTTCTAACCATTTTATTTTTAGTGTGAGAATGAAATAGGCTAGGTTGGACTGATAGTGACACACTTAAGCCAGTGTATAGACCCGTTGTGATACCACGAGAACAGATTGCTCCTCCTTACTGCACACGGTAGGCAGGAAGCGACGATAGGTTGCATGAAAATGTCGACAAAAAAGGAAAGTGGGGTTGTGTTATGTGATGTTTATAGATGAAACATCCGTTGAAATTAAAATCCAAGCTGCTCCTTTTTCAAGGATATCCACATTTTTTGTTTTTTTTTTTTTGAAAGGATGAAATATTGACGAAATCGAAAATTCGCCAAAGTCCAAATTTTTCCGATTTCAATACATTATCTGGTAGGTAAGGGATACAATAAAAGGTATTAAAAAAAAACACCTGTAGTGGAAAAATCGAATGTGAACAGGACCTAAAGGATAACCACTGAAATATAAAATAACACAAAAAGTACCCACTTTAATTTGCGTATAACGCCGAAAACGTTAACTCTACGTGAAAATTCCTTATAATATGTTTCATTCAGAATAAATAAAGCAATATTTCTTTAATATACAATTTTGATGTACCTACAGTGCTTAATGTACTTTGGTGCATCTAAAGTGAAAATTTCAAAAAAAGTACGTTTTTTTTATGGTGCTATTTTGAGTTCAAATATTTTGCTAGTTTATGTAAATATTTTAATCTAATGATCCAATTCTCATTATTACATATTTATACGTAAATATTAAAGAGAATTTGGGCTGAAATACGCGCTAGCTGTGCACGGTGGGCGGTAAGCAACAATAGGTTGCATCAAAATATCGAAGAAACGATGGCCTCGCAAACTCATCAGCCATACCTAAAATTACCCTCGAAGTTCCTGTGTACCGAGACCTATATGAGGCACAAACAATTCTGTTTTGACCATCCCTGTAGATTTCAGCAACAGTTTAGTACCAAATCAGAATTGAACAAAAAACAAACAGGAGTCCTAATGGCCGTTTGGCTGTTGCTAAAGATGAACAGATCTTTGTGTATAGGCTCGTAACCTGTCCAGCTCACCACAGATTCCAATATTGCCGAAAATTTCATAAAATGGAAAATGCTGCAGTGATTAGATAACCTAAAAGACAGCTTTAGATTCAGATCTTGGAAAAAGACTCCTCTTCCAACTTTGCCATTTAATTTCGAGTCGTCGGTCTAGATGAAAACGCTAACTGCGGGTAGCACCGAGCGCTGGCTCTGCCCACTTTTCCCTGCCGGGAATCTTTCTTTCGACGTTCGGTGTCTGCAATTCGTACTACAATGTGGGAAGCTTAAATTTTTCATACTACTAGAGTGCTCTGTGGCCTTTGAAGAGTTCTTTATTTATTCTTCTTTCCAATTAGAGGCAATTTCATTAATTTAGGGTGTACAAAACTCATTTCAGGCTTGTACAAAAATAATTATAAAATAATTAAAGACACTCCTAAAACTTGCACAAATCCAGTTATTTTCTACACCAGAAAATCAACTTCATAATAAGCGTGTGCTCACAAAAAATGGCCATGAATCACATGGTAATCAAGTGGTAATACCGATGTAAGCCTAATCGACTTGCGCGCTATATTTACGGCACTCATTAATTCTCACACTCGCCAAAAATGCCAACCGCACTCACTAAATCCACTTTTACACCAGCTACGAAGGATTTCAGTGTCAAAATGAAGCTTAGAGGCATTGCGGGAAACAACAACAAAAAAAACAACAAATAAAAGAAAAACAAAGAAACAATATAAAAGATACAAAAAAAAAAAAAAAAAAAAAATACAAAAAAGGACAGAAAAAAACAAAAAGTACCAAATCGCTGCCATCAGCGAAGGACTTAGCAAATAATAGGACAGCAGCGAGACAGAGCTTAATGAGAAGCAAATAGAAAGCTATCAAGCATACATACCTATTATACTATAAGTATATATGTAAGTATACGTACATACATTTCTACTAAATACACAAGCATTATATTCATTTTTTTCTTCCATTGTTTTCTATTGGAATGCGCGACAAATGGATTTACCAAATATTAACTAAAAGTGTCAAATGGAAATTTATTGCGGATGCCACGTTAGATAAAAGCGAAAAAAATAATAATATGTACTTAATTATAGGCCTATTTATGACCGTGTAATTCCAGGATTTAGTTGCTATTAAATTCTAGTAGTTTTCCATTTGTTTTTTTGTGGCACTTTTTCTAGTGTTTGTTGACCATTCAAATTACATTCATAGAATGTAGTAATAACAGTGTCAAGCAGAGTAAAAATAGCGCTGCCTAACAGCGCAAAGCAAATAAAGCGAGTTCAAATTTCAAAAGCAATTTCTATAACCCAAACTAAAAAGAGTTGCATGCAGATTTGTGTGATACTTGAGCCGAAATTTTATCTTTACAGCAAACGCAATTTAAAAGATCACTCATACGCCTAGTGGCACTCTGGCTTTAATCAAGGCGTTACAAAAGGCAAAAAATACGTACAATTTTGAGCTTCCGTTGTAATTGAAATGTGCTTAAAGCGTGCTCTAAAAGTTTTTCGTTTCAAATACATTTTTCTTAACTTTAAATAAAAACATTTACGCAACATCACAATCAAAAAAACTGAACTTAAAAAGCAATAACTTGTAACGCTACGCCATAAGCCAAGTCCAGTCATAAGAGGCTTAGCAAACAAACAAACTGATTTAAGTACTAAAATCAAAAAATTCTGAGAAAGACACGAATTGTAGGTGAAAAAATACTATTGACGCGCCATTAAAATGTAAAAAAAAAATATTTTGCAGAGCATTACACAAAGCACTTAAGCTGCTTGAAATTTTTAGAAAATGAAAAAAAAAAACTTAATCACTTGTACATTTTTAGCACATGCTGCTTGCCTTACAACTAACATAGTTATTTTTTGCGTTTATTTCATTATTAGTACAGACTTTCAGCTTTGAATGTACATATTGGTTTTAGTTAAAATTTTATGGTTTTGAACTAACACGAAAAGTAAAAAAAGCTTTTGCGGCTTAATTGCTGAATTTAGTACAATTTTAGTACAGTTTTTATTTATTTGGTTTTTGTTATATTGGTTTTAGTAAAAGTTTAATGGTTTATAACTGTTAGCAATCGAGCACAGCTTCTATTGCTTATTAATCGAGTATAGTACATTTTTAGTACAACATTTTAGTTTTTAGTACATTAGATTTAGATAATATTTCATGGTTTATAACTATTAGCAATCGAGCACAGCTTCTGTTGCTTATTTATGGATTTTAATACATTTTTAGTACACTTTAAGTTTTTTGGTACAATGGGTTTAGGTAAAAATTTTTGGTTTAGAACTATTATCAAACAAGTACCATTTTTGTACACCCTTTCGGTTTTTAGCACCTACATTAGTTTTAGCTAAAAGGTGGTTTAAAACTATTACCATTCAAGTGTAGCTACTGTTATTTAGTTATTGAGATTAGAACATTTTTAGTACACTTTTTCGGCTTTTAGTACATTGGCACATTTTACATACATACATTTTAGTTTTTAGTACATTAGATTTAGATAATATTTGATAGTTTAGAACCATTAGCAATCGAGCACAACTTCTGTTGCTTATTTATTGATTTTAGTACATTTTTAGTACACTTTCTATTTTTGGTACAATGGGTTTAGGTAAAATTTGTTGGCTTAGAACTATTATCAAACAAATACAGCTTCCATTGCTTACTTATTGAGTTTAGTACCATTTTAGTACACCCTTTCGGTTTTTAGTATTTTGGTTTTAGGTAAAAATTTTTGGTTTAGAACTATTACACTGGATCACAAAATGAAATTTTTTGTCTGTACTTTGGACGTGACCATCCTATCTATATGTAAAATCGGTCGCTGATTCCGAAAATCGGGCTCATTTTTAATTCTATGGGAAGGTTTTTGAGATATCGGCAATTTACCGTTATTTGGCCACTGGCTCCACTTAATCCTGTATACCTTTTTAACGCAGTGAGCTATCTTCCTTGGAGTGACACTCAACGAAAGAAAATTAAATTTCCTTTTCATCGCTGCTATAACATTTTTCTGTAACTCTTATAGTTTCTGAAATATTGACGATTCAATTTGAATTTTTTCGATTTTTTACGATTTTTTGAAGAAAAAATTGAATTTGTCAGGCAATATCTTTTAAACCAATGTCTTCACCTTCGGTTTTACTCCTTTACATGAAGCTCCATTCTATTGGGAAAAATATAAGCTATCAACGAAGAAAATCCATGGTAAAATGGAAAAGTTATAGGCGATCAAGTAAATACATCCAAGTCGCGCAATGCCTCTGCACGGGTATATTCTATGCATGTTATACCCGTAAATGGGCTTTTATCTACTGCGCTGCCAATGTGCTGCTACTGCAGATGTGTAGTAGGGATTCCAATTTTTCCGATTTTTACGATCCCGGGATTTTCGGGATTTATTTTTAAAATCCCGGGATCCCGGGATTTATCCCGGGATTTGGACTTTAATTACACAGGCCGACAATATTTCCAAAAAATTTTCTAACTCAAATAAAATTCTACTTTTCTAAAGGATTTCGGTGCGCTGATTCTGAATTTGAAGTCGGATTTTCGGTAATGCGTGTAGGTTTTGAGATATTCGTGTCCAAAGAGATGAAAAATGCGATTTTTTGCTATATTCACTGCTCAATCTGTTAAATTATTTACTTTCATTAAAAGATGATTGCAGCTATTGAAAGAACGATCATTTCTCTTGAAAACAGCGCTTTCCTTTTTCGGGTATCTTATTCGGATATCTACGTTGTCTTCAAAAGAAATGATCGTGCTTTCAATAGATGTAATGAGTTTTTAATGAAAGTGAGTAGTTTTAAAAATATTGAGGAGTGAATATGGCCACAAACTGCGTTTTTCGCCTTTTTGGACATGAATGTCTCAAAAACTACACCGAAATCCTTTTGAAACGTAGAATTTTATTTCTATTACAAAAATTTTTCGACCAGTATTATTTTCCCACATTTGGGGTTGAAAAAAGGAAATATATATTTCGAGGAACGCTACAACTTTAAAGTGCAAAGAAAAATTATTGATATTTCCAAGCTTGCCGAAAAATTCAGAAAATTAATGCAACTTCTGAATAGATAAACATCGGAGGCAAAATTTTGATATGAATTCCGAGTATGCAGCTGCGTATTTAATTTTAGTACAGTGTTGTAAGACTAACAAGTCTAATTAAAATTTTGTTTCCATTTTCTTCCATTATTTACTTTCCATGTGGGAAAATTCCAAAAAACATTTGAGAAATAAATGACTAGGGCATGGAATTTTATGTACTAAAAAATAAAAAATATGCGCATAAAAAATGCAACAAAAACTGAGAAATATGCATGAAAAATAAAAAAAAAATGCATTAATTCATGTTTATTGAAGTTACAATTGGCGCTTTCGATTCGCCATCAGACAAGCGAGGTCGGATCGAACAACAAAAATGTTTGAACTCATAATGAGTAGTAGCCATACTCGCTAACTGGTCGATAAAAATTTCCCTCTGCTCGCTATCATTCACATATAAATTTGGCAGAGGGAAATTTATAGCCAGCAGAGAAATTGTGAATCGAAAGCGGCTAATAGTTAAATAAATTAGGTACAAATATTTTTTAATTCAATTTTGCTCTTACGTTGTACGTTTATACATATGTATGTATGTTTTTATAGATATGTACATAAATTCAGTCTTGAACATTTCATAATTTGTAAAGGTTAATCCTTATTTAACGATTCATTAGCGTACACAATGAAATATTTTTTTCATATTCTCAAAAAGAAAAATTTGCCGATTCGGTCGAAAAAAGCTCTTAAACATAGAAAACGAACGTTCTAAATCCACAGAGGTAATAGGAGCATGTTTGAAAACGGCTCTTTGTCGACAAGTATGCACCGTATCGAATATACTAATAATAGCCGTGTTCACACGAAACTCTATTCGTCGTCAGATGACTGTTATGCATGAATTTCATTTGTATAAAACTGTCAACTAGCAAATTACAAAAATAGGCAATATAATGCGAAATATGTAATAAAAAAATGCAAACAACGCAAAATATGTAAAAATATGCATATATGACCAAAATATGCAAAATATGCAAAAACATTTGAATGCCATTTTTAAGACAATTTCACGATTCGCAAAGATTGTTTATTTATTTTGCTCTACCTAAATCTAAGAAAAACATGTATTTGCATAAATTTCCATGCCCTATAAATGACCAAAAATCAGGAAATAGAAATTATCGAATGAATTTTGCCACAAGCTAAAAGCTTTAAAAATACCTAACGTACGTTTCCTTACAACGCGTACTTCAATACAAAAAAATTTAATTATTAAAAAAAAATCAAAAATTTTAATCCTTACTTTAACTAATGCACTTTTTTATTCTAGCAAAAATGTCGCACTTTCTTCCGGCTGTCACATTTTTTTCTTCTCTTCTACACAGACACAACACTTTTTTGGGGATGTTTGTTCTATTGACAAAATATAAAACTGGCCCGACTACGGGCAACATTTTCTGCTCTTAGCACAAGTAAAAGGTTGCATTATTTTTGTTTCATTAATCACATGAAAAATTCAACACTTTAATAGGGCACATGACACATGTTGATAATGCTGCAATGTAATAATGCAACATTTTCATTCAGAATAGGAAATGCTATTAGTATACAGATCTGAGACCAATAAAAATTATATAAAATATAACTTTTCTTTGCTATAATAGCGGAATATTCTCTCTTTATCTTATCCCGAAAATCCCGGGATAAAATTCTAGCGATCCCGGGATTTTCGGGGTGTCAAAAAGGGCGGGATCCCGGGATCCCGGGATCCCGGGATCCCGGGATTGGAATCCCTAATGTGTAGGTATTGGTATAACATGCATAGAATATACCCGTGCAGAGGCATTGCGCGACTTGGATGTATTTACTTGATCGCCTATAACTTTTCTATTTTACCATGGATTTTCTTCGTTGATAGCTTATCTTTTTCCCAATAGAATGGAGCTTCACGTAAAGGAGTAAAACCGAAGGTGAAGACATTGGTTTAAAAGATATTGCCTGACAAAGTCAATTTTTTCTTCAAAAAATCGTAAAAAATCGAAAAAATTCAAATTGAATCGTCAATATTTCAGAAACTATAAGAGTTACAGAAAAATGTTGTAGCAGCGATGAAAAGGAAATTTAATTTTCTTTCGTTGAGTGTCACTCCAAAGAAGATAGCTCACTGCGTTAAAGAGGTATACAGGATTAAGTGGAGCCATTGGCCAAATAACGGTAAATTGCCGATATCTCAAAAACCTTCCCATAGAATTAAAAATGAGCCCGATTTTCGGAATCAGCGACCGATTTTACATATAAATAGGATGGTCGCGTTCAGAGTATTTTTTGGCTGTAGAGCAGTGTTATCAAGCAAATACAGCTTCTAATGGTTATTTAATGAGTTTAGTACATTTTTAGCATACATTTTCTGTTTTAGTACATTATAATAATAATATAATAATACAATGGCGCTATTATAACTCTGACGAGTTTTATGGCCGAGCTTCTCTCCCAATTCGAGGTGTGCTCCTTTTGTTTTTCCTATTAATTGGTAATTAGTACATTAAATTTAGCTAAAAATTTGTTGGTTTAGAACTATTACCATTCAAGTATAACTACTGTTATTTAGTTATTGAGTTTAGTACATTTTTAATACACCATTTTAGTTTTTGGTACATTGGCTGAGGTAATATTTGATAGTTTAGAACTATTGTAAATCATGTACAGCTTCTGTTACTTATTTGTAGAGTGAAGTATATTTTTAGTACATCATTCCGGTTTTTAGTACATTTTTTTGGACTAAAATTTAATGACTTAGACACACTACCTATCAGTCGATTATAGCTTATATTGCTTACTTACTGAGTTTAGTACATTTTTAGTACTCACAGAGATCTTTTATAATGATTTGACAACATTTATGTAACAATTTTTATGTTCACAGAGACTCTCAATTTTGCTTTGGCAGCACTGATCGCTTATCTATGAATTTGTATCTGGTAACACTGACTACTTTTACCAAATTCAATATTCACAAAGCCTTCTAAATTCTTAACTAGAGCGATTAGAGAAAATATGTAAATTCATACTTATGTAAATACCTAATTCTCTAGCTTTCGATTCGCTGATATGAGTATTAACCTTGCTTAGGCTTTCAGCAAAACAAAAAACCCTTCGTCAAGAAAATAGCTTAAGCTCGCAGCTCAAAATATCAATAACAATTGCTTTCAGCTCTGACAACAATAAATAAGCCAAGCGGAAGGAAATCATACATTCGCAAACGCTTCGATCGGTGACGACACCTCTATAGTTATTACTGCCTGCCTGCCTGCGTGCCTTTCAACGTCAAACCATATTGTCTGTTTGTTAGGCAAGAACAAAAGAAAGCATAACAATTTGTATACCCAACCACATACACTCTAACCTCTTTCTCTACCACTTCCAATCATCAGCCTTCTTCAGCAATGTATGATGCAATTGATTGCTTGTGTTTTTGCAGTTGCTGCTGCTACCGCTTGCCTTCTTCTATTGATTTTACTATTGTTTAGTAACATTTTCAATTCGCATTTTTATTGATTCACAAGCACAAAGCGGCAAAATGTGTATTGAATTGAACGAGGAGAAGAAGAAGAAACAGCAAAGAATAAATATCAAAGCCAACAAACAACAAAAGCTACATGAATATAATAACAGCAACTAAGTAAGGAGGTTTTGTTTTGTGCTGCTTACCGAAGTAAGTAGGTACTTACAAAAGTACGTAGAAAGTGAAATACATATATAGGTATGATGCGTCAAGTAGCACAAGCAGCCGCAGCCGCAGCCAGCAAACATCAAAAACGAAAGGAAACCACTTATAAAGTCATAAATAAACATATACCTAAATACACATTTTTTCATATACCTACACTCAGAGAAAAAGCAAGCTACATTTAAGTATAGCGGGCTTGAATCAAGCCGAAAACTTTATGAAAGTCTGTTAAGCTTGAAAATGCTAAAATCAAGAATAATTCTTATTTTTACAACGATTTTTTTTTGAAAATAAAAAGCTTACATTAAGAATTTTCCGTTTTGAAATAAGCTTATATAAACTTATTTTAGGCATTGCTCATACTTGATTTAAGAATGTATATTCTTATTTTCAGAATGTTGACATTTGCTTTAAAAATATTTATTCTTGATTTTCCACCTTTTCGAAATTCAAAATTCGAAATTATTTAACCCACCTAACAAAAATAAAAAATAAAAGTGGTAATTTTTTGCATTGTGTTTTATTTTCCAACTTTTTTAGATATTTACATATGTACATATATACGCTAGTATATCTATATACATAAAAATCTCATGTCACATATAATATATAATTAAGTCATTACATACATGTACATATATGCACTCTTAGAAATTTTCGTGTAATTTTGCATACAAAAAGGTAGGTTACTTTTTTCCTACCTTATTATGCGCAAAATCGCACACTGAAAAATTCAACAGATAAGCTGTTTAAATTTAAACAATAAAAGTGTAAAGCCTACACAAACAAACTTTAAATCTAAACACCAATCGAGTAATAAATTGTAATTTCGCATATAAGTTAAACAAAATTACAAATTCACTATGTAATTTTACTCCACTCAATTGTAATTTCGCGCACGAGATTTGAAATTACAATTTCTGTATGCAATTTTAATCCAAAATGCGTGTAAAATCGCATGATATGCTCACTTTTGCTGAAAAGTGCGTAAAATTTCGTTTAGAACTGTAAATTACACAGTTGTAGTGTAAATCTACGAAAGAAATGTAATTTTCAACTAAAAATTACATATACTTTGGTAGCATATTTACACGCAGTTTTTAGAGTGTGTACATACATAAGTGTAAAACTAAAAATATTTATATATTCAAATAATATTATAACTATAACTACAACTATAATTATAACTATAACAAATATTTATGTCATAAAAGATTTTCCATCAACTATTCAGCTTCCCAGATTTATTTTTGAAACGAGATGGGGATGTCAGCACTGCGTTGAATATTACGCTTGATTAATAATCTTGAGCATCTAAAGATACAAATTATTACAAAAATTTAAATTATCATCGATTGTCGATTATATATTCTATTTATAAATCAATAGCAAACATTTTAACACATGCATATGTACATATAATACTAGTCCGAGATGCCACTGTAGAAACCTTACGAGTTGAGTGATTGTTCTATGTTTTATATAAATATAGCACTCCTAAATGCAATTACATAAGTATATTGGTTTTACAAAGAAATTTCTACCCCCAACCAATTTTGTTACATTTCCGTAAAAACTACATACAAAACATTCGTATGCCGAGGCGTATGAGTAACCTTTTCAGGTAAAAATACGGACAAATTTGTTGAATTTAGTTGCATAAAATTGTTTTGAGGATTGAAGATACATCGAAACTGTATATGAAAGGTATGGTGCTTTATTAATTATGAATGAAATTTTGTATCTAACTTTTTCACTTATAAAAAAATAAGCGAAAAATATAAGAAAAAATAATTGCGTTTAGGCAACCTAGTGAATAAATAACCTAAATTTATAAAAAAATGGATCTAACCACTCAACTCGATGGGGCACATATCTCGAACGGATAACTCACCCTTTTAATATATTCAGAAGTTTTCTCAGGCTTTCGTCATCCTCTGCTTCGTTAAGTATCTGGTCCGAATCCAAAGCCGCAGCGTTTTTACATACTTGATATTTCAAGAGTCTGATGCTGACTCGTCCAATGGAATATGTGTACATTCTATGTATTTATAATGTTTTGATTTCTTCCATCTTGCTATGTGTGTACATACATATGTATATAAATTGTTGTTTTTTAATAAAAAAAAAATTTCCATCTTCACACAACAAAAAGAAAAAAAATAAACACATTCGAAAATTACACACAGTTGTACATACATACATACATATGTATGCATGTATATTTTAGAAAACATTTTGCCCTAGTATTCTTAAATTAAGAATTTTATTCTTAAACCAAGCTTTTTTCAGATTTTTATCCCGTTTCAAGAATACCGTTCTTGATTCAAGATTGGGGAAACTTAAATTTGATTTATTTTCCCATAATTTGTATAATTCCTAATTCAAGTACGACACAGCTTGTTTTTAGCCCGCAACTTTTCTCTGAGTGTACAAATAAATTTTAGCCTCAAAAGTATGATGCAGAGCTTACCTATTTGTTGGCCAGAGGAACGTTGCTTGGTTGGTTGCTTGTTTGTTGGGTGATTGGTTGGCTGGTGGTGTGTGAGGTATAAAGCTAAGGCATAAGCTAGAGCTATGTGACGTACTTTAGAACAACACTTGAAAGTAATTGATATTCATACTGTTCGTTATGCATATGCGCAAACAATGATGATTGTGATGGTTTGGAAGGGCGGCATTGTGGTAATGTGTGTGAGGGAAGAACAAAAACATACCAAACAAGCAAGATTTTCTTTGGCACAATAATAACAACAATAGCGCGTAGAATCGCAACAACATAAAAGAAGAACGCTGTACAATAGGCCATCTCGCCTCATAGGCACCAAAAAAAAAAGTTCGCCGTTTCTTATTCATTTTTGGTTTAAAATTCAAACTAACAAAAGTTCAAATATTTCAAAGTAATTTTTGGAATAAATTTCATACTTTTTTTAGTTAAATCTTACATTTTTTCTCATTTAAACTTGTAAGGTTTAAATTTTAAACTTTCATTGGTCGTAAAATTTGGTTTCAGCAAAAAAATTTTAATTTTTGATTTGAAATTCCAACTTGCTTTTTCGAGAAATGAACAATATAAAAAGCTCATTTATAGTTATTAAACAATCTTTTAAACTTTTCAAAGTTTAAATTTTAATAAATTTTCGGTCTTGTCCTATATATCGACCAAAAAAGTTTAAAATTTATACCAAAATTTATTTGAGTGTATATAGTAGAAATCACTATTTCAAGCCAACAACATTGGTGTATTATACTTAGAGAACGGCCTATAAACAGCGAAAATATGAAGAAATATATAATTGGGCGACATCTAGCGGCGCCAAAAAAAAGTAAAAGAAGGGTAGGCGGACTTTTTTTCAATACGGTCTAATCATTAGACTCTAATGTACAGTGTTGTAGCAGGTATAAAGTGAAGGAATAAGATCAATGCTCCAGGAAACTTTATTTATGATTAGCTGCTCATAGAAAAATAACTGACGAACCCATTTGAGAATAAATTTAATGAAAGTAGTATTTCACCTTTTCCTTTCGCAAACTTTTCTTCGACAATCTCTCGGAACTCAAAGCCGTCAGGCCTGATGTGTTTCTTAGAACAGGATGGATATAGGGCTTAGGACTTGCCATGGTTTCCGCATTGCTTATTCTCTTTCACTTCTTATTTTTCACGTACAACATTAGTCACGAGTCGTGATATCAAAATGGCGCTTCGGCGGTAATTGCAGTCAGTGGGACTCGCAACTCCAACCAACCAACCGTTCCCCTCTCCGCCTTCAGGCGTTTTCTCATTCATTTACAAATGAACTCGGCTACATGTACAATGTACATATGTCTTGGTAAGTTCTCAGAAGGTTTCTGTTGAATATGATGCTGATAATGCAGCTTGTTGTATAAGCCATTTTAGACTTTTCATTGCTACTGTAGCCCTTTAGATCATGACTAGAGCTCGGAAAAATAGGTGAAATCAAGCGCCTAAAAAATGCTACATTTTGTAAATTTTGTTTGTTTTCAGTGGCGGGATTACAATTTAAATATAAAGGGGTAGCATATTGGTATGGTGGGTGAAGATTTTATTAGATAATTTCTTAATCATGTTACACAAATTTGCAGTTTGAATAAACATACAGTGGTGTGTGATGAAATAAAGCCAAAGAGGGATTTAGTTTCTTTGACATTTTTACTGAAAAATACTCGTACGTCTTGCGTTTAGAAAAAAAAAACAAAATTTACTTCAATTTTGTATTTTATGTTTTTGTACAACATCAAGCTTTTTGAAAGCAAAACAAAGCTAACAGTAATGAAAATAAAATTTGGAAAAAGGAAGTAAATTATGGCATAGTTAATGTTCCAATAACTCATAAGCAAAAAATGCAAAACCGAGAGAAATTTGCATTTTTACAGATATGGAATTATGCCGAGTATCCAATTGGAAAAATGTAAACACTGAAATGGTCATAAGAAAAAATAGGAAAGTTCAAATCAAGTTTTTTTTACCTAAAATATGCAAATGTTTAAAGTCAGACCACTACAAATTAAAAAGCTGTATTATATATTCCCTTTGCTAATATGCACTTGCCTCATTTTCATTCAAAATATATTTGGTTTGAAACTGTAATTGCTTTTCCTTCACGATATTGTCTCAAATTTAAGCGAGTCACTTTAAATTTTTAATTTTTTTCTATATTCTTTATAATTATATATTTTTTTATTATTTATTTATTTATTATACTTTATTTATTATTATTCTTTATTATATTTATTTATTGTAGCTTTCCTTGCAATTTTTCACGTGCAACCCATATAAGGCCTTAATAATTTATTATTATATTATTTTTCGTTCTAGTAAGCAAAAAATCCAATTGCATTCACGGGGGGCTTAGACCCGAATGTACCCCATTAAGCTTGCCACTGGATGTTCTCACAAATATTACCTAGCATAATTTTAGGCGTTTGATTTTCACCTATTATCCGAGCTCTAATCATGACAAAGTCCCGAACAGAAGTTTATTCGTGGCTCTTAGAATATTTAGGACTAGAGCAGTACATTCTACATCTGATGGAAGTCTCCTTTTTTCGGTTCTTCTAAGTTAACATGAGATTAAACTTCATGTTATAAAGAGTAATTATTTTCAAGTAATTCAAGTTAGTAATCCATAGCCATTTTTTTTTCAATTTTTCTCTTACAAAATTTATGATCTCCATGCCACCGTGCTGCGGTGGCCTTTTAAGAGAAGGTGAATTGTGCTTGCTAACTGTAGGCACTTGCATGTACGGGTGATGGTAGTGGCACCAAAGCATAATTGGCAATAAAAGCAAAGAAAGGGGATAACAATAACGTTACCATTAGTGGCAGTCTTGCATTTGCTAAAACACGATACGAAACGATAGCAGAGCCATGAAACAAAAGCAAAAATAAGAGAAAAGCAATATACAAGTGAGAAGAAAGAAAAAACAAGCAAAAAGGGAAGCAAACAAGAACAAAAAAACAAAAAACAAAAACAAATAAAAATAAATAACAAAAAACAAAAAACAAATAAAAATAAATAACAAGCAAATAGAAGTGATAAAAAACAAATAAAAGCAATAAAAAAAACAAGTAAGAAACAAACAGAACAAAAAACAACAAAAACGCTAGCACACAAACAAGCCAGCAAATTGTATGATAATAAATCAGATAAGAGAGGCAACAAATAAATTTCAAAAAAAAAAAAAAAATCTCATAAGTGGGGAATGCTCGTTGGAAATCAAATCAATTCAAATGATTTTCAAAATCAAATAATATCCTAAGTGCATTTGCTGATAAAACGTAAAGCCAGGATTTACAAGCTTTTTTGTGTTATGTACATACTTTTATTTAATTTTTCATTTTTTCTTTTTTGCTTTTAGTTGCAGCAAATTTAAAGCAGCAAAACAAAAGCTGCTTTTTAGCTTAATTGCTTGTTTAGGGAAAAAAGCTTTAAGCCTACAAGTAGGCTACCAAAAATGTTTGTATGTATTTGAAAATAATGCCCTTTAACCATTAAAACGAATTTTTGGAAGATTTTCTACAAAATCCACAATTTGCAAAGAAAAATTCAATTAAAAGACAATGCTTGACTTGTTTTACTTGAAGATAATGTGTATTACGAAAAATGTCAAAAGAGGAAATTTTTTTAAGCTAATATCCTTTTAAGAGAAATTTTTTAAACTAAATAAAATGGCAGCGATGACCAGTTTAACGATGATTTCTGACATTCTTACATGAAAGTAATCTATACTACAAAAAGTTTCAAAAAGGGAAATTTTTTAAACTAATATCCCTTTGAGGGAAATTTTTAAACTAAATAAAATTACAGCTATAACAAACTTAAGGATAATTTCTGACCTTTTTACCTGAAGATAATGTGTATTACAAAAAATTCCAAAAAAAGGAAATTTTGAAAACTTATATCCCCTTGAGGGAAATTTTTTAAACTAAATAAAATGGTAGCTGTGACCAATTTAAGGATGATTTCTGACCGTTTTACTTGAAAATAAGGCGCATTACAAAAAGATCCAAAAAGGGAAGTTTTTTAGTCTAATATCCCTTTGAGGGAAATGTTTTTAGATAAATAAAATGGCAGCTATGACCAACTTAAAGACGATTATGGACTGGTTTATTTGAAAATAATGTTTTAAAAAATGCCCAAAAAGGGAAATTTTTAAAACTAACATCCTATTTAGGGAAATTTTTGAAACTAAATAATTTGGTAGCTATGACCAGTGTAAAGGTGATTTCTGACCTTTTTTCTAGAAAATAGCGCGCATTGCAAAAAATTCCACAAAAGGAAATTCATTAAACTAATATCCCTTTGAGGGAAATTTTTAAACTAAATAAAATGGCAGCTATGATCAATGTAAAGTTTATTTCTGACCTTTGTTTTAGTGCGCATTACAAAAACTTCCAAAAAGGGAAATTTTAAAAATTGCTCATACATACATACACTCATAAATATAAATTGTTGGGTCTAACTTCTTCAGACATACAATTTTTTTAGCATGTTCATTAATGAAACGCATTAAGTTTTGTGCAAGGCCGAAGACAGTAGCGCACCAACCTAAAAGTATGCTATAAAACATATATGTATTTCAAAATCATCCTTTTCATCTTCGCAAGTTTTGTCCCTTTTTACTTAAATCTTGTCTGCATTTTCTTTATAATTGGAAACGAAATTGAAGTTCCAAAAGTTTTTTTTTTTATTTTCATATTTTATTTCAATGCAAACGCCTAAAAGTATGCTATAAAACACGTATTTGAAAATCGACTAATTTCAACACAAAAAATCGTATTTCCAACTGAAAATCACATACTTTGTTTTAATCACACAATTTTTAAAGCAAAATTCCATACTCCAATTTTTCTCTTAACAATCGAACACAAACCAATTTCATCAACATTTTCAACATCTTTCCTATTGCATCCACTACTGCTCGGCTCTTAACCCGCTGCTGCCTTCAGCACCGTCGAACTCAACGGCATATGCAATATTATTTTAACAAGTACACGATAACCATTTCGATCCGCTATCCATGTTGTTGTCTCCTCCGTTGTATCCTCATCGCCGCCCGTGATTGGTATGGGCGGACGGTATTTAATGGATCTTTCACCTTTGATTTCTAACGCTTCCTCAAGAGTGCCTGCGTTTTGCAGTGAAATGATCTCATAGCGTTTACTAAGCGGCGGTTGATTTAAACTGTGAATTGTGGGAATTTGTTTGCAACAATTAAAATAATAATAACAAGGAGTCGCCATCATGTATATATTACCGCAAAGTATGAAGCACTATGGTGTCAGCATTGACTGTTGTTAGGACCAAAAAGGTTAAGATTAGTGCAGCGGAAAGTGTTACAAAGATCTTTGAAAAATAATAAAAAGTTAAATATTTTAATTGCAATATCGTAAATATTTTTTTCCTCACAAAAAGCACTTGTTAAGCACTCACAAATTGTTGCGCCATTTCCAGCTATTCCTTCACAATTTTACTTCCGGGAATTCACTTTCTATTTAAAAAATTAATTTATTCCTTCTCGAACATGCTTTTCGACTTCGTAGTCTGCTCTTTTTTTCGCAAGTCACGCAGCTGCTGTCTGTTGTGTCTGCAAGTTCTGCTAATTTACTAATGACTGTCTTGAGTCTGCTGCGATTTAATTTAATTAAATATTTTTAGTACACAGCAAATTGGTTGAAGTTTGGGACGCATTGACAGGGCAGCATTTCTTGTTTTAAACGCATAAGGGTCAGAATATTATAAATCGATCAAAAAAAAAAAAGTTAGCTGCGATTTTTGCGAATCCAACATAAATCGATAGCCGCACGACTTCTAAGATTTTCTGTATACTTAGTTTTAAAAATTTCTTTTTTTTTAAGTTCATATATTAAGTTAAAGTTTAATGTAATTTTTGGGTAAAATCTTAATATCTCGGGAACTATAAGTCGTATTTGACTGATTTAAAAGGCATTAGAACCAGAAAATTCCAGGCTATCATAAAATGGTATCTTATTGCTACATTTTATATTGGAAGCATAAAAACAAGATTGTGAGGTTGTAATTCGCGGTGTTCTCCTATTCAGAAAAGTTGCAATTTAATACCACAAAGAGACCTATCAATCAAGAACTAAACCCCGCTTTCGGATTTTTGGGACAGGCATGATTAAAGAAACTACAGCGATGAATGTTACTCTATATTCAGCAATACTTGCACTTTTATCAATAAAATATACCACTATGAGTAAAGCTAGCGGTAGGCTTTGCTTTTTATCAGATATCTTACCTTCGTACCAATATAAGAGGAAGCTCGTTTTCCCATTTTTACTGCGTTTCGATCATTTTTATCCACGGATTTAAAAAAATTAATGTGTAGTTAAGTTTAGTAAACTTTATGTTTAACAAATTCTTTTAAAAATGAAATTTCGCTACATAAAATATGTCGGGGATCTTTAAGTACATATACATGGTACTCCCGAGTATTTTTATATCTTTCGCTAATTTGAAATGGGGTTTTAGAAAACTATCTTTATTTTTGTAATCTTCATCTTTACCATATCCAAAAGAAATATTTTTTAAAAACCCTGCCGCCCTTCCTACAGTTCCTTAGTGTTTGTGATGTGGTTCACAAGTGGTGTCTGTGCGCTGGCTCGAGAAGCGTGTCGTTAACTGTGCCACCCAATCCATCACATGGACCTTTTCCATGGGATGTTGCAAATAAATGAATAAGCTTGGTGTATACCTACACTTTTGTCACTTGTTTATTTGTAATACACGTTCGAAATCGGTTTATGACCACGCCTTCTTTTTAACAGAGATGTTTCTAGAATGCTCTTCAGAAATTTGTAACGTGACATTTTTGTAACTAAAAGTAACACATTGATAAAATTTTTCACTAACGAGTATATTTATGTATACGCTTAGTCGGATCATTGATAAAAATTTTGAAAATGGGCGTGACTACGCCCACTTTATGCGGCAACCCGCTTATATAAAATACACAGTGTTTCGATCAAACGCAAACAACCAATGAAAGCAGATGAGTATCTAATTTTCGATTCTACTCGAACTTGGGATTCCTTGCTTGTTAATACTAGATAGGTATACGAGCACAGAATATTTATACCATATAAATCAATACATGTTAGACTTAAAAACTATTGTCTATACAGGTAAGTATGCTGTAAACATTTAGCAAATTAAAACACCCAAAAGAAAAGCAAAAAAATACGCTGAAACCTTGGTTCAAATTAGCGAGAGGTGTCAAAAACATTCAAAAGTACTATGCATTTGTACCTCAAGATCCCGGACATATTTCATGTAGCAAAATTTCATTTTTAAAAGAATTTGTTAAACATAAAGTTTACTAAACTTAACTACACATTAATTTTTTTAAATCCGTGGATAAAAATGATCGAAACGCAGTAAAAATGGGAAAACGAGCTTCCTCTTATATTGGTACGAAGGTAAGATATCTGATAAAAAGCAAAGCCTACCGCTAGCTTTACTCATAGTGGTATATTTGATTGATAAAAGTGCAAGTATTGCTGAACATAGAGTAACATTCATCGCTGTAGTTTCTTTAATCATGCCTGTCCCAAAAATCCGAAAGCGGGGTTTAGTTCTTGATTGATAGGTCTCTTTGTGGTATTAAATTGCAAATTTTCTGAATAGGAGAACACCGCGAATTACAACCTCACAATCTTGTTTTTATGCTTCCAATATAAAATGTAGCAATATGATACCATTTCATAATAGCCTGGAATTTTCTGGTTCTAATGCCTTTTAAATCAGTCAAATACGACTTATAGTTCCCGAGATATTAAGATTTTACCCAAAAATTACATTAAACTTTAACTTAATATATAAACTTAAAAAAAAAGAAATTTTTAAAACTAAGTATACAGAAAATCTTAGAAGTCGTGCGGCTATCGATTTATGTTGGATTCGCAAAAATCGCAGCTAACTTTTTTTTTTTGATCGATTTATAATATTCTGACCCATAAATAAATCAAAGTGTGAATTGTTTCAAGTATATCTATGCAAAGTAAAAAAAAAAAAATAGATAATTAAAGCTGAAGAGGAAGCGTGTAAAATATAACCAACTGTAGAAATAACCAAAATTAGAAATATAGCTTGGCTAATCATCTGTCCTATACTATCCAGGCCACTCTGAAAAAAAACGCTGTAAATATAAAGACTTTTGCAGTTAAACGAACAATGTTCCGCAGTTGAAATGTGCCCAACAACGCTTCGTTGTTGTTTCAAAGATGCGAGCGCTTTTGATTCAAATACTTTTCGTATTTAAGTTAACAACGGAACCTGTTAAATCAAATACTTTTACATTTAAGTTAACAGTTTTTGCTTTTGAATTAACAGCAAAAGTTTTTGATCCAAAAACGGGCACCATTGAAGCAAATACTCACGCATATAAATTAACCTCAAAAAAATTGTAAACAATAGTAATTTTTTTTTTTAATATAATATATATTTTTTTATTTTATTTTATTTTATTTTATTTTATTTTATTTTATTTTTCTATATAATGTATGTTTACCTAGCAATATTAATACTAAGGCCTGGTTTCACCAAACGAACTTTTTCGATTCACCATTTCCATCTTTATTTTTTTATTCTTCATCTGCCTTGGCCACTCCTTCCAGCCTTTGAAACAACTCTTGTTTGCAGCGTAGTAATGCTTATGCTATTCATTCCACTGCAATACAATTTCACAAAATTTAATTTATTTGTAATTTGTTTTTATTATTATTGTTATTGATTTTATATGCTATTGTTTTCTTCACTGGTATATTTTGCAAATCCGCCTAATTTTTGCCACACTCTCACATGATGGGTTGTTGAAGTAGTTTGAATACATTACTCGTGGTGCATGTTTATAGCTTCGTAGTGAAAAATTCGTATACACGCTAACCGTTTATTTTATGTATTTGTTATGGAATTTGAAAATTTTTTTTTTCAATCTTTTTATTCTTCTTTTTTTATACTTAAAAAATTTTCAACAGCAAGAGAGTTTTTGGATCAACAACGCCCGTCTTTGAGCTAACTACGGAAAGTTGTTGAATCAAAAACTTTGCCGTTAAAACAAATATTTTTGCTTTTGAATCAAAGACGGAGATTCAACAGCGGAAAGTTGTTGGTTTAACTACGGGTATTTTTTTCAGAGCAGGTTTTTGGTAGAAGACAGAGTAAAATGAAAAATACCGGTAGCGCTTACTAATAGTCCATACTACTTTGATCGAAGTGGAGAATCCTCCTTTACTCGAAAGAAGTTGCTTTTTGTTGCTGGAACCGTCTGTCGTTGCGCAGTAGAAATTATCTATATATTAATAGGCTAACATTTTTCCCATACAAACAAATACCAGGCTGTTTAGCACATTTAACATACTCATATCCACATAAAATTGATATGGATGTGTTCGTATGAGTGCATAGGCATAAAATTTTTTCTATAAATTATTTAATTTCTTTATAATTAATAAATAAAGTTTTTAGTTAAGAGAAATAGATATCGTAAAAATGTTTACAAATATCGTAAACACAGTTGAAGAGTTGCTTTAATTTCAAAGCGCTCTCTCTATTTTATATGCATTGGCCCAGTTTACGCTCAGATCAAAATCAACGCGGCCAAATATCTCCTATTGCTTTTCCATTATGCTGTGGTTATGGTACCAATCAACATTGCCAATCAAAATCGGAAACATTTCGTGATTGGTGAGAGGTGGTTATGCTTGCATTGATGATTGGAGCGCACATACACAACATAACACATTATTACCCCCGAAACCTCGACTACTGGCTGCCTGTTTCACACAGCAGATTTGCTGGATGTGAGAGTCCGAAAATTCTCTCACCGTCGGAGTGCACAACAACAATTTCACGGTGCTCGACCAGCAAGATTGTAACCATAACCAGGCCCTTAAAGCGAAAAATGAGAGAGAGGGCGGGAGAGCACACTGAGTAATTTTAACTTTGACCAAGGCATATCCAACAGGAAGGCTCGGCGGCGAATTTAAAAACTTCTTTTTTTATTTACAAAGGTAGAGTGTAATGTCAAAATCAAAGTGAATTCACATCATGGCCAATAGGAATGGACGAGCCCCAAGCGAATTCAGATTTTAACCACGGCGAAATATCATTTTGACATTACACTCTACCAATTAATAATAATAATAATAACACTGTGGAACAAATTTAGGTCAACAAAAGTTAACTCGGTTCTGAAAGTGAAAATAGAGGCTAAATTAGAAGACCCGTATCGCGGCGTTTGCTTAGGTTAGTTCGAATTTGTTTTTAATCGACCTTTGAACTTTGCAGGCAAATGCCGATTTTCAACATATTGTTTGTATGGTTTTTTTGCTATAACTGCATTGCCCGACTTGACTGTATTTACATGATCGCCTATAACTTTTCCATTTTACCATGGATTTTCTTCGTTGATAGCTTATTTTTTTGCTAATAGAATGTAGCTTCACGCAAGGGAGTAAAACCGAAGGTGAAAATTTTGGTTTTAAAGATATTGCCTGACAAAGTCAATTTTTTCTTTAAAAAATCGAAAAAATTCAAATTGAATTATCAATATTTCAGAAACTATAAGAGGTAGAGAAAAATGTTATAGACCCCTTGTATAGGAAATTTAATTTTCTTTCGTTTGCTGTCACTCCAACAAAAAAATCTCAATTAGTCGACGAGTTATAGCAAAAAAACCATACAAACAATATGCTGAAAATCGGCATTTGCCTGCAAAGTTCAAAGGTCGATTAAAAACAAATTCGAACTAACCTAAGCAAACGCCGCGATACGGGTCTTCTAATTTAGCCTCTATTTTCACCCCCAACTTTCAGAACCGAGTTAACTTTTGTTGACCTGAATTTGTTCCACAGTGTAATACCATGGCGCTATTATAACTCTGACGAGTTTTATGGCCGGGCTTCTCTCCCAATTCGAGGTGTGCTCCTTTTTGGTTTTCCTACTAATTGGGTGGACCTACAGTTTTATGCCGGCTCCGAACGGCGAATGCATTTTTTGTGAGAAGCTTTTTCATGGCAGAAATACACTCGGAGGGTATGCCGACCACTGCCGAGAGGTGACCGCTGCTCTTAAAAAACCCAATAATTGGATTTTTACTAATTAGAAAATTTTTTTTGGTGTGGGCTCGGACTGGGGTTTGAACCCGAGACCTCCGGCATAGCAGGCGAGCACTATACCCACTGAACCACAGCGGCCACCACAGCGGCCACTCTGCCAATTACAATAACAAAATACATGGGAAATTTCTGAATTCGCCACCGGGCCTACCTTCCTAGATCTGCCTTGGTTTTGACCATGATTTCGCGTCGGACCGTGATCAAAAGGACAAATCAGTGTTGCGGTACAACTGGAATTTGGAAAGTGTTGCTTATCTCCGCGAAAAGGAATAATTTTTGTACCAATACAAAGTTGAAAAAACAAATTACATGGTCGAATTTCGAGCACCGGCGATACTAGTATGTATTACTAATCCACTGGCCGCTGTGGTGCAGTGGGTAGAGTGCTCGCCTGCTGTGTCAGAGGTCTCGGGTTCAAACCACGGTCCGAGCCAAACACCAAAACAATTTTTCAATTAGTAAAAATCCAATTATTGGGTTTTTTAAGAGCAGCGGTCACCTCTCGGCAGTGGGCGGCATACCCTCCGAGAGTATTTCTGCCATGAAAAAAGCTTCTCACAAAAAATGCATTCGCCGTTCGGAGCCGGCATAAAACTGTAGGTCCACCCAATTAGTAGGAAAAACAAAAAGGAGCACACCTCGAATTGGGAGAGAAGCTCGGCCATAAAACTCGTCAGAGTTATAATAGCGCCATTGTATTATTATATATATTATTATATTACTAATCCACCTCACCTCGCTACGACAAATCACACTAACAGCTCTATTCTGTGTACTTGACAAATTCACCATATTGCTTATTTGTCAATTTTGACTATTTATCAAGTATTTGCAATTCTGTGTCAAAATAAAAAAGCTCTTTTCTTGCCAAATTGTCAATACGTCGATTGGTCTTGACAAATAAAATTCGTTTGTTTTGAATTCAAAGTTATTTTTTTATATTTTCTTAAATAATGGAATCGCAAGGTTTCTGACTTTTTCTGTTATTGGTGGGTGAGGAAGAAAATGAGGAAAATAGAAATCGTTCGCGGCACTTAAGATCCGGGCGCTCCATTTTCTTTGAGTGAAAATTTGTTCGTGCAAAATTTTCGTTTGACCCGCCAATTGTGCCAGCGCCTTATTAATGATTTACAACCATATGACGATCAACAGACTTCTTTGTCATTAACTGTCCGGATTTTGGCGGTGTTGAAATGTGTGAGCAACAATTTAAACTTCTCAATGAGCCAGCCGTCTTTTTCACGAAGTTTGCGTGCTGTAACGAACCTCATTGTGAACCCCTTCCTATCGGTCTCCTTACTACTCTGCATTTCCCGTTCTCTCTGCCTCTACCTCTCCCTATACTACTCTCTCTCTTTCCCTCTCCCGTTCCTTATCAACAACTTTCCATAACCATCCTGGTCCACATATCGGTCTATAACATATAAATCGATTTAGGTATCGAAAAAAAGTTAGTTGTATATTGGAACCCTGATTACTACTACATTGCTCAAAAATATCTCGAGCTATTCCGGTTCATGTTTGAGCCTCAATATCGGGAACCCTGAGATGCATCCTTAATTTGATGCCAATATTGCGCAAAAATATTTGGGGCACATCCGGGACCACGTTTTGGTCTCTATCTGGAGAACCGACTGTAAAATTGGAATGGAATGAACTCTCTTTGAAGCTCTGATTTATACCTTTAATTTGATACCAATATTGCTCAAAAATATTTTGGAGCCATCTGGGTCCTTATATTGGCCTAGATCTCGGGTTGAGATACCAGAATTAAATGTAGTCATAATTTTAAATTTCAATGTGATCGGCCCGGTAGCTTCGGCGTGCATAAGGAGCAGACACACAAACAAACAAACAAACTTTCATCCTTATATACATACATATGTATGTATATACATATGTATGTAGATATAAAATACATTTTTATACTCAGCTGTACTAGTACACAGAGTATTATAGTTTTAATCACATAACGGTGGATTGTAACAGAATGAAATAATCGAGATGGATATAGACTTATATATATCAAAATACCACGCGGGCGGTGCCACGCCCATTTATTAAGGGTCAAACCTTGAAAGTTTTATATGTCATAACTCTGAAACCATTGAAGATATATCGATGAAATTTGGTACGCGTGATTTACTTACTTAGGCAAATGTTTGGACGGATAATAGTTAAAATCGGTTGACGGCCACGCCCACTTTTATATATGTATATTATAAAGTGACCTAATAAAAACATTTCAAGCGATATCTCTGTTAAATATAAAGATATATCATTGAAATTTTATAGCAGGAGTCCAACTGCGGACGTAATACGAAAAACAAAAAAATTTTGGAAAATGGGCGTGGCACCCCTCTTTTTAGAAGCAGGAATATACGAGATTTCTGAGCCCATAACTCGACAAATAATTTATATATAATGACGAAACTTGGTGTGTACACTTTTATTACTTGTGGTAATACATGTTGAAAATTTTAGCGAAATCGGTTGACAACCACGCCCACTTTTATACATGGGAACTATAAAGTGGCCTAATAAAAACATTTTAAGCGATATCTTTGTCAAATATAGAGATAATTCATAGAAATTTTGTGGCATGAGTTCCACAATAGACCGGAAACAAAAAATATAAAAATTTTGGAAAATGGGCGTGGCACCGCCTCTTTTTAGACAAACGGATATACGAGATTTCTTAGCCTATAACTCGACAAATAATTGAGATATTATGACGAAACTTGGTTTATACACTTTTATAACTTGTGTTAATAGACACGCAAAAATTTATTGAAATCGGTTATGACCACGCCTACTTTTTAATAAAGATATTTCTGGAACACCCTTTTGGAATTTGTAACGTTACATCCTTGTAACTAGAAGTCATAAAGGAATGAAATGTTGCACAAAGAATAATATTCATATGCTTAGTTGGATGACTGATAAAAATGTTGAAAATGGGCGTGGCTACGCCCACTTTATGCAGCACTCGATTTATATAAAGTACACCGTGTTTCCATCAAACGCAAACAAACAATGAAAGCATACAGCTGAGTATCTAATGTTCGATTCCACTCGAACTTAGGCTTCCTTACTTGTTTCAGTTTCTATTTTGCGATTTAATTGTATAAACAGCTGATTTCTGTTTACAATATTTATTTCACCACGTGTTGGGAAAAAAACATTTGTAAGAGCTTTTTAGATTTGTCAAGTTAGGCACAGAATAAGAAAAATTGTCAATTTGATAAAAATCTTGACTATTTGTCAACTTATTGATAATTTGTCAATTTCACAGAGTAGTGCTGTAAACCACTGCCTATCAATCTCCTGACCACTCTCCATCTTCTGCTCCCGCTATCTCCTCTCCCACCTACACTACTCACTTTCTATATCCTCCCCTCTCTAGTTCAGTAGTTTTTGAGCAATTTCCTCATATAAAAAACCCCTAAAATTTTATATATATAGAAGAAGATAGTTATGTCGAAAGCATATCCGGGTATAGAGCAATTTCTTGAAATGAAATATATTCCAAACCCGTTTTCATACACTCGTAGACATACGCAAAATGGTCATAAAAAAAAAAGTCTCATTATTCGTCTATAAATCATTTGGGTTTTGTCTTTACGAGGTTCGTTCGATTATGCAATTTCAAATAGAGGAGAGTCAAGTCCTCGAAATTGCTAAGCACATGTTTGACTAAAAACTACACTCCGCAAAAGCTTGATAAACCTTATGGGAACTTCTGAGAATTTGAGATGAATTTCGTTTGGATTTTTAAACTTTTTAGCAATAATTTTAGCCCATATTATTCTACGGAATACTTGTATGGTGGACAGTTAGTAAGAAATTCATTTACCTTAAGGTACTGGAGGGAGAGTATGTTGTAGGCCATCCGTGATAGGCATAGCGGAGGCCTTAGGAACCACACCCACTGTTGCGCTTAGCGCTATGTATCTTGCACCTGCCACCTGTGCACGTAGCCGCCAAGAACATAGCGTTAATGACTGCAACTAGAACTAAGACCACAGGGCAGCTCGAGTGCTGGCATCAGAGACACAGTAGCATAGCGTCCTCGCTGGGCGGACAAACTGAATACATTGTAACGTGTTTGTGCTGCAATAAGTATCTTGATGCCACAATAGTGACGGTCGGCTGGCGGTGCGGTGCAAATTGAAGATATCAAAAGAAATAGTAGCTGTTGTTTATTGCAATGAACTGAATATCTGCAATAATACTTATAAGGATGCCGGATCACTGTAATATCTTTCAGTCAGAGGTAACAGATGTAAAGAGGGCAGCAGAGTCGATAGACTGTAATCCCATGTAGAGCATGTTCTCTGCTTCTGTCCTGCGTTTACCAGGCTTCAGCTACTAGTGGAATTTTTATACGGGGATCTCGAATCTATAACCAAAATATGAAACTCTTGGTATTTGCCAAAGTAACGGGGTTGTTCTTCAGTTTGAGTCCAGGCAGTTAATGTATAGGTGTTCATGTTCAAGAACTCTTCTGGTAACAGTACGGTCTTACATGGTCTATGTGAGGTCACTAATAGCCAGCCAGTTGAACCTAACACTGAGTGAAGTTTTTGGGGAGTGTAGGGAAAGTAACAGACCTTTTCCGGATAAATCCGGTGCGCTTGTGTACTAGTCCCATCTGACACTAGCCCGACTGTCGTGCGAGCGACCTGAAGCTTCTTCGATTACGGGGTCCTACAATTAGGTACCCAGCGGCGACCACACTAGCGATGCATAATAGGAAACCGGTTTCTTTGTCTTCTCCCTCAGTGCTACCGACTCACAACTAGCGAGGATTTTATTGCGACTCTGAAGTCTGAACTCACTAACTTCAGTCTTAACACCTTCGCTTATGTCGTGTGAATTCTCGGAATCGGGATGAGAAGAATTGAAACGGAACAGAGAGATAAGAAGGCACACAAGTAAGTTATAAATGTATGTATCTACGTTCCTGTTGTCATAACCGAGCAGTCATCGGCGTAGAAGATAATGTGCACTCCTGGTTGGTGGTGGAGATGACAAATAAAAGTTGAACAGCAGTGGGAATGATTATAGTGGCCACCCTGTGCGACTTTCCGCTTCATTCTCCTAGACAATACTTGCTCATATGGCACGGTGTCCAATTGGCTTCAAATGCGTACCTTTTAAATTGTCTTTGGGGTCGAAATTGCTATATATATTTTAAGCGAATCTGACATACAACACCTCCACATATTTCCTTTAGAAATAATGTTCTTGACTCTTTTATACGCACAAAAATTTTACTCCTTAGAAACCAATCAAAAAGTCAATTTCCTCCATACAAAAGTATTACTTACTTACTCCACAAAAACTACTCATCGCGCATTTTCCATAAATCATAAAATTTCAATCTCATGCGAGAGAATTGCATCCTTCAATCAAAAGGGAAAATAAATATTAAAAAGGATCAATGAATTGCATTTTCATGCAACCAAAAAGTAGATAAGCAGTGAAAATTTTCAACCACAAATACGCAACTAAGGCGGTTTAATCTCCGGTGTCATGCTTTTAAAAACAAAAGCAATTGACGACAATGAATAATAAAAAAAAATGAAAAAATTGGCGATAACCAAAAAAAAAAACTGAGCTGCAATTTCGGCTAATATTTGCAATGGCAGTGAAAAAAGAAAATACGTTTTTGTTGTTGTTGTTATTGCTTGATTGTGTTTGAATGCTCTGCTTTTCGCAGCGAATTCTTCTTGCAAACAGAACAAACCAAAGCAAAGCCAAAAACGGGTACTTGTGCTTTTGGTATACACGTGCAGGAAGATGGACTCACAACAAAAACAACAATGCACAATTTACAAAGAAAAAAAATAGACCAAAAGTGATGGATTTGAAGAGTCGACAAAAAAAGGAATGAAGAACTAAAACGGAAGATAGTGAAAAGCTAGCCAAACTATGCAAATATGCTTGAATGCATACAAATACAGGGTTTATCAAATATGCGAAAAGCTTTCTTTGCACAAGGGCTTTCCTTTTCTCTTTCTAAGCGGCTGAGTCACCCTGCAGCCAAGCCAAACAATACAGCAACACACCACTTGTCAGAGCGATAGTAGAAAAATATTTGCTCCCCAACGGATCGATTTCAAGAAAAGCACGGAAAAAACTAGCTAAACAATGCAAAAAAAGAAAAAAGTTTTTAGGAAGATGAAGGCAACTAACAAGGTCATTGTTTGTCAGTTTGATGCGCATTTTATCTTCTACAAACTCTGTGTAAGTTTCTGCATCGCATTACCGCTTGACTTTGACCATTTCCTTGAAATGTGCAGCACTCAAGCTCTTAGATCAACCAACGTACAGATATAGCCAACCTCTTCTACCGCTTCCATCATCTCTCACCCTCTGGCATAGCGTATTACGCGTTCACAAAGTCAACCACCAGCTCCCTTATCCGCTCCCTTCTCGGCTCCTTTTCCACCAAAGAATTTGCGCATAATAGTGTTATAATAGTGTTAGAGCAAATAAGCTGGCATGTTTATCCTTTTAAAGAAGACTTGATTGAATGATGGAATAATGGAAAATACACCAAACAACCAACCAACCACGGAAGGAGCAAAGGAGCCGATGGAGCTAAGCAACTGAACAACAGAGCAACGCTGAACGCTCAACTAAACTTAAACTGAGCTACTAAATCCAGCGGCGGAAACGGCAGACGAAAATCTATTGACTACTGAACAACTGAATGAATAGAAGAGGATGTTAGAGGACGATGTATGTATGTTTGGATGGATGGATGTTTGTATGCAGATGGATAGCTGTCCGTTTTTGAGTGGCTACATAAATTATTTAGCAACGGGATAACGAGCAATAATGGCGGATATAATATTGAATGTTTTGGTATTTGATCTCATTTTGCTGCAATTTAAAGTGTTTTTAGCTTGAAAAGGATACGACAAAGTATTTTTTATTAGGATTTTAACACTGGTGTTAATAAAGTAAGACATCTGAAAAATTACAAATCAAAATTAACAAGTGAGTAATGGCAAATGACAAATGAGAAATGAGAAATGAGAAATGATAAGTGATAAATGATAAATGATAAATGATAAATGATAAATGATAAATGCTAAATGATAAATGACAAATGATAAATGATAAATGATAAATGATAAATGATAAATGATAAATGATAAATGATAAATGATAAATGATAAATGATAAATGATAAATGATAAATGATAAATGATAAATGATAAATAATAAATGATAAATGATAAATGATAAATGATAAATGATAAATGATAAATGATAAATGATAAATGATAAATGATAAATGATAAATGATAAATGATAAATGATAAATGATAAATGATAAATTATAAATAATAAATGATAAATGATAAATGATAAATGATAAATGATAAATGATAAATGATAAATGATAAATGATAAATGATAAATGATAAATGATAATTGATAAATGATTAATGATTAATGATAAATGATAAATGATAATTGATAAATGATAATGATAAATGATATATGATAACAGATAAATGATAAAAGATAAATGATAAATGATAACAGATAAATGATAAAAGATAAATGATAAATGATAATTGATAAATGATAAATGATAATGATAAATGATAATGATAAATGATATATGATAAATGATAAATGCTAAATGATAAATGATGAATAATAAATGATAAATGATAAATGATGAAAGATAAATGATAAATGATAAATGATAAATGATAAATGATGAATGATAAATGATAAATGATGAAAGATAAATGATAAAAGAAAAATGATAAATGCTAAATGATAAATGATGAATAATAAATGATAAATGATAAATGATGAAAGATAAATGATAAAAGATAAATGATAAATGCTAAATGATAAATGATGAATAATAAATGATAAATGATAAATGATGAAAGATAAATGATAAATGATAAATGATAAATGATAAATGATAAATGATAAATGATAAATGATAAATGATAAATGATAAATGATGAATGATAAATGATAAATGGTGAAAGATAAATGATAAAAGAAAAATGATAAATGCTAAATGATAAATGATGAATAATAAATGATAAATGATAAATGATGAAAGATAAATGATAAATGGTAAATGAGAAATGAGAAATGATAAATGATAAATGATAAATGATAAATGATAAATGATAAATGATGAATGATAAATGATAAATGATGAAAGATAAATGATAAAAGAAAAATGATAAATGCTAAATGATAAATGATGAATAATAAATGATAAATGATAAATGATAAATGATGAAAGATAAATGATAAATGATAAATGATAAATGATAAATGATAAATGATGAATGATAAATGATAAATGATGAAAGATAAATGATAAAAGAAAAATGATAAATGCTAAATGATAAATGATGAATAATAAATGATAAATGATAAATGATGAAAGATAAATGATAAATGGTAAATGAGAAATGAGAAATGATAAATGATAAATGATAAATGATAAATGATAAATGATAAATGATAAATGATGAATGATAAATGATAAATGATGAAAGATAAATGATAAAAGAAAAATGATAAAAGATAAATGATAAATGCTAAATGATAAATGATGAATAATAAATGATAAATGATAAATGATGAAAGATAAATGATAAATGATAAATGATAAATGATAAATGATAAATGATAAATGATAAATGATAATTGATAAATGATTAATGATTAATGATAAATGATAAATGATAATTGATAAATGATAATGATAAATGCTATATGATAACAGATAAATGATAAAAGATAAATGATAAATGATAACAGATAAATGATAAAAGATAAATGATAAATGATAATTGATAAATGATAAATGATAATGATAAATGATAATGATAAATGATATATGATAAATGATAAAAGATAAATGATAAAAGATAAATGATAAAAGATAAATGATAAATGCTAAATGATAAATGATGAATAATAAATGATAAATGATGAAAGATAAATGATAAATGATAAATGATAAATGATAAATGATAAATGATAAATGATAAATGATAAATGATAAATGATAAATGATAAATGATAAATGATAAATGATAAATGATAAATGATAAATGATAAATGATGAATGATAAATGATAAATGATGAAAGATAAATGATAAAAGAAAAATGATAAATGCTAAATGATAAATGATGAATAATAAATGATAAATGATAAATGATGAAAGATAAATGATAAATGGTAAATGAGAAATGAGAAATGATAAATGATAAATGATAAATGATAAATGATAAATGATAAAAAATGATAAATGATAAATGATGAATGATAAATGATAAAAAATTATAAATGATAAATGATAAATGATAAATGATGAATGATAAATGATAAATGATGAAAGATAAATGATAAAAGAAAAATGATAAATGCTAAATGATAAATGATGAATACTAAATGATAAATGATAAATGATGAAAGATAAATGATAAATGGTAAATGAGAAATGAGAAATGATAAATGATAAATGATAAATGATAAATGATAAATGATAAATGATAAATGATAAATGATAAATGATAAATGATAAAAAATGATAAATGATAAATGATAAATGATAAATGATGAAAGATAAATGATAAATGAAAAGTGACGTACAACAAATGAAAATTGACAAATGACAAGTGACAAATAACAAATGACAAGAGGAAAATTAGAAGCGAAAAGTGGCAAATTGGTATTAAATTTAAATTAGAGATCGAAGATTGTTACAATTTGCAATTTGCTGGTGTAAAAATGCCGAGATGGCGTCAATTGGTCTTAAATTCTCCCTACTTTCGTGTTTCCTTTTTCCGCTTCATTACTCGCCACTCCATACCAAACTTCCTTTGAAGAAGACCACCACCTCCTTAAACGGATTACAAGTACTTACTTATTTCGCATTTTTTCCTACACCTACCAAGTTTATGTGCTATGCTATGTTAGTAGTAAGTAAATCCTTGATGTCGTCACGCCAAAGCCATTCGCACACGGTTTCGGTTTGTAGCGCTTGTGAGCGCATTGTGTTGGCGCTTTGCCGGGTTGCCACAAGTTTCATAAATGAAAACACCTCAATGCTGCCAAGGCAACTAACGAGCAACAACAATAATACAAAAAAAATGCAAAACAAAGCAAAAAAATAAAGAGAAAGAAAGAAAGCACAGAAAAAATTACAAAATAAAAACAACAACAATAACAATAGTAACATTGCAACAGGAACATTGCAACAATTATGGTGCTGATGGTTGTGCTGTTGCAACGGCGACGCTTTATGGTTGAAAAGCGAGAAAGAAAGCAAGAGTACAACAGTTTTGGTAATCTGAGAGGCAACACGTCTGTCGACAGCCCATGACCATTAACTTAATGAGGGTCATTTTATTTATTTATTTCCACTTTTTACACTATTTCCCTTTTTTGTGTTTATTTTTGCTTTTTATTTGCGCTAAGAGCCGCATTTGGCATTTCAATTGCAACAGCAGCAACAACAACAACAATGCAAGTTAAGCTGAAGCATAGCTGCTTGCAAAGAGAGAGAACAAACGAGTACTACAGGGCGCGTTGTGCGTTTTGCTGTTGTTGCTTTTAATGCCGTTACTCTGCTTCAGTACACATTGCCTACTTCCGGTAGTGTAGCCGTTAGTTAATGCTTTTTCGCTGCGAATTAATTCCAACAGCGAAACATTTTTTTTATTTCCTTTCAGAGCAAAAGCCACCTGCACAACTTCGCTCTGGTTTTTGGTCATTCGCTAAGCCGGTTTGGGGCCGCTCGGTTTACCGGTTGGCCAGTCGGTCGGCCATTGCCATGTGCGAAATGTTATTAGTATTTTTCTGTTGTTGTTTTTGCAATTTTTTTCTGGCATTACGTTCCATTGCATTTTGTTTCTCATGTTGCTTAATTAAAATAAATCCTTTCTTTACAAATTTACTTTTTAACTTCCGTTTCCGACGCAAACGCCGCCGCCAATAGCAGCGCTGCTCTAGTAGTAGTAACTGTAAAATCAACTGTAATAGTAAAAAAAACAACAACACGAGGCGTCAACGCAGGCGACAACTACAGCATGAACGACGAGAATGCGAACTAAAATAGTACCAAAGTGAAAAAGAAAGTAAAAAAAAATGGCAAATGTTGGTTGCGGCTAGTCGTTTCATTTGTACGTACATATTTTGCAGTTGCTATAGAAATACAGTGTTGTTGCAAATAATAGCCCTATCTATTAATAATAATGTGCCCAAGGAATGCAAATGTCTTAGAAGTTCCAGCTATCAGGCATTCACTTCTATCTATCCTGCCTTTGATTACTTTATATTGAAGTTCTGCTTTCACAGTGCAACAATGCGCATTCCTGGACCGCAGCTGATTATAGCCAGGCCCGCAGAGAGCCGAGCCGGGCCCCTGGGACAGTTCGCGTTTACGGGCCCCCCTAAAAAATAAACTCAATCTAATAAAAAAATAACATTCATTTAAGAAAATACCTGTTTCAATAACAAAAAACTGTTATTTTCATATAAAGAGCTGTCATTTTTTACGAAAAATTCGTAAACATTTTTTGTTATTGAACAGAGCTATTATGATGACCGAAAAAATGTTTTTTTTCGCCTACTTTAGTTTTTTATAAACATATTGGAGATGATCAGTGTCACTTACGTTTCATCAAGGCGTTACTTACGTTTCAAACACCGTAAATTTGTTACAGAAATGAAGTTTTATTAGGTCTACAATGAGCCACATGGTATTTCAGTTAAAATTTCCAACAAATATCCATTAATATAATTACATATATTGAAAAATTCAGCATCTTCATACGCAAACACTTATATTTTTGAATATTGTATGAAAAGGTATATCTTTTTAGCTCTTCCTCTTTTCAAGCACAAATATAATACGTATTTCAGTTTTGCCACCTCTTAACCCAGAGAGGGCTTATTCTTTATACTGCTTCTGTGTTATATTGGGGTTTTGTGTGTTTTTAGCTTGAAGATCCTCTCACGTTCGGTGTCCAGCATTATGCTTTCCCTTTATGTGGCTACTCGATCGTCAAAAAAATTAACACTATTTTTACCTGGCGTCACTTACGTTTCACTTTTTAAATGGCAATAATTAAAAAAATGGCTTAAGTATAAAGTTTTAAATGATGCAGATTTGTTTGACAGGTAAATTTTAAAGAAACTTCAAGATATGAGCTAATTTGAAAGATCGGTTTTGAAATTAAGGTAACTTTTCTAGGTTTTTGCGTCACTTACGTTTTATTTTCCTATTAGATTTTCAGCAAGAAATTATATGTATTACAGCTAAGCAGTAACTAAATCTTAGGTACAGTTTATTTAATCCTTCTTGCACTTGTTCCAGTATCTAACTATAAAATCATGTAAATAATAGTAGATAAAAAATGGTACTGTTTTTAATAATTTTTTAAATTCTTTATACCTTAACTCTTTGAAATCAATTTAAACAGGGTTACCAACATTTTTCATTTAAAATGTAAATATTTCTGAGAAGCTTGGTTCACCACCTTACCAATTGCGGTACTTTGGAACCTCTAAATCAAAGTCGATTTTCCTCAATTTCAACTCACTTTTCTAGGATTTGCCCATGTATAAACAAGGTAAATATTTGATTGGATGCTTATAATTTTAGTTTGGTGATTTGGTTAAGTTAAACACTTCAATTTTAAAACAATTTCTTGTAGCAACAAAATACCTATGTATGTATCTATGAAATCCTAGTTCGAGTACTGTCAATACTGCTTTGCCTTTCCGGGCCCCACGGCGATTGCCCTGGCTGCCCCCCCCCTCTCCGCGGCCCTGATTATAGCACCAAGTATAGCGCGCATTGTGAACTACAGCAGGAACTCTATGAGGGGAAACTCACCGGAGGCGCTGGAAATCCACAGATTCCTGTAAAAAGTGCTTTCCCAAAAAGCCTAACAGGGAGATATAGCAAACTTTCTCCCCAAGCAGCAGAGGAGGTGGGAGTTTCGGTCCCTTGTGAAGTTGATTACAGCACATAGTCCAAAGGTACAGCGCACGACCACCATAGGCATCATTACGAGCGCATTATGCCTATGCTGTCTGGAGGAGGACGCTAACGGTACACAGCATTTTCTTTGCAACTGTCCAGCTTTCGCTAAAGTAAAATTGCGTATTCTCGGGTCAGATGTATTGAGAATGGCGAATGCACATTCTCTACCACTCGAAAAACTCAGATTTATTAAAGGATCTGAAAAGTTGTCAGAGAAAAGCACAGAAAGTCCTGTGGTTTTGCGGTTTATAGATCTTCCACCACTCTGAATGGATAAAGGTGCTTCGGCTAAGAAAGTATTTCTATCGAAACCCGCTAATGGCAGCATAAAATGGAGATTTCGACTGCGTTGATAAGATCAGTTTCGGCTAAGAGCGATTAGACTTCCTTTGGTATTTCCAATTGGCGCCAGGCTTCACGAAACCGAAGCGACTTTTTATTGGACTCGGTCAAAATCGTCTAGGTGCGCGCTCGCTAATAAAGAAGAAAGATTATCAGCCAATTTATACTCAAACAAAACCAACGATAACTACTTAGTTATCGATAGGGCAGTACAGTTACATTCTATATCTCTCTATTTCTTCCTCGTGTCTGCAACTGCAACAAAAATCGTTTGTATTTTTTTTTTTGTTTGCGAAGACCCATTCATGTGTCGTGGATGTGGCTTGGATAAGCCCAAAAGCCAATGACCTTAGAAGGCTTACCAAGTGGCTAAAAAGGAGAGACGCTTCGCTAAATTAACGATTTCGATCTCCCTCGTTCATTTAGTCTAAAGCAAATTTACCGCCGAAAGTCCACAGATTGACTCGCGAGCTCATATGACGTTTGTTTTCATGCTAAGAAGTGAAATCGCAACCAGAGTTTGAGTGCGTGGCAGAGAGCGTCCACCCAACTGCCAGAGTTTTTTTCTTGCGCGTTGGCGCCTTCACTTGCCAGATCAGCTACGGTGCAGTTTACAAGGATACCACTTTTGCCTGGAATCCTTTTTTTGTTGAGGTGTTCTTTTTCTTGGAATTTAGTATGTGTGAGCATTTCGTCCCGGTAACTTTCTTCTCGTATTCACCACAAACTTGGGGCTTTTTACTTTATTTCTTCCTGCAAGCAAGCGAATGTAGGAACTCTAACTCTAAGTGGACTTGCTTCTAGCGGTTCAGTCTAATTACTTTTCGCAAGTTTATACAATTTGCAAGTCAAAATTTCTAAAAAAAAAAGGTATTCCTTTATCATTTAACAGATCTTTCAAAAAGAAAATTGAGATTTAAGCGAAACAAAGCTGACGGCGGTGGTAGCTCAATGGGATGTCATTGGATTACCAATTGAAACGACTTAAATTCGATCCTCGGTTGAGGCCGCCTGAAGAAGTCTGATGAGGGGATATGGTGATCTCCGAAATGGATCCATAACTTCTACCAAAAAAACCAAAAATTTCAATTTTTCTTAATTAAAAACTGGCCAATAGCCCATAAAAAATTCACATAAAAATAATTATCTATATATTAATAGGCTAACATTTTTCCCATACAAACAATTGCCAGGCTGTTTTGCACATCTAACATACTCATATCCACATAAAATTGATATGGATGTGTTCGTATGAGTCAGGAGCAGTGCATAGGCATATAATTTTTTTTTATAAATTATTTAATTTATTTATAATTAATAAATAAAGTTTTTAGTTAAGAGAAATAGATATCGTAAACGTGTTTACAAATATCGTAAACACAGTCGCTTTAATTTAAAAGCGCTCTCTCAACTTTATATGCATTGGCCCAGTTTACGCTCAGATCAAAATCAACGCGGCCAAATATCTCCTATTGCTTTTCCATTAAAGCGAAAAATGAGAGAGAGGGCGGGAGAGCACACTGAGTAATATTAATTTTGACCAAGGCATATCTAACAGGTAGGCTCGGCGGCGAATTGAAAAACTTCTTTTTTTATTTACAAAGGTAGAGTGTAATGTCAAAATCAAAGCGAATTCACATCATGGCCAATAGGAATGGACGAGCCCCAAGCGAATTCAGATTTTAACTACGGCGAAATATCATTTTGACATTACACTCTACCAATTACAATAACAAAATACATGGGAAATTTCTGAATTCACCACCGGGCCTACCCTCCTCGATCTGCCTTGATTTTGACCATGATTTCGCGTCGGACCGTGATCAAAAGGGCAAATCAGTGTTGCGATACAACTGGAGGTTGGAAAGTGTTGCTTATCTCCGCGAAAAGGAATACTTTTTGTACCAATACAAAGTTGAGAAAATATATTGCATGGTCGAATTTCGAGCACCGGCGATACTAGTTAGAATTAAACGGCCATGTAAAAACAAAAATGTTCCAACTAAAGTGCAACATTTTTCTACAACACTGTACTACGTTTGTTAATAATTCGCCTAGTTGGTTTGTTGCATTGCATATGTACTTACATACATACGATTACATACATACATATAATGGCAACACTGGCATCATGTGGCAAAGCAGACCAGACCGGCTAATGCTTTTATTTTCAAAAACATTAGGCAGCTGTAAATGCAGTAAATTACTTACGAGTACTATGGCATTGCAAGGGCAAAGGTTTTAGCGCGCCATTGTACGTAGTAACGCTACGCTTTTGTTGCTTCTTTTTGTTTTGCAATATGTATTTCTTTTTGTACTTTTGCTATTTGCTTTTTCTTTTAATTATTTTGCTTTTCCGCCTTTTTTCTATGCCATTAGCTTTGCAACTTTAATGCGCAGCTTTCAGCGGCGACTTTGTTTAAAATATTAGATGTTGCTTTGCTTCTTATTTCTCTTCTATTTCCTTTTAATTTCTCACATTCCCTTTTTAATTTACTGCGTGTGAAGTCAGTTTAAGACTTTGGGAGCAAAAAAAAAGCGCTTTGAAAAACGTAGAAATTCAAATGGCATAAATAGATTTGAAATGGCATTTATGCGAATTGTGAATTGCACTCCAACTACTACCTTCGTTAGTTCGTTTAATAAAATGCTCTTTAATTACTTTTGAGCGTTTTTTTTGTGCGCTGGGATTGGCGCTGGTGCTGGCTGGCTGGCGTCTAACTAGGGTTGGGCGATATATATCGATATATCAATATATCGATATTTTTAAAATAGTACAGCCGATAATATCGACGATATTTTGAATTACCGTGCATCGATAATTTTTTGCCATTTCGAGCCACATTCGATATTTTTCATACATTTCTCATTCGCTTTGAATCTAACACCAGAACATTTTTTAGGAAGTGGTATAACCATAATTTTCGAGTGCTTGAATTTACACTACTTTCTTCTTCAAGCAATTCTTAATGATTTTTATGTTTATACTTCAGGATTCGTAGAATATCTGTAGACTCATTGAACTTTAACAACAAATATCTAGTAAACTATAAGTCTCCGGCAAGTTTGAATTTCTGTTTTGAGATCTGTGAGAGCACCTCTAACCCCGTGAAGAAGTGTTTTTTTGCGGGACGTGGTTCCATAATGTAAAGCCGACCCTTTCGATATATTGATATATCGATGTTTTTACACGGCATAAATCGATGTTTTTTTAAATATCGATATAATATATATCGATATATTTTTCCAATTTGCCCATCCCTACGTCTAACGACTAATAAAACCTTTAGCTTTAGCAGTGTAGATATTTCTAAATGTCAGTCCATTAAGCAAAGTAAATAATAAAATAGTTGAGTGAATGAGTGCAATAGATAGAGTTGGTAGTTGGAGTCTCTGGAGTGTTTTTTACACGTTTGCTTTTTTTATTACTTTTTCAAATGAAATGTTTCATGCGGGTTTAAGCTTCATGTACGAGCATGTATATCAAGGGTGTCCAAGTAATTTGTCTAACAAAGCCATACAAAAAATTAGAACAAAAAATAATTCGTACAAAAATGTTGAAAATACTGAAATAACATGGAAGGTATTTTTCTACGTGGACCAGTGACAAATAAAAAATGACAGATGACAAATAAAAAGTGACACAACTGACGAATGGCTAACAACTACTGACTGATTACTAATGACTAATGGCCAATAACTAATGACTAATGGCTAATGACTAACGGTTAATGGCTAACGACTAATGACTAATAACTATTGACTAATAACTAATGCCTTGTGACTAATGACTAATGAACTAATGATTAATGACTAATTACTAAAGACTAATCAATAATGACAAATGGCAAATGACAACTGGCATAAATGACAACTGACTACTGACTAATGAACTAATGACTAAGGACTAATAACTAGTGACTAATGAACTAATGACCAATGACTACCGACAAATAACTAACGACTAATCAATAATGACTAATGACAAATGGCAAATGACAACTGAAATAAATGACAACAACTGATTAATGGCTAGTAACTAGTCTAGAACTAATGACTAAGGACTAACGACGAATAACTAATGACTAACAACTAATCAATAATGACTAATGACAAATGGCAAATGACAACTGGCATAAATGACAACAACTGACAACTGACTAATGACTAATAGACTAATGGACTAATGATTAATTACTAATGACCAGTGACTATTGACTAATGACCAATGGACTAAAGACTAACGACTAATCAGTAATGACTAACGACTAATCAATAATGACTAACGACAAACCAATAATGACTAATGACTAATGATTAATGATTAATGACAAATGACAACTGACATAAATGAAAATATCAAATTACAAATGACATATCACAAAAGACACACGCAAAATTACATGAAAAGCGTGCAACTGACTAATGCCAAATTTAAAAATTACAAATGACACATGACACATGAAAGCTGAAAAATGACAGATGAAAAATGTTGAAAGGAGATCAGTGATAAATCAAATACAATAGGAATTCAATTCGTTTCTTATGTTTTTTTTTTTTTGGAGCCAATAGTGAGCCAAAGTTATATCATTTTGAGCCAAAGCGAAGCCAATAGAGCCATTGACTACCCACCCTTGAAGTACTAAATCAATAACAAATGCCTTGGGGAAGGTTAAAACGCGTTTTTATACCATTCATGCACACTCAATCGAACAATTCAAGTACAACTCTATAGCACAAGAACCTCTCCAAACGTATTTAAATCATTTGCTGAATTTATACACCCAACCCTCTTGAAATTCATTCAAGTTCAGCTTTAACAAAACTAGTTCCCCCAATGAGTATGTATAAGTTTTTTTTTTGCTTGCTTTCGTCCTTGTACTTGCCGCTAATTTACATAGACAGTGTTACTTCAAGGATAACTCCTCCATATTTGCCATAGCGGCGCTCAACTCTCATACTCCGCCTCTGTTATAGGGGCTTTGAAGCTCGCCGCATTCTCTCATTTATGTTAGCCCCAATCTTTGTATGCTATTCACTTTCATTATCATCATCTTCAGCGCCACATTCATCAACCATGGCAATAGGAAAAACAAAACCCCAACACTACGGTCATTGCCACGAACATTCGACACTCGTACATGCATGTGCTCCATTTCAATTCATACTTAACCTGTTTTATTTTGTTTTTTTTTTTTGCGTTTTTCTTTACTTGCAAACTCATAAACAAATTCATCACTCTTATTCTGCACATCATATTTACTTATCTCTTCTTATCGTTAGCGGTATCTCTGGGAATATGAGCATACTTACACCATAATCATCAGCCCGCTTTAATTCTGATGTTTATTATCCTTTTTACTTTAATGATTATTTTACATTGGGTTTTTCATTTACTGAGCTGGCATCATTATCATCATCATCAACATCGTCAACTTCATCATCATCTTCATCAACAACCTCTTTTTAATCATCTTCTTGTTGATTGTCATTGCAGTTTTTGTTGTCGGCATCAAAGGCAATGCGGCAGATGCTGCCGATTGTACGTGAATAAGCACAAAACACTTGACTTCGAATCACATACACTTGTCCCTATTCGTTTATGGCTCTCTATAGGATTACTCACTTGCACATGGACGTATGTCCTTTACCCAGAATTGTTTTTTGCTTGTCATAGTGAAAGAAAGAAACGTTCTCGTGCCCACCACATAAGCATTTATATTGGAGGTATTCTTTTTGATGAGTGTGAATGTGGTGGCTGGATTTAATTTAGTGATTAGATCTGGCTATTACTTTTATGCTTTATGTCCTATGAGCATACCTATTTTTTTAAGTTTTCTTAAAGACCGAGTAAAACGGTATGATTTAAGAAAATTACTTAATACAACTAAATGGAGAGTCCTTGAGAGAACTAATTCAAAGACAAAGTGAGGAATGGAAATGACAGCTAAAAAATGACAAATGGAAAATAGACAGAATTGACAGATGACACGTGACAGATGATAGATCACAGATGACACATGCAAGTTATAGGGTCTATACACGATGCGTCTGATTCAAGAATCAGTTTAGGTGTATTAGTGAAAACGTACATGTGTTACACCGACATGACTCTGGCATGACTCAAAAAAATCGAAACTGGTTTGATATTTTGCTGGGACGCGGCGAGTCAACACTTACACAGATGACCCGCGAGTCAGACGCACTGTGTATAGACCCTATCAGAGATGGTAAACAACAAACGAGAAGTGTCAAATGACAAATGAAACGGGGCAGATGTCAGATAACAAATGAAAGTTAAAATGGTAAATGACAAATTAGAAGTCACAAATGAGAAATTAAAAATGACAAGTGACAGATGAAAAATTATAGTTAAAATGGTAAAAGACAAATTAGAAATCACAAATTGCAAATGAAGTGACAAGTGACAGATGACAGATGACAGTTAAAATGGTAAATGCCAAATTATAAGTCACAAATAAATTATGACAGATCACTGATTACAAAGGACAAATAACAGTTAAATATGATAAATAATAAAAAATTACAAGTGACAGATGACGGATGACAGTTAAAAACGTAATAAAACAAATGAGAAGTGACAGATGTCAAATGACTGTTAAAATAGTAAATGACAAATTAAAAATCACAAATGACAAATGACAAATGAAGTGACAGATGAGAAATGACAGTTAAAAATAGTAAATAATTAATGGCAATGCCAAATGACAAATGAAAAATTACAACTGAAAAATCAAAAACTTCTTAATAAATGATAAATTGATAGATAACAATAAAAAATAAGGGAGGAGGGATGACAAACGAAAACTGACAGATGACAGATGAAAAATTGCTAATTAGAAATGACAATGAAAATTGACAAATGATACACTCAAATAAATTTTGTTATAAATTTTAAACTTTTTTGGTCGATATATAGGACACGACCGAAAAATTATTAAAATTTAAACTTTGAAAAGTATAAAAGATTTTTAAACTTTTAAGGTTTAGATTTTATTCCAAATTAAAATTTATTTTAAGACTTTCAAAAGCTTAAAATTTAATCCTTTTTTGGTTTAAATTAAAAAAAAAATGTCTGCTCCCAAATCCTCTTCATGCTTTTCCCTATTGTATCTTCTTTCCTATCCTTTTTTCTCCTTTTCTTCCATATTGTTCTCCCACCCAACATCCCCTTAATCCTTTTACATATTGTGTCTTTTTCCTATCCTCTTCTTCCCCTTTTCTTCCTTCTTCATTTTATCTGTTTCCATAATTATTTTGTGTTTATTTGTTTCTCCATTCAAACAACGCCACACAGTCATTCATTCAAATTGTATAATAACTATAAATGAGCTTTTTATATTATTCATTTCTCGAAAAAGCAAGTTGGAATTTCAAATCAAAAATTAAAATTTTTTTGTTGTAAGATTTAAACCAAAAAAGTATGAAATTTATTCCAAAAAATACTTTGAAATATTTGAACTTTTGTAAGTTTGAATTCTAAACCAAAAAGGAATAAGAAACTTTTAAACTTTCGAAGGTTCAAAATTTAACCCAAAAAAAGTTTTAAATTTCTTTCAAACCAAATCAAAGTTTACAAAATATTCCAATATTTATAACAGTGTAAATAACTACGAAGAAATAAAAGATGACGATAAAAAATAAAAAACAACAATTTAAAAATGACAAATTAAAAATGACATATTAAAAATGAAATGACAAATTATAACCAGCAGCTGACTTTTAGTGATATCTAGAAAAGAAACACCCGACAAACCTAAACGAAAATTTCGCTATGAAAATTATTTAATTTCCGCTCAAGGCACTTCCTTTCAAAACAATTTACATTTAATAAATCGATAATTACTAGAAATTGAGCTTCTTCATATCGCTAGCTTAGAGTGCAAACTGTGTAAGTCCATTTTTATGAAAAAGTGTATTTTTATGTAGAACGCTAGAAAAATCAAATACGCACCGCGCTAAACAAGTCTGTGATTCTTCTCATATTTCTAATCGTTGTTATTCAGCGATACGCAAATTGTGTAAGTCCAAAAAGCGAAGAAAACTGTGTAAGTCCAAAATATTTACATGAACGGAATTTTTCTTTCATTTCGAAATTTTTTAATTTTTTGTTTTTCGTCTCTCCTACAAAGTTTTAAAAAAGGACTTACACAATTTGCACTCTAAGCTAGCGATATACAATGTATATATGTATGTATTTTCATACTATTAGCCTCCATGCTCGTGCCCTTAATACAACCAAATGCCGCAATTTGTTGGCAAAGTGGCACACATGCGTTGAAATTTCATACCTTTCAGTGGTTTTTACTTACAAAACTGTATGAAGAAAAGTCACCTTTACATAAAATGTATATTCCAAGCACACCAACCAAAAAAAAAATCCATTTATGGGTGAGTTGGCAGAAAAAAAAACATATGGCAAGGCATAATTAAAATTAATTAAAATTCACAACTGCAATATTTTGCGGCTTATACATTTATGCATGTACATATATACATACATATATAGTTTTCCCACCAACTAACTAAGTAGTTACTTTTTACGTATATGTAAGTTGGAACATTTTTCCAACTAAACATTTTACCTTTTAGTAAGTGAAGGAGTGCTTGAGCGGCTTTGCCGCAAATCCCTTGCGTTGGCAGGCGCAACAAAAAAGTCACACTATGAAAATTGTAATTAAATAGAAATTTAAAAAAAAAAAGGAACGCCAACTTGGCTTTGGTTGCGTTGACTGACTGCCCGACTTGGCTTGGCTTGGTGGCTTAGCTTGGTTTCCCAACTTTAACTAAATAAACTTTTTAGTATTCATTTTCATTTTCATTTGCTGCACAATTACTAATGCTTCATGTAGCTTTGTATGTATGTTTGCAGAGTATTTTAGTGAGTTTCACTCTTTTTTTGCTGCTTTTTTAAGGCTTTCACTGCCTCAGCCGCTGCTTTTGCTGCTGCTCCCTCTCTAGCTGTTCTCCATCTGTTCCTTCTGCTGGGATTTTTCTACTCCTTCTCTGCTTCTATTCAGTTGCCGCCCTCAGCTTTTTTGTGAATTTGGTTTTCATTTGCGCGTAGATTATTGCCAACAAAAAAAGGAAATTTCTCTGCTTTGCGCTGGCAAACATCTGAAGTTATGACAAGTTGGTAATTATGTTAAAGTATAAAAGTTTTGTGCGAAACTTGACGCTTTTTGCCTTCAATTACTACCTACTCACTTTCTATTAGAGACTTTTTTGTTTGTTGGTTTCAGTTTATACCCAATTTTGCGCAGTTTTTAGGGTATTATTGGGATTAAAGTGACTTTTAGAACACAAGGGCATAACACCGTTAATTATCACGTACGCAAGTCTAAGTACGGGAACGACCTCGAACTAAATCCTGCAACGAATTCTAACTTCTACTTACGGTTTAGCACAGACATCCACAAATTATTAGCTATTGCAAAAACCCGCGCCCTGAAGTATGTTATACTCGACTCATTTGGGCAACCTTGAAAACATTTTTTGTTTTGCAATAAGAATTCCTACATCTTTTCCAAAAAAAAAAAAAAATACACGATATGCTATACTTTTATTTTATTAATTCAGCTAATCTAAATTTTTTAATAAGGTGGCAACTCCAACAAAAACTATTTCCAGCGAACAGCTTTATTGAGCTAAAAAAAATTTCAAACAGGTGGCTGTCCCCAAAAAAGATTTTGTTTTGGAATGAGAATTCCATCTTGTAATATTTAAATGATTTTTAAAAACTTTATTGAGCTAAAAAAAATTCAAACAGGTGGCAACCCTCAATTTTTTTTTTTTTTTGAAAATGTTAATTCCTACGATTTTAAAAAAATACACGGTATTCTGCTACACATTTATTTTATTAATTCACTTAATAGGGTGGCATCCCTAAAAAAATTATCCAGCGATCAGTCTTCTTAAACTCTTCTAATTTGATACCCATAATTTAATATTTAAATTATTTTTATAAATTTTATTGTGGTAAAAAAATTTCAAACAGATGGCAACCCCGAAAAAAAAAATTTTTTTTTTTGCGATGAAAATTTCTATATTTTTCGCAAAAAATACACGATTTGCTATATTTTTATTTTATTAATTTAGCTAATCGAAATTTTTTCAGAAGGTGGCATCCCTAAAAAAATTATCCAGCGATCAGTCTTCTTAAACTCTTCTAATTTGATACCCATATTTTAATATTTAAATGATTTTTATAAATTTTATTGTGGTAAAAAAATTTCAAACAGATGGCAACCCTGAAAAAATTTGTTTGTTATGGTAATTTCTATATTTTTCCCAAAAAATACACGATATGCTATATTTTTATTTTATTAATTTAGCTAATCGAAATTTTTTCAGAAGGTGGCAACCCTAACAGAAATATTTCCAGCGAACAGCTTTCGTCAACTCCTTTGATTTGATGTCCATATTGTAATATTTAATTGATTCTTAGAAATTTTATTTAGCTGAAAGTTTTCAAACAGGTGGCAACCCTAAAAAAATTGGTTTTGTAATGATAATTTCTGTATTTTTACGTAAAAATACTCGCTATGATAAATTTATTTGGTTAATTTACCTAATCGAAATTTTGTAAGGTGGCAACCCTAATTTCTTTTTTTTTTTTTGCTAAAACTAATCCTGCAATTTACTAACTTCGTATGTTCGACTATCAGTTGCGACGACTATCATCTAATTTACCCAATACTGAAAATATTAAAAAGAAAAAAAAAAGGTGGCAACGCTTTTTTCTTTTGCTGAAAATGATTCTGGAATTTACCAACTTCGTATGTTCGACTATCAGTTGCGACGACTATCAGTTAATTTACCAAATACTGCTAATATTTAAAAAACGTGGCAACCCTTTTTTCTTTTGCTAAAAATTATTCTGAAATTGACCAACTTCGCATGTTCGACTATCATTTGCGACGACTATCAGTTAATTTACCCAATACTGAAAATATTAAAAAGAAAAAAGGTGGCAACCCTTTTTTCTTTTGCTAAAAATGATCCTGGATTTTACCAACTTCGCATGTTCGACTATCGGTTGCAACGACTATCAGTTAATTTACCCAATACTGAAAATATTTAAAAAGGGTGGCAACCCTTTTTTTTTTTGCTAAAACTGATCCTTGAATTTTGTAGCTTCGTATGTTCGACTATCAGTTAATTTACCCAATACTGAAATTATTTAAAAAAAAAAAAAGGTGGCAAGCCTATTTTTTTCTTTTGCTAAAAATGATACTGGAATTACCAAACCAACGCACGAACGACAACTATCGTTTGAATTCAAGACAAAGGAAGGCCTCAGACTGGTCAGGTTTCCTTTCTCAATGCTTCTTGGTTTTCCTTAGCGCTACATCAACTAAAACTCACAGCTGGTTATAACAATTAGCTTTTGAATTCAAACTCGCTTCTTATTCCTTTGTTTTAATAACCTCTCAGAGATTTGAAGTTTAAGCAGCAGCAAAAACAAGACTAATGATATTTTAACAAAGAATTTCCCTGCAGCGCGCGAACAACGCAAAAAATTGCAAAAAAAAAATATTCCAAGCGTAAAGAAGAAAATCTTGTAAGCCAACTTTTAATGAGTTCTTTGCTGTCAATTATAAAACCGTTTGAAATTAATTATATCTAAACCAATAATCCTTTTCTTGCTTTTTTCCTTAATTTTTTTGCTTGTATTTCTTTTGCTTTTCCTCCTTGATTTCTTTTCTCTGTGCTTTTTTATTGCATTTTTTGTTTTTTTTCTTCCTTGATTTTTTCTTGCCTTTTTTGCTTGCAATCAATAATTGACAAAGTTCAAATATGACAAAAGAAATTGAATTGGATTTGCATGCTCAACGTGATGATGAGTTTTCCTGAACACCACGCGTACTCTCTCCGTCGCCTTTGCAGTTATAAATTGCTGTCGTAAAAGTCAATAATGGAGAAAATTGAAAAATTGCCAGTGGCATAATCATTATTCCTTATTCGTAGCATGTTTTTTGGCGCTGCAAATTTGCTTTTGCTTTTGTTAGAAAAAAAATACTTTGTATCAAGCGCACAGAAAACATCATCCTGCAAGCACAAGCACAGCCCTGCATTTGTATATGTATTTGTGTATATGTATGAGTTAAGCTATCAATTGCTGTTGCTGCTCAATTTCAAAAATTGCCAAATGGCTGGCAACTTAACACAATATTGGCCGCAGATGCACATGTGCACAAACGAGTACCTAAACCAACGAGACGACGACGTTGAACAATAGATTGCCCCCAAAACAATGAAAGTTGGCAGACAAAAAGCAGCAACAGACAGAGAGTGAGGGAGCAAAATATCTACTAACAACAACAACAACAACAACAGCAACCCCAAAAACAAGGACTCACTCCCCAAATGCACATACATAAATAAAATGTTGCCAAGGGAATTGCAAGGACAAATGTTTTGCTTTGTGACCTCCCCGCTTCGATTAGTTAGTGTCCAACAAGGGAGATGAGGCGACGCGTAGGAGCATAATGGAGACAAGGGATGTGAACGGAGTCAAAGACGACGCCAACGCTGGCTACGAACGGACGGGTCATTTGGTTCGGTTTGCTCGTCCGTCGTCTTGTTTCAATTGCTAATAAAACATGTCGATGACACTGCAGCATATTGATATGCAACAAACAATGCAACAACAACAAGAGCAAAACATAGATTCTTCTTTTTTATATGCTTGCATGTGTGTGTGTGTTTGTGTGTATAAAAGTGAATTAAAATGTGCAGGCGGAGTTGACAGCAAACAAGACTCGACGTGTGAGTGTGTGTGTGTGGCGGCTTTTGTAAGGCAAGAAATCGAAACAAAACAAAAGAGAGAATGTCAAAAACGCAACAAAAAAGGAGCAACAACAAAGGAGGAACAACAAAGCAGAGCAACAACAAAGCAGAGCAACAACAAACGAGCAACAACAAAGCGTAACAACCAAAAATAAGCAACATATTCGCAAAGCCACAAACACAGCACTAACAACTACAACATAAACGTTGTACGAAGAAATTACATAATGTTTTTGTGACTTTTTTTTAGTATTGTTGCTGTTTTTGTTGTTCTTGTTGTTGTTGTTGTTGCTGTTGTTGTTGTTATACAGTGTATGTGTTGCATGTGCTGCGCGTAATGCTCAAGAGCTCAAGCAATGCAGGACGTATAGCGAATAGAGATTTTAAGCTCCTCAAGAGAGACGTACATATGTACCTATTGAATTTGTTCAAAACTTTTTGCATTTTTACTTTCATTATATGTAATTTTTAATTTTTTGTTTGTTTTTTTTTTTTCTTTTTTTCTTTATTTTGTAGGGATTTTAAGCTGCTCAAGAGGGGCATATTTAATTTTTTTAAACTTTTTGCATTTTTACTTGCTTGAATGTATTAAATTTTTTTATTTTATTTTATTTATTTTATCATTTTTCTCATTTTCTGAATTTTTGGGATTAATGAGTTCCTAAGGGAGACATGTTTAATTTTTTTAAACTTTGCATTTTAATTACTTTTGTTATAAAAATTTTTAGTTTTTTTTTTTAATTTTTTTCTTTTTTAAATTTTTTTTTAATTTTTTTTATTTCTTTTTATTTATTTTTTCTTAGTTTTTTATATTCTCTTTATTTTTATTTTTTAGTAATTATTAGGGTGCTCAAGAGAGACGTATTACTTAAACCTTTTGCATTTTTACTTTAGTTATAATTTTTTTATTTTATTTTTTTATTTGTTTTTTTTTTTTATTTACATATACTTTTGTTATAAAAATTTTTATTTTTTTTTTATTTTTTTTTTCATTTTTTAAATATTTTTAATTGTTTTTTATTTTTTTTTATTTTTTTCTTAGTTTTTTATATTCTCTTTATTTTTATTTTTTAGTAATTATTAGGGTGCTCCAGAGGGACGTATTACATTTTTTAAACCTTTTGCATTTTTACTTTAATTATAATTTTTTTATTTTATTTTTTTTTATTTGTTTTTTTTTTATTTACATATATTTATTTTCCTTATTTTTAGGTATCATTAAGTTGCTCAAGGGAGACATATTTAATTGTAAAATTTGCATTTTTACTTTTATTCTTATTTTATTTTTTCATTTATTTTTTTATTTTTTTTTTATTTTTTTATTTTTTTTTATTTTTATTTTTTCATTTATTTTTTATTTATTTTTTTACTTTTTGGATTTTTACATACTTTAAAAATTATTTTAGTTTATTTTATGTTATTTTATTTTATTTTATTTTATTTTATTTTATTTTTAGTTTTCTAATTAATTTTATTTCTTTTAATTTTTCTTCTTAGTTTTTTATATTTCCATTATTTTTATTTTTTAGAGATTATAAAGGTGCTCAAGAGAGAGGTATTACATTTTTTAAAACCTTTGTAATTTTACTTACTTTTTTATTTATTTTTTAATTTTTATTTTTTAATTTTTTTTAATTTATTTTTAACATTTTTTAAACCTTTTGCATTTTTACTTTTAGTTATTTTTTTTTTTTTTTTTTTTCTTATTTGGTTTTATATTATTTTATTTTATTTTATTTTATTTTATTTTATTTTATTTTATTTTATTTTATTTTATTTTATTTTATTTTGTATTTTATTACTAGTTAAAATAAATTCTCAAGTAAAAAGAAGATCTCAATTAGTAAACTTACCTCTTTAGCCGATTGCGCATTGAATTCTCCGTTCACAGGTGTAAAAAATCCACACAAATCTGCAAAAAACGGTTAATATATTTATTAAATGCTTGGAACAAGAGACAAAAAAATTAAAATCAATAGAAAAATTTGAAAAAAAAAATAATATTAAGATTTAGCGAAGATCTCAACCAAATTTTAGCTAAAATATAAACCCAAATGTGCAAAAAAAAAGTATCCAGGAACAAACATACAAACATAAGAAGAAATGCACACATTCCTATCAAAATCAAAACAATACAATGATAGAGAATTCGAAAACAAAGAGGGAAAAACACAAATCAATGGTCTGGCTACGTTTGTGTCAAAGGAAGGACCTACGACAATTGGAATGTTGATGACGATGACCAAATGAATGAAATGAACATAGTACATACATATGTACATAGCAAATTTGAAAGGTTCAAATTTCATTTGGCAAAACAGATAAATAAAGCGAACGAACTACAACGGTCAGTGTACTAAATTATACTTTAACTACGACTATGACTCGGTGATGTGTTTTGTGAGCATTCGTGCGTTTATAAAGCTAAAGCAAAAGGATATCACTCGCATTCATGTACAAACATGCATGGATGTGTAGAATATGCACTCACTATGATACGTTTGGCATGACTTTTTATAACTGCCATTTTTTGTCATCCACACTGAGAGAAAAAAAATATATGGAGGGGTCAAAGAAATTGTTTACCTATTTTGAACACTACTTTCTTTGTTTTGAGTAAATTTTCCTTAAAAGGTTTATAAAATATTGTTGTTACATGCGTTACCATGGTTTCATATACTTGTTTTGAAAAAATGCATACATTAAAATAATGAAAAATTCTTTAAGCGCCATTCCATTCCCAACTTTCCTTGTTTTGAAGACTTGATTTCTTTAATTTTAAAAAATTAAATTCCCATACAAATCCCCATGGCAACGAATTTGTTTGAATGTTTTTTTATGTTTTTTCCACATTTTTGAGAAAATTTACACAAAACAAAGAAAACTTTGTATTGGGACGCGTGTTCAAAATAAGGAAAATTATGTCTTTGATCGAGAGAAATTTTTTTTTGAGTGCATACAACAACAAAGTTACAAATTGTTTACGCGTTTTTTATGCACTGCAATGCGACAGAAGTTAGAAACTATAGAGAAACACAAATGAAGGATGAAGTGTCACGCGTTTGCTTTTTGTCTCCTTTCTCCAACTCTTTCCCTTGCATGCAAGCCTGAAAACAAACAGACAATCAATGAATGCATCGAACAACGCGGCCAAATGGTCACCATCGTTCATGCGAACAACGCAGTCAAGTCAAATTCTTTGAATGATATCCAGAGCAGCGCGTACGTGAAGGATTCGCTATTTCCTTTTGCATGTCCTTTGATTGAATAATGACTTATGTATGTATGTATCATTGTATCAATGTCTCAATGATTCTCGCTATTGTTGTATAGTGAGAACACGCATACAAAGCTTGATTTTCACATAGATTTGACTTATGAAACTGATTGCGTGTCCATTGCGCTTCCTCAATAGATTCGCGTAAACTGAAACAACTGAGAAGGCAGCTAAGTTGTCTAGGCTTTCAATTGGTTTTGCATAGCATTTCACACAAATACAAATGCCACACTGACTTACATACATAGATGAAGCTGTGCGTGCATTTTCGAAATTGACGCTTGTCAGTAATTTGTCATTCAAAGAGCTGCCGAGTCAATCAATACCTTGGCATTAAGCCAACTAGACGACTATATAGTTACTAGATATGTATACAAACAAAGCGTTTGTGCGTGTAAATGAAGAGGGCAGACGTGCCAAGAAAAACTACTAAAATTGGCAGAAAAAAAGGCAAAATGTTAAGGATTAAGCGACAAGTGGTGGGTGGCGAATGCAATTTACGACAATTACAATTACTTGACTGCACAACACACACAAATGGTGCGCTTTAGTGCAGGTCAATAAACCGACTTTTGTGTAAGAAGACACTGATAAAGTGGTGCTGTGGAAGGATATAAAAGGCAGAAGTATGTTAAAAAAGCAATGGATATTTGGCGCGTCGTGAAAGAGTTCCTACTACACGTTTTTCAGTTTAAATTTTGGAAATTACAATTCAAGTTCAAAATTACAACTCAATTACAAAAATTACAATTGGCGTTAAGAAAAATAAAATTCAAGATGAGAAAATTGCAATTCAAGTTAAGAAAATTAAAATTCAAGATGAGAAAATTAAAATTCAAACACAAAAATTATAATTTAACTTCAGAAAATTACAATCGAAGTTCAGAAAATTACAATTCAAATTCAGAAAACTGCAACTCAATTACAAAAATTACAATTCAAGTTAAGCAAATTAAAATCCAACAACAAAAATTAAAATTAAAATTCGGAAAATTGCAATTCAATCACAAAAAATACAAGTGAATTTCAGAAAATTACATTTTAATTACAAACATTACAATTCAAGCTCAGAAAATTACAATTCAACAACAAAAATTTAAATTCGAAAAATTACAATTTAATCACAAAAACTAAAATTAAACTTCAGAAAATTAAAACTAGAAATTCAGAAAATTACAAGAAATAAAATTCAAGTTCAGAAAATTACAATTCAATTACAGAAAATACAATTTAACTTCATAAAATTACAATTCAGGAAAATACAATCCAAATTACAAATCAATCACAAAAATTACAATTCAACTGTAGAATATTACAATTCAAGTTCAGTAAATTGAAACTTGTTGAGTTCTGTTGTGAAGGGTTAAGAAAATGATCTATTGAGTTATAATGTGAAGGGTTAAGCATGATTGAATGCAAGCAATCAATCGTTTGTCTATTTTGACATTTCCTTTTACATCGTTCGTTTTCTATTCACTTCCGATTCAACCCACCGCTAGCCGCTTTGACATTTTTTCTCCGCTGCAAATTGTAATTCCTGAAGTATTTAATTTGCAATAAATACAAGCTTTATTGGAATCGCCAGACTCATACTAATTAGGAGCATAACTCACAACCTGGTTTATTTGGTAAGCATTCAGGGAAGCTAACCCGCAACACGCTAAATTTGCATAAATCGCAATCGCACATTTTTTTGGTCGTCACGAGCCGGATTCATTCGCAAAGCACATAACCTCATTCTAGCACATTAGCACATGCTACTTCGTATGATCTCCGGCGCAAAAAATTCATAGATACTTTTACCAAAAACTGCGAACAAATAAAAATAAAGACTACTGATTTTAATTGGTTAATGTTATTTGGTATTGGAGTATCACCCGCATATATTTTCAAAAGTTTTTTTTGCGCATACTATTATTTAACCATTTTGCTGCCCCTCATACATAAGTATATCACGGAACTTCACGTACGCATATAGTACATTTGCTTTGTATCAAAATGGCGAATTCAGTAAAAATACGCGATTCTGCACTCAATTCGATAAAGCGGTACATGACGAAAAGTACCAACGAAGCTTCTACCATGGACGAGGATACAGTCAAAAGTTACATACAGCTCCTCAAGGAACAGTGGGTAAGGTTCAACACTGCTCAGGAGGCAGTGGAGATAAGTTGTGGAGATGATTTGAAGGAAGTAGAAGATAACGCCCGAATTCAAGGCGAGACGTGGTATGCTGAGGCCTTAGCCAATTTCAATCGCGTTCAGAGATGCTATGCCGAATCGCAACGCCCTTCTACCTCAACGCCAGTAGCTGCTGCGATTCGTCTCCCCAAAATGGACCTACCTACGTTTTCGGGTGATCCCACAGAGTGGATATCGTTTTTTGACGCATTTTCATCATTAATCGACACAAATACTACGTTGTCAAATGGACAAAAACTGCATTATCTTCGTGGTTGCCTAAAAGGCGATGCATTGAAAATCATAACCGGATTCAAGGTTTGCGATGCCAATTATGTAGAAGCGTGGGGGTTGTTAAAGTCGCGATACAAAGTTATGAGGGTAATTGTCGAAGGACATCTTAGGGCAATGGCTAACATTAAGGTAGCAACTCACGACACTGCTGATGCAATTAAGGGGGTTGTAGATGCGTTCCAACAACACATAAGAGAACTCAAGGCTTTAGGTCGAACAGTTTGCTTTTGGGACGATTGGCTGGTATACGAAGTGGTGAATAGATTAGCCTTCGAAACAAGAAAGCAATGGGAGCTTTCTTTGGAAAGTGATGATTGCCCAACTTTCGAGCAGTTAACCGCATTTTTGGAGGTTAGGTGTCGCTCGCTCGCTTTACTTTCATCTTCCGCCAAATCCGTACCAGTCAAGGGAAAGGCAGTTACGGCTGCAAAATCAACAAACGTATTCCATACCGTTCAGGATTCTAGTAGTTCGAACACAAGTAGTGGGGAACACAAGTTATATAGCTGCGATAAATTTAAGATATTAGATTTCAGTGCTAAATCAAAATTCGTAAGAGAGCCACGCTTGTGCACGAACTGCTTAAGCTCAGGCCATTATAAGGCCAAATGTAATAGTACATCCGCATGCAGGGTGTGCCATCAGCGCCACCACACATTATTGCACAACGCCTCTACCGCACCCCGTACCTCAACCACCGCTCACTTAGTCAATAATCCATCTGCAGCCACGCCAAGCACCCTCGCTGCAGATCCCTTACCGCAAGCAACAGCCAGTACGTCGCCTTATTATTCTCCCTCACACCCTTGTACTCAAGCAGCAGACGTATCATCATATTTAAACACCGATTTAATACCATCGCATCCAAGGCAGAGAGTCGTGCTTTTAGCCACGGCGCTTGTCAAAATTCAGGACTATTCCGGCCGCTGGCAACCCGCACGCTTTCTGTTCGACTCGGGGTCACATGCGTCTTTTATAACTGAGGCGTGTGTGCAACGTTTAAAGCTACCACGAAAGGCATCTGCAGTATTCGTTACAGGAATAGGCTCTTCCCAAGGTGGTCGCTCAAGGGGTGAAGTAAGGCTTTCGTTATCATCATATTGTACTGACCAATGCTTCAACTTCAACGCATTAATTCTTCCAAAAATTACGAGTGAGTTGCCGACGCAATTCGTTCCAATATCAGATTGGCCGCACGTCCTGGGATTGTTGCTCGCTGATCCCGAGTTCATGAAACCCGGTCGCATCGATATGTTGGTGGGAATGGATATCATGCAAAACTTCGTTTGTTCTGAATTGCGTAAAGGTCCACCTGGAACACCGATGGCGCAACGAACGGTGTTCGGCTGGACGCTCTTTGGCAACATCGACCAAGTTAAAACCGACGAAACTTCCTTGCAGTCGTTACATTGCGATATTCAGTTAGATCGAGCGTTGACCCGAATATGGGAGCTAGAAGAATCGCCGGTGACGAAACATTTAACATCCGAGGAGCGGCATTGCGAGGAACTGTTCGAAGCAACACACCAAAGAAGTTCGGACGGGCGATTCACAGTTGAGCTACCCCTCAAGACGGGCGTGCAATTAGGAGAGTCGCGAAGCTGCGCTGTTCGAAGTTTGCTGCGAATCGAGAAAAAGTTTGGTCAAGACCCCGAGCTACGACAACGCTACAACGAGTTCATGGAAGAGCTTCTTGATATGGGGCACATGGAACTTGCTCCAGATACAACGAAGCTAACGTACTATATGCCGCACCACCCTGTAGTGAAGGAGTCGAGCATCACAACCAAGTTGAGAGTCGTGTTCAACGCGTCGGCCAAATCCAGTAGTGGAAATCGCTCAACGACGCATTATTCATTGGTCCCCAACTGCAGCAGGATTTGTTTACGATTTTAACACGTTTTAGAATGCATCGCTTCGCCATGACCGCCGACGTAGCCAAAATGTATCGTCAAGTTTGTGTAGCACCGAAGCATACAGATTTACAAAGAATTGTATGGCGGCGCGATACTTCGTTACCCATTCAGGACTACCGCATGCTACGCGTTACTTACGGTGTCGCCGCTGCGTCGCACTTGGCGGTTAAATCGTTACAGCAAACCGCTAAATCGTCACCAAATGCTAACGGAGAAGCTGCGGCTGTCATACTCAAGGATTTTTATATGGACGATCTTCTCACAGGTGCGTCTTCCAAGGAAGGGTTAATATTGTTACAACGAACCGTTTCCCAAATATTGCAAGAAGGCGGTTTTGAACTGCGAAAGTGGGCTTCTAATTGTGCAGAGCTGACGGAAAATATTGCGAATTCATCCAAAGCTATTTCGCATTATCTTGTGGAGGGCGAAGAGGTACACGCGTTGGGATTAATGTGGAATACGGAGGAGGATAGCCTGTCGTTTGCAGTTAACTTGAAGAGTACACCAGTTTTTTTCACGAAGAGAATTTTTCTATCAGATGCAAGTACGCTTTTTGACCCTTTAGGTCTCCTCGCGCCTACAACGATTAAAGCGAAGATGTGGCTTCAGGAGATTTGGCGTAATAATGTTGGGTGGGATGATGCCGTTCCTAGTGACATAGTAGCAAGGTGGTTAGGCCATCGTTCGGAACTGGAGCTCTTGTCTAGCTTGAAAGTCAATCCTTGGTTGGGATCGGGCGCCCCAGGATCTTTCACGGAGTTGCACGTATTCGCAGACGCATCCGAACGCGCTTATGCAGCCGTCATTTACGCGCGTACTTTACAGGTTGATGGAAAGGTCTCAGTCGCGATAATTTCGTCAAAAACGAAGGTGGCACCCGTAAAAACGACAACGTTGCCCCGGTTAGAGCTGTGCGCTGCGCATTTGTCTGCCAAATTGGCTCGAAGCGTACTTCAAAGTTTACAAGGTAATCGTTATCCGTTATATGCTTGGACGGATTCCACGATAACTTTGGCGTGTATACAGGCACACCCTAGCAGATGGGTGACATTCATTGCGAACCGCGTCGCCGACATTCAGGAGGTCTTACCGCCTGAACGCTGGAACCATATCCGATCTGAGATAAATCCCGCTGACTGTGCCTCTAGAGGTGTAACTCCACGCGAATTACTACAACAACAACTTTGGTGGACAGGTCCGAAATTCTTAAGTTGCAATGACGAGTTTTGGAAGAGAACTTCAGAGCAACATACAACAGAGATAGGCATACGAAAAAAGGTAGCTGTCCATATCACAACGCCAAACGAGCACTGGTCTTTATTCACGAAGTTTTCGTCTTACTCCAAGTTGCGCCGCGTTGTCGCCTACGTATTAAGGTTTTACGTTAATGCGCGCACTTCTGTTCGACTGAATGCTGCGAAACGAATTGGTACGCCAAATTGCTCGGAAATCTCGGAAGCCGAACTGCGTCTCATAAGGTACACACAATTATTCTATTTTCCTAACGAAATCTCTCTTTGCAGTGCGAAAAAACCTGTTTCGCAAAACAGCTCTCGATTGCGCTTACAGCCGTATGTGGATGAGAAAGGTGTTCTGCGAGTTGGGGGAAGGTTGAAAAATGCAGAATTGACAACTGATGCAAAGCATCCTATCATCTTGCCAAAAGATTCACCGCTTTCCAAGCTTATCATTAACGATATTCATCTCTACACACTACATGCTGGCCCCGGCATCATGCAAACGGTGTTGCAACGTCGATATTGGATTATCGGCGCTCGTAGTTTAATTCGAAACATTTATCACAAATGCGTGAAATGCACTTGCTTTAACCGAAATATCGCTTCACAAACTGTGGGAAATTTGCCACAAATACGTACGATCTATGCGCGTTGTTTTACTCATGCCGCTGTTGACTTCGCTGGGCCGTACATGTATAAATACACTCACGGTAGAGGCGCTAAAGCAACCAAAGGATATATATGCTCGTTTGTATGTGCACCGGTGCGATGCACTTGGAGTTCGTAAGTGATCTTTCAACACCTGCCTTTTTGAACGCATTTAAACGTTTTATTAATCGCCGCGGGCACTGCAAGAACATGTCGTCCGATAACGGAACAAATTTTGTGGGTGCTGAGAAACATCTTCGACTAGCATACCAGCTGTGCCTCTCAGACAATAGGCTCAGTAATTTTTTCGCAGAGTCCAATATTGAATGGCGCTTCAATCCTCCGTCTGCGCCCCACATGGGAGGCTACTGGGAAACTGGAATTAAACGGATTAAGTACCATTTAAAACGAGTCTTAGGCGAAACCCTTTTATCCTACGAAGAATTCCATACGCTTCTGACAGAAATCGAGGCTTGCGTAAATTCACGGCCGCTGTGTGACAATCCTGCAACTGCTGGTGACTTAGAGGTATTGACGCCGGGTCACTTCATCATTGGCGAACCCCTCAAATCAATCCCAGAACCTGAGGGCCAAGGGTTCTGGGGAAATCTCGGACAAAGGTGGCATGCAATCTCCGCCTTAAGACAACATTTCTGGCGTCGTTGGCGAGACGAATATCTCGTCAATCTACAACGTCGTGCGAAGTGGTTTCGACCGTCGCGCAACATCAAGGAAGGTGACGTGGTCGCAATCTACAAGGAGCCTACACCACATACGAAATGGATGCTAGGTCGTGTTATAAAGTGTCATCCCGGGTCTGATGGGCGTGTAAGAGTGGTGACGTTAAAAACTCCACATGGGGAGTTGGTTCGCCCAGTAATTAAACTCTGCCTCCTGCCAACAAGTGAAGATCTCTTTTCGGAAGGCGATAAAGTAATTTAAACATAATTTTTTTCTTTGAATTGTATTTAACCAAACATATGTATTTTTGATTTGTACTTTAATTGAACATATCATTGATAGTTCAAGGGCGGCGGTATGTTGAGTTCTGTTGTGAAGGGTTAAGAAAATGATCTATTGAGTTATAATGTGAAGGGTTGAATGCAAGCAATCAATCGTTTGTCTATTTTGACATTTCCTTTTACATCGTTCGTTTTCTATTCACTTCCGATTCAACCCACCGCTAGCCGCTTTGACATTTTTTCTCCGCTGCAAATTGTAATTCCTGAAGTATTTAATTTGCAATAAATACAAGCTTTATTGGAATCGCCAGACTCATACTAATTAGGAGCATAACTCACAACCTGGTTTATTTGGTAAGCATTCAGGGAAGCTAACCCTCAACACGCTAAATTTGTATAAATCACCTCAACAAAACTAAAGTTCAGAAAATTACAATTCAATTATACACATTACAACTTGATTACAAAAATTACAATTCAACTGCAGAATATTACAATTCCAGTTCAGTAAATTATAACTAAAGTTCAGAAAACTACAATTCAAGATGAGAAAATTAAAATTCAAGTTCAGAAGATTACAATTCAATTACAAGAAATACAATTTAACTTCAGAAAATTACAATCCCGAAAAATACAATCCGAATTACAACTCAATTATAAAAATTACATTTCAACTGCAGAAAATTACAATTCAAGTTCAGGAAATTAAAACTAAAGTTCAGAAAGTTACAACTCAATTATAAAAATTACAATTTAAATTCAGAAAATTACAATTCAGTTACAAAAATTGCAACTCGATTACAGCAATTGCAATTCATGTTCAGGAAATTAAAACTTAAGTTCATAGAATTACAACTCAATTAACAAAATTACAATTCAAGTTCAGAAAATTACAATCCAAACCGAAACTTTTCATTTCAAATTCAGAAAATTACAACCTAATCTAAAAAATTAAAATTTAACTTCAAAAATTACAATTGAAGTTCAGAATTTTATTTTAAGCTCAGAAAATTACCACTAAGTTACAAAAATTACAGTTCAAAATCAGAAAATTACAATGCACTGACATTTTTTATTTATTTTTCATTTAATTCGCTTGTGTAGTCGAGATGTCATCGAAACAACCTCCGACTCGCCGACTCGGAACATTCGCAAAAACATCTCGGTTGTGTAGTCGTGGAGCGAGTCAACTTTTGACTCGATTGTGATTTTGCAACGATGGCGATTGTCTCGATTGTCTAAACATCTCGGACTCGCCCATCACTAATTTAATTTGCAAAAAAATAAAATCATTATTTGCGTGCCCTGCTGCAAGCTGTTTTCTACGTCTTCTTGTCTAAGCTGCAATTGCCAAAGCATATGATTTGTGATTGATTGATTATAATATAATAATATAATACAATGGCGCTATTATAACTCTGACGAGTTTTATGGCCGAGCTTCTCTCCCAATTCGAGGTGTGCTCCTTTTTGTTTTTCCTACTAATTGGGTGGACCTACAGTTTTATGCCGGCTCCGAACGGCGAATGCATTTTTTGTGAGAAGCTTTTTTCATGGCAGAAATACTCTCGGAGGGTATGCCGCCCACTGCCGAGAGGTGACCGCTGCTCTTAAAAAACCCAATAATTGGATTTTTACTAATTAGAAAATTTTGTTTGGCTCGGACCGTGGTTTGAACCCGAGACCTCTGGCATAGCAGGCGAGCACTCTACCCACTGCACCACAGCGGCCACTGATTGATTGATTGATTGCTTGCTATTTTGGTAGGCAAAAACGCACTTGAGATTAATGAAATGATTTGGATGTTGTTTTTGTCTCTCACCAAGCACAACATAACACATGGAGAATACCCACGAATGTATGTGAATACTTATGTAAATATGTATGTATGTATGTATAAAGGTTTTAGCATGTAGAAAGCGGAAAAAAGGTTGAACAAAAAGCAAAATAAATGCAATAAATAAAATGGTACGAGTATTGTTTTGCTTAATTACTTGACGTGATAAATGTGCAATGCTAACAGAAATGGTATGCCAAAAAAAACAACCAATACCTTCTGAAAATACCCAAATAGCCAAAAAATATCTACTGGCAAAATATGAGTTTTTTGCTTTTTGTGTTTGCCTTTCTTTGATTACGTTTCTGCGCTAAATTAATAACGGCAAAATGTACTGAGTGCACGAAATTTTCCATAAATGCCTTGGTAATGGTGAATGGAGCAGAAGAATGAATTGCTTGTTGGACTATGAAAATGAAAATTAAAACGGCAGCTGTTTGGTGATTTTGTTTTTCTATTATTATTTTCGCTGCTTTTGTTTATTAATTTAGAAATTCAATAAATTTGATTTATTCCCTTGTGTGGGTTTTTTTGCTTTTTATTCCTTTGTTTCTTATACCTTTCCATTTCAATAAAGAAAGAATTATGAAAGAACCTTTTGAGCGCTTCTTTAAGTCTGCATATACATATTTGAACAAAAGCTCATAATTTTCGCAATATCAAAATGCAAATGTTTTTTTAGGTTATTTTGGTGCTTGTTCCTTGTTACACGATATGATCTAAATGTGTTCCACAAATATTAAAAAAACATGCACTAACAACAAATAACTCTAAGCTACCACCACTCGCTAAAGCAAAATGTAAACACATGCAAAATATTTTTATCGAGTTTTTCGTTTAGCACGAAATATAGCAGGTAAGACCGCGACTGTCTTCGGCGTTACCCATGACTATAATCATTATAGTATAATGCCTTTCGTGAATCTAGCTTTGACAGGGTCTGCTGAAAAACTTGATTGTCACAGATTTTTAACTGGAGAAGCTAGACTTGAAAAGCCAACTTTGAATGGTTAGAGCATCTTATCGCGCTTAGTTTAAAAAATTTCCCTTTTTGGAATTCTTTGTAAGACGCATTATTTTCAAGTAAAATTGACACAAATCATCTTTAAATTGGTCACTACTAACATTTTATTTAATTTAAAAAATTTCCCTTAAAGGGATATTGGTTTGAAAAATTTCTCTTTTTGGAATTTTTTTGCAAAACGAATAACTTTCAAGTAAAACAATCAAAAATCGCTTTAAATTGGTCATAGATTCCATTTTATTTAATTTAAAAAATTTCCTTTAAAGAGATATTATTTTGAAAAAAATTTCGCCTTTTGGGACTTTTTGTAATATGCATTATTTTAAAGTAAAATGGTCACAAATCATCTTTAAATTGGTCACTACTACCATTTAATTTGATTTAAAAAATTTCCTTTAATGGGACATTAGATTTCAAAATTTGCCATTTTGGTATTTTGTAAAACGCATCACTTTCATGTAAAACAATCAAAAATCGCTTTAAATTAGTTACGGATTCCATTTTATTTAATTTAAAAAAAAATCCTTTAAAGAGATATTAGTTTCAAAAAAAATTTCCCCTTTTGGGACTTTTTGTAATATGCATTATTTTTAAGTAAAATGGTCACAAATCATCTTTAAATTGGTCACTGCTACCATTTAATTTGATTTTAAAAATTTCCTTTAATGGGACATTAGATTTAAAAATTTGCCATTTTGGTATTTTGTAAAACGCATCACTTTCATGTAAAACAATCAAAAATCACTAAAAAATAGACAATCAAAAATCGCTTTAATTGGTCCATTTTATTTAATTTTATTAGTTTTCCAAATTTCCCTTTTTGGGATTTTTGGTAATAGACATAAATTCCATGTAAAACAATCAAAATCACTAGAAAATAGACAATCAAAAATCGCTTTAATTGGTAATTGGTCATAGATTCCATTTTATTTAATTTTATTAGTTTTAAAAATTTCCCTTTTTTGGGATTTTTGGTAATAGACATAACTTTCATGTAAAACAATCAAAATCACTAGAAAATAGACAATCAAAAATCGCTTTAATTGGTCCATTTTATTTAATTTTATTAGTTTTCCAAATTTCCCTTTTTGGGATTTTTGGTAATAGACATCACTTTCGTGTAAAACAATCAAAAACCACTAAAAATAGGTCATTGCTTCCATTTGATTTAAATTTAAAAATTGTCCTTTAAAGGGAAATTACATTTCCCTTTTTAGAATTTTTTGTAATACGCATAACTTCCAGGTAAAATGGCCAAAAATGATCTTTCAACTGGTCACTGCTCGTATTTTATTAAGTTTCAAAAATTTCCCTCATTTTTTTAAATTGTGAGTTTTATAGGAAATCTTGCAAAAGTTAGTTTCAAATAGTTGTTGTTGCGAAAAAAGTTGTAGGTAACCGGTCAGGTTATAATACCATTTCATGTTCGTGGAGGGTATAAAAACAGAAATTATAACTAAAGCCAACAGCAGTCAGCAAATTCAAAGTAAACAAGCAGAGAAAAAATCCCCAAATCACAATTAGCTACATAGAAAATTAATTCAGTTATTTACATTTAAATTTACAGTTTAACATTTTTATTAATAAAAATAATTATTAATGCGACCGGCCATGTGTTGTTTAAGCGATAAAAAGAAGAATTTGTGTTTTTTTGCTATTTAGAAATTTCGCACAGATGTTTCCGGCATAAATACAAATTGGCCAATAACAAAAAATTAGCTAGAAGACGCCAAAATTTGCATAATGTTAGCGGTAAGGAGAGGAGGCATGGCACGGCTCGGCACGAGGCGATAATAAAAATGAATAGAAAATAAAGCAAGTTCAGTTAAAGGTGAATAGCCTCAAAGCAAAAGCAAAGGCGCACAGGTGCAGTGAAAGGAAAAGAAAATAAGAATTTAGGAAAGTATTCAAAGGCCAGTATGAAGGCCCATTTTGATGCCACGGTAAAACAAATTACTATTCCCTTTAAGCAGTTTGAGCACCGTATAACACCGTTAAGAGCCGGGCAGTGGCAAATGATGTGTTCCATGATGTTATCCTTCCAGTCCTGTTTTTTTTTTCCAGAAACACCCCTCGAAACTTAGCCTTCTCGGCGAGGCTCAGGCGAACGCCATTTATGTAGTGCTGGTAGATTTAACAGTGGTATTTTGTACCGTCTGGTGTAGAGGACAAGATGCACCGTGTTCGAGTTGACATTGAGATCGCAGCGAGAGGATCATGCTGAGACCTCTCGCAGTGCTACTTGCATCAGACCGCCCAAGGACTGTGGGAACTTCCCTCTGTATGCTATAGCAAGCTCATCCGCGTATGCCACCCCAGCCTGTGTCTCTTTGAAGTGAGTTAACAGTGACTTTCCATAACAGCGGGGAGAGGAATCCAACCTGGTGTGTACCTCTGCTAACACGGTGTGTAATTTCGACCTCGCCCATTCACGAGAGTACAATGCTTACCCGCAGAATTTGATCAATTAATCCGACCAAGGAGGCGTCAATCCCTAAGTTGCTTAGCTCATTACTGATAGCCTCTGGGCAGTGGCGGACCTAGCATAAATTGCCTGGGCAAGCCTATGTGTGAAGCATAACCATTAGCCATTTATATAATTTCCTTTGCTGTATTATTTAAAAGTCTGATTGCGTTCCGTCATTGACTTTGATTTAGAGTTCTCGATTTCTTTTTAACATTTTCGAGTGGCCCGAATAAATGCTTTTCAACGCTCGAACGCTCGTTTGTTTGTTTATTACGCGTATGTTTGTACGGGCATTTGAACAATTCGGGTATTTGAAGATCGTTTTTTCTCGTTTATTTTTTTTTTTTGTTTTTTTTTTCATATGTATTTTTTATTTTTGTTTTTCTGATACACATTTTTTTGTTTATATACTCAGAGAAAAGGAATCAAAAATAAAATTTTTATTTTTATAATGCACGTTTTAAACCAAGTCATTTTTATTTTATAAATGAAAATTTTTAAATTAAAAATTAAATTTTTTAAATTAAAATGTATTTAGGATTTAAAAAGAAACATGTTTAAATTAAAAATTAAAATTAATGGAATAAAAATGAAAGTTTTTCCTTCAAAATCTCAGTGCTTAAAATAAAAATAAACATTTTTAAATTAAAATTGCTTTTTCTTGATTTTGCAATTTCGTACAATTTCGTATTTACATAATTCTTAAATATAAAAACGCGTGCTAGGGAAATCTTACACGAATGCGCAGAGGTATTTTTAGTTTCCTTATACCGACGGAAATTTCATCAGTAGCAAGTGTATTTGCTTATTGCCTAAAAAATTGGTGCTTTGTGTTTGAAAAACTGAGGTCCAATTTGATTTCCACCGCTTTTTAAAATTATCTTGACATTGTGCCAATAGTCGCCAAAAATCACAATCAACCCTTTTATAATCTGGTATTTGATATTTATGTTTGCATGCACATGCAGATGTAAGAAATTATGTGCATAAGTATGTACCTACATGCAAACGAAAATCAAATCGAATATGCATATGGCTGTGAATACTGAACTTTTGAATGCCGAAGCCAGCTTCATATTCGCATACAAATTTGATGTGAAAAATAAAAAAAGTGCTTTGCTAGTTTTTTTTTTCAATTTAAGTCTGAAAATAAGCAATTGATTTCTCCTTAGCGAAAGCGAGAAAACAAGCTATGTTATTCTGTTTTGAAAGCCACGTAAAAGCTAATGTGTGGAAACGTTGAAGCATTCTCACTGTGCTGTGATTGGCTGTGCAAACAAAGTACACATTGTGAGCTGGATTGGTGGTGTATTTGCGCTATTTTCTTAGCAGGCTTTTAGGGGCATGTTACAGTGGGGGCTATATTATTGAGAACATAAATAGTAAACACATTTAAAACGTAAAATAACCAGATTTTAAAGAATTTCGTATGAAATGAACGAAAATGTGTACGCAAGCCGGGCTTCTCGGCTTGTATGAAGCGACCGCCTCTGCCTCTGGGCTGATGTTAAAAGCAGCTTCAATGTCCAGAAAGGCCGCAAGACAGAAATCCTTAACGGTTAAGAATGATAACATATCTCAAAATAAAATATCTCAAAATCGCCAACGATTCCTCTCGCCTTCAAAGCAACCCAAAACATCTCGGACTCGCTCATCACTTATCGAAAACCGAGTCGGTCTCGGAATAATCGCAAAAACATCTGGATTGTGTAGTCGAAGAGCGAGTCGATTGTGATTTTGTGACGATGGCGATTCTCTCGATTGTCCAAACAACTCGTTCAGACCCATCACTAATATTCTTAGGGCAAGTGAATTAGATGGGTTGGGTTCGGCTTAGCATAAATCATAGGTTTATAAAGAAGAAGGGCGTATTTATCAGAGCAGAAGGTATAAAAAGACAAAAGAGGTGTGTAACGCTTTTGGGATTACGTGCACTAGAAAGTAGTAGGGCACAGCTCTCAACTCGCTACACTCGCTCGTTAACCAAATTAAACTTCATCATGCCATTTGCTGAAAATGTGACTTGTATTGTGTATTTGTGTTTTGTTTTTGGCACTGCCGACCGACTTTTTTAGCCTACCGGCTTGCCAAACTAAATTTCCCATATATTCTTGCCGCATTTTTTGCCTGTTGGTTGGCTTGACTTGGCACGCTTTGTAGTGAGTTTTTTCCTCTGCTACCATTTTTGGGGTGTGTACGCGCGCCGTGCGTTGGCATGTGAAATGTGAAATTAACAAAGCAATAGCAATTAGGAAGTACGAAAGGTGGAAGCAAAGCGAAGAAAAAAGTTAACAAAGCAGCTGCAAGAAAGTTAGCGGACTGACCGGCCAACCGACTATCTACTTTTAGCTGGTTTTTGTTGGTTTGGCTGGCGGCCAGCATTATGGTTAGCGCTTTTGCTGGCTGACGACGGTGAAGTAGAGCAAAAAGCATTTAAGCTGAAAGCACTCGCAATCGCACTCCTACTCACACTCCTCCTACTCATCCGTCCGCATACTTTCTTCACGTGCTCAAGAAGCAAAGCAGTTTTCATTAACGCACTCATTATGAGAACACAGCCATCACTTTTGGCGGGCACTTTGTGGTGGTTTCTTATTTTTGGTGGGTTTTGGGTGGATATTTGGGTGGTTTTTTTAACACGCTTTTATTAGCTTCACCTTTATGTATGTATGTGTGTATGTATGTATTCATCCCATCCTAAAAGTTGTAACATTTAAATAAATTATTATATCTTTCAAACATTCATTTTTATTGTGTTCTCTCTATTATTTCTATTCTCCTCCGGATTCGAAACATGACATCAACAGCCCAACGGCATCATATAGTAGGACATTCAACATTATACTTCATGCTTCATTGCGGCTTTTAAGTTACCTTTCCTCAAAATAGCCTCTATGAATTTCAATTCACTCCCGTATATAAGCCAATAAGTAACAAGCTTTCAGGGTACGGCAAAACTCACTCACGAACGCTCAAAAATACATTCTTCTCAAATCACAAACAAATGTTCAAGGAAAAACGTATAACCACTCAAATAGCGAGTGAACTAACGCACAACAGCCAGCGATCGCTCATAGCGATGGAGATAAACTCAATGCATAAATTCACTCAAAAATGAAGCTTGAAGCTTTCTGTTTTGGGTTTGTTGTATTTGCAATGAAATCAGCCGCATGTACATACATACGTATGCAAAGCAAGAACTGGTTTTGTTTGTAATTCATTTAATAGTAAGTGCTCAATCAACGAAAAGGAACCCTAATTCTATAATTGCATTTCACGTTTGGAAAGCAATTTTTATACAATGTTTTGTAAACGTGAGGTGAAAAAAATTTCTCTAAAAATAAAAACAAAAATAAAAATAAAAAATAAAAATAAAAATAAAAAAAAAATAAAAATAAAAAAAAAAAAAAAAATGCGCCACTCGGGACTCGAACCTGAGCTCCTTGGTCCGTAGGCAGCATACCTCACCATTACGCCACAAACGTATTCGGAGCTTTGTTGTCTAAATTCGAATTTATTCAATCAGGTTTCTTTTTTTTTGTTCTTTTCAAATGCTTCACCTCAAGTTCTCTTCACTTTCTGATTGTAAAATATAACAAAACGTTTGGGAAATTTTGTATTTCCAAACTAGTTTGGAAAACCTTGAATAAAAGGGTTTGGAAAATATTGCATAATAAGCTAGTTTACTTCACTGCATATTGGGATTTTTGGTAGAAGTTATATATACATATGTATGTAGATCTATTTCGGAGAACACCACATCCCATCAGACTTCTTTTTACTTTTATTCTTGCGTCCGCATAAAACATCCTTTAATGAAAAATTTCACTAAAAAGTTAAAAATAAATAATAGCTTAAAAAAAACTAAAAAACACGCTTTAATCTTAAAAATCGTACTAAAAATTGAGAAATAATTTAATTAATTAGAAAGAAAATGATGAACGAAAATATAAGTATTTAAGGAAAAGCGTGGGGGTGCTCAATAATATTTGAACATGAAAATATTCGACTCGTACAACTAGTACAAAAATATACCTAGTTGCGAAATTAAAGATATATGAAATCTCAAAGTCAAAATAAAATTATTAGTAAAAAAACACCGATTTTAAATATTTTTTGACATACTGAGCACCCCACGCTTTTCCTTAAATACTTATATTTTCGTTCATCATTTTCTTTCTAATTAAATTATTTCTCAATTTTTAGTACGATTTTTAAGATTAAAGCGTGTTTTTTAGTTTTTTTAAGCTATTATTTTTTTGTTTTTGTCTTGTTCGTAGCGGCGCTGCTTGAAAGGGGATTTGCCTACACGCAAGTCCTCCTGCCACTTGCTGAGTGATTAAGCAGTGTATGATGAGCATTTTATGCAAGTTACCGTTGAACTATTTTGTATGTTTGTTCGAGTGTTTTCTCTATTCGCTGTGCATACGCGAGTGATGGTAAAATAGTTAACTATCGTTTAATTGATCTCCAGTGATTGGACATCTTTTTCTTCAAGAATTCGATGTCGTCTTTTTTTTTTTTGTTCGCTGTGCGTATATTGAATTTCACTTAATCGAACGATTTTCAATTGCTTGAAAAATTAATTTTGATAAATAGAATTTCGATTATTTTCCGTTTTTCGATTATTTTTAGTTATTAGTTTTTCGTTCATTTATAGTTATAGTTAGTTTTTCTATATTTTTGATTAATTCTATATTTTTTTAATTTTTTTTTATCATTTTTAAATGTTCGATTTTTTAGCCTTTCAATTATTTTTAGTTTTTCGATTATGTTTACTCAATTATTTTGTAGTTTTTCGTTTATCTTATAGATTTTCGATTATTTTTAGCTTTTTGATTTTTATCTCAATTATTTTTTAGTTTTTCGATTACTTTTAGATTTTCGGTTTTTAGTTTTTCGATTATTTTAAATGTTTCTATTATTTACAGTTTTTCGATTATTTTTTACATTTTTGATTATTTCGATTTAAAATTTTTCCGTTATTTTAAAATTTTCGATTTGTTTTAATTTTTCAATTATTTTTAGTTTTTCGTTTATTTTCTATATTTTTGATTAATTCTATATTTTTTAAATTTTTTTTTATCATTTTAAATGTTCGATTTTTTTAGCTTTTCGCTTATTTTTAGTTTTTCGATTATGTTGTCTCAATTATTTTGTAGTTTTTCGTTTATGTTATAGATTTTCGATTATTTTTAGCTTTTTGATTTTTAGTCTCAATTATTTTTTAGTTTTTCGATTACTTTTAGATTTTCGATTATTTTTAGTTTTTCGATTATTTGAAATGTTTCGATTATTTATAGTTTTTCGATTATTTTTTTTACATTTTTGATTATTTCTAGATTTTCGATTATTTTTGGGTTTTCGAAACATTTAGTCGATTATTTGTAGTTTTTCGATTATTTTAAATTTCACGATTACTTTAGATTTTCGATTATTTTAAAATTTTCAATTATTTTTATATTTTCGCTTTGTTACAATTTTTCGATTATTTTTAGTTGTTCGTTTATTTTCTATATTTTTGATTAATTTTTTTTCCATAATTTTTTTTATTTTTAGATGTTTGATTAATTTAACCTTTCGATCATTTTTAGTTTTTCGATTGTTTAGTCACAATTATTTTTGAGGTTTTCGATTAGTTTTCGATTTTCGATTATTTTTAGTTTTTCGATTATTTATAGACTTTCGTTTATTTTTTGTTTTTCGATTATTTTTTGTTTTGCATTATTTTTTGTTTTTCGATTATTATTGTTGTTTTAAATAAATCGAATATTTCCACCTGAAACAAAAAATCGATATATGCAGCTTTTCGATTATTACCACGATTCGATTAATACCATCACTAGTCAAAACAAAGGAAATTGCGAAAAAGCCATTCAAATTACGAAACAATTTCTGTGTGTTTGTGTGTGGTTTTCCAACGACCGATTAAGGTGTTTTCCCTCCCAACCACGATAACGATGTGCTTTATACGCTGATGACGCTATAAGAATCTTGAATCTTACGGCAAAACCACAAAACGGCGGTGCAAATGTCAAAATGTGACATGAGCGAACATGACGAACATCACAAGCGTAGTACCTAGTAGGTACTACCTACCTAGTAAAGGTGCAAATGATGAGTATGTGAACAATAGTAAAGCACTCACAGTGCTGTAAATTGTTATGGCGGCAGTGTGCGGAAGTGAGGGAGAGATGGGGAGAATGTGAGCTTTCATGCAAAGTCACTGCCAAGTGGTAACTGAATGTATGAACATACCTGTAACATACATATCCGTGCGTATTTGGGCAGGCGGTGTATATTGGATGATTGCTCGTAAAGGTGACCGCGTGGTGGCATGTGTGTGGTGAGAGCACATTTGGCAAACTGTGGTGGGTGTATCGTAAACATCACACCACAACAACACTACATTGTTGATGAGTTGTTGTTAATCAAACTATTAATAGTTGGGCAAAACAAGGTGGAGGAATATATGCGCAGCTAAATGAAAGTGATTAATAGGCAATTTTAATGAGTTGGTGCGGTGAAAAACTTCTTGTTAAAGGTTAACTGAGTTCAGGGATGATAACACTTTTCTGTATGAACAATAGTGATGGGCGAGTCCGAGATGTTTTATTCGATTCTCTCGATTGTTGAAACATCTCGAATGCTCTCGATGGTTTTCATTCGTATTCGAGTCAAGTCGTAAATGGCCGTCAGTCGAAACAATCGCTAAGACAGCTCGGACTCGCCAACGATTCCTCTCGTTTTCAAAGCAACCCTAGAACATCTCGGACTCGCTGCAAAAAATACATAATAATTGTTGCCGCTTGAATATTAAGATTGCTTTACAAAACATACAGAGTGGTACAAATCTATTGCCGTTGTTGCTACTCGTAAAATTCATTTGTTTCATAAGCGTCTCACTTCAGAAAATTTATTAATGTTTAAATAATTAATTATTATTATTATGCATGACACTGTTTAGTTGTGATTGCAATAATGCAGCGTCTATGTATAACACATTTTTCAATTTGGTTAATTTATTTATGTATTTGCCTCACTTCCATTAAAAATCCTACTTTCTTTATCAACAAACCTCATTGAGTTTATTTTATCAACTAAAACATATCATCAAAACAACAGCCGGCCCGCCGACTCGGAACAATCGCAAAAACATCTCGCTTGTGTAGTCGAGATGTCATCGAAACAACCTCCGACTCGCCGACTCGGAACAATCGCAAAAACATCTCGATTGTGTAGTCGAGGAGCGAGTCAACTTTTGACTCGATTGTGATTTTGCAACGATGGCGATTCTCTCGATTGTCTAAACATCTCGGACTCGCCCATCACTAATGAACAATCACAATTAAAGTGAATGACTTGACTCGTGGCGGTTTAAAGTGAGTGGCTAGTAGGAGAAAATAAGTATTTCTCTTTTATTTTATTTAAAAAAAAATTCAATACACTTTTTAATACTAAAAGCTTTAACTTCTTTCAATTTCAATAATTTGCGCTGAAATTTTGTTTTGTGTGTTTGTACCTTTAACTGTATCTTTATCGCTGCTTAACTATATCCGTGCCAATATCCTGTACACATATATATCAGTATCTCTATCTATATGATCTTCTTCATCTGCATAGATATGCACCAGTAACTTCATCATCTCCATTTGATTCATTTGAATCAGTTTGTTATTTATGGCATTCAACTGAAAGTAGTACAACTAAAGCCCATGTCCATTCTGCTCGTTAGTTGACTCAGAAAAAATATAAACAAAAACGTCAAATTCACAAGGAATTTTGAATTTCCGTAAATTATACAAAGTACATAGTACCTACATACATACACTAGTAAGCCTATCAAATTTCCTTATGTACCTGCCCAAACGTGCCAGCCAGCAGACGAATCAACCAAACAACAACAACAACAACAACCAACGAATGCCAACGGACCTAATAAATTTCTCTTTTAAGCTTTTTTTGTTTTTATTTTTGTTGCTCTTCTGCTGCTTTGCTGGACTACAAGCAAAACTAAAAGCGCCATATGAGCATCATAAAAATTTGCATGCATATGAGGGAAATATAACAACAACAACACATGTAGATACTTACTATACTTGCATGTTTATAAGTATTTTAAATACCTAGTAGGTTATATTTTATCATTCGTGCATACATACTAACACAGATCATTTGTGCCTGTGCACCGGTGTGGCAAGGGAGCATCATATATTTGCGCCATACAGGCAATAAATATAGACGAAAAATCCCCCAGGAACTCAAAAGTAGCTACAGTATGAAGTTATTTGAAAGCAAAAGAAAAATCTGGTAATGTTAATATGTGAGTGAATGTGTACCTACTTACAGACAGACATTCATATTCTGTTATTGGCATGCATACCTATGCTGCACATATGTAACTAAGTATGCACTTTTATGAGTCGATTTGAATGGCTTGATATGTGTGGTTTTTATTAAAAACTATGAACAGGGTGACATAGAAACAATGAAGAATAGGAATTACAGCTGACGATCTGATTAACGAATGGCTGTGTAGACGAGTGAAATGCCGAACGTTTTATGGTATTGCATACGTTCTGTTTAGTTTAGACATGGTCTTATGGAAACAAACAAATATCGATAGCTTCGTTGATAACTACGTTGAAAGCCTCGTATAGATGGCTTTGGAACGGCTTTAAAAGCGCAGCGATAGATGATGATTATAATGATTATAATGATGAGGATGATGATGATTATGATGATGTTATTGATGATGATATTGATGATGATAATAATAATGATGATAATGATGATGATGATGATGATGATGATGATGATGATGATGATGATGATGATGATGATGATGATGATGATGATGATGATGATAGTGATGATGATATTGATGATAATGATGATGGTGGTGGTGATGATTATGATGATTATGATGATGATGAGGTTGATGATGAGGTTGATGATGATAATGATGATGATGATAATGACGATGATAATGATGAGGATGATGATGATAATGATGATGATGGGGATGATAATGGGGACGATGATAATGATGAAGATGATGATGGTGATGATGTTAACGATCAGGATGATGATGATGATGGTGATGATGAGGTTGATGATGATAATGGTGATGATGATAATGACGATGATAATGATGATGATGATGATGATGATGATGATGATGATGATGATGATGATGATGATGATGATGATGATGATAGTGATGATGATAGTGATGATGATAGTGATGATGATATTGATGATAATGATGATGGTGATGATTATGATGATGATGAGGTTGATGATGAGGTTGATGATGATAATGATGATGATGATAATGACGATGATAATGATGAGGATGATAATGATGAGGATGATGATGAAAATGATGATGATGGGGATGATGATGGGGACGATGATAATGATGAAGATGATTCTACAGCACCCTGTACATATATACATATGTATGAGCACATTCTTGAAATGTAAAAATACAAAAGTAACCGGTACAAGTCAAACATAAGCATACAAAAAAATATATTTGCAAAGGTAGAGAAATTCATGCAAATACAACTCTGAAAATAAATAAAAATTCTGCTGCATTATTTAAAAATAAGGTAAGATATTTTTTAATAAAGAAGCAATGCAAGTAATTGCACCATCGAGAGCTTTGGCGAAGCGAAAAAATAAAATATGAAAAAAAAAATAAAAAATAAAATAAATATTAAAATGCAAAAATGTAATAAAAAAAAAATTAAAGCGTGAATAACGGGTATTCATGAACATTGATGTGTAAACAGTTTTGAAATCGGATATTTATTCCCTTTTCCGTTTTCCTTTTTTTCCTGATTTTCTATGGATTAAAAGGCGACTATCGTTTTTGTAATTTTTTGTTGTCATTGTGACTGCTACTATTTAGTTGTTTATGTTTGTTTTGGTTTTTGATTTTTGACTTTAAATTTTTTATTTTGTTTTGTTGTGTATTGCTCAGAAACATGCAAGATCATCCGAGTCCACGTGTGACCCATATCTGGAGACCCGGCCTAAGAATAATAAAGAGTAGAGCTCCGTGTAGAAGTCCTGATCAACACCTTTCATTTGATACCAACATTGCTCAGAAACATTCAAGGATCATCCAGGTCCTCGTATTGACCCATATCTCCGGACCCGACCTAGGAACCATGCAGAATAGAGCTCACTGTAGAAGGCCTGATCAAGATCTTACATTTGATACCAATATTGCTCAGAAACATTCAAGGATCATTCGGGTCCTCGTTTTGACCCATATCTGGAGACCGGGCCTAGATGTCACAATTAAAAGAGCTTCATATCGAAGTCCTGCTCAAAACCTTTGATTTGATGCCAATATTGCTCAGAAATTAGATAGGTAGATGTAGGTATGCATATCCAGGCCCGTCGAGAGGGGGGGGGCTGAGGGGGTCAATTGCCCCGGGCCCGGGCTTTAGAGGGCTCGGGAATCTCAAAATGATATCCAAGTTTTTGCCACAGAAAATAAACAAACAACACCTTTAATCACCTTTCGTAGATAGCAATCATTTTAAATTTCAACAAATTTTATAAATCTCTTAACGTGTCTGCATCCCACTTAAGGAATTGTTGGTTTTTGGCGTCGACTTTGCAGCATAAATTTGAATTCGTTTTCTGTTGCAACAGAAAAATTCGGTATGATGCAAAGTCTTATACAGTGAAATGGGTATTTCCTGGGCGTTTCGGACGGTATGTTCGCACGATTTTTTGAACTTTTGAGGCAGAAATATCGCGAAATATTGTATCGTTTTATGATAAAAGGAAAGATTTAGGTCACAGCTAATGACTAAAGTATGTTACCGACAGAAATTTAGTTTAATGCCTCTGTGTAAGCCACTTAAACTGCGTTCCGGGCGCTACAAAAACACGTCCATATTATAAAAGTAGCTAAAACAGAGGCATTAAACTAAATTTCTGTCGCTAACATACTTTAATCATTATCCGTGGCGTAAATCTTTCCCTTTATCATAAAACTATACAATATTTCGCGATATTTCTGCCTCAAAAGTTCAAAAAATCGTGCGAACATACCGTCCGAAACGCCCAGGAAATGCCCATATACATATGTACGTGTATGTATGTATGTAAACAGCGATACGCCGAAAACAAACAAAGCTTGCGAAGCTAAAATTTGCTTTGGTGCTTCGTACAGTTGAATTCGATTGCTGTTTCACTAAAGCGTTCAGCAGAATCAGTCTTTTGATATACTAAATTATTACCAACAAATATTTGTATTCCAATTTAAAGAAATTTATTTCATACAAATAAAGCAATATGTATTTAAACAGAATTCATTCAGACCTATGGTCCCTTGGACAATATTACTCAGTATGACCCATGGATTCGGAAACTGGATGTGCCTTTTGACAATACATTTGACCCACCCAAATATGTATATTTCTATGTAAACATATTTACTTGATCTGTATTAATGTATAGATAAATTAAAGTTCGTAACTATATATTCATTGAATTTTGGTTTTGAGAATTTGTTCATTTAGTATAGGGGCCGTAGTTATTTTGACCCCGGGCCCGGATTTTCTCTCGGCGGCCCTGTGCATATCCATACATTTGCATACATGTTCAAACAGGTTGGTCCTTTTTATTTTGTCTATTTGTCGCATTGTTGCAGAAAACAACAACAACTTCACTTCGCTTCACTGCTGTTGTGTTGATATTTGCATTTGCACGGCTATGCATGCAAGCATTTCTAAGTATATGTCTATCTACCTAACTACCACTGACAATGCCAAGCGATTCACACGGACGCAGCAGTGCACTAACACAAAGGTAATTTACGTTTACGCGTAAACTTTACCTGTTTTTCGAAATCACTCGTAGCTACAGCAAAGATGTTTACACATCAATAATGTAAATAAATATTACTGGCTTGCATTTGCGTTTGTTGTAATTGTAGTTGTAGGTAAATACTTGTAGCAGAAAAATTTCATAAAGCCGGCTGCCAAGTAAAATGAAATGCAATTTTATTTGCAGTAACGTGTGTATAAATGTGTAAACATGTACGTACACGTACGCAGTTAAGCGGCAAATTGTAATTGCAGAAGACCGTGAGAAATGTACATATACATATGTATAAAGTGCAACAACAAAAACAGCATCACTAACCAAACAATCTTCAGCACAACACAAATTGAGTGGGTGTGCTGGGTGTGTTTCTTGTGCAAATGTTGTTGTGGACTGTCGTCGCATCGCAATGAAAGAATCGTAAAGTACAAAATGTTCTGGCCGTAAGCGAAAAGGTAACAACATGAGGAAAGAAAAAAGTAACAAATTTAAAAGCAACAAGTAAGGAAGCCTAAGTTCGAGTGGAATCGAACATTAGATACTCAGCTGTATGCTTTCATTGTTTGTTTGAGTTTGGTGGAAACACGGCGTATTTTATATAAAGCGAGTGCTGCATAAAGTGGGCGTAGCCACGCCCATTTTCAACAGTTTTATCAGTCATCCAACTAACCATATGAATATTATTCTTTGTGCAACATTTCATTCCTTTATGACTTCTAGTTACAACGATGTCACGTTGCAAATTCCTAAAGGGTGTTCCAGAAATATCTCTGTTAAAAAGTAGGCGTGGTCATAAACCGATTTGAATAAATTTTTGCGTGTCTATTAACACAAGTTATAAAAATGTATAAACCAAGTATCGTCATAATATCTCAATTATTTGTCGAGTTATAGGCTAAGAAATCTCGTAGATTCCTTTGTCTAAAAAGAGGCGGTGCCACGCCCATTTTCCAAAATTTTTATATTTTTTGTTTCCGGTCTATTGTGGAACTCATGCCACAAAATTTCAATGAATTATCTTTATATTTGACAAAGATATCGCTTAAAATGTTCTTATTAGGCCCCTTAATAGTTCCCATATATAAAAGTGGGCGTGGCCGTCAACCAATTTCGGTAAAATTTTGAACATGTATTACCACAAGTAATGAAAGTGTATACACCAAGTTTCATCATTATATATCAATTATTTATCGAGTTATGGGCTCAGAAATCTCGTATATCCCTGCTTTTAAAAAGAGGCGTTGCCACGCCC